>OY804577.1:12495258-13695258 GCA_963680875.1 Bathymodiolus brooksi | reverse complement strand
GTAATCTGATAATTGTTTTGTTTCTTTTCAGGTAAATAATCCAGGTATTATAATAAATTAATTCTGCATGCTTTTTGTTCAAGTTCTTTGTTCTTTGTTACAAGTTATATTTCTTTAATTTGTTTTTTATAATGTGATTGCTTGTCACCTAATATTTTTTCATTATAGTTTGAAAGTTGGTTTGGCATTTCTGAATATAGCACTTTATTGAGTTAGCAGAATTTGGTAAATGGGGACCATTTTCATTGAGATATAAATACTATGGAACCAAAAGATTACTGGTACACAATAAATTACATTGCCACAAAGCTGTGAGATGACAGTTCTTGGAGAACATATAAAATAGTATTAGTATTACCTCTGCCTGTAGCATGCATGTATGCAGTAAAAAAAACAACAACTATAAAATTCATTATACTTTAATTTCAGTAATAAACATGTAAACAATATTTATAGAATCTCAGAATTTTATTTGGTGTAAGATCCAGATACACAGAATGTTGTTACCAATACAAAACAAAATAGAAAAGTAAAGAAACTAAAACACAAACTTAATGAAAACAGTTATACAGTACTTATATATTAATGATCAATGTGCATGCCTCCCAATCCTGGGGTCGTCATTGTCGTGATCATATGGTAGTTGTATATATATCTACCTATGCAATCAGTGTATATCACCACTAAAGTTGTGAGTTTTAATCCCGCTCAGGCGAGGTGTACTTGATACAACATTATGTGATAAAGTTTGTCAATGACTTTATAGGTCGGTGGTTTCCTTTTAGTCCAATCATTTTTGTATGCCCCGCGACGAAGAGTCGGGGGGGGGGGGGGGGTATTAATTTACCCCCTGTACGTCCGTCCGTTCGTTCGTCCGTCCGTCCGGATATAGATACATGGTTTGTCCTCCTACAGTTTTGGAGCTACAGCTTTAATATTTTGTATGCTTTTTATACACATAATGGAGGTGTGCATTTCCACAGGATTTTGATTTTCTTCAAATATTCTCAAAATGACAGGTAGTTGGACTTAGTCATTTTGTTCGTCCGTCCGGATATAGATACATTGTACATGGTTTGTCCGGCTATATCCTCCTACAGTTTTGCAGTTACAACTTTAATATTTTGCAGAATGTTTATACACATAATGGAGGTGTGCATGTCCACAGGATTTTGGTTGTCAGGCGGGGGCATCATTTGTGTCTTACAGACGCACTTCATTTTTAAAAAATCACTCCAAACAAAATAACTTTGTCCATAATTATCAAGTGCGGGGAGGTATACTTCTTTTCTAGTTTTTTATGTGTGTTAAAGCTAACTTTTAATTTGATTTAATCAACTAAAAGCTGTATATAGTTTTATTTACTAGGTCTTTGCAATAATTTTTCTATATAAATGTGATTAGTTCTTGTAATTCAGTCTGACCAGCTGCATCAGAAGCAATGCTATCCACAAACCTTAACCCTAACCGCCCCATCCTATTAAAGTTATGGGTATAATAGTATTTATTACAATTATTATACACCAAAAACATAAGTGTATATTTACTAATGGAGGTGGAGCTAGTAAGGTACAGACCCAAACAACCATGAAAACAAGTAAACATGAAAATAGTATTTAATATATGAAACAACTATTTACATGAGACATAAAATGTCATTCTCATAGGCATGAACGATTGGTGATGACAGCTGATTAACATTAAACATAGCAGGTTGTGGTGTTTCTTTACTGTCAATAAAATGACACTGACTGTCTTCACACAGCTGTGGCTGACCCAACACACGAACAGCTACTAGTTCATGGATAATATTGTTGATCTCAACACTCAAAAAATGCATGATAGAACACATTGACCTCAACAATGTGGGTCTGTTCTCTCTGGATGCCTTCCTCTATAGTAGTGTCTCGATATGTGCTGCTGCCCACTTTCGCATACGTAATGGTATACGGTCACATCATTTGTTGTGGCCCCGAGATGCTGTTGTATTAAAGTCTTCTCTTCCTCGGTGGCAGGTCTCGATATAGGATTATATCTTCCTAGGGAAAGATAGGAGCAGGCATTATTCTTCTGCTGAACACCACCTTGGAGTGGAGCAAGGAATCGAGCTGCATCCAGCATGGCAATTAACCATTGTACCTGCAAATACATTTTTGTCATTATTTTAGAAAATATAGTAGTGACATTGGATCTCTAATGGTAATTCAAACTTTGCTTAAAACATTAATTGCTGTTTGCGAGTTCAAATACCTCTCATGGCGAGGTGGTCTCGATACAATATTATGTGATAACGTTTGTCAGTGACTTATGAACAGATTCTGAACATTCTGAACATTGACTGAACAGATTCTGAACATTACTGAAAATTCTGAACAGATTCTGAACATTCTGAACATGGACTGAACAGAGTCTGAACAGATTCTGAACATTACTGAAAATTCTGAACATGGACTGAACAGATTCTGAACATTTTAAGTAAATATATCATGTGATATTTCACTTATTAATGATTTTTTTTTAAATCAAATTACAACATTTCTCATTAAATTTTTCATTTTCTCTTTTTCAATTTTTCTTCTTAAATCAATATATTTTATTTAATTTTCATTAGATTTTAACTAAATATAGAATGTGATATTTCACTAATTAATTATTTAAAAAGAAAAAAAATTAGAACAACGATATTATTTCGTTTCTCATTAAATTTTACATTTTCTTTCTCAATCTTTCTCCTTTTAAAAAATCAATATATTTTATTTCATTTTCATTAGATTTTAACTAAATATGGAAAGGGATATTTCACTAATTATTTTTTTAATTAAATTACAACAACTATATTATTTCATTTCTTATTAAATTTTTCATTTTATTCATTTCAAATTTTTCTTCTTAAATCAATATATTTTACTTCATTTGCATTAGATTTTAACTAAATATAGCATATGATATTTATCTAATTTAATTATTTAAAAAAAAAAAATTACAACAACGAGAAAGTCCTTGTACATTACTTTTTTTATATAAACAATGTATGACTCAATATCTTTATCATAAATGATTATTAATAAATAAGTAATGCATATCACCCAGAATGTGAAATGTATCTACAAATGTCACTATATCATAATAAGGATTAATTAATGGCTCAAATATAAATATTAATGAAAAGATAGAAATTATTACATATCATGAAACTTAGAAAAAAAAATTATTGGAACAAGTGTGGACACAGAATGTGCTGTCCAAAAGGCAAGTGTGGATGTCAATATTTCATATTATTAACTTTAAAAAAAAAAAAAAATCCTGGACACAGGGGTCCTGGATTTTTTTAATAAAAAACTAATCCTGGATTATTATTTTTGCTTAATATCCGGTCCTGTGTTTTTATTTCAAATTTTCATCATAGCCTCCCTCCCCCTCCCAAAGGGATATACAATTTTGTATCATTAATAATAAATTAATAAATAATAAATTCCGATTTTCTATTTAAAATAAATCTCATTTACAAAACCACTGATATTTGTTCAATTTTTAACGCTGATTTAAACTTTAGTCGCAACAAATTTTTATTTAACTGTAAAATTCACAAATAAAATTCACCCCCCCCCCTTTTTCCCTTTTTTCTTGTTTAAATCAATGATCAACAATATTCCAGAATCAAACAAATGAATAAATATAACATAGATTTCTTTTACATGCATCTTTTTACCATGCGGAATCAGTGTGTTTGAAATCGGTCATCCAATCAGGACGCACATTATTCTTGTCCAAGATAAAATTACATTCTTGTCCAAGATAAAAATACATCGCTAAAATTACCTGTTGGTGTTTCCCCACTTCAACTCGTAAATTTACATAGAAATCGGAGATATTTTGTCATAAAACTTCACACATGGTTTTGTCTATCATATTTCTTGAAGACAAACATAAAATTTTATTGCATTTATCAATATTTTATGAGTATGAACAGTTTTTTCAACACCGTATCTGTTTCTCGATACAACCGCCCGATTACAGTGACCCGTGACCCAGATTAGCAGGTTCCAGCAGTTGTTTAAACAAACTCCTTCATAAATTATTATGAAGAAGTCAACTATCTGAGACCATCATGGCATGGATATAAACATGGATATAAACATGGAATCGTGTAGCAAAACAAGGTTATCATAATTAATAAATATTATATCAGATTATTGATGAAATAAAACTTAATGAATAATTACTATTTTTTTTAAATATGAAAACATATTAATTTTTATTTCAAAGTTGTAAAGTAAATAAAAGCTAAAAGTTTGAATTGACTTCACTCTTATAATGATTAAATTTCATTTAAAATAAAGATTAAAAAATGTATTTTATGATGATGGCTGATTTAAAATTGTTTGTCATGATTGTAGTAAATCTGTCAGTTGTAATATACAGGATATAACCAATTACTCATTATACAGCACCTACTGTGAAGCCATCTATTTTGAGATACTATTCAATGAAAATAACAACCTGACCCTATTGTTACATAATAAGATTGGAAATTGAAATTTTATAAAAGTCAGGTGTATGTTTTTTATTTTGCCCCCGCGACTATTGGTCCAATATGTTATGGATTTTGACTTTCAACAATTTTTTACAAAACTATGGATGCAAGAACTTAGACAGATGTTGCTAAATCTCTATAGGATATATGGTTTGTCCGGCTAACTCCTCCTACAGTTTTTGAGCTAGACCTTTTATATTTTGTAGACAGTTAGTCGTACACTGAAGGTGTGCATATTTTGTGGATTTTGACTTTCAACAATTTTTTACAAAATTTATGGATGCATGAACTTAGACAGATTTTGCTAAATCCATATAGGATATATGGTTTCTCCGGCTAACTCCTCCTACAGTTTTTGAGCTAGACCTTTTATATTTTATAGACAGTTAATACCAACACTGAAGGTGTGCATATTATATGGATTTTGATTTTCAACAATTTTTTACAAATTATACATATATGAACTTACCGCGGGGGCATTGTATATGTCTTACAGACACAAACTAAGACACAAACCCCTTTTAAAGTCTATACATAAGTTTTCTACATCATACCCGATGAATAATATACCATTCCTTGAAATTAAGTTATATTGAAAATCCATTTTGGTTCTTCAAAAAGTTTTCTTTACTTTATAGCCCTACACATTCCTCAGAACCAAACCAAAAGTTAAGGTAGTAAATTGGGGTGGGGGTTGAGGTGGATAAGGTTGAGACGGGGGCATTCAATTTTCTAGTTGAAAATGAATTAACACAATAAGTCACATTTCATTTATTTAGCCTAACTTGTGTCATTTATCAATTAAATAAAGACAAAAATAGTTTAAAAAAAAAAGTCTAATAAGTATTTACCTAGATAACGATATTGTGATTGGTATTTCTTAATAAATTGTATTAAAAATAATTTTAATTAATGAATTAATCAACTTTCTGTTTACATACTTATTTTCAATAACATTTCTTTATTATTTCATCCCAATAATTTAACTTGTGCATATCCATATTTATACAATCAACAGCAAGTTGTGTGTCAACTCTCGGAAGTCGATAATGGCCGCGCCCATGTTTTTAAGAATAAAAAGTTCTATACTCTTATTATCCACACAAAAAAAAAAAAAAAATATTATCCACAATAAATTCAGGAAAAAGAGATGATATAATAAAGAAATTTTTATTGAAAATGAATAAGGACTCAGAAAGGGGGTGGTAATTCTGTGCCACGACTACCTGTGCTAACAACAACTATTTTTTGGATAACATTTTTCTTCTTGAAATATCACATGAAGGAAAATATATTGATTTAAGAAGAAAAATTGTATATAAAAGATGACAAATTTAATAAGAAATGAAATAATATAGTTGTTGTAATTTAAATTTTTTAAATAATTAATTATTACTGTATAGTGTCTGGGGATAATAAAGTATTTGTTTGTTTGTTGTGTTGTTCTAATTTTGTTTTGCTTAATAATTAATTAGTGAAATATCACATTCTATATTTAATTAAATTCTAATGAAAATGAAGTAAAATATATTGATTTAAGAAGAAAGATTGAAATAAAGAAAATGTCAAATTTAATGAGAAATGAAATAATATATTTGTAATTTAATCTAAAGAAAATTAATTAGTGAAATATTACTTTCAATATTTAGTTAAAATCTAATGAAAATGAAATAAAATATATTGATTTAAGAAGAAAAATTGAAATAGAGAAAATGAAAAATTTAATGAGAAATGTTGTAATTTGATTTAAAAAAAGTCATTAATAAGTGAAATATCACATGATATATTTACTTAAAATGTTCAGAATTTGTTCAGTCCATGTTCAGAATGTTCAGAATTGTCAGTAATGTTCAGAATCTGTTCAGACTCTGTTCAGAATCTGTTCAGAATTTTCAGTAATGTTCAGAATCTGTTCAGACTCTGTTCAGAATATCTAGCACAAAAACTGGTCTGTTCAGAATCTCTTGACTTCATGTTAAACGTCTACTGCCATATCAGTGTTGACAGACTTAACCCAACATAATTCAAGAATTCAGAGGGTTGATAGCATACAATACAAAAATACATCAGAATTAAACCAAAAATGTGTTCATTTTCTTTTTCAAAACTAGTATATTTTGTTCTCTGTTGTGCAGGTAATCGGTATTACCAAACGCACTTGTAAATAGTGTTGAGTAAAATCAGACCTTTTTTGTTCAATTTCTTTATCGACAATTCTCCCTAGAGTATATTTAATAATCACCTTGAACCTTCTTTTTTAGTCTTTTTACAAAATGGACACGGGACTTCTCTGATCTATTAATATACTTGATGGGATCTGTGGACATACCTACTGGAATATGTATATACATGTAATTGATAAGTTAGTAAATAACAAACACATACACATATATACTCTGCGCACCTCCCATAAACGTGAACTCTTTCACAACAAAATAGTTAACTGCATCAGTGCTGTAATGATTAGTCGGTTCAAGTCGGTGAATATTCCCTTCCAACTCGTCTGAGGGGGGCCCGGTATTTATATTTAAATGTGGCAGTCGAAAAGAGAAATATCTCGGGAGTGTAACGATATAATTGGGTCAGCGAAAGGATCACAAGTAAGCGAAAAATATTGAGGCGAAGTGGGGAAGAGGTAAAGGGCAGATGTTTACCTTTGAATGAAACAAGTGCCTGTGAGCAAAGGACCTCCTTTGTGCACAAAGAAGCACAAAGGACCATAAGGCGCATATTAATTATCACAAAGGGCCTGCATATTACATATTAAGTTAAAAATATGACATAATTCACGAAAAAATGTATGAATTTTATTAGTTAAGCCTTTAAAGATGTTGAACGGTAATGGAGAAAATGAGTATCGGCACAGATCCGAATATACGGGATTTGTTGGCCATAACTGATATTGAGCATTATGGTATGTTATTTTATAGAAATCAAATAATACACGTGATTTGAAGGCGGAAAAAAAGAATGAAAAATGTTATATTTTATGCTTTATTAGTAATTTAAACATGCGATAACTGTAACGTATAATTGTCGAAGGGCACGGGTAACTCAATGAGTTAGGTAGTTGGATTACCTAACAACTCATACAAGCCTATCACCAATACGGCGTGGGTTCGCGCCCGACTTTGTAAATTACAAAAAGGGTGCATTCGAATCTCAGCCGCAAGTGATAAAGTTTACCAGTTGCTTGGACATGGTCGGTGGTTCTCTCCGGGTACTCCGGCTTCTTCCACCACTAAAAACTGATCGCCATGATATATCTGAAATATTGCTGAAAGTGATGTTAAACACCAAAAAACCAAACCAAACTATAATTGTCGGTTCAACGTCTTTATAAGTTGTCACAAATTAACCTTTATTAAAGGCTTAATAAATAAAATTCAAACATTTTTTCGTGAATTTTATTATTTTTTTACTTGAAACTTTAGGAAAGGAAGGAAATTCGTGATTTGAACAAGTACAAAAAAACACAAAAAACTTTCATTTATAATGCACAACGTAAATTTCTGCACTAAAATAATGAATACCGTGTTCCGTGAGATACTCGTTTTCGGAGGAAATCGCAGTACACATTATTTATCGCAAATTTAACATTGAATTCGGCAAAAAAGAAGTTTCCCGTCTTTAATTTACATTATATAAAACAAATTAAAAAAATATAACTTGTAACAAAGAACAAAGAACGTGAACAAAAGCATGCAAAATTAATTTATTATAAGAATACAGGGGGACCAACCGATTAATCGAGAAAGCCGTTCGTGTACGATTGTTATTCGGGTTTTTTGATTCGTGAACGATTCGGTTACTAGTTCGTGTACGATTATTTTGAGGACCCGGACATGATTCCTTGACGGTAAGCCTCAATTATTACTAATTAAGGAAACAATTATTAATTATCTCTTCGCAGTTCCCTTCCTTTATTGTATATCTTTGATGGCGTATGCTCCAAAACTTTCGTTGATATAAACCTTGCGTGAAATGTGGTCAGAAAGTCTAAAAAGCATTGCATCAAAATGTCACAAGAACTATAATATTCCTATATTCACACATTTACACTTTTTTATGACTGAAACATCACTTTAATGGAAACATTCTTCTATATTGGAGTGGTTAAAAGACCTTTTTCACAAAAAATGCAAAATATAACGGGAAAATTATATTTTTTTCATTTTTTTGTTCGTGAACGAACAGGTTAAAAATTACTTGTTCGTGATCGATGTTCGTGAACGATTACTCAATATAAGATACTTGCATTTTTCTTAGCAATTTAAATGAATTATTTTCTAATGTTGCTTTTCATAAGTGTGTCTCATGAAATATGAGTGCGGCAAGATATAATTTGCGGTGTTTTGCGTCATCGAAAACCTATTTCTAAGTAATTACTAATAGACATTCATGAATATATTTTTATGTACTATTCTTTGTAAGAATCGGGCAACACCAATTGTAAGTACACATCCATTTTAAGAAAATATTATGCGGAGTACTGAAACACATTCGACCTCAAACTAGAACTGTAAGCCAAAGGCTAACTAATACCCCCCACACACAGCAAATTCCACGAAAAGGTCAATAACTCCTGCAATACTGGAACAATCATAATAAAGTACGGGAAAATTTTCGCCAAAATGTCTTCCCCATAAAACCAGTCAAAAATTCAAATGTAATTTAAACAAAAAAGTTATGATTGAAATATATTCAGGAGCCCTTACATGTATGTTTTTCTGAAGTCGAAAAGGATACATTTGTAATACTGTCCATCCTGTAATTCCGATCCGATCTGTTAAGACCCGCTTTACACTATTTGATATCGTTTGAACTGAGGGTCTGTACGAGTATGCCAAGATGTCAAAAAAAGAGAAAGACAAAGATAAAAAGAATGAACTATCCACATCACAGATACTTGGTGAAACTAGAAACGTATTGTTTGGAGAGAATACACAACTCACAGCGGTACTAAATAACTTGGTTACACTATTTAGTAGAATGGACTCACGTCTATCTAGTATTGAGGAAAACACAGGGAAAAATACAAGAACACTTAAACAGATGGATGATAAATTGACATCTCTAACATCCAGGGTTATAACTGTAGAAAACGAAATAACGAGTGTGAAAACCCGGGTTTCAGACCTAGAAACAAGTTCCCAAGGTACCAGCAACTTATTTGATGAAATAAAAGAAACAACTGAAACTACGAAGAAAGGGTTAGAAAAAATTATAACAAAACATCAACAAACACAGTTTGATAGAACAAAGATGACCGAGGACATGAAAAAGTTAGAAGAAGAAAATAGTAAACTGAAAGAAGGTCTTCTAGATGTGCAATGTCGTTCGATGAAGAACAACCTGATTTTTACTGGTCTGTCGGAACAAGAGGGCGAGAATTGTGAAGGGTTATTGAGAGATTTCTTGTACTATGAAATGAACATTGACAAAGACATTCAATTCGGAAATATTCACCGTTTCGGAAAAAGACCACAAACTAGAGATGACCCTCATCGACCAATTGTTGCCAGATTCTTACATTATAAGGACTTAGAACTTGTGAAGAACTCTGGAAGACTCTTGAAGGGCACACATTTCGGTGTCAGAGAACAATTTCCGCCGGAGATAGAAGATCGAAGGAGACTCTTGTACCCTATTATGAGAGAAGAAAAGAAGAAAAAATCAAAAGTTGTGCTAGTGCGTGATAGACTATATGTCAACAATGAACTTGTAGAAGTGAGAAGAGATGATACTCCTGGGGACCCTCGTCGTTCCACTTCACGACCACAAAAACGTAGTCGAGTGAACTCTACTCCCGAGAGAGAATAGGACAACCAAGGAAGACAAAATCGATATAACTATAATGTAAATAATCAATCATTGAATGTGAATGTAAATAAAAATGTTGTTAAACTTTTAATGATTAATGTATGCGGGTTAGTTAAACGTATTCAATACCCTGAATTTATGGAGTTGATCGAAGGTTATGACATACTTTGTTTTGTTGAAACGAAAACAGACGACGCAGATGAAATTAACTTACCGGGTTTTATATTGCATATGAAAAATAGATTTACTTTTAAAAGGGTGAAATCGGGTGGAATTATTTTAGCTTATAAGACAGAACTTAGTAATTTCGTTAATATTGTTGAATCTGAGAGTAAATACATTTTATGGTTTAAATTGAACAAAAGTCTATTTCATCTGCCTCAAGATGTTTTATTTGGAATTGTATATGTGCCACCAGAAAATTCTAAATATTGTATTGGAGATCCTTTTAATGAAATTGAAAACGAATTATTAGATTTCAGTACTAATTTTGAAAACGTTTGTATTATAGGAGATTGGAATGCACGAACATGTGAAGAACATGACTATATTTTAACCAATTTTGATACATTTTCTGACTTTTTAAATGTTGATAATGATGGTGTTCAAATGTTAGAAGAATTAAATGTTGAGATATTACGAAAGAGCATGGATAACAGAAAGAATAATTTTGGTAATCGATTACTAGAATTGTGTAGATGCAATAATATCTTTATATGTAATGGTAGAATTGGAGATGATAAGGGGATAGGTAAATTCACTAGTAAAAATGTAAGCGTCGTTGATTATGCAATTTGTTCTCCACTATTATTTAAGATTATTGATAATTTTTCAGTATTGGAGACTAGTAAGTTGTTTTCCGATATTCACAATCCTCTGTCGATGGTATTTAATTGTATTAGAGAAAATACGAGTAGCGCTATTCAGACCAATGATGCTAAGGTTGAAAAAATTAAGAATTGGGAATCCGAAAAGAAAGGTGAATTTATTAGTAACATTAATATTGAGGACATTAATGAGTTAGCATTATTATTAAATAACCTTTCTGAACAAGATTCAGGTTTAGTAGACAACTCCTCTGTAAACGATATGGTGAAAAAAATTGAATCACTTTTGACAAATTCCGCGAAGACGACATTCGGAACTTTTGTACCTGGCAGACATAGCAAGAAGGAAACTAATAAAAAACATAAACCATGGTTCGACGCAGAATGTAGAGAAGCGAGACAAAAATTTCGATGTTCTAAACGCAAACTTAAGTTTAACCGTACCGTGCCCCAACTTGAACAGACAAAATCTTTAGAGAAAAAATATAAAAAAGTGATGGATCGTTGTATTCGAATACATAGAAAAAAAATGAGACAAAAAATACATAACCTAAGATCTACTAATCCAAAAGAATATTGGAAAATTATCAATAGTGGTAGAAAACAAATAAGTCCAAATATATCCATTAATGTGTTATTTGATTTCTTTAAAACTCTAAATACTGGTGAACCTGAAAATGAGGGCGACCCACCAGTGTTTAATCAAGATACTGATGATTTGAATAATATCATTAATGCGCCAATCACCATAGATGAAATAAAATCTGCTATGAAAAATTTGAAAAATAACAAAGCTTCAGGTGAAGACTTAATTGCAAACGAATACTTAAAACACTCATTTGAAATTATGTCTGACATATATGTTAAATTGTTTAATCTGATTTTTGATAAAGGTTTGATTCCAGAACAGTGGTTATATGGTGATATTATACCTATTTTCAAGAACAAAGGTGACAAGTCTGACCCGAAAAACTATAGACCAATTACAATCGTAAGCTGCTTTGGAAAACTGTTCACTTCTGTTCTAAATAATCGGTTAAATAAATTCTCTGATCAATATCATGTTATATTAGAAAACCAAGGGGGATTCCGAAAAGGGTATTCGACAAATGATAATCTGTTTATTCTTCATATATTGATACATATTATGAAAAAGAAAAAGAAAAAGCTATACTGCGCATTTATAGATTTTGCCAAAGCTTTTGATACAGTGTGGAGAAATGGTTTATGGAATAAATTACTTATAAATCAGATAAATGGGAAGATGTATAATGTTATTTTTAATATGTACCAAAACATCAAGTCTCGCATACAGTATAATAAAGAGACTTCAAACTATTTTGAATGCAATGCTGGAGTTAGACAAGGGGAAAATTTATCTCCCTTTTTGTTTTCTTTATATTTAAACGACTTGGAAGATTTTTTACAGAGCAAAAATTCTTTAGGACTAAACTGTATTACTGATGAAATAGAAAATGAGCTAGATATTTTTATTAAAATGTTAGTAATACTATATGCCGATGATACAGTTTTATTTGCAGACTCTGCAGTTGAGATGCAAATACAGCTTGATAATTTTTCAGAATATTGTAGTTTATGGAAACTAAATGTCAATTCCAGTAAAACAAAGGTTGTTATTTTTGCTGGTGGTCGATTTCACACAAATAACTTTAATTTTAATTTTGATGGTAATAATTTAGAAATTGTATCAGATATTGTATATCTTGGAGTAAATTTCTCAAGAACTGGGAGTTATTTGAATACTAAAAAGCGTAACATCGATAAAGCCTACAAAGCTATATATGCAGTACTAAAAAAAGGGCGTCTTCATAACTTGTCTATAAAATGTCAGTACGATCTTTTTGATAAGATAGTTAAACCAATTCTATTATATGGTTGTGAAATTTGGGGTTTTTCAAACTTAGATACAATAGAGCGTGTCCATCTTAAATTTTGTAAACTCTTACTCCATTTGAAGAAATCTACTCCAAACTTTATGATTTATGGTGAGCTAGGTGCTTGCCCTATGTCTGTATATATCCAAACACGCATTGTAAATTTTTGGTCAAAGTTGGTGAACTGTGAAAATAGTAAATTGTCAAGTATTATTTATAAATACGCATATTTACAGCATACACAAAATGGTTTGAAAATGCCTTGGATAAAAGCTGTCAAAAATATATTAGATAGTTGTGGATTTAGTAATATATGGGAAAATCAAGGAAATTTTAATTCAAAATGGCTTAGTTTAAGTTTAAAACAAAAACTATTTGATCAGTTTCAGCAAAAATGGCGTTCTGACATGAACAATTCATCAAAAGGGTTATGCTATAAAATTTTTAAGGATTGTTTTGAATTCGAAAATTATCTAAATATACTTGATGACAAAGACAGACAATTACTTTGTAAATTTAGGACATGCAATCATAGATTGCCTATTGAAATTGGTCGGTGGCAAGGCATTGAGAGACAAAATAGGACATGTAACATATGTGATAAAAATGAGATTGGTGATGAATTCCATTATGTACTACAGTGCCCATCTCTTCACGACGATAGACGACGTCTATTGGATTCTACCTATTTGACTAGAGTTAATGTTTTAAAATTTGCTAATTTATTCCAATCTAGAAATAAAATTAAGTTAAGACACCTTTGTAAATTTATCAAAATTATTTTTTCAAAAACACGTCCTCCTGGTTAGTCACCTCTCTCTCCTTCTTTGTTGTGTTTCTATTGTGTTACATCCATCATCTTGTCATGTGCATGCAAATATTGATATTGAATGTTTGTATCTATCTCTGTACCATTGTAATGCATTGGTTTATGAGAATAAAGAATCTTGAATCTTGTATAGACGTTTTCAGAAATCTGTGATTACCTAGTTATCGTTCGTGGACGCTAGGTAGTGTTACTATCGTCCGCCATTACGAAAGTGTAACAATCGGTTGTTTACACTAGTTACGATTAATCAGTATTCATAATTGGATTAGATAAACACGCTTCAGTTAATATTTTATGGCTTATTCCCGTGATTTTGGCCGAATATTTCGAAATATGGATTATTGAATTGAACTTAAACGGTTATTGTTTAAATTGTTCAGAATCACAAAGTTCAGGACCAGGTCGGACAAATCTATACGGTCATCAATATTATCAAAATTAAAGAATTAGCTAGTCATTTTGCCAGATGTGGGCTAACAGATCGATCTGTAGCTATTCAGATTTTAACCTTGCTTATGTGGCAGAATTTCAATACAAAACGGGGTACGCAACAAAAAAAACAAAAAAACGGTCGGTATGGAAACCCTCAACACACATTTTTTTTACTAACGGTATACATTTTGTACAAAAGAACTAAGTTCCCTTCGAATATTGTCTTCACTTCACAATGCGAAAAAGTCGCATATTTTTATGATGTAGGGAGCACTTATGCAATTGACCAAAAAATCAATCATTTGCACAATGATAGAGTAGCAAATATGTGGAGGAATATTGTTCCTTCCGTATGCAGTAGAGGATAACATAGAAAGGAAAAAAAACTGAGTTAAATGTTGTCTTAAATGAAAGTTTAAATACTATAAACAAAGGAAACGGGAACAAAGTGAGCAGTGTAGGAATTATTGTTTTTCATGTAGAAGCCGCATAAAATAATTAACAAATTACAAAGAGGTATCACATTTCTGTAGATAAATCTTGAAATAAATCTTGATTCTGTAAGAAGTACATGTAAAAATGAACGACATGATGTCCTGCAATAAAATTCGGCGATTTTTTTTCTTTTAGTTTTTTGTCATTATAATTCAGTTATATATATTTTTATCATTTTTAACCCTGTGGGAAGGGGGTAGAGTTTAATTGTCATATTGCAAATCACATACATTTAAGAATCAACTCAATACATCAATTAAATTTTTGTGTTTTAGTGATGTCTTTGCTATAACTTGTTATGCAAACACAGTTAACTATCAGTTATAATGATAGTTATCTTTCTACAATATGAATTTAACACCTTTGTTGCTAAATGACACGACTGTCTATTCCCCTAAGTGCCAAACCGGGGAAGCATCGCATCGCTGTTGACACGGTCGACCTTCAGCAGACTACAAGTCTAGAAAGCGCTACACGTCAATATTAAATTTTAATTAATCTTCAAAAACATATAAAATTAAAGAGTAAATCAATATAAAACTATGAAATCCTAGCAAAGAAATTTAAAAAAGAAGACAAATGGGAGCAAATAGTAATATTAGGTTCCTCATGAAACTTTTTTTTTCAGATAAAGAAATTCAGATATTCAGATGTTTTAATTTGATAAAACTTAAATTCCTTTTCATCTTCACTACAGATCCCTATAAAGAAATTGACCGACAAAAAGTTTTTAATTTGTTTTACAATTTAACAAACAAAAAATAAATAAAATAAAACAGAATTGAAAAATGCACCTTAAGATGTCACATTCAAAGTTAAGTTCTTTGTTATAAGTCAGGTACCGGTACACTTTATATCATTATTACTTCACTTTAAATCGTATAGTAATAATTTCAAAAAGCGTATATTATATACTTATTGACTGGGTATGAGGGAATAGCAAGTTTGTTGTCCCTGAGACACTGACTATTGACAGAGGCGAAGCCGAGGTCAATAGTCAGGGTCGAGGGGACAACAAACTTGCTATTCCCGAATACAGTCTATAAGTATTTTATTATGCCGAAAAACATTAGACTCATAGTTGAATGATCACCTCAAAATGATAAAGACCAATACAATCACGCATCTTTTGCCAATATTTTGCATTATAATATAGTATTATTACGTGATGTTTTTCATATTGGCCTAGTTATAGGTCCGAGGTCTGCTGTATTGGCCTGAGGCGCAGCCGAACGCCAATACAGCAGACCGAGGACCTATAACTAGGCCAATATGAAAAACATCACGTAATGATACCTTTATTAATTAACCAGTCCAATATCTCTCGGGATTTTTCCTTGCAATTGTCGAAATGTCTAGCGGATTCCGATCTAGTTGTTATTGGACTGACTGGAATTGGGCCAATACGAAAAATATCCGTATTGGACTGGTTTTTGCCGTTTTGGCCCAATGAAAGTTTCTATATTGTATTGACAGATTTGATCATATAAAGGCTAATAAATCAAAGTTAATTAATAAATCTGAATATTGTCTCATGGACATTGTTATGCTATTTCCCCAGTCATTCATAAGTGATTCTTTTGAGAAAGTAGACTTCAACATAAATGTACATGGTGACTACAAGTTTTATGAAAATTTAGAATTTTTTTGAATTTTTTTGAAATTTTGAAATTTTAAAATTTTGAACTATAAAATTTTTATTTTTTTTATTTTAAAATTTTGAAATTTTGTTTGAAAATTTTGAAATTTTATGAAAACTGAAATTTTTGAAAATTTAGAAATTTTGAATTTTTTTTGAAATTTTTGAAATTTTGAAAAAAAATTCCGGGTTTCTCGATAGCGACAGAGGATCACGCATAACAATTACCGTAGTTTGTCCAATAAGCGACGTCCAATTAAAAATTCCGCGAAAGTTGTTTAAGTTGCCAGTAAATAGTTCAGCGGCAGTCAATAGTCTTGAAAACTATGGACCGGTCAATAGTCTCAGTGCTAAAAATGTGAAACAATAGCATTTTTATTTCTTTAAAAAAGCTTTAAGAAAGTATATACTGAGGTATAATAATATAATTTATATATTTACTTTTTAATTTCATACAAAATATTAATTTGATTACCCCTTTTTTCTTATGCTTGAAAAGCAACAAAAAAACAAAAAAGGAAAAAAAGTGCATGCAGTTTTTTTATCAAGTAGGATTTATACTGATTTTGTATGGGGAATATAACGGTAATTAAAAAAAAAATACATACTAGGTAATTTATTTGTTTTCATTATATCATTGTCATTATATCTCTGTTTACAAATCACTCCACAGCAGGTGTTATCATTGAATTTCAAGCCGAAATAACAGTATATTGTAACACCTGTACTAGAGAAACCATACATTAGCGTATCGATAAACCCCGAGAACAAAGATTTTGACACTTTACTAATGGCGGACACACTCGGAAGTCGATAATGGCCGCGCCCATGTTATTAAGAATAAAAAGGTCTATACGATGCTATGGCTCAAAATGCCTTTTGTAGATATTAACACGCACATATTTGGTTCCATTATGCAGTAAAAAGTACGTGAAAACTTTCCCGCCATAATGTTCAATCTATAGCTACATTGTACTAAAAAATTATTAGTTTTATGAAAATTCGAAATAGAAGGAAATGTTTGGATTACCAAATGAACACTTTTAACCAGTTTTAATAAAAAGTTAAACAATTTATGTACCACTCATTGCCTGACTCTTACATGGAACAGTACTTAAACGACAATAACTTTTGCATGTAGAAAAAAAACAATCTATACCAATTTTGATGTCTTGGATGGCCATTTCGGAAAATAATTCCTCGTCAGCAGAGCTAAACGCCAAAAGTTTGGAAACCCAAATAATAAGTCAAAAATATGAACAAAATATAGCCAAAATTACCAAAAGGTGAAAGCCAAAGAACCGTAGACCTACATAATAAAGTAAGTATGCATAATT
The DNA here is from genome assembly GCA_963680875.1 of Bathymodiolus brooksi. NCBI lineage: Eukaryota > Metazoa > Mollusca > Bivalvia > Mytilida > Modiolidae > Bathymodiolus > Bathymodiolus brooksi. The sequence continues at coordinate 13,677,447 of OY804577.1, read as the reverse complement.
TATATGTTTGCAGTTAAACCATGACTATACTTCCAAAACCTGTTTCAAGAAGAAAAAAAATTACCCGAAAAAACTGGAAAAATTGTCAATTCAGAAAACAGCAAAAATGATATAAGGACAACACCAAATAAACCATATCGTACTAAAAGAGAACTTTCCACGCCGAAATCAAGGTCAACACAAGTAGAACACACAAAAACCATAGTCTGCAAAAATGTTAATACATCGTACACGACCATATTTTTCAATAACACGTTCGTTTACGAACAAAAAAATTGGAAATATGCAAAAAGGAAACTATATCTTTGCTTAAGTTAAGAATTCTCACGAAAAGTAAGTATAAGATAAAGTAACTTTGAAATTCAAATTTATTTTCTGTCATAAAATGTTAGTTTTATTAGAAAATTTGCGTTTTTTGCTAGAAAATGGAAACTCTGAAAACAAAAAAATAGAGTGACATCTACGTTTCTGACCAAATTATTGAAAAATGAAAGTCTGTTATGAAGTTTACTCTTTCGAATTAAATTTATTAATTATTCATTTAAGGAACTACGAAGCCTTTTTTTGCTCTATGCTTATATTTACAAAAGAATATTGAAATTTGGTGTCTTACCTTACTTTTAAAAACCGGAAATATCGTACACGAACTAGTAACCGAATCGTTCACGAATCCAAAAACCCGATTAACAATCGTACACGAACGACTTTTCTCGATTAACCGGTTAGTCCCCCTGGAATAAGAATAAGAATTTTAATACCTGGATTATTTACCTGAAAAGAAACAAAACAATTATCAGATTACCTCTACAGTTATTCATAACTTACCGAATACACAACACACAAGGAAATTATATATAGTGGATGTGGTCGAGTGGTCTAGGGCGCTGGACGTAAGGCTAAGCAGATTAGATGAAAGAACAAGAGACTCGTCGTATTTCATAAAGCAGTAAACCAAAATTCGCCAGTTGAAATCCCGGACTATGTCACCCAGTCAACATACAGTGGTACAAGATCTCACTCCAATACTTGCATTGAAATCAGAGCCAACTACGAACAGTGCAAAAACAGCTTCCTGCCTAGGACTATCAAAGACTGGAATGCTCTGCCAACTCACCTAGTGCATGTCACCTCTGTAGACGAATTTGGTTCTCGTCTACAGAGTTTGACAACCTAGACATACACAGTGATTCCTGTTTTTATTGTTTTTAATTGTATATACGCACCTTGGTGCTTTTATCCATGTTGTTGATGTCACTTGCCTGTGATGCGATAGCCCTAGGCAGTAATCAAGTAGAAGTAGGTGCTGCAGTGTATCAATGGTGTGGGTTCAAATCCCGCCGAGGGAAGAACAAAAATTTGACAGCTCTAAAATCTAATTCTAACACTGTTTGGTTTAATTTTCAGACGTATAAAGGTAATATATATATAAACGTCTGAAAAAGTAGCCAACGTATGAACCTACGAGATGTCGGATCGGAAACAAGTGTTAACGATACTGTGCAAACAAACAAAAATGATAAATAATATATATATCTGAAAATTAAACCAAACAGTGTTAGAATTAGATTTTAGAGCTGTCAAATATATATATATATATATATATATATACACAACACACAAGGAAATTATATATAGTGGATGTAGTCGAGTGGTCTAGGGCGCTGGACGTAAGGTTAAGCGAATGGTGCTGCAGTGTATCAATGGTGTGGGTTCAAATCCCGTCGAGGGAAGAACAAAAATTTGACAGCTCTAAAATCTAATTCTAACACTGTTTGGTTTAATTTTCAGACGTATATATATATAGGTAAACACCGGGACTGAGTTGCACAAACCTCAATTAAATAAAAGTCTCAATTAAACCTTTAAAAGTGCAAATTCATTTCATGTACATTTCAAGTAAATTTAAGTATCAATTAAGTTTTAATTGACACTTAAATTTAATTGAGGTTTGTGCAACCCACACGCCGGGTATTCGGATACTTGGAACCGGGTCGAACACTAAGAACCGGGTCAGACAAGTGACAACAACGTTTTCGGGTGAGTATGCTATTTTTATCCTCAGCGACCGTCAGCGATATTAACAACAGAAATGAATTGACACATCGTCTTTGCTATTAACGTACTAGGTTTATACCAAGTTTTGAGTATTATAAGTGGATAATAAATCGACAACAACGTTTTAATATCGGAAGTTTCAGAAAAAATATGTGAATCTTTAGCTTTAGTCGCTTATATCTAATCACGGAGAGCCGAGTTCCATGATTGTTTTGGTCGATATACCCCCCATAATCTATACTAGGCTATTCATTAAAAAATAGGCTTTTGACTAGCGGTTTCTAGCGCAACATCTATCTTTTTATAACAACGGGTGCATGAAATCGGACACAAAGGACCGCGGGTTATGATAATGGAACGCGGGATCTTGTGTGTCCGTGCATGGATACTAAGAACGCGGATTACATTCACTAATTATAACATTGAAATTGTAGTTTTGTTTCGAGTGCCTGTGACTATTATAGATAACAATATTGCCGTGGGGCATGTCATGAAAAGCTCGATGCTGATTGGAGGAAATAACTAGAAAATTCTTAATATAATTAGAAAATTCTTAATATAATTGTTTTTAATATAATTTTTTTTCTTAATATAATTAAATTTTCTTAATATAAAAAAATATTCTTAATTTAACTTTCCCATTCTTAATTAAAAAAAAAAAATTCTTAATCTAACAAGGTTTTTCTTAATTATTAAGAATTGGAGTAGGAAATTAAGAAAAACATTCTTCGCTTTAGCCTGCGTTTGGAGCGTTTGGAATCCGTTATATATTTTTACTTTAATCTTTTTAGAAGTATGATCTAGCCAGACGATTGGCAACTGTCTTTTAAATGTCAAAAATGAGATTTTACATTCCGCGGATTGATTTCATCTTCAATTTATTTCATCTTCAATGAAATCAATGAACAAAAACTACGTCAGTTCCGGTTTAGTGACACGCCCACTGCACGCTGTAGCACTTTTTGAGCGACTGTTTGTTTTTTGTGTTATTGTGTTTTTTCTCTCTCTCTCAAAAATGAAGAACATATTTTTATGGAAAAGACGAATTTAGGATGATTTGGTTTCACTAAAGCTATAATTTGAATGTCATTCATATAAAGTAACAGTGGACTAAAATAAGCCATTCCTATAAGGTCGTATAAACAAAGAAGGGGAACACACGTTGACTTTTGTTTACATGGAGGTTAATGCTAATTTTTCAACATGACACGCGAAGAAAAATGTGTGGATTGTTTTGATGACAATTTAGCAGCAGAATGTCTTGTGGCGATGTCAAACAAAGTGCATTTTCCAAGATGGGAATCAGCTGTTTCTCAAATTGATGACCACGAGGTTGACTTGGTAACGAAAACAGAAACCGAATCTTTGTTTTCTCTTGCTCGGATTTTGTCAGATTTGGGGAGCTTTAAAAAGGAAAACACAGACCATGACTATTATAAATCAGATCTGCAGCATGTACCATTAACATCGTTGAAAAATGATGAAAATGTTCTTAACCAAAATAGACCATCTCGAAAGCGCGCAAAAACGACCACGCCCACTACTGGAAATAATGACAGTGACGGTTATTGTATAGTGACAGTGAATGATATTTCCTCACGAAAATTGCACAAATGTTTCTATAGTGGGTGCAATAAAGTCTATGGAAAAAGTTCTCATCTTAAAGCTCATTTGCGAACACATACAGGTACGAACAAAAAATGGGCGTGGTGGGCTATTAATAAAGGGTAAAATAGTTTGTTTTTATATAAGAAATTCATTCATTTGACATCTAAATCTGTGATATTGACATCAAAAATTTAATTTTCATGCCATGTTTTTAAATCCCAATTATATATATATCCTATGAATCTATGATTGAAATCAAAGGCACTACATCAATATAATGCCAAATTATGGGTTATCTCGTTGAGATTAGGATTCCGAAGTATTTTTCCGTCAGTTTCTACATCCTACTATTAGAACCATGTGCTCTTTGAATTTTTTTTTATCTAGGACTGCGAATTAGAATATATTTCAATAAAAAAGATGCCTTGTATCTTGTGATACCCATAGTACCTGTGCTGACATGGTGGTGTTAACTTGCATAGCAGGGTTCAATACAAATGGGTTACCTGTAAAGTGCGAAATGAAATAGAAACGAAACCGAACGAAACGAAAGGTAGCGAAACGAAATGTGACGAAAAAACCGAAATGAAATCAAGCAAAACGAAATGTAACAAAAAATGAACATTCAATATGGCATGAAGACTAAGAGGGTTTATAATATCCTGATTATCCAATTTTAGAAGACTTAAAGGGTTCCCGGTTTTCTGCTATAATGATTATCCAAATTTATTATTCCTCAGCATTTTTTTTCTATATGAAATTTTGAACAACTGATAGAATTACTACTTTCGCATACTTGATAATACATCGATGACTGTTGTCGGGTCAATATATTCTGAACTGTTGCCATCTGAAAAACTCACAGACTTTTTGTAAAGTACTCCTTTCAATTGAAGGGCTACTGCTATTAAAGTTTTGGTGAATGAAGAGTACGTGTAAAATATCTAGCCAATGACTTATTATAAAAAGGACGGATATGTGGTAGATGCCAGAGACAATCACATACTCTTCACCAATAAAAAAAAATGTCGCCCCAGTATAGTCTAATCCGAGAATTTCAACCACCGAACATGTCCATGCTCTATACTTTCTGTCTCATATCGGCTGTACAGTAACAATAAATCGTGTAAAAAGGTCCCCGAAAAGATGTCACTCCATTGGGCCAAAAAAAATATATGTGTGTTTACTGTCACATGGCAAACAAATCTAGAGTCGGTCGGTCGGGATTATTTATTTTTTATTTTTTTTTATTATCGGCAAAACCGGAAATAGTCGTTCCCGGTTCCGGAATCCGATTCCGGTATTTCATTTTCAAAATTTCCGGGAGGCCGTTATTTATTGAAGCTGTTTTATGACGAATTATGCAGTTTCTCTACCTTCTTTGCTCTCAATTTCGACAAAAAGCTAGCAGTTGAATAAATAAAACATTGCTGTTGGTTAAACAACAAAAATGGTTATCCGAATTCTGTGTAAAAATTCATAGGGTCGCTAGCAAAATTTAGGGTCGGTCGCGTGACCGTAAACACACATATTTTTTTTTGGCCTTGGCTGAAAACGATCTTGTGATAATCAAAAATTAAATCGAAAGGAGTACTTTACAAAAAGTCAGCGAGTTTTTCAGAAAGCAACAGTTCGGAATCTATTGACCAGACAACAGTCATCTAAGTATTATTATCAAGTATGCGAAAGTAGTAATTCTATCAGTTGTTTGAAATTTCATATAGAAAAAAAATGCTGAGGTATAATAAATTTGGATAATCATTATAGTATAAAACTGGGAACCCTTTAAGTCTTCTAAATTTGGATAATCAATATATTATAAACCCTCTTAGTCTTCATGCCATTTTGAATTTTTCATTTTTTTCCGTTACATTTCGTTTCGATTGATTTCGTTTCGTTTCGTTTTGTTTGATTTTGTTTTCTTTTTGTTCGTTACATTTCGTTTCGTTTCTATTTCGTTTCGCACTTTACAGGTACCCATACAAATGGGGGTCGAAAGAAAGTTTTTAATACTCGTGTGTGAATGGAAATATGAGAAAAATTGTGATTTTAACTATTTTTACATTTTTATTACATGTACTGGTAATTAGAATTGACCATGTCCTTCACTACATTAATTAAAAGAGAAGTAGATTGCCAGGGTATAGTATCACACTTTATTATAAATTATTATTTTCATATTTTTCAGCTTCCTTTACCACTGCTTAATTATTTTCTTTTTCTTTAGGTGAAAAGCCATTTTTCTGTAGTTGGACAAGCTGTGGGAAGAGATTTGCCAGATCTGATGAATTAGCTCGACACATAAGAACTCATACAGGTATAAGTTAGATCTGATGAATTAGCTCGACACATAAGAACTCATACAGGTATAAGTTAGATCTGATGAATTAGCTCGACACATAAGAACTCGTACAGGTATAAGTTAGATCTGATGAATTAGCTCGACACATAAGAACTCGTACAGGTATAAGTTAGATCTGATGAATTAGCTCGACACATAAGAACTCGTACAGGTATAAGTTAGATCTGATGAATTAGCTCGACACATAAGAACTTGTTCAGGTATAAGTTAGATCTGATGAATTAGCTCGACACATAAGAACTCGTACAGGTATAAGTTAGATCTGATGAATTAGCTTGACACATAAGAACTCGTACAGGTATAAGTTAGATCTGATGAATTAGCTCGACACATAAGAACTCATACAGGTATAAGTTAGATCTGATGAATTAGCTCGACACATAAGAACTCATACAGGTATAAGTTAGATCTGATGAATTAGCTCGACACATAAGAACTCATACAGGTATAAGTTAGATCTGATGAATTAGCTCGACACATAAGAACTCATACAGGTATAAGTTAGATCTGATGAATTAGCTCGACACATAAGAACTCATACAGGTATAAGTTAGATCTGATGAATTAGCTCGACACATAAGAACTCATACAGGTATAAGTTAGATCTGATGAATTAGCTCGACACATAAGAACTCATACAGGTATAAGTTAGATCTGATGAATTAGCTCGACACATAAGAACTCATACAGGTATAAGTTAGATCTGATGAATTAGCTCGACACATAAGAACTCATACAGGTATAAGTTAGATCTGATGAATTAGCTCGACACATAAGAACTCGTACAGGTATAAGTTAGATCTGATGAATTAGCTCGACACATAAGAACTCGTACAGGTATAAGTTAGATCTGATGAATTAGCTCGACACATAAGAACTCATACAGGTATAAGTTAGATCTGATGAATTAGCTCGACACATAAGAACTCGTACAGGTATAAGTTAGATCTGATGAATTAGCTCGACACATAAGAACTCATACAGGTATAAGTTAGATCTGATGAATTAGCTCGACACATAAGAACTCATACAGGTATAAGTTAGATCTGATGAATTAGCTCGACACATAAGAACTCGTACAGGTATAAGTTAGATCTGATGAATTAGCTCGACACATAAGAACTCATACAGGTATAAGTTAGATCTGATGAATTAGCTCGACACATAAGAACTCGTACAGGTATAAGTTAGATCTGATGAATTAGCTCGACACATAAGAACTCGTACAGGTATAAGTTAGATCTGATGAATTAGCTCGACACATAAGAACTCATACAGGTATAAGTTAGATCTGATGAATTAGCTCGACACATAAGAACTCATACAGGTATAAGTTAGATCTGATGAATTAGCTCGACACATAAGAACTCATACAGGTATAAGTTAGATCTGATGAATTAGCTCGACACATAAGAACTCATACAGGTATAAGTTAGATCTGATGAATTAGCTCGACACATAAGAACTCATACAGGTATAAGTTAGATCTGATGAATTAGCTCGACACATAAGAACTCATACAGGTATAAGTTAGATCTGATGAATTAGCTCGACACATAAGAACTCGTACAGGTATAAGTTAGATCTGATGAATTAGCTCGACACATAAGAACTCATACAGGTATAAGTTAGATCTGATGAATTAGCTCGACACATAAGAACTCATACAGGTATAAGTTAGATCTGATGAATTAGCTCGACACATAAGAACTCGTACAGGTATAAGTTAGATCTGATGAATTAGCTCGACACATAAGAACTCATACAGGTATAAGTTAGATCTGATGAATTAGCTCGACACATAAGAACTCATACAGGTATAAGTTTAGAAATCAAAACCATTTTACATAAACTAAAATAAGTTTGACAGTCTTACAAGCATTATTATCTCCAAACCTTTCAACATGGGACAAAACCAGTACTTTTAACAATTTAAAATGGTATTTGGTACCTCGTAATGTCAAAAACAGTTGTATAAGATATTATTGAAAAATAAAAAATAAAATAAAAAAGTACCACCTGTAAATACTGAAGTACTGGTAGGCTTTATAAAGATTGAAAGCCCTGATTACTTCAAAGAAATTAAAGTTCAAGGGTGAACTTGATTTGTAAGCTTTATTTTAATGTTAATCTGTATTCTTTTGATTTAAATGTTAGCTTCACATCAGAATTAAGTACTACCGTCAGATATATCCTTCACATGTACAACCACAAGACAGGCAAGTTCTAAATTATGAGATCTTGTGAACTTATTAGTGTGAAAAAAGCTGTCAATTACTTTAAACTTGTTACTGCAAACCAATAAAAGTTCATGTGTTATTAAGCTTCATGACTATAGCAGAGACATTAAAATTGTGAAAGTTTCTTTCTTTAAATAATTCGGTTAAAATTTGGAGCAAATTATTTTAAAAAGAATGGAATGCCATTCGGTCAGCCATTTTGGCTAGTAATATTAGTGAAGTGCTGCTTTCACTGTGAACAAGATAATTTGTTACTGGTTGTAATGTCACAAGTGCATTAACATGTCAAAAAACTTTAAAAAGGCATTAAAATTTTAGAACCATTCCATTTATATTAAATATACAAAATAATTAGAACAATGTACAGGTTACCATTTCTCTTTCATCTGTAGTAATTCTTTGTTCAAGGTCAACTTGCTTGTTCTGTAATTAACATTTTAACTAATTAATTAATTAATTTTGTTGAATAATCTGGTAAATCTGCTCAATATTTTAAGGTTGAAACAAAGAGACAAAACATTGGTATTTGTTGCAGCATTAAGGAAGAAGAACAGAGACTGGTTGGCTTGAAATAAGGATAATATGTCCAAGTAAAATGACATGTCTACCAGTGAATTGTTGTTTCAGTGAGCGAGCACTATGAAAATCCAACTATTAAGTGTGTTTGTTTTGTACAAAGTGGACATCATTTCATGATATCGAATGTAACTTGTTCTTGCCATCATGTATCTGCAAAATTGTTCATTTGGCATTAAACAACAATCACTCACTATAAAGAGTATGTAATGGGTAGATCAGAAACCTTGCTGCAAACCATCAACCACCACACTTAACAAACTTTGTTCATTGACAGATGCTACAAGTTGTCTTTTATTTACATGCAAGGAGCGTGACATTCTATTAGCATGAGGCATTTTTTTAAATTTCAGAATTATATGAAAATTATATCATTTCATTAATTAACCACAGCAACAACAAAAATTAAAGATGATCTTTACAATTAAAATTAGTTTTAGACAACAATAGCCCATATCAAATTAATCTTTTATTTAGTACATTTTTTTAACATATCTTCACTTGTTATCTGATTACAGGAGAGAAGAAATTTCTGTGTCCACTCTGTGATAAAAGATTCATGAGGAGTGATCATCTTAACAAACATGCCCGAAGACATCCAGGATTTGAACCATCAATGTTGAAGAAAAAATCTAGAACTTTATCTTAGGAAATGTTCTACTTATTGTATTCATTATAATTATTTGATTTAGAACTGAGAAATTGTCTTGGATGTGACAGGCTATACATATGTATTGCTTTTCCTACCAATGTTAAGATTTTGTGATTCAGTCTATTTATGAGTAATCAATAATAATAATAATGTCAGTAATAATATGGTCTACACATTCACCGTATAGTGTACCCATCAGCAGGCTACTTGATGTGTGGCAGTGATGTATGTTAGTTTTATTGACTTTGTTCAATTTCCTTGAAGGTTTTGTGATTAAGCCCATTTTATATAGGTGGATTAGGGCCATCTTGTCCACAATATGCTGGTTGAATTTTCATCTAACTTTACTCCTTTATTTACAATCGATACCTATCACCACAGTTGAGAACAAATCCCACCAGATAAAACCTAATGTGATCAAGTCTGTCAGCAACTTACTGCATGTCTTTTATCTCATTATGGAAATGTGGTATCACATTAAACGATTCATGCTAAATTTTTGTTAAAAGAAATTTTCTTTCATTTTGACGTTGACTGTAGCTAAAAAAAACAGAGTTTGACGAATCATGACAATTCAGGTCGATATGATGCTAAGGAGGATGAAAGAAAAAGGATGTATGACGCTTGACTGTAATATAAAAGGCAATCCTACTCTCTTTACTGAGTACTCTGGTCTGGATGCCTCCACCAGTAAGACTGACCCCCACTATATAACTGACACTTTGTTAAAAAGGCATTAATCACCAATGGTTATTATGTAGCTAGAATTATACAAGAGTGTCTAGATATTACCAACAACCTTCTATAAGTCCATTGCAAGCTGCAGCAAATTGTTGGTGATCCATTTTATTCCTTCAGATTTATTGCAGCCAGTCTCTTGTTTTTTTATCTCATTTTGAATGTCTATTTGTATATCATCTCATATTTTGTCATCACATTCTTTAATGGAACTATTTTCAACTGCCCCATATATACATATGTATATATTTATTTCAATTTAGCCTAATTCCATCTACCTGATACGATAGGTGAGACATCTTCATGTCTTCACATTTGTTAATGAGTGGACATGAAGAACTTGTAAAACAGTTAGTACATGTATAATTTATTGTTGAGATGAATAGTTAGTTGTGAAGCATCATGTTTATTAATGTAGTAAATTATGACAAAATGTCAACTAATTTTAAAGTATGAATTCTGAACACAGCATGTGTTTGTCAAAATGCTCATTTATTTGATCAATACTCAGTCACTTGTAGTGTCGACTGTATATTAGAAGTTACATATAGGGATCACTGTACATCATTTACCATGTCACCATCAATCTATTTGTTAATCCTCAACTCTTTCTTTCTACACTTGATAGAACTGAAGAAGACTTTACCACATTCCCTCTTATACCACATCATATTTTCTTTTCTTGAAAATGATATTTCTTTAGTTATCTGCATGCCCATTATTGAAACAGACTTTACCACATTCCCTCTTATACCACATCATATTTTCTTTTCTTGAAAATGATATTTCTTTAGTTATCTGCATGCCCATTATTGAAACAGACTATACCACATTTCTTCTCATAACCAACTGATGTTCACCTCTTATTTTATTTTCTTGAAAATTTTATTTTTTTTATTTTTCTGCATGCCTATCATAGTCAAGACCCCTTTTCAATTGAGTTGTTTTATGTCTTAGTTGAGGACAGGTGGTACATGTATTTCTTGACAGACACATAATTTGTTTTGTGATATTAAGTGTAATACTGACTTTTAAATAGTCTTTGTTATGTTTGTGGTGCTCTTCCTTTACTTGATATTATAATGTAATAATCTCATTCCTTTATCTGTCTCCCAATTATCATAATTTTAGTAGATATTCATGTCATAGAACTCAGTTGACCTACTTATATTAGTTCACACACTGCCTTAAAAATTGATATTATAATTTTTGTCAATATTACATTAGATATGGTAACAAATTTCAGTTCAACAGAATATAGAGATTGTTGAAATGTTAACATAGCTTTATTTACTACTATTTATATTTCACTAAATCTATTTAATTAAGGTACAGTACAGTTAAAGACGTGATAGATATATAGAATCTAACACTGGCAAAAGTGCAAGACAGGAAAATCTCCGATACCCGAGGGTATGTGACATAAACTGTACAGCATGCATTTGCCGGTAAAATGCACATGATTTTTTTGTCTTGCACTAGTGCAAGATAAGAAAAGCTCACATCGCTAAAAATGGAAACTGGTCTGTCTCAAAAGTGAGAAATATCACTGTTTTTAGCGATACATTTTTTTGTCCTATTATATCTTTTGCTGTGTTTCATCTATTTAATAATTTTTTTATGTATTTTGGGTGATTGCAAGTAACAAACACTCTAAATACAAAAGAAATTTGTGAAAATATATTTACCAAAGGTATATCTATACAATGTACTACAATGATTTATAACACTGCGTATCTGACTACTGTAAACATGCATACCTGATAATTGTACTTTTCAAGTATTGTTGTGTCATGTTGACTTTACACACAGTTATTCTAGAAACACGTTTTGCACACTAAAGTTGTGTCATGTTGACTTTACACACAGTTATTCTAGAAACACGTTTTGCACACTAAAGTTGTGTCATGTTGACTTTACACACAGTTATTCTAGAAACACGTTGTGCACACTAAATTTGATATCTACATTTTTATTAATCATGAATTCATTTATTCTCTAATAAATATGTATTTTGATACAAAAAAAGGTGTAAATTAAAACATTTTGGCGGCATGCCTTCATCAGCCTTATCATGAATTTACTCATTAACGTGATTCTGCATGTAATAGTCCATCAAGAAATAATGGATTTTCTTTTCTTTTGTATATTAACTTCCATAGGCCAGAGAAAACAAAATTAGAAAGTATGAGTTGAATGGACATAGAATTGTAGGTATGTCCATGTTTATAGTCATGTGATATCTACCAAAGTCATGTGATGGTGTACAAATCTGTGATAATTTCAAATTTTGCATATCTGTCAAAATTACTACCTCATCTGCATAATGACATTTTTGTTTTTTGAAAACTGATATAAGTTTGAAATAATAGTCCCTTTCAGCCTTATTTAACATTTAGTCTAATACAGTTGATATCAATAACAAGAAATTCCATTATTTGTGTAATTTTAGCAGTAACGTGAATTGTTCAAATTTGAGTGGCATATTTGAATTTCATATGTAGTACTATTTTTAAAGCGATTAACTATGATAGTTCAATATTTTAGCTATTTACTGCCATTGATTTGTTGTAGAAACCAAAAGATTTTCTTGCACATTGTAAAATGGAGTGGTACTAAGAAGGTGTTTCATCCTTGATATCATTACAATTGATGTCATTCTGTATTACAGCCTTGATATCATTACAATTGATGTCATTCTGTATTACAGCATTTATGAATACATGTATTTAGAAATTAAAAGGAAAATAAATAAAAACCATGAAATGCCAATAATTTTAGATTTAAATTGATACTTTTAGTATTGTAAATCATTGAATTATGTTTTGATCAGTAACGAAGGGGAAAATCAGCCTCATATAATCTAAGCTGTATACCTGTACCTGTATTTCTATACCAAGTTATTTATTTTCTTAAAGTGGCATCTTAGATGAAGAGTTTATCTACATCAATCAAGTTTGATAACTTCCTATAAACTGGACAAGTCAAATGTTCTTATATTTTAAAAGTCGACAATGATATCTGTTTGAAATATAATATTTCTTTATAATGTTGATAAGGGGCTGTCGTGGTCATGATCGTATGGTAGTTGGATTTACAACTACCTGTGCAATCAGTGCCTATCAGAGTTCGAACCCCGCTCAGACAAGGTGTACTCGATACAACATTATGTGATAAAGTTTGTCAGTGACTTGCGACAGGTCAGTGGTTTTCTCTGGGTTCTCCTTTTTCCTCCACCAATAAAACTGACTGCCACGATATAACTGAAATATTGTTGAAAGTGGCATTAAACACCATAACCATAAATGGCGACAGTAATATCTGTTTGAAATATAATATTTCTTTATAATGTTGATGGGTTTAATATTCAAACCACATATAAGTAAGTGACATGTTACAATCCTTGTTTATGTTTTTTTTAAAAGATTTTGTTGTAATAAAAGATAAGAATAGTAAGACTTGTGTGTATATAGTATTAGTTTTTTTTTATATTTTTAGTTATGTTTTTGACTTGTCTGTCTAAAAATTGAATTCCTAGATTCTGTGATTGACATACAAATAGTGCTCATGTAATTTTATTTTATTAATTTCTTTTCAAATATATTTGATGTAGATGGAACTGTTGTTGCTGATAATGTTTTGTTGTTAGATTAACATTTACCTACTACATGTATGTAATCAGTATTTACCTACTACATGTATGTAATCAGTATTTACCTTCTACATGTATGTAATTAGTATTTACCTTCTACATGTATGTAATCAGTATTTACCTACTACATGTATGTAATCAGTATTTACCTACTACATGTATGTAATCAGTGCCTATCCCCATTACTAGTTGTGAGTGTGATTCTCACCCGTGGTATAGATGTACTCTATACAACTTTGATGTTGTAAATGAATTATGGCAGTTCTGTACCTCTAGGTTCTTTGTTTTTCCCCACCAATAAAACTGACAGCATGATATAATTGAAATTGGTTAAACATTGTGAAACACCAATAATGCTAGAACACTGTATATGTTCAAAGATGGTAATCACTGTGGGTAATGGTGTTCAGTTTCGTGTGTAATTGATGATATATGATGTAATATTGTGTAATGTTTAGATTCTCCTGTTAAGACTGTCATATAGCCTGTACATCTTGCCCAGTCTACTCATTGTAAATAAAATACTGATTATTCCATGTCATGCATTCTTTCATATCTCTGTTGAAAGAAAAACAAGTTGAAACACTGTACAGTTAATATTATCTGATGAAACCTTGAAACACAAGAATCCTGTAACATGTGTAAACACAAGAATCCTGTACATGTGTAAACACAAGAATCCTGTAACATGTGTAAACACAAGAATCCTGTAACATGTGTAAACACAAGAATCCTGTAACATGTGTAAACACAAAAATCCTGTACATGTGTAAACACAAGAATCCTGTACATGTGTAAACACAAGAATCCTGTAACATGTGTAAACACAAGAATCCTGTACATGTGTAAACACAAGAATCCTGTACATGTGTAAACACAAGAATCCTGTACATGTGTAAACACAAGAATCCTGTAACATGTGTAAACAGAAGAATCCTGTACATGTGTAAACACAAGAATCCTGTAACATGTGTAAACAGAAGAATCCTGTACATGTGTAAACCAAGAATCCTGTACATGTGTAAACACAAGAATCCTGTACATGTGTAAACACAAGAATCCTGTAACATGTGTAAGCACAAGAATCCTGTAACATGTGTAAACACAAGAATCCTGTAACATGTGTAAACACAAGAATCCTGTACATGTGTAAACACAAGAATCCTGTACATGTGTAAACACAAGAATCCTGTAACATGTGTAAACACAAGAATCCTGTACATGTGTAAACACAAGAATCCTGTACATGTGTAAACACAAGAATCCTGTAACATGTGTAAACACAAGAATCCTGTACATGTGTAAACACAAGAATCCTGTACATGTGTAAACACAAGAATCCTGTACATGTGTAAACCAAGAATCCTAAACACAAGAATCCTGTAACATGTGTAAACACAAGAATCCTGTACATGTGTAAACACAAGAATCCTGTAACATGTGTAAACACAAGAATCCTGTACATGTGTAAACCAAGAATCCTGTACATGTGTAAACACAAGAATCCTGTACATGTGTAAACACAAGAATCCTGTAACATGTGTAAACACAAGAATCCTGTACATGTGTAAACACAAGAATCCTGTACATGTGTAAACACAAGAATCCTGTAACATGTGTAAACACAAGAATCCTGTACATGTGTAAACCAAAAATAACATTTCAGGCTCTCTTTCTATTTTTTTCTTCAATTTTGTGTTTTAAATGTTGGATTCAGTGATATTATTGGTCTGAGCTTTAAATATAGTAAGATTAGTTGTGATGTAAGAATGTATTTCAGTAATGCCTAAAAGTAAGTTATGTTCATTAGAATAAAACTTCCATATGTAGTAACATTCTTCTTCATCATAATCATTTCCTTTTATTTATGTCATAGCAACATTTAAAAATCAAATGTGTTGAAGAATTGTGATGTAGCAATATGTTTTATTTCTAATGATCAGCTGCTGACAGCTTTATCCAAATATTAATTATTGTTTTTATGGTATGCAAAGTGTATGAAAAATAGAGAAAATGTATTGTCTATATCCAGGGTAAAATATTGAAAGTGTAGCATTTCCTTCATAATCTAAATATTTTGTAATTTAGAAAAAAAATCTTCCTTCATAGTGGACTCCAAAGAAGTCTGCTATTATTTATTACTATCAAATAGTATAACAAGATTTATATTGTTGTAATTTATACAGAATTTCTATTTTGTTGTGCTTTATTACCACCACATTAAGTGAATTTCTGGGCCACTTTATAAGCAGGGATGATTTTTATCAGTAATTTTGCTGTGAAAAACAAATTCCGAAAATAGCAGGACACTGTCCGAACAGGTCAAATCCTCTTTTTGAAAGGGGGTGTAGATGGTTTCAGCCATTTTCATTGATTTTCAGTTCTTTTATTTTCAATCCAGAATCATTCCTGTATAAGATAATGTATTAAGATTTAGAAACATAGTGCCCATGTTTTCTTTACTTAAATTTGCACATAACCACATCTACTTCTACAGAGGATAAAATATTTCCAGAATTGTCTCCCTTTATTGTCTGTACTCTGAGTTTGATTATTGGCGTTTATTGTCACTCCCACCAATTTACTGTGATATACTTAACAACTACAGTTGTTGGGGGGAGGAAAACAGAGACAAATAATAAACCAACCTTTGAAGCCTTAGCATCACCAACATTGTCAGTGGTGTGGGGTTTTAGCTAGAGTCAATTCAGACTCTTGACTTTAGTAGACCGTTATTAGAACAAGTAGAGCATTATAAGTCAAAGTATTCCATGTTCCAAAGGTCCATCAGTCTTCTATATTTAAAGCACTTATCCATGAATATGACGTATGTCAGTACAAGGTGAAGATGTTAATTGCTCCATCTTATTGTGTATTTCTACATCAGCATGTAAGATCTGAGAGTTTGGTGAATCTCGTGGATAGAACATTTATATTTACATATTGTTTTGTTAATTTTATTTGTGATAATCATAATATTTCTTGTAAATTGTGAAACTCTGAAAATTGTAATAGTTTTAAAGCAATAAATAAAGATATGATTGTTTTACATTTTATTTACATTAAATAGTAAGAGTAAAGACTAGAGAAATAGCACTGTAAACATTAAAATTGGCATGTTGGTCTTGTCTGAAATAAGACAGCATCGTCAAAGAGTAACTAGTTTTCGCCATGATATAGCTGGCAAAAATGCTTGCTTTCCATTTAATAACGGAAAGTTTGCATTTTTAAATCAAGCATTTTTCCCACTCTTTTTTGCTTTCTGTTTAATAACCAGAGGTTGCAGAAAACACCCTTATTGCTGTTTTTCATCTAACAGTCACTGAATGGGTTTCAATGATTGGCATAACCATCTCTCGTAGTAAGTGTGAGATGCCACCATAGTCTGCCAATGGGACAAACTCCATTAACGTATAATAGATCAACGCTACAAAGACACAGTGTCATCACATTCAGGAAGATGAGATGATCAAATATTTGGTAAAATAAAAAGTAAACTACATGTTAGATGGAACGGTAATGATACTGACATTGCAGATAAAACAATACATTACATGTAACACATGAAACATAAGGTCAACATAAAGTCCTTGTATATATATAATAACATAACAAACATGAACTGAACATTACATCTACTCAGAAATCGCACTGGAAATTAGTAGATAACATGTGAGGACAACACAAATTCCACACAAGAAACAGAGATTGGAATCTGACGTTTCCAAAGTTAATGAGTATCCTGTCCCATCTGGAAAATATCAATTATATTGCAATCAGTGAATTTACTTCATATATTGTTTCTATCTATTTTAGCTCACCTTGCCAAAGGCAATGTGAGCTTTTGCCATCACTTGGCGTCCATCGTCTCTCTTCCGTTAACTTTTCACATTTTAATCTTCTTTTCTGAAACCCCTCAGCAAATTGAACTGAAACTTGGTAGGAAGCATCTATGGAAGGTCCTCCATAAAGATTGCTCATTTTGTCCTGATCCATTAACAAACATGGCCGCCACAGGCCATTCTTGTTTCTGATTGGCCGATTAAAAAAAATCTCTTCTGAAACCACATGGCCAAATGAACCGAAGCTTGGAAGGAAGCATCTATGGAAGGTCCTCTATAAAGATTGCTCATTTAGTTCTGATCCGTTAACAAACATGGCTGCCAGAGGCCATTCTTGTTTCTGATTGGTTGATTTCTAAAAAAATCTCCTCTGAAACCGCTATCCCAAATGAACTGAAATTTGGTAGAAAGCATCTATGGAAGGTTTGCACCTGAAATAAATCTGGGTCTGGAATCTGCACTAACTGGCCTGAAACAAGATAAAAAGTCAATAGGACCTGCAAGAGTACATGGTAAGGCTGGAAAATCATCAGCAGATACAGACCTGCTATCAACCGTGCGAACATGAACAGGTGTTAACAAGACATCCCTGTAAGGAAAGATTTCCTTATCACCACCTGTAAGTGAATGTCCTGAAAACTGGGCCATACCTGAAAGACTGACAATAAAAATGTTAATTGAAAAATGAAATATATATATGACTATAAATTATTCCAGAAATAGGTTGACAAGTTAAAACACAATGCTTATATTGTAAATGAAAATTTGGTACAAATACGTAGCTATATCCAACAAAAATTCGTTAGAAACTGATGATATCAACTAAATTATGATTTCTTTTATACTTTGAAAGATGATACAGTTTATTTTGTGCGAGGTTAAAATAATGTATGAAATCTTACAGAAACAAAAAACATTTGATGTCATTAAATGCTTGGTTTGCTTTACAACAGTTAGCTTGTGTTGGGTTGTATTTTGTACTACATGGCATACAAATATTTCTTTGAATCAATTATAAAGAAAATAATAATTCAATTAAGACATGTTTAAAGTATTGTACATCAAAGATTAATTATTATTTTTAATGCAAACATTCATAATTTATAGCTTCATATCTTTATTGATGTATGACCGTTGTTAGCTTGGGTCTTTAATTGGAATTAATCTTTATAATGATATCCTAAATTATCAATTAAACTTTATTACATTGCAAAATTAAGGATTCTATCTATCGAAATGAATATTATTTCTTTATTATTAATTCATGTCGATATATCCTTAATTTAAACAACTAATACCAAAACTCTCTTTATATTTTATACTGTATTTTAATAAAAATTATATCATTTTTTTACTAACAAATATTCCTAGGATATTATTTATTCAGGATTTATTGATTTTTGTACCAAGGGTTACAACTTTTATTAGTTTTCATCATGTGTTTTCATCATGTGTTTTTGGCCCGGACCTGGGTTGCAACTTTTATTAGCCACCTCTATAAAGATTGCTCATTTCGTCCTGATCTGTAAACAAACATGGCCACCACAGGCAACTCTTGTTTCTGATTGGTTGAATTCTAAAAAATCTTCTCATCTGAAACCGCTTTCCCAAATGAACTGAAATTTGGTAGAAAGCATCTATGGAAGGTCCTCTATACAGAATGCTCATTTTGTCCCGATTCATTAACAAACATAACTGCCACAGGCAATTCTTGTTTCTGATTGGTCAATTTCTAAAAATCTTCTCCTCTGAAACCACTTTACCAAATGAACTGAAACTTGGTAGAAAGCAACTATGGAAGGTCCCCTATAAAGATTGATCATTTTGTCCCAATTCATTGACAAACATGGCTGCCACAGGCCATTCTTGTTTCTGATTGGTCGATTTCTAAAAATCTTCATCCCCGAAACTTCTTAGCCAATTGAACCGAAACTAGGTAGGAATCATCTATGGAAGGTCCTCTATAAAGATTGCTAATTTCATCCCGATCTGTTAACAAACATGGCTGCCATTGGCAATTCTTGTTTCTGGTTGGTTGATTTCTAAAAATCTTCTTTTCTGAAACTGCTTAGCCAAATGAACCGAACCTTGGTGGGAAGCACCTATGGAAGGTTCTGTATTAAGTTTCCTCAAAGCAGAATGAAAGGTGAGAGACACAGGCTCAGCCCACTGAGCCTAGTCTAGTTTGTCTAATTTTAACATTTTGTTCATACATGACTTTGCAGTATAAACAAATAAACACACACACATATACAGTCAAACCTGTATTAAGAGGTCACCTTTGGAACAAAGCAAAAGTGGCCTTATAAGACTGGTGACATCTTAAAAGAGGTTCAATTCATATGAAATTTTCTATGACAGGACCAGAAAAAGGTGACCTTTTAATACAGGTGACTGCTGAATAGAGGTGACCGCATGGGCAGGTTTAACTGTATATATACATAGTTGGAAAATATAAATTATTAATTTAATATTTGCTGACAATGTAGTATATTGTCTATTTCTAACAGTAAAGTGGTTGTATGATATAAATTGAGCATAAAAAGCACACAACATTAATAGTTACACCAGAACAATATGTGGACAGAGATGACAATACAATTGGAAATAAAAAAAAAAGATGAAACAGAACACCTCCCTATCAAGAATATCTACATATATGAAATATATCACAAATGCAAGAGTATTTTACCATTGAACAAACAAAAAATCATCAAAAATTAGAGACTGATCAAAAAAGATATTTTTCAAGCAATAAAAATAAAATATACTGTCAGAACAGTTTCAAAATCCAATATCGATATCACAGAAAAAGACAAAATCGATATCCCTATCACACAAATACATGGCCTTTGTTCTTTTTTTTCTTCCTTTACTCTGAATTTGTGTACTTGTTGTTGCTTTTTGTTTTTGTCCCGTTGCTGTCTTCGTCTTGGTCTATCGAGCTCTGAGTCATGTGTAATATATCAATTCAAATCTAAACGTTGAACTCGAACTGTAGTCTTATCGGTTTGATTTTCTTGTATCATCTTTGAAAAATGCATAACGTGTCTGAAATACAGGTAAAAAAAATTAAAATTAAAACATATCAGAAGGTGAAACATAACACCAAATTTTTAAAATTGTAATTTAGCATATATCATGTAGATTAAATTATAATAAATTTGTCTGATTTAATCCCATCATTTAACATTGTTTGTCCATTGATTCAGGTCGTGATCGTATAATAGTTGGATCTGCAACTACCTATGCAATCAGTGCCTATCACCACTAAAGTTGTAAGTTCGAATCCCGAAAATGACGAGGAATAATTGATATATCATTATTTTAAATTTGTCAGTGACTTGCGGCAGGTCAGTGGTTTTCTCCCGTATTCTCCATCAATAAAACTGACCGCCACGATATAACTGAAATATTGTTGAAAGTGGCGTTAAACACCATAAATCCCCTCAATTGATTCAAATATTGCATCCTTACTTACTTTCAAACTAGTTTAAACTGATTTTGTCTGTTTATATACTTATGAGTTTTGACTTTCCCTTTGGAAGATTCGGTAATTTTGTTATTACCCTTATTGAAAAACTGACACATATTAGATTTCATGCATAAAATAACTTTATCTGAATTTGGATGTAGTTTGAGCATTCGGTTGCTATTAAATGTACTGTAAACTAAAATTTGTTTTCCAACTGTTCGGAGTCGACCACAGCTGAAGACCATAAATGAGAAATTCCCATCTGGTGCAGTTAAACAATACTGAAACCCATTAAACATAAGCTTATTGAGTTGAAGTTTGACCATTTCCAAACAGCATGATCGAATAAAAATGAATTGATCAATAAAAACTTACACAGTTTTATTGATTTCTATTATACACCTTCCATTATGATTTCGACTGAATGCTTTCTCTATTTTCCTATTAGTATCTTCATCATAAGATGTCCATTGCCCACTTTCATCTTGATATTGCCAAGTTGATGTTACTGGTTTCTCTGTATAAATATTAAAATAAGACTCTTAGACTACTGTCTCCATTGTACATAACACGTTAGTAATGGATTTTCATAGCATAACTAGTGAAGTTTTGGATTTCAACTAAAAATACAAGAATATAGTGAGGTAATCTATGTTAAAGCACTTTCATTCATTTTTCCAAAGCAAAAACGAAAGCCGTGTTTTAAGTCATTTTCTGAGCTGCAGAACAGTAGCTCTTTTCATTCAGACATTTCATTAGTATTTTATGTACTTATATTTTCAGTCATAGTATTTAATGCATCCCTATTTTTGTATTAGGGCAATGAAGTCCTTTTTATTGCTGTATATCCATTAATATCTTCATCTAATCCTGGGCATTGAAAGTCTATGGAAAGGCTATGGTTTTTTCCTAAAAAATATTCTGATTCCCAATGTTGCTGAAAAAATATTCTGATTTTGGTGGAGGAAAAAAAAATCTGATTCAGAGTTTTTGTAATATAACCTAATGTTATATTCTGGAAAATTTTTTTGTGTCTTGTGCGATAAAAAAAATAAAATATTCTAACTCTCGTGTTGTCGGAAAATAAAATTCTGAACGAAAAAAAAAAAAACCATAGACCCCCTGCCCCCCTGCAAGTTAAATGGTCGGTCCCTTAGCTTCCTGCCATCTTGAATTTTTAGAAAATATTACTGCCCTTGCATTACTCTTTAATAGTGCACTATTTTAATACAAATATAAATAGCTCCTGATATTAAACCGTTTTACTGTTACAGATAGTGACATGAATTCTGACAGACAGACGAACGGATTGCAATCCACGATTTTTAAGGGACTAACAACAATACTTAATCAATCAATCAATCAATCATAATGATTGCTAAAATTCAAACTTACTACTTTTTTCTTTGGTAGCTGGTAATATAAGTGGTACATCAGGTAATTCAGAAGTAGTCTCAGTGTCTTTCTGATGTTCAATCAAATCAGGGGAGTTCAATCTTCTACCATGCTCACTAAAGGAAAATAAACACGAACAAAGTGTAAAGAATCTTAGTAACTTAACAAACACTTAGATCCCATTGAAAATAATAAGTGTAAAAAATATTCTCTGAAAATAATAAATGTGTTAAATCTCCTTATAATTGGTATACAACTGAAACTTCTAACGATTAAATATAGTTTCATACGTTTTTCTAATCTCTCATGGACACTGTTGTTGGTGAAATTGTTTTAAGTCATACCGAAATTGCGTGATATATTAAAACAGAGGGTGACAAATATTCACAACAAACCTGATATTTCGTATCCCCAATGATCAGTAAGACACTAAATTCAATAGCTCATATTTATTATTTAAAATGAGAAAGGTTCCTGCCTATATTATGATCTTTATGTATACTTTGTAAAAAAAGTCAAATCAAAATTAAAATTATGAAATATTTAACATCTCTTTGAGCAGAATGTGAACAAGAACAAAATGTATAACAAGTCCATCTCCTACATGTATTTTGTATTTCAATGCATGTCTGTTGTTGTTTTACTGATCTAATTAAAAATTAATATTTTAATTAATTAAAACTTACCAGATCACGTTACCCCGTTTTATGTCTATAAATATTGATAAAGAATAATAATTGTTTGATGTGTTTGATATTATGATGGAATATTAATAACAAAATAATACAGGAAGTGTAATACAAACCAGACTTCAACTTCGAAAACTCCATCAGCAGCAAATTGGTATGATCCTAATCTTCCTCTGTCCCAGATTACCTATCGAGAGGACATATTAGATTTAGCTTGTATAACATGAAAGAAACATATCTAATAATATATATTTTATTTAAGAAAAGTTTGAAGATACCAAAGGGGTAATCAGAAGCTGTAAGTCAAAAGAAAAAAGACAAAAGGACAAACCATAATTTATTGAACACTACACAGAAAACTAAATATCGAGCAACATGAACCCCATTCAAAACTGGCGATGAACTTAGAAGAGTTAGCAGTTCCTGCTCCACTAATGACACCCATCATGTTAATGTTAAATGGCACTAACACCATCTGATATGGAAATAGTGTTGGGAGGAAAAATGAACCACACATCGTTTTTACCCAGAAATTGTATTGAAAACGTGAAGACATGCAATTTGGCAAATTGAACAACACGAACCCCATCAATATAAGTAAAAAAAACAGAGGCGAACTCATTTGCTACGGAAGAGCAAGCAGTTAACACATTTACACAATGAGAATTAATTCTTAGTATAAACTTAATTTTTGGAAAGTTAGGTGACATATTCTGTTCAATTTAAGTTGATACAAACCATCGGTCCAATTGGTATGAATTAAAATAGTATTTAACATGATGTCATGGTGTTCTTCAACAAATAATATTGTATGAAAGTCCTACTATAAATTACTTAAGTGTAAATATGTCAGCTTTATATCCATTCTTAAAAAGTAGTAAAATAGCAATGGTTAATTTTACACTTAAATTTCATACCACAATTTCTCCATTTGCATCAACACGTAAAACCGTGCCTCTACTTCCTCTCCCTCCATCTTGATCTCCATACCTCCAGTCTTTACCTTATAACAGAAACCAAAGATCTTCTTTGTGTATAATAGTCACAGCAAATGCATCTCTTTTCACGGAGAGTTTTTCATAATATAAGAATATTTCTAATACCCTCAGAATATATAGCAGATACATAGCTCATTATATATATGACCTCATCTTATCAGAATAATCTACCTTTTCTGCCTCTTAGACAAATATACTATAAATATAGACTGACATTAGAATTCTGGTCTTACTAACTAATAACTAACAATAACAGAATTTCTATACATCTTACTAGCGACTTGTAGAATGCTGTAATAATTAGGCCCTTGCTGACATACCCCTGAATCATGACATTACAGTGGCTTTATATTAGATGTGGTACACATAGAAATGTAGTGCATGCTTGTTTTTGTATTTCTATCACATATTCTAGCTCCTAAGATTTTGTGGGAATCTAATCTTTAGTTCTGTTTTGTTTTGCTTAGCTTTGCTTTTTCTGTTTTTGCTTTGTCTTTGTAGATTCTCATTTATCATATGGTATGACATTGTAATTGGTCTGTTTTAAAAAAAATTAAATTTTACTCTGCTAAGCATAATAAACATATCAAGTTTACCTGAAATCAGTGACCACTACGATTCTGTTGATTCCTATAACACTATTGAATAAGTTGTTTCATTATTGCATGAAAGTTAGTGTCATTGAAATTTTCTCCCGATTATCAACCGTTGTCTCTATAACTGCTATTTAAAGTATGCAATTGTTTCAACTAAATGGGTTTACTTCAGTGTAGACTTATATTGAGATTTTCACTACAAACCTTTCACACTCGTGCTATAGAGCAGATAAAATTTGTGTTTTTGTTGTACCGGAATCACCTCTTTACACGAAAATCTATTCTAAAGCTTGGGTAATCTGTATACGCATCGTGCAATGTTTCTAACAGAAATGACTCAATGTAAACATGTCAAGTATACATATTATTAACTGGTTTAACCCCATCACATTTTGTATCTGTCTAACGTCATATGTCGTGTTCTTTTTTCGTGTACAGTGCGCTAAGATGAGAGATGATTTTTGGTTTTGTGATATTGGTGCAATAGTAGACCATCAATGTTTAAACTTTTTTTCATAATATTAAAACATCTTTGTTAATGATAATATTTACCTCTTTTCACTTTACAACCAACAGCAATCAAATCATCGACAAGTCTCCTTGGTTCGTTAACAGGTTTTATGTCGTAAGCGTTCATACCTTCGTGATAGCGATAACAATTTTTATGGCCACTATCCCATTCAACCCATATCATTCCTTATTGAATATAGAAAGAGAAACAAGAAAACATTCAAACATTAAAACTAGACTAACTATCCTGAAATTAAAAATACTTTTAATAATGACATACATTGAATATAAAAAAGTCAATATTCACCATTTAATTTAAGTTTGTTAGATTAACAATAGTTCTAACTCAAGATGTTATTAACAATAAAATCAATATCTGCAAAAATACATTATAAGCTGAGATTAGTAAAAATTTGGACTGAAGCTACATTATTACAAGTTGTTTTATTTGGTTAGACCCGTGAATTGATCCAGCTTTAACATAAAATATTGGCATGGATTAACCAAACTGTTTCTATAAAATGAATCTTTCTATTTGATGTATCCACTGGAAATGCTTCTCTTTTCACTGACATTGCAGATTCCTGGGTGATTCTAGTTTCATTTGCATGTTAGGGATAATCACGGTGATACTTCGACTGGGCGTTAAACTTCAATTTCAAAAGCATTTCGGTTTTCTCCTGGCAATCAGTTTCGTTGGTTGAGTAGTATCCGTAGAAAATCATTGACCTGTCGGAAGTCACTGACTTTACCACACTTATCATTGTATCGAGTACACCTCACCACGGTCGTAAATAGAACTCAGAGCTTTAGCGATGATGAACATTTATTACATAATTTGATATAACTTATACGATTGCATCCAGGATGTCCCTCAAGAGTTGTAAGCAAATTTGGTGAATAATAAGGACAATGTGACACGTCGTTTTTGCAGAAAGTTTCTTTTGATTTTAATATTTTAATCTGTCATACGTCTGAAATATTAACGATCAACTAATTCTTGAAGAATATATATCACAATATCAAGCAGTAATCAGCGGTGAGGTATATAACAGAAATAGAATACTAATTAGTTATATAGAAATATTCATTACGATACAGACAAAAATAAGACAATCTTACCACTGGTAGCCTCTCCAATAACTGTTCCTGCCATATTCGAATCTTGATTCTTCCAAGGCCAGGAAGGTCCTCTACGAACACGTGTACCCAGAGGAATCGCTGGCCATTTTGTTTGTTTAAATCGGCCATGATATTTTGATGAAGGGTCAAGTAATAACATAGCATTGTCTGTAACATCATCCTATGAAAAAAATGGTAAAACACGTGATGTGTACATCTTTAAATCTTGAATCATTGATTTATCAATGAATTTTTTCATTTATGTTTTTGCCAATCTTGGGATCACAATCGTTTGAAACAAAATTTGTTTTGTCAATCCACTATAGTGGGAAAGCTATACAATAAAATTGTCAATAAGGTTGTTTGAGGATTTGATTATCTTACCGGTTGAGTTATGGATTATACACATTATAATCAAATGAAAGAGAGTAAATATTAAGATTACAATAAATAAAGATCTTACAAACGTATCATACTCTTGTAGACCAGCATCCAATACAGCTTTTTTAACAATGAGTTTATTACATTCCTCAGCAGATTCCAGTTGATGTGCTATTTCAACTGCACTGAACTGCAAATGTACATACAAAAATATCAAAATAAATACCAAAATATCGCTATAAATACCAAAATATCAAAATAAATACCAAAATATAATTATAAAATACCAAATTATCAAAATAGATATCAAATATCCAATATCAAAATAAATACCAGAATATATCAAAATGAAAAAAAAATATTAAAAATTAAAATATCAAAGTAAAAACCAAAATATTAACATAAATACCATAATATCATTATAAATACCAAAATATCAAAATATATATTACAATATAAACACTAGAATGTCAGAATAAATACCAGAACATCAACACAAATATATCATAATATCATTCTAAATACCAGAATATCAGTAGACCTCTATTAATACCAGAAAATATATCAATATAAATACCAAAATATCAGTATTGATACAAGAATGCATGTTTCTTAGTTTTGCAAATGCATATTTTATCCATTAATATATCCAGCATTTATTATTAGTATTTTCAACAGTATATTTAATATTGGAACCTATATGTTTTAAGCTTTTTTTCTGCCTTAGTAAAGGGAGATAACCTTTAGCCTAGAGAATTGATCGTCACAAAGACCCTTCAAATTAGCTCTCATATTGTACTGTGAATACAAGGCAGAATCAACAAGTTTTAGCAACAAACGAAACTTGATATCTAGACATATCTCTCTCTCTTGTAACCCTGTCAAGTATTTTACCTTGATTTATAGGATACTTTTGTTAACACAGATAAGGAGAAGATAATTCGAATCATAGAAAGCAAGAGACAAACAAAAATGACCACAACATTAGTTATGATCTGATCACATATCAACAACAATAGACAACAATTCAACAAATCACCCGTGGAAATGCTTTTGCATAATAAATTAATTATTGCAATATCGTACCTACCAATGAATGCGTCATTCTACACAAACGCTGGATCTGATTAGGTGGGATAATCTTTCCATGTGTGTTTGTTACTAGATGATTTAATACCTGAAAGAAAAAAAGGTCTTCCATAAATGGAGGTTTTCCATATGAGACGGTCCACAGAAAACATCTGTACATGATACTGTCCTCTTGTCCAATGAAACGTTAAATTCATGAATACGTCACTATGTAGGATATGTCATCAATTATCTTTGTTTAATCATATTTACTTTTTCACTATTTATGCAAGAAGAAAGAGATTTGAATATCTTTCACTCGTGTGTGAAGGTCTTTCACTCTCGTTTTACACTTGGATGACACCATCAATTCACTAAGAGGGGAGGGGCCCATAGAACTAGTTTAACCCCGCCACTTTTGATTGAAGTGCCTGTACCAAGCTAGGAAAGTGACCGGTCATATATTTGTGTGTTAGAGGCATCATATTTGCCTCTTTCTACGATATTTCTATTGTATTTTGGAAATTTTTCGACAGTGCAGTATTTTTTTTCCCTTTCATTTTCCGCTACGCTCTACTCGAAAAAAAAAAGGTGAAAGGTATTCCTCCATTATTTACAGTGCCGGCCTTAAGAGGTGAGGGACCAAATTGCTGCTCTTTGTAAAACCTGCAGTGTGTTGTTGTGTGTACTTGAACAGTCGAGAGTACATACAGCGCGAGACCCAATTGGCTTAGTGCCGGACCTTATTTTTTATAATGACTTTTGGAAGAGCCTATCAGTCTTTTAATTACAAAAGATCATATGTTCATCTACGTAATGTCTAACAATCAAGTTGATATTATTGTTTAGTGGCTATGAGAGGGTCGATGAAGTGAATTGAAATATCTCCAATAAATCAGAGAAATTTAATAAGAATACACAATAGTTTGTATTTAAATTTAAACAGAAGCAGATTCATGGTTTCCTGTTCCTTTTCCATTGACAAATCTAGAGAATAAATGTTACCAGATCCAGTTATTTGGTTCGAATCCCTTGATGGAAAACACACTTGGTCATAAAAGTCTTCAATAATGATATTCATTATATATAAAAACAAGTTTACATTTGGTTGGTTCTCTCAGTTGTATCCTTTGTATCATATGTATATTTTGGCATGCCTGGAAATATATCCAGACAAAGTACCAGTCAGACTTTGAAACTCACATCTGTATTGGCAGATCCGAATGGTACACATAAAATGTTCATACCACGGCCTGAAAATTGTGTTGCTGAATGATGTAACTCTTCGTCTTTGACCATACTTGACTGAAAAATAAATTGAAATTATTTTTGTATATGATTGGTTTACAAATCCACTGTTCATGCAGTTGTGGTCACAGATGATTGATTTAACTACTTGTACTTATTTCATTAGCTCAACACAGTGTGTGTATGTGTTTGTGTGCATGTGAAGAGGGAGGGGTGTGTAGAAACAGCTGAAAAGTTAAACAATAAATTACAATGCAGTTCTGTTACCTCTGTTCACAACAAAACAGATGCCAATTACAGGAATAATGTATGACGATGAAGATATGTACACAACAAAGAATCCATTTGAGGTTACACGATGCGAGCCACTAGTAGAGTGGGATCTGCTAGCCCATCTGGAGCACCCGAGTTCACCCCCGATTTTTTGTGGGTTCGTGTGGCTCAATCTTCAGTTTTTGTGTAGTATTTTGTAGATCATTGTTTGTCCCTTTGTCCTTTTTCTCGGTCATTGTTGTATTTGTCCTTCTTGTAACACAATGGGAGACACTAGTGGGATCTGCTAGCCCATTTGTAGCTCCTTAATTCACTCCCGATGTTTAGTGGGTTCGTGTTGCTCAGTCGTTAGTCTTTTAAAGATCATTGTTTGTCCTTTTTAATGTATGATGATGAAGGCATGTACACAACAAAGAATCCGTTTGACGTTACACGATGCGAGCCACTAGTAGAGTGGGATCTGCTAGCCCATCTGGAACACCTGAGTTCACCCCCGATTTTTTGTGGGTTCGTGTTGCTCAATCTTCAGTTTTTGTATAGTATTTTGTAGATCATTGTTTGTCCCTTTGTCCTTTTTCTCGGTCATTGTTTTATTTGTCCTTTTTCTCGGTCATTGTTTTATTTGTCCTTCTTTGATTATCCTTTTGGCATCTTCACACTTTACCTTTGTTAGAAAAAACGGAAGGGAAATTAGATAATGAACAATCAGGAGGCACATACAACCTCTGGCATAGAGAACGGAGGAAGAAAAAAAACTGTAATCCAGCATTACAGACGCTGATGAAGCTTGTCGGTCAAGCGAAATATCCGTCAACTTGATTATAATTATAGTCTTTTTGTAGACTTATAGTTATTTTTGTTATATTTTAACATTTTTTTTTGGTGTTGTTGTGCTACATCTTAGACGTTTATTTATCATTTTGTTTGTTTGCACAGAATCATTAACACTTGTTTCCGATCCGATATCCCGTAGGTTCATATGTTGGCTACTTTTTCAGACGTTTATATATATATATATATATCAATCCAGATTAAGATATTTACATGTAGAGAGGTAGCTGCGAATGCACTATCATTGGTATTTCCCTCCTCATCAATTGCTTCTGAAGGAGTTGCCATCCCATCAGTCATCAGAATTACATAAGGTTTGAAGTCATGTTTAAATTTTGTAGTAGCATGACCTATAAGTTATAACAAATATTATATAATCTTTGGATTAGAAAAGAATATTATTGGTTTTTTTGTAAGGTAACATCGTCTGCAATATTTATCGGTGAACTCGTACTGTGTTTAACAAAGAGGTAAATATAATGATGACCGCATGATTTCACTAAGAAATGATGCTTAGCTTAGTCGAATCCTGTCACTTTATTGAACAAGACAGGAAAATGAGAGGGCATGCATATATATGTGTTAGGGCCAGGAAAATGAGAGGGCATGCATATATATGTGTTAGGGCCAGGAAAATGAGAGGGCATGCATATATATATGTTAGGGCCAGGAAAATGAGAGGGCATGCATATATATGTGTTAGGGCCAGGAAAATGAGAGGGGATGCATATATATGTGTTAGGGCCAGGAAAATGAGAGGACATGCATATATATGTGTTAGGGCCAGGAAAATGAGAGGGCATGCATATATATTTGTTAGGGCCAGGAAAATGAGAGGGCATGCATATATATGTGTTAGGGCCAGGAAAATGAGAGGGCATGCATATATATGTGTTAGGGCCAGGAAAATGAGAGGGCATGCATATATATATGTTAGGGCCAGGAAAATGAGAGGGCATGCATATATATGTGTTAGGGCCAGGAAAATGAGAGGGCATGCATATATATGTGTTAGGGCCAGGAAAATGAGAGGGGATGCATATATATGTGTTAGGGCCAGGAAAATGAGAGGACATGCATATATATGTGTTAGGGCCAGGAAAATGAGAGGGCATGCATATATATTTGTTAGGGCCAGGAAAATGAGAGGGCATGCATACATATGTGTTAGGGCCAGGAAAATGAGAGGGCATGCATATATATGTGTTAGGGCCAGGAAAATGAGAGGGCATGCATATATATGTGTTAGGGCCAGGAAAATGAGAGGGCATGCATATATATGTGTTAGGGCCAGGAAAATGAGAGGGCATGCATATATATGTGTTAGGGGTATTGATTATGCCGTTTTTTCAACAATTGTTCTTGGATTTGTCAACTTTTCTCAGGGGCAGTCGTGGTCGTGATTACATGGCAGTTGGTTTTATAACAATACCTATGCAATCAATGCCTATCACCACTAACGTTGTGAATTTCGACAGGTGAGGTGTACTGTATACAACATTATATGATAAAGTTTGTCAGTGACTTCTGCAGGTCGGTGGTTTTCTCCGGGTACTCCGGTTTCCTCCACCAATAAAACTGACCATCATGATATAATATTGTTGAAAGTGGCGTTAAACACCATAACCATGGAACTGTTCCCAGAGTATTGTATTTTTTGCTTTTCATTCAAGATCATTCAATATAACCAATCAGAATATCATGGACTGATGATAGTCCATCCTATTACAGTGTAAGACACAAAACCTAACAAATATTAAGACAATTATATGTAATAAGGGAACGACCATTTAACTTGAAGTGGGGGATATGGTTTTTTTCTAAAAAAATATTCTGATTCCCAATGTTGCTGAAAAAAATATTCTGATTTTGGTGGAGGAAAAAAAAAATAATCTGATTCAGAGTTTTTGTCACATAGCCTAATGTTAAATTTTGGAAAAAAATTTCGCGCTTTGTGCGACAAAAAAAAAAAATATTCTAACTCTTGTGTTGTCCGAAAAAAATAATTCTGAACGAATCAAAAAACCATAACCCCCCCCCTTCAAGTTAAATGGTCAGTCCCTAAACCATCTTCATTGATATAATTCTAACATACCTGGATAAATGTTTAAAATAATGATTACAGAGTAATGCATCTTAAGTACAGTCCAATGATTTAAATGATCTGAAGTTTGATAGTTATTAACATGTAAAAATGCGCACAGAAATATAATATCATGTGAAAAAACCCAACAAAATTATAACGTAGTCGAATATGTTAATTTCTCTATGTTTACGAATGATAAACAATGTGTTTACATTTCTTCCACACTTAATGTTTTGGAATACAGGTAGAGAAACATTGTTGGGAGAAACGTGAATACAGGTAGAGAAACATTGTTGGGAGAAACGTGAATACAGGTAGAGAAACATTGTTGGGAGAAACGTGAATAAAGCCCGGTATACACGATACAAGTTTTGCATCCAAGTCTCCATTCAAGAAAACTTGAATTCAAGTTTGTGTATACACGATGCAAGAAATTTTGATGAATACACACAAGTTTTGGCGGGAGATACAACAAACAAAATGGCATTTTTGGGAGGAGAGGAGGGTGCTGCCCTTTGTATTGCATTATTATGTACAATTGTACTGCGAAGGAGATTAAGCTCCAAAAAGAGGTCAACATGGACTCGTAAATGGCTTCAAAGGCGACGATGGGATGTATTTCTATGAAGTCTATTAGATCTTCAATCATTTCATTAGTCCATGTGACTGTCTTTTTCCTGCATTTTGGAGTTTCCTCTTTTCCCGCCATCTTTGCACAAGTTAACACGTGTAGTTGTTATTATTTACATTCACAAATTGATGCTGATAAGGATTCTGTCTTCTGATTGGTCAATCTCCATCCAAGTTGAAAGAAAAATAGGTTGCATTTCTATTCCATCCAAGTCCGTTCAAGTTTTTTGATTCAAGTTTCTTGTATGGTATACACGATCAAAAAACTTGAATTCAAGAAACTTGAATGGAGACTTGGATGCAAAACTTGTATCATGTATACCGGGCTTAATGTGTAAAAGGGAATGAAATTAGGGTTGTACAGTAAATCAAATGTATATAAAACTCTTCATATTATTGTCTCAAATCACAACAAATAATTAAGCAAAGGGACAAATAAAGAAATTAAGCTGAAGGGCCAACCACCCATCAGTGAATAAATCCGATTACAGAAACAACCATAGAAGCTGTGGTTACCCTATGTCCTCCATGGGATGAAGTGGAGTCAAGTAAGTCAAGACAAATAAAGAAAAAGTCTAAAATACGGTAACTTCTCTT
This sequence comes from Bathymodiolus brooksi, assembly GCA_963680875.1. Taxonomy (NCBI): domain Eukaryota; kingdom Metazoa; phylum Mollusca; class Bivalvia; order Mytilida; family Modiolidae; genus Bathymodiolus; species Bathymodiolus brooksi. Next base: position 13,643,823 of record OY804577.1, on the reverse strand, counting down.
CTTTTCTTGAATTCATTTTCAACCAGAGTGTAATATACCATTTTATTTGAGTTTACCACTTCATCCTCCTTATTACGTCATCAGTATTTAGCCGGGATATTTGTGTGGTGTAACAGTAGCATATCTATTATAAAACGTTGCACTCCGCTAATGCTTGGGATACCCTTGACGAAAGATGTCTTACGTTGGCCTTGTATACTATTTAATATATATTTAGATAATGGTTGCGGCCATCGGATCTCTTCAATAGAACTAGTATTATACATATGATAACTTCTGTGTCACGAAGATTAAATATATTATCCCTAATGTTCAAGATTATATAGTTCTTCATAATAACGCTATTCAGCCATTTATATGTTACTCACATTAGGAAAACACTTGCACGACAGCATGATTTCACTAAGACAGGAGGTTTGGTCCCATAAAATAATTTAACCTAACCACTTTTCATTGAAGTACATGTATTAAGACAGGAAAGTGAGCGGTCATATATTTGTGTGTTAGGGGTATCGCCTCTTTCTACGATTTTGATATTTGATTTTAGAATTGTTCTGACAGTGTGGTATTTTTTTGTTTTTCATTTTACTTTGACAATCATAATAAAATGTTCTCAATAAAAACGTTTGGAAACGGTATCTTGTAGGTGCTTTAATATGCTAGAAAAATTATCAAACAATACATCTTTGTATTGTATTTTCGAAATGTTCCGAAATGTGGTATGTTTGGTTTTCATTTTGCTATACAACTTTGGTAACATTATCAATGGTTATTGTTTATTAGAATTGTAAGATACTGCTTCACTTACAGTGAGTGATTCCAGACAACGCCATTAAAAGACCCGCTGCTAGAGGTGACGGTCCACCGGGTTTCAATTTACCTGGAATATAAAGAACAATAAACAACTTAGTACAATAAAAACACAAAACAGAAAGACATAATTTTAATCGGATTGTAATGAATTGCTGGTGTAAGACAAACTATAATTTGTGCTGGATTTATCTGTGCTTTGCTGACAAGTAAATGGAAACATTATCTTCAGAAACTGAAATAAAATTCTACAAAGCAACAGAATAAAGAAAAACCTAAATAATTGATTGATTCATAAAATTTCATTAATAAATAAACAAAAAAATCATCATAGGTGTATATAAAGATAATGGTTAATTGTTTAACTGATAATGGTTCGTGATTGTTGTCTATAAGGGTTCTGGGGATTGTGTTATGTTTTTGCCTATATGAGTTCTGAGGATTGTTTTGTATGTTTTTGTCTATATGAGTTCTGAGGATTGTGTTATGTTTTTGCCTATATGAGTTCTGAGGATTGTTTTGTGTGTTTTTGTCTCTATGAGTTCTGAGGATTGTTTTGTGTGTTTTTGTCTCTATGGGTTCTGAGGATTGTTTTGTATGTTTTTGTCTATATGAGTTCTGAGGATTGTTTTGTGTGTTTTTGTCTCTATGAGTTCTGAGGATTATTTTGTGTGTTTTTGTCTCTATGGGTTCTGAGGATTATTTTGTGTGTTTTTGTCTCTATGAGTTCTGAGGATTGTTTTGTATGTTTTTGTCTATATGAGTTCTGAGGATTGTTTTGTGTGTTTTTGTCTATATGAGTTCTGAGGATTGTTTTGTGTGTTTTTGTCTATATGAGTTCTGAGGATTGTTTTGTGTGTTTTTGTCTCTATGGGTTCTGAGGATTGTTTTGTGTGTTTTTGTCTATATGAGTTCTGGGGATTGTTTTGTATGTTTTTGTCTATATGAGTTCTGAGGATTGTTTTGTGTGTTTTTGTCTCTATGAGTTCTGAGGATTATTTTGTGTGTTTTTGTCTCTATGGGTTCTGAGGATTATTTTGTGTGTTTTTGTCTATATGGGTTCTGAGGATTGCTTTGCATGTTTTTGTCTATATGAGTTCTGAGGATTGTTTTGCATGTTTTTGTCTATATGAGTTCTGAGGATTGTTTTGTGTGTTTTTGTCTATATGAGTTCTGAGGATTGTTTTGTGTGTTTTTGTCTCTATGAGTTCTGAGGATTGTTTTGTGTGTTTTTGTCTCTATGAGTTCTGAGGATTGCTTTGTGTGTTTTTGTCTATATGAGTTCTGAGGATTGTTTTGTGTGTTTTTGTCTATATGGGTTCTGAGGATTGTTTTGTGTGTTTTTGTCTATATGGGTTCTGAGGATTGCTTTGTGTGTTTTTGTCTCTATGAGTTCTGAGGATTGTTTTGCATGTTTTTGTCTATATGGGTTCTGAGGATTGTTTTGTGTGTTTTTGTCTATATGAGTTCTGAGGATTATTTTGTATGTTTTTGTCTATATGAGTTCTGAGGATTGCTTTGTGTGTTTTTGTCTATATGAGTTCTGAGGATTGTTTTGTGTGTTTTTGTCTATATGGGTTCTGAGGATTGTTTTGTGTGTTTTTGTCTATATGGGTTCTGAGGATTGCTTTGTGTGTTTTTGTCTCTATGAGTTCTGAGGATTGTTTTGCATGTTTTTGTCTATATGGGTTCTGAGGATTGTTTTGTGTGTTTTTGTCTATATGAGTTCTGAGGATTGTTTTGTATGTTTTTGTCTCTATGAGTTCTGAGGATTATTTTGTATGTTTTTGTCTATATGAGTTCTGAGGATTGCTTTGTGTGTTTTTGTCTATATGAGTTCTGAGGATTGTTTTGTGTGTTTTTGTCTATATGGGTTCTGAGGATTGTTTTGTGTGTTTTTGTCTATATGGGTTCTGAGGATTGCTTTGTGTGTTTTTGTCTCTATGAGTTCTGAGGATTGTTTTGCATGTTTTTGTCTATATGGGTTCTGAGGATTGTTTTGTGTGTTTTTGTCTATATGAGTTCTGAGGATTGTTTTGTGTGTTTTTGTCTATATGAGTTCTGAGGATTGTTTTGTGTGTTTTTTTCTCTATGAGTTCTGAGGATTGTTTTGTGTGTTTTTGTCTATATGGGTTCTGAGGATTGTTTTGTGTGTTTTTGTCTCTATGAGTTCTGAGGATTGCTTTGTGTGTTTTTGTCTCTATGAGTTCTGAGGATTGTTTTGCATGTTTTTGTCTATATGAGTTCTGAGGATTGTTTTGTGTGTTTTTGTCTATATGGGTTCTGAGGATTGTTTGTGTGTTTTTGTCTATATGGGTTCTGAGGATTGCTTTGTGTGTTTTTGTCTCTATGAGTTCTGAGGATTGTTTTGCATGTTTTTGTCTATATGAGTTCTGAGGATTGTTTTGTGTGTTTTTGTCTATATGGGTTCTGAGGATTGTTTTGTATGTTTTTGTCTCTATGGGTTCTGAGGATTGTTTTGTATGTTTTTGTCTCTATGGGTTCTGAGGATTGTTTTGTATGTTTTTGTCTCTATGGGTTCTGAGGATTGTTTTGTGTGTTTTTGTCTCTATGGGTTCTGAGGATTGTTTTGTGTGTTTTTGTCTCTATGAGTTCTGAGGATTGTTTTGTATGTTTTTGTCTATATGAGTTCTGAGGATTGTTTTGTGTGTTTTTGTTTCTATGAGTTCTGAGGATTGTTTTGTATGTTTTTGTCTATATGAGTTCTGAGGATTGTTTTGTATGTTTTTGTCTCTATGAGTTCTGAGGATTATTTTGTGTGTTTTTGTCTATATGAGTTCTGAGGATTGTTTTGTGTGTTTTTGTCTCTATGAGTTCTGAGGATTGTTTTGTGTGTTTTTGTCTATATGAGTTCTGAGGATTGTTTTGTGTGTTTTTGTCTATATGAGTTCTGAGGATTGTTTTGTGTGTTTTTGTCTCTATGAGTTCTGAGGATTATTTTGTGTGTTTTTGTCTCTATGGGTTCTGAGGATTGTTTTGTGTGTTTTTATCTCTATGAGTTCTGGGGATTATTTTGTGTGTTTTTGTCTCTATGAGTTCTGGCGATTGTTTTGTGTGTTTTTGTCTCTATGAGTTCTGAGGATTGTTTTGTGTGTTTTTGTCTCTATGGGTTCTGAGGATTGTTTTGTATGTTTTTGTCTCTATGAGTTCTGGGGATTGTTTTGTGTGTTTTTGTCTCTATGAGTTCTGAGGATTGTTTTGTGTGTTTTTGTCTATATGAGTTCTGGGGATTGTTTTGTGTTTTTGTCTATATGAGTTCTGGGGATTGTTTTGTGTGTTTTTGTCTATATGGGTTCTGAGGATTGTTTTGTGTGTTTTTGTCTATATGAGTTCTGAGGATTGTTTTGTGTGTTTTTGTCTCTATGAGTTCTGAGGATTGTTTTGTGTGTTTTTGTCTCTATGAGTTCTGAGGATTGTTTTGTGTGTTTTTGTCTCTGAGTTCTGAGGATTATTTTGTGTGTTTTTGTCTCTATGAGTTCTGGGGATTATTTTGTGTGTTTTTGTCTCTATGAGTTCTGGGGATTGTTTTGTGTGCTTTTGTCTATATGAGTTCTGGGGATTGTTTTGTGTGTTTTTGTCTATATGGGTTCTGAGAATTGTTTTGTGTGTTTTTGTCTATATGAGTTCTGAGGATTGTTTTGTGTGTTTTTGTCTATATGAGTTCTGAGGATTGTTTTGTATGTTTTTGTCTCTATGAGTTCTGAGGATTGTTTTGTATGTTTTTGTCTCTATGAGTTCTGAGGATTGTTTTGCATGTTTTCGTCTCTATGAGTTCTGAGGATAGTTTTGTGTGTTTTTGTCTCTATGAGTTCTGAGGATTATTTTGTGTGTTTTTGTCTCTATGAGTTCTGGGGATTATTTTGTGTGTTTTTGTCTCTATGAGTTCTGGGGATTGTTTTGTGTGTTTTTGTCTATATGAGTTCTGGGGATTGTTTTGTGTGTTTTTGTCTATATGGGTTCTGAGAATTGTTTTGTGTGTTTTTGTCTATATGAGTTCTGAGGATTGTTTTGTATGTTTTTGTCTATACGAGTTCTGAGGATTGTTTTGTATGTTTTTGTCTATATGGGTTCTGAGGATTGTTTTGTGTGTTTTTGTCTATATGAGTTCTGGGGATTGTTTTGTGTGTTTTTGTCTATATGAGTTCTGAGGATTGTTTTGTGTGTTTTTGTCTCTATGAGTTCTGAGGATTGTTTTGTGTGTTTTTGTTTCTATGAGTTCTGAGGATTATTTTGTGTGTTTTTGTCTCTATGGGTTCTGAGGATTGTTTTGTGTGTTTTTGTCTCTATGAGTTCTGGGGATTATTTTGTGTGTTTTTGTCTCTATGAGTTCTGGGAATTGTTTTGTGTGTTTTTGTCTCTATGAGTTCTGAGGATTGTTTTGTGTGTTTTTGTCTCTATGGGTTCTGAGGATTGTTTTGTATGTTTTTGTCTCTATGAGTTCTGGGGATTGTTTTGTGTGTTTTTGTCTATATGGGTTCTGAGGATTGTTTTGTGTGTTTTTGTCTATATGAGTTCTGAGGATTATTTTGTGTGTTTTTGTCTCTTTTTGTCATCGATAACATATTTGTCTCCTTTGGAGGGACACTGTTTCAGCAGGTCGTCAGCATACCAATGGGTACGAATTGTGCCCCTCTTCTAGCCGATTTATTTTTATACTCATACGAGTCGGAGTTTCTTCAAAAGCTTGTAAAAGATAAGAAGATTCATGAGGCTAGAGCCTTTAATTTCACATACAGGTATATTGATGACGTTTTATCTATCAATAATTCTAGATTTGCAGAATTTCTTCCATTGATATATCCTCCAGAGCTGGAAGTTAAAGAGACCACCGATACAGCTTCGTCCGCATCATTTTTGGACTTATACCTCGAATTTGACGACAGTGGTCAACTCAGTACTAAAATTTATGATAAGCGGGACGACTTCAATTTTAAAATCATAAATTTTCCAAACATGTGCAGCAATATACCAGCTTCTCCTGCATATGGTGTTTACATCTCGCAATTGATTCGCTATGCAAGGGCCAGTAGCAATTATTCTGATTTCCTGAAACGTCATCTTCATCTGAGAAACAGGCTACTGGACCAGGGCTATAAAAAGATTCGCCTTATTCGATCTCTTAAAAAGTTTATATTCCGATACCAATATCTTGTCGAAATATATTCCGTCTCTGCAGAAATAATTATAAGCGATGCATTTTCATATAGTGAAAATGTATAAAGATAAAGAAGTCCAAAATGTCAAGAATTTTTTTGTCAATGTGTGACGTAAAAATATTTTTGACATTTACGTCACCGAATATGGTACTGCTTTGACAACTATTTTACCTATTTTGTTCCTGTATTTAAATACTGTTACAGTGACAGCCGGAACCTTTGAACCGTAATGAGAGCGGGAGGTTTGGCGCCTTAAAATCTGATTCAACCCACCATTTCTTTAGAAATGCCTGTACCAAGTCAGGGTCATTACGGTTTTCACAGTTTTCCGGTTGTTGACTGATTTTGTCTGTTTATATAATTATGAGTTTTGACTTTCCCTTTATAAGATTGTTCGGAGTTCGGTAATTTTGTTATTACCTTTATTCTGAGGATTGTTTTGTGTGTTTTTGTCTCTATGAGTTCTGGGGATTATTTTGTGTGTTTTTGTCTCTATGAGTTCTGGGGATTGTTTTGTGTGTTTTTGTCTATATGAGTTCTGGGGATTGTTTTGTGTGTTTTTGTCTATATGGGTTCTGAGAATTGTTTTGTGTGTTTTTGTCTATATGAGTTCTGAGGATTGTTTTGTGTGTTTTTGTCTCTATGAGTTCTGAGGATTGTTTTGTATGTTTTTGTCTATATGAGTTCTGAGGATTGTTTTGTATGTTTTTGTCTATATGGGTTCTGAGGATTGTTTTGTATGTTTTTGTCTATATGGGTTCTGAGGATTGTTTTGTGTGTTTTTGTCTATATGGGCTCTGAGAATTGTTTTGTGTGTTTTTGTCTATATGAGTTCTGAGGATTGTTTTGTGAGTTTTTGTCTCTATGAGTTCTGAGGATTGTTTTGTATGTTTTTGTCTATATGAGTTCTGAGGATTGTTTTGTATGTTTTTGTCTATATGGGTTCTGAGGATTGTTTTGTATGTTTTTGTCTCTATGGGTTCTGAGGATTGTTTTGTGTGTTTTTGTCTATATGAGTTCTGAGGATTATTTTGTATGTTTTTGTCTCTATGGGTTCTGAGGATTGTTTTGTATGTTTTTGTCTATATGAGTTCTGAGGATTGTTTTGTATGTTTTTGTCTATATGGGTTCTGAGGATTGTTTTGTGTGTTTTTGTCTATATGAGTTCTGGGGATTGTTTTGTGTGTTTTTGTCTATATGAGTTCTGAGGATTGTTTTGTGTGTTTTTGTCTCTATGAGTTCTGAGGATTGTTTTGTGTGTTTTTGTCTCTATGAGTTCTGAGGATTATTTTGTGTGTTTTTGTCTCTATGGGTTCTGAGGATTGTTTTGTGTTTTTGTCTATATGAGTTCTGGGGATTATTTTGTGTGTTTTTGTCTCTATGAGTTCTGGGGATTGTTTTGTGTGTTTTTGTCTCTATGAGTTCTGAGGATTGTTTTGTGTGTTTTTGTCTCTATGGGTTCTGAGGATTGTTTTGTATGTTTTTGTCTCTATGAGTTCTGTGGATTGTTTTGTGTGTTTTTGTCTCTATGAGTTCTGGGGATTGTTTTGTGTGTTTTTGTCTATATGAGTTCTGGGGATTGTGTTGTGTGTTTTTGTCTCTATGGGTTCTGCGGATTGTTTTGTGTGTTTTTGTCTATATGAGTTCTGAGGATTGTTTTGTGTGTTTTTGTCTCTATGAGTTCTGAGGATTGTTTTGTATGTTTTTGTCTATATGAGTTCTGAGGATTGTTTTGTATGTTTTTGTCTCTATGAGTTCTGAGGATTGTTTTGTGTGTTTTTGTCTCTATGAGTTCTGAGGATTGTTTTGTATGTTTTTGCCTCTATGAGTTCTGAGGATTGTTTTGTATGTTTTTGTCTATATGAGTTCTGATGATTGTTTTGTATGTTTTTGTCTCTATGAGTTCTGAGGATTGTTTTGTGTGTTTTTGTCTCTATGGGTTCTGAGGATTGTTTTGTGTGTTTTTGTCTCTATGGGTTCTGAGGATTGTTTTGTGTGTTTTTGTATCTATGGGTTCTGAGGATTGTTTTGTATGTTTTTGTCTATATGAGTTCTGAGGATTGTTTTGTATGTTTTTGTCTCTATGGGTTCTGAGGATTGTTTTGTATGTTTTTGTCTCTATGGGTTCTGAGGATTGTTTTGTGTGTTTTTGTCTATATGAGTTCTGAGGATTGTTTTGTGTGTTTTTGTCTCTATGGGTTCTGAGGATTCTTTTGTGTGTTTTTGTCTCCATGGGTTCTGAGGATTGTTTTGTGTGTTTTTGTCTATATGGGTTCTGAGGATTGTTTTGTGTGTTTTTGTCTCTATGGGTTCTGAGGATTCTCTAGTGTGTTTTTGTCTATATGGGTTCTGGGGATTGTTTTGTATGTTTTTGTCTATATGGGTTCTGCGGATTGTTTTGTGTGTTTTTGTCTCTATGGGTTCTGAGGATTGTTTTGTGTGTTTTTGTCTCTATGGGTTCTGAGGATTATTTTGTGTGTTTTTGTCTCTATGGGTTCTGAGGATTATTTTGTGTGTTTTTGTCTCTATGGGTTCTGGGGATTATTTTGTGTGTTTTTGTCTATATGGGTTCTGAGGATTGTTTTGTATGTTTTTGTCTATATGAGTTCTGAGGATTGTGTTATGTTTTTGCCTATATGAGTTCTGAGGATTATTTTGTATGTTTTTGTCTATATGAGTTCTGAGGATTATTTTGTGTGTTTTTGTCTATATGGGTTCTGGGGATTATTTTGTGTGTTTTTGTTTCTATGGGTTCTGAGGATTCTTTTGTGTGTTTTTGTCTATATGGGTTCTGGTGATTGCTTTGTGTGTTTTTGTTTCTATGGGTTCTGGTGATTGTTTTGTGTGTTTTTGTCTCTATGAGTTCTGAGGATTGTTTTGTGTGTTTTTGTCTCTATGGGTTCTGAGGATTATTTTGTGTGTTTTTGTTTCTATGGGTTCTGAGGATTGTTTTGTGTGTTTTTGTCTATATGAGTTCTGGGGATTATCTGTATGTATGTGTCTATATGAGTTCTGAGGATTGTTTTGTGTGTTTTTGTCTCTATGGGTTCTGAGGATTGTTTTGTGTGTTTTTGTCTCTATGGGTTCTGAGGATTCTTTTGTGTGTTTTTGTCTATATGGGTTCTGAGGATTGTTTTGTATGTTTTAGTCTATATGAGTTCTGAGGATTGTTTTGTATGTTTTTGTCTATATGAGTTCTGAGGATTGTTTTGTGTGTTTTTGTCTATATGAGTTCTGGGGATTATCTGTATGTATGTGTCTATATGAGTTCTGAGGATTGTTTTGTGTGTTTTTGTCTATATGAGTTCTGGGGATTATCTGTATGTATGTGTCTATATGAGTTCTGAGGATTGTTTTGTGTGTTTTTGTCTCTATGGGTTCTGAGGATTGTTTTGTGTGTTTTTGTCTCTATGGGTTCTGAGGATTCTTTTGTGTGTTTTTGTCTATATGGGTTCTGAGGATTGTTTTGTATGTTTTAGTCTATATGAGTTCTGAGGATTGTTTTGTATGTTTTTGTCTATATGAGTTCTGAGGATTGTTTTGTGTGTTTTTGTCTATATGAGTTCTGAGGATTGTTTTGTGTGTTTTTGTTTCTATGGGTTCTGAGGATTGTTTTGTATGTTTTTGTCTATATGAGTTCTGAGGATTGTTTTGTATGTTTTTGTCTCTATGGGTTCTGAGGATTGTTTTGTGTGTTTTTGTCTCTATGGGTTCTGAGGATTGTTTTGTGTGTTTTTGTCTATATGAGTTCTGAGGATTGTTTTGTGTGTTTTTGTCTCTATGGGTTCTGAGGATTATTTTGTGTGTTTTTGTCTCTATGGGTTCTGAGGATTCTCTAGTGTGTTTTTGTCTATATGGGTTCTGGGGATTGTTTTGTATGTTTTTGTCTATATGGGTTCTGAGGATTGTTTTGTGTGTTTTTGTCTCTATGGGTTCTGAGGATTGTTTTGTGTGTTTTTGTCTCTATGGGTTCTGAGGATTATTTTGTGTGTTTTTGTCTCTATGGGTTCTGAGGATTATTTTGTGTGTTTTTGTCTCTATGGGTTCTGGGGATTGTTTTGTGTGTTTTTGTCTCTATGGGTTCTGAGGATTATTTTGTGTGTTTTTGTCTATATGGGTTCTGAGGATTGTTTTGTGTGTTTTTGTCTATATGAGTTCTGAGGATTATTTTGTGTGTTTTTGTCTCTATGGGTTCTGAGGATTGTTTTGTATGTTTTGTCTATATGAGTTCTGAGGATTATTTTGTGTGTTTTTGTCTATATGGGTTCTGAGGATTGTTTTGTGTGTTTTTGTCTATATGAGTTCTGGGGATTATTTTGTGTGTTTTTGTCTATATGGGTTCTGAGGATTATTTTGTATGTTTTTGTCTATATGAGTTCTGGGGATTGTTTTGTGTGTTTTTGTCTATATGAGTTCTGAGGATTATTTTGTGCGTTTTTGTCTATATGGGTTCTGGGGATTGTTTTGTGTGTTTTTGTCTATATGGGTTCTGAGGATTATTTTGTGTGTTTTTGTTTCTATGGGTTCTGAGGATTCTTTTGTGTGTTTTTGTCTCTATGGGTTCTGAGGATTGTTTTGTGTGTTTTTGTCTATATGAGTTCTGAGGATTGTTTTGTGTGTTTTTGTCTCTATGGGTTCTGAGGATTATTTTGTGTGTTTTTGTCTCTATGGGTTCTGAGGATTCTCTAGTGTGTTTTTGTCTATATGGGTTCTGGGGATTGTTTTGTATGTTTTTGTCTATATGGGTTCTGAGGATTGTTTTGTGTGTTTTTGTCTCTATGGGTTCTGAGGATTGTTTTGTGTGTTTTTGTCTCTATGGGTTCTGAGGATTATTTTGTGTGTTTTTGTCTCTATGGGTTCTGAGGATTATTTTGTGTGTTTTTGTCTCTATGGGTTCTGGGGATTGTTTTGTGTGTTTTTGTCTCTATGGGTTCTGAGGATTATTTTGTGTGTTTTTGTCTATATGGGTTCTGAGGATTGTTTTGTGTGTTTTTGTCTATATGAGTTCTGAGGATTATTTTGTGTGTTTTTGTCTCTATGGGTTCTGAGGATTGTTTTGTATGTTTTGTCTATATGAGTTCTGAGGATTATTTTGTGTGTTTTTGTCTATATGGGTTCTGAGGATTGTTTTGTGTGTTTTTGTCTATATGAGTTCTGGGGATTATTTTGTGTGTTTTTGTCTATATGGGTTCTGAGGATTATTTTGTATGTTTTTGTCTATATGAGTTCTGGGGATTGTTTTGTGTGTTTTTGTCTATATGAGTTCTGAGGATTATTTTGTGCGTTTTTGTCTATATGGGTTCTGGGGATTGTTTTGTGTGTTTTTGTCTATATGGGTTCTGAGGATTATTTTGTGTGTTTTTGTTTCTATGGGTTCTGAGGATTCTTTTGTGTGTTTTTGTCTCTATGGGTTCTGAGGATTGTTTTGTGTGTTTTTGTCTCTATGGGTTCTGAGGATTGTTTTGTGTGTTTTTGTCTATATGAGTTCTGGGGATTATCTGTATGTATGTGTCTATATGAGTTCTGAGGATTGTTTTGTGTGTTTTTGTCTCTATGGGTTCTGAGGATTGTTTTGTGTGTTTTTGTCTCTATGGGTTCTGAGGATTCTTTTGTATGTTTTTGTCTATATGAGTTCTGAGGATTCTTTTGTATGTTTTTGTCTATATGAGTTCTGAGGATTGTTTTGTATGTTTTTGTCTATATGAGTTCTGAGGATTGTTTTGTGTGTTTTTGTCTATATGAGTTCTGAGGATTGTTTTGTGTGTTTTTGTCTCTATGAGTTCTGAGGATTGTTTTGTATGTTTTTGTCTATATGAGTTCTGAGGATTGTTTTGTGTGTTTTTGTCTATATGGGTTCTGAGGATTGTTTTGTGTGTTTTTGTCTCTATGAGTTCTGAGGATTGTTTTGTATGTTTTTGTCTATATGAGTTCTGGTGATTGTTTTGTGTGTTTTTGTCTCTATGAGTTCTGAGGATTGTTTTGTGTGTTTTTGTCTCTATGGGTTCTGAGGATTATTTTGTGTGTTTTTGTTTCTATGGGTTCTGAGGATTGTTTTGTGTGTGTTTGTCTCTATGGGTTCTGAGGATTGTTTTGTGTGTTTTTGTCTCTATGAGTTCTGAGGATTGTTTGTGTGTTTTTGTCTCTATGGGTTCTGAGGATTGTTTTGTGTGTTTTTGTCTCTATGGGTTCTGAGGATTGTTTTGTGTGTTTTTGTCTCTATGGGTTCTGAGGATTGTTTTGTGTGTTTTTGTCTCTATGGGTTCTGAGGATTGTTTTGTATGTTTTTGTCTCTATGGGTTCTGAGGATTATTTTGTATGTTTTTGTCTATATGAGTTCTGAGGATTGTGTTATGTTTTTGCCTATATGAGTTCTGAGGATTGTTTTGTGTGTTTTTGTCTATATGGGTTCTGAGGATTGTTTTGTGTGTTTTTGTCTCTATGAGTTCTGAGGATTGTTTTGTGTGTTTTTGTCTCTATGAGTTCTGAGGATTGTTTTGTGTGTTTTTGCCTATATGAGTTCTGAGGATTGTTTTGTGTGTTTTTGTCTATATGGGTTCTGAGGATTGTTTTGTGTGTTTTTGTCTCTATGGGTTCTGAGGATTGTTTTGTATGTTTTTGTCTATATGAGTTCTGAGGATTGTTTTGTATGTTTTTGTCTCTATGGGTTCTGAGGATTATTTTGTGTGTTTTTGTCTCTATGGGTTCTGAGGATTATTTTGTATGTTTTTGTCTATATGAGTTCTGAGGATTGTTTTGTGTGTTTTTGTCTCTATGAGTTCTGAGGATTGTTTTGTGTGTTTTTGTCTATATGAGTTCTGAGGATTGTTTTGTATGTTTTTGTCTATATGGGTTCTGAGGATTGCTTTGTGTGTTTTTGTCTATATGAGTTCTGAGGATTGTTTTGTGTGTTTTTGTCTCTATGGGTTCTGAGGATTGTTTTGTATGTTTTTGTCTATATGAGTTCTGGGGATTGTTTTGTGTGTTTTTGTCTATATGAGTTCTGAGGATTGTTTTGTGTGTTTTTGTCTCTATGGGTTCTGAGGATTGTTTTGCATGTTTTTGTCTATATGAGTTCTGAGGATTGTTTTGCATGTTTTTGTCTATATGAGTTCTGAGGATTGTTTTGTATGTTTTTGTCTATATGAGTTCTGGGGATTGTTTTGTGTGTTTTTGTCTCTATGAGTTCTGAGGATTGTTTTGTGTGTTTTTGTCTATATGAGTTCTGAGGATTGTTTTGTATGTTTTTGTCTCTATGAGTTCTGAGGATTGTTTTGTATGTTTTTGTCTCTATGGGTTCTGAGGATTGTTTTGTATGTTTTTGTCTATATGAGTTCTGAGGATTGTTTTGTGTGTTTTTGTCTATAAGGGTTCTGAGGATTGTTTTGTGTGTTTTTGTCTCTATGAGTTCTGAGGATTGTTTTGTATGTTTTTGCCTATATGAGTTCTGAGGATTGTTTTGTGTGTTTTTGTCTATATGGGTTCTGAGGATTGTTTTGTGTGTTTTTGTCTCTATGAGTTCTGAGGATTGTTTTGTGTGTTTTTGTCTCTATGGGTTCTGAGGATTGTTTTGTATGTTTTTGTCTCTATGGGTTCTGAGGATTGTTTTGTATGTTTTTGTCTATATGAGTTCTGAGGATTGTTTTGTGTGTTTTTGTCTATAAGGGTTCTGAGGATTGTTTTGTGTGTTTTTGTCTCTATGAGTTCTGAGGATTGTTTTGTATGTTTTTGCCTATATGAGTTCTGAGGATTGTTTTGTGTGTTTTTGTCTATATGGGTTCTGAGGATTGTTTTGTGTGTTTTTGTCTCTATGAGTTCTGAGGATTGTTTTGTGTGTTTTTGTCTCTATGGGTTCTGAGAATTGTTTTGTGTGTTTTTGCCTATATGAGTTCTGAGGATTGTTTTGTGTGTTTTTGTCTATATGGGTTCTGAGGATTGCTTTGTGTTTTTGGTAATACACATGTACCAAATGTTATTAATTCAATATGAAGCAGTTCATGATATTCATAGCGATAATACCTTGTTGCTTAGTTTTCACTAATTTTAATGGTTCTTTATTGCAGATTTTGAAGTACCAGCTACCAGTCTACATTATTACCTATTTCTGTTTTGATATCATCATAATCTGCAAAAGGTGGTAAAAGTAACTTTGTTTCTCTTCCAAAACAGGCAAGTCCTATGTTATCACGTATATTGTGCTTTAAACTCATGGTTTGAAGGCCTACAAGAAAATGTAATTAGATTACAAGTCGATTCAATATATGGTAATAATGAAGATTTCCTGGTACTTACCAATCTTTTTTTTTTTTACAATTAATATCTTTAAGGAAATCTTTACATTTGTTAGTGGAAAAACATAAGTACCAGTACCTTATCCTGGCCTCGTTAATATTAGTAGCATGTCATAGAAATAGTGTTACTCGTGTTAGTACAATACAATTAAATTGATCAATGAAAATGAAAGCGGATTTTGAGTCATTTCATAAGTATTACTAATTTTAGACTTGTTTGTTTACTTCCTATTATAGCGTATACTTATATATGTACTTTCGTTTTTGACCCACGTGTTGTGAGTTATGAAAAATCTAAAAGGTTTTGGTTTTTGTTTATCAATATTATATATGGATTATTCAATATAACGGAGATACAAAATATATTATTTAAGACATTATTCTATCCAGAAACTATTTGAGTTTTGAAAAAGAGATACTTGAAATCACTCTCAATTTCTATTTAACAACTTTAACAAGGATAATTAATTATAATCATTCAAGCTATAGGATCTTAATCTTCACATTACATACAGTACTTATCAATCTTAATATGAAACAGGCAACCTGTTTGAAGGACGAAGTCCTATAATGTTTAGAGGGAGCCATGAGAAGAGAATGTATTATTTTTTTCAAGTAGTTTTTAAAGTTTTTTTTTTAAATTTATTATTTGGCTGGAGTTATCTCTCTTTGACTGTGTAACTGAAGACTGTTTGCAAAAAAAAAATCTTATAAAATATATAGATCTTTTAAAAGATCTTATATAGAAACATACTTTACTATAATAGAAATAGGTATTTCAATATCATTAGGAATAATTCCGGGCATATTTTTTTGTGTTGGATTTTTCTGTTCTACATTTGTGTTAGATTTTGTCAGTTTAATTTTTTTCCCAGATGTGGATGATTTTTCATTTGGTTGTTTTCTCTTTTCATGTTTTTTTCCTTTTGATATTTTGTTTTTATATATTTTATTCAGTTTTGAAAATGAATCTTCATTGCTTTTCTGCTGTATTGCAATGCTTGTCGAATAAAACTGGAAACCATTTTTGATAAGCCATTTGAAATGATTCAGGTGTAGAAGCAAATCCACATTTCGACTGAGAGAAGAATTTATTTATTCTTCCTTAGTGAAACAGATATTGTTATGTCCATCTCTTCCCTGTAACCAAATATTTATATTGCTTTGCAAAATTCTAGTAGCAACTGAAATCTCAGTGCTTGAGCCATGAACCATTTTATTCCGATATACATGCCTTGAAATATTGGAATGGTGACTAAGTTTTAACTGGTCTTCATAAAAATCAAAGTTGTAAATTTCTGAGCAGATCAATGACCTATAAACCAAGCTGTGTGATAAATTGCCAGTGATGGCTAAACTATGGGCATGAAAGAAGCACTGGCCATCTCCTGGAACATCATAGATAAGAACATCTTCACTTTCTATTTTGATTCTTCCAGAGTTTGGGGCATTTAAATTATTTTGTGGGGGTTTAAATTGTTCATAGCCCATAGGTATAGGTGAATCCTGTACATGCTGTAAATTTGGTTGTTGTGGGGTTATATTTTGTGAATGGTCATTCTCTATCTTTATTTTCTTAAGAGTTATTGGCATTTAAATTACTTGATGGTGGTTGAAATTGTTCATAGCCCATAGGCATGGCAGGTGTACCTTGAAAATTTGATGGGTATGGGGTTATATTTTGAGAAGGAGAGCTCATCTTATAAATAATTTCAACATAAATTTCCTTAGGGGTACAGTCGGAGGTTTTAGTCTCAGTGTCTAAATTGTTGGGTAGGACTGTTGCAGGCACAGGTTTGTCATGGGTAGGGTTCTTTTGATTTTTATTTTGAGTTTGTGCCATGGAACCCTTTAAAATATTATTTTGAGAAGGAGAGCTCATCTTAATAATTTCAACATAAATTTCCTTAGGGGTACAGTTGGAGGTTTTAGTCTCAGTGTCTAAATTGTTGGGAAGACTGTTGCAGGCACATGTTTTTCATGAGTAGGGTTCTTTTGAGTTTGTGCCATGGAACCCTTTAAAATATCAGCATAGGAATGTTTTTTGGTCACCAGTTTACTCATGATCAAAATTAGCTGCGGAACCGTAGCCCTTTATATATATCTTTTTTTTTTTGCGGACCTATGGTCCGCAAAAAAAAAATATATATAAAGGACCATAAAGGGCTACGGTTCCGCAGCTAGATCAAAATATGAGATTTAGGTTGACAAAAAAACCATTTACAAATTCAAAAAAATTGTGTGCGAAGAAATACTTCGGCGAGTTAAAAGATATTCGTCTGCTAACAAAGATATTCCATTCAAGACCCCCCCCCCCCCTTTTTATTTACAGTGTAACTACACCATTTTTTGTATTACAACCACACTAAAACAACACGAAAATACAGGAAATAACGATCAACTGGTCAAATGCAAATCCTTCAATGAAATTTCAATAATACGATGATCCGTACAGGTTATTATCTTTTATTTTGATTGAATTTTGTAGCCGATTTGTTATGGCTGTTCCGTTCATTTTACCTACTGTACGCCGCTCTTCCGTCGGGAATTTCGTAGAAAGTTTATTTCGATTTTGCATAGAGTAAATAATTAAAGAATTGGGAATTTTTCATTGAAATATATTTCTTTTGCGTTTCTAAATTATCAATTGATCTATTTTTTAAACTTCCGGTGAACAGATATTTGGCTATCGGACAGCCTGCCGTTATAAGAAAGTCGTACTTTATCAAGTACACATAAACGAGAATTTCTAATGTTGTTGAATTAATATAGTGAACATGTACACAAGACAAAATATACAAACATGTACTCAAATAAATCACATATGATCGAAAGTGTGGCAGTGTTATATATGTACATGCACATACGTCTGTACTTTTGTCCTTTTTCTTTTGGCCATTATATTGTCTGTCCTTCTTCAATTTATGGTTTCTTATTATCCCTTTGGTTACTACAAAATTTTCTAACACATCTCGTAGACATGTGTTAAGGTCACGAGGCGCAATGGGAACCTTGCACAAGTACAATCAGGAGGTTTAGACTTGGAAGACACTGATACGTTTGTTTTAAGTTGAAAATATTGGTTGCAATATGTGTAGTATAGATATAGGAGACGATTGGAATAAATGAATCTTAAAACAGAGAGGATTTTTAGATTAATCTGATAGACAATAGTAAACGGTGACAGTTAAATCCCCTCGCAACTAGTAAAGGGCCTACTACGCTGCCAGACCATAGCAACCTGTGAATTGTCAGCTTTTATCGTGCATATAGTCAGGTTACGTACGGCATCAGTGAGACGAGCCTGCGTGAAAGCTTGAATGTGAAATTATCCGAAACATACGCTAATTTATGTGGCATATAGTCAGGTTACGTACGGCATCAGTGAGACGAGCCTGCGTGAAAGCTTGAATGTGAAATTATCCGAAACATACGCTAATTTATGTGTTTTATATTGACCAGTTTTATCCTCAATATAAAATATTTATCAATAAATGGGTGGAATGAAATTATCGATATTTATATATGTAATAAAGTTGTGCGGCGTTTTTATTGCACTCAGTATATATATCATGCACGTACCTTCAATATATTCTGTAGCAGTTTTAATCATCAAATCAAACTTTTCACCCTTCATACTTTCTGATGTATCTAGTAGTATAACGTAGTTATGTCCCCTGGAACTTATCTTCCCAAAACTCAAGTTCGCTTTCAACATAACTTATAATAAATAAAATGAAAACAAACATATATTAATTTTCTTCAGAAAATGATTGCAGTACTGTTTTGGAGCGTTAGACAGTCTTGGTTTGTACACTTGTCAAACAATATTGAAGAAATTAATGAATAACACATTGTTGTAATAGCGAGGATTTGTAAAACAAACCGAAATAACCACATCTCCCGTCAGATGTATGCTGTTGATATGACAGTTGCACCCCTTGTTTTGTAAGCATTGCTCAATTACTATCATCTTGTCACAATGACTCAAAATACATTGGCACATTGCAATCATCTTAAACATGTGTGTAACAGTGTGTCACAATGACACAAAGTATATCGATTCCTTGTTATCATCTTTATATACATGTGTGTCACAATGACACAAAATACATTAACTCATTGTTATAAGTGGCAGTTGTGGCTGTGATCGTATGGTAGTTGGATTTACAACTACCCATGCAATCAGTGCCTAGTACCACAGATGATGGGAGTTCGAATCTTGATCAGGGCGAGGTGTACAACAGTATGTGATAAAGTTTGTCAGTGACTTGCGACAGGTCTGTGGCTTTCTCTGGGTCCTCCGGTTTCCTCCACTAATAAAACTGACTGCCACGATATATCTGAAATATTGTCAAACACCATTAAACAAACAAACAAACAAACAAAACATTGTTATCATCTTACACATGTGTGTCACAATGAGACAAACTACATTGACACATTCTTATCATCTTATTCATGTGTGTCACAATGACACTAAGTACTTTGGGTAATTGCTATCATCTTATACATGAGTGTCACAATAACGCAAAGTACTTGGGCACATTGTTATCATCTTACACATGTGTGTCACAATGACACCAAGAACATTGACACATTGTTATAATCTTATACCTGTTTGTCACAATGACACAAAGTAGATTGACACATTGTTATCATATTATACATGTGTGTCACAATGACACTAAGTACTTTGACACTTCTTATCATCTTATTCATGTGTGTCACAATGACGCAAAGTACTTTGGCACATTGCTATCATCTTATACATGTGTGTCACAATGACACAACGTACATTGGCACATTGTTATAATCTTATACATGTGTGTCACAATGACACCAAGAACATTGACACATTGTTATAATCTAATACCTGTTTGTCACAATGACACAAAGTAGATTGACACATTGTTATCATATTATACATGTGTGTCACAATGACATATACACATTGACACATTGCTATCATCTTATACCTGTGTGTCACAATAAAACAAAATACATTGACACTAAAGGAAATATTTTCAGTGGTTAAATAAATAACAAGAACTATCTTTAAAAAAAAGATGTACGACGAAGCACAAATATTATATTCTTCTACGAACAGTATTTCACTGAAATAACCTAAACATATTGGTTTTATAGGATTTGATAAGACATGTAAAACCTTGCATCCTACTTAATGTGCAAGGAATCGTTAATAAATAGTAACGACGTCCATCTTGGCCCGAGGACGGGGCTGCCAGACAAAATTTTGAAAGGGGATCACCAAAGGATTATTTTAGCAAAGCTTCAATCCAATTGGCCCAGTATTTCAAGAGGAAATAAATTAAAATTTCATCCACCTTTTCTATTTTAGCAACAATGGCCATGTTGGTTGGATGTCTGGATTGCCGGACACAATTTTGAAAGGGGTTCATCAAAGGACTAAGCAAAGTTTAGTTCCAATTGACCCAGTAGTTTCAGAGATGAACATTTTTTATATTTCATCCCCCTTTTCTATTCTTAGTAACAGCGACCATGTTGGTTGGAGATCGGAACTGCCGGACACAGTTTTGGAAGGGGATCACCAACGGACCATTCCACCAAAGTTTGGTCTTAAGTGGCCAAGTGGTTTCAGAGGAGAATATTTTTAGTAATTGTGTACGGACGGACGACCGACGCAAAGTGATGACAAAGGCTCACATGATCCTTTGGGTCAGGTGAGCTGAAAAAAAGGGGGTGCATATTATTTCCTATCCATGGTAAAATCTAAAAAAAAATCATGGCTTCAACAATAACTTCTTAATATGTAATAGATGAAATGGCACTTTCTCAGAATTTAATCACTCACCTGAAGGTTACATAATACATTGAAAATAAAACTTTACGACATATAATACTTTGGTTAAAGAGAATATCTCTTAAATTTAAAGTTTAACACAGATATACCATTAAAAGTAATCATATTATCGGCAATACTCGAACTCCCTTTGTCTGTACGGCGCGTAGGACGACGGACGCAACCAATCAGAAAACTACTAAATGACTTGCTTATTACAGGTGTCTTAAATCCGACTTGCTTATTACAAAGTGCTTTAAATCCGACATGCTTATTACAAGTCAATGATTTCCCTACTCCTTTGTATCTGGGGTCCGGGTCCCTTATATTTGGGAAAATTAGCACGTAAATGATGTGAATTGGGAAAAGATGGGAAGAGCAATACATTTATTAGTTTGGAGGTCCAGTAATAGAATAGCAATCATACTGTACCAAGGTTAATGCCAACAGTAACAAATTCTTGTGATGAGGAAGAATGACCACAAAACAGTTCACAAAACTTACATAAATACCCTTGGTGTACCACACTGTCATATAGCCATGGGTATTTTTGTTCATTTTACCTTGAACTGAACACCCTGGCATCTGGTACCATGACCTCTGGAGCACAACTGTCCGAATCAGAGTAACAGTCAGAATATCAACATCACCACTATTTGCACTATTTACATGTTGTTGGATGTTTGAAGTTGTGTTAGGTAATAAAGAATTTGAATTGGTTGTTTTTGGAGTGACATTCGCAGTGGTAACAAGGCGTTCAGCTTCTGGGCATGGTGTATCAGTACTTAGTGTCGGTGACCGATAGGGTTGACTCCACCTAATCCCACTTTTTTTAAATTCATTAAAGAAATCTACCTACGGTAAGAATAGTTTTAAATATGCAGCAGCTGTTTTATGGAATGACCTACCTGATGATTTTAGAAAAATTTCCAATTCTAATCAGTTTAAGAATATTTTAAGATCTTGGAATGGAAATGTATGTAAATGTTCAATTTGTGCTGACTTTTAAATTTGTTTAAATTTCTACCATCTAAGTCATATCCAGTTTTTATTTATTGTGCTTATAAATTTGTTATGCTTTGCTCATAATATCAGCTTTTAGTTGTTCATAGTTTGCTACATTAGCTCTTAGTATGCTTAGCTTATAACATCAGCTTTTAATCTGCTTTTTTGCTTATCTTGTAACTGTTAGTATTTTACATGTAGTGCTAAATAAGGGTAATAACAAAATTACCGAACTCCGAACAATCTTACAAAGGGAAAGTCAAAAGTCATAAGTATATAAACAGACAAAATCAGTCAACAGCCGGAAAACTGTGAAAACCGTAATGACCCTGACTTGGTACAGGCATTTCTAAAGAAATGGTGGGTTGAATCAGATTTTAAAGTGCCAAACCTCCCGCTTTCATTACGGCTCAAAGGTTCCGACTGTCACTATAACAGTATTTATAACAATACTGGAACAAAATAGGTAAAATAGTTGTCAAAGCTGTACCAAACCCAGTGAAGCAAATGGCAAAAACAATTTTACGTCACACATTGATAAACAAATATTTTTGACATTTTTGTTGACTACCTTATCTTTATACATTTTCACTATATGAACATGCATCGTTTATCATCGTCTCTGCAGAGATGGAATATATTTCGACAAGATCTTGGTATCGGAATATAAGAATTTTTTTATTGTCCAATAGAGGGCCCACAAGGGGCAAAGTCATTACAGTGATTCATTAAAAAATAATATAACTTTTTAAGAGATCGAATAAGGCGAATCTTTTTATAGCCCTGGTCCAGTATCATGTTTCTCAGATGAAGATGACGTTTCAGGAAATCAGAATAATTGCTACTGGCCCTTGCATAACGAATCAATTACGAGACGTAAACACCATATGCAGGAGAAGCTGGTATATTGCTGCACATATTTGGAAAATTTATGATTTTAAAATTAGTCTGGTATTTTAATTGTATGCTGCATGCTTGTTATTTGTTATTTATTCTGTGTCTGTCGGTTAAAAGCTCAACAGAGCTTATGTTGTATGTTGTTTTAACCATGCGGACTCTAAATAAAGCTTATTTATTTATTTATTTATTATTATTAAGTGGGAATAGCTGTAATTATTATATAAACAATGTGCAAACATTGGGGCTTAGGATGTATAAACAAAAAACTCATTAACTTCAGGTAAACCTTGATTAGAGAATGGAGAACTAATATATACATTTTTATTCTTAACTTTAAAACAATAATTCGCGTATTCCGCTGCTTCAACTGTTTTCCGTTTTTAATTTCGGATGAATTGACAAATTATCAAGCAAAGTAAATCACATGACATATTTAATATTTTTTTATTAAAATTTTATATGAAATTTATTTAAAGAAACATTCATTCCAAATACTACAGATTTCCGCTTTCATTTTTCTGAAGTTTTATCGGAGTCCGGTAAACAAATCAAGCGACCCAATATACTGTACTGGTTCCCGGTATCTTGTGGTAGTATTTCGTTTGGTTAATCAAAACAAATAGAAACCAGGTCATAAGCGTGAAAATGTTCGACTTTTAATTTCATTCGAAAAAGCTTTTATTAACCAGTTTTTACGAATAATTTTATCACCACGCTATTGGGAATTCCCCCCCCCCCCCCATCAAATTGGGGGGAAAACTTTTTTCACATTGGGGCCGATATTCGGCCCCCCCCCAAAAAACAGTCGGAAAATCATTGCAAGTATTTTAACTCTGTTCTCCGAACTCTTACCAAATTTGCTTTATTCTCCAATCAGAAAGTTAGAAAATATTTTCATCTTTAAAATTGCTAGGCAACAGCATTCATAGCAAAAGTAGGTCAAAAGCGATCGCATACGACTTTGTCGAAAAATGTTAGAATTATATACAGGGTGAAAAATATCTTAACAATTTAGAGTAGAATTCATGCGTGTGTCAGGAAATATATGAAGACTTACCTTGACGTTGTGATTGTCCTGCAATGTGTGCCCACTCCTCAAATGAATGTGTTTTCTGTTTGTTGTCGTAATCTATAAAAAGTAATCGTGGACTAAATTAACATGCACAAATACAAACAAGTCACCTATCGTAAGACAATGAGCCCAATTAACTGTTCAGAGATGCTATGTCATTTTTTTTAATTTCCTGTCGCCATATTTTATAAAATAAATAATCTAACCTTGCAGCTTTTAACAAAGAGGTTTTTTTTGTAAAATTCGCGTAAAAATATAACCCACCTTCTAAAAGTTACATGGTTGGTAACTTACAGTTGGAATACTATCAAGACTAAGTAATAAAATTAGGTTACTTAGAATAAACCTGTTCTTTTACAGCAAATAATGCTTCTTATATTGTATCAACATTTACTATGACACTTGTTCTCATATGACAGGGATCGGAATTATATGCTGCTTTTCCAAAAACACGCAGCATAAAAGGAGTAACAATAAAGATTGGTTGGCTCGGATTAAAGATAATGTGTCCGAGTGAACCGACATGTCTACCCGCGGACAGATGTTTTTCAGTGAGATAGTACTATTAAATTCCAACACAGCATACAAAGTGGATATCATCTCATCAAATACAATTGTTCTCGCCATGATATAGCTGGACAACAACGTATATCACAGAGATTTATCACTCTATGTCTCTGACTGTACTGTAGCTGGACAATTGCTCATTTGTTGTTACCCAACAATTACTCACTCACTATTCCAAAGTGATGATTATCACTTAAA
The DNA here is from genome assembly GCA_963680875.1 of Bathymodiolus brooksi. NCBI lineage: Eukaryota > Metazoa > Mollusca > Bivalvia > Mytilida > Modiolidae > Bathymodiolus > Bathymodiolus brooksi. The sequence goes on along the minus strand of OY804577.1, from coordinate 13,619,982 downwards.
CAAATGTTATATGGACTTTCTTTACAATAATCTAGTATAAAACAGTCTTCTGGAATTCAGACAATTGTGGCTCATTATCATCTTCTGAGCCTTGTTTTAATACATCTAAAAAGTATATACTCAACTTGCAATGTGCAATGTTTCTTCATTCAAAGTTCATCTGTATGATATATTATTTTTCTATTTCATCATGACAAGTTTATCTATCCTCTTTTAAACCTATCACCACCGGCTATTCAAACATTGCCTGTCAATAAGTTACTATTGTTATCGTGAATACCCCGTCACGTTCTGTAGATGTGAAATATTCTCATTTATATCGTCTATACAGGTTGTAGTTCATATACTTAGCATGTTACAAATTATTATAAGCTAACAGTCGTAAATCTCACCTCCCTCCGCCATCTGAGCCATTGTCATGATGCCCTTTTGTTTTTGAGATGTATCAGTTCTTCCTTTTTGGAATGTTCTGAAGAAAAACCCAAAAACAAATAAAAAACACAGAGGGTACATATTTACGCAAATTTTATATATAATGTGATATATAATATATCAATATAATTTGGCCTTCTTTCTATCTCACTTGCATATGAACAACATCGGTGGTGTAATGGTTAGCGTGCTCGCCCCAAGTGTGGTAGATCGTGGGTTCAAGCCCCGGTCGGGTCAAACCAAAGACTGTAAAATTGATATTTATTGCTTCCCCGCTAAGCACGCAGCATTACGGAGAAAGATCAAAGACTGGACCGTGAGTTGCCTCGGAATCAGGCTAATGTGCCCGAGTGGAACGAGATGTCTATCCGCGGACTGTTGTTCCAGTGGGCTAGCACTATGAAAATTCAACTAAGTGTTTTGATCTAGTATAAAGCGGACCTCACCATCATCTCATTGAAAATTAATTTATTCTCGCCATGATATAGCTGACAAATTGCAGAGTTGGCGTTTAACAACAATCACTCACTCATTCACCTGCACATGTTTGACTGTGCTATATTGTACAAGACAATGGACAACATTCACCTGCACATGTTTGACTGTGCTATATTGTACAAGACAATGGACAACATTCACCTGTACATGTTTGACTGTGCTATATTGCACAAGACCATGGACAACATTCACCTGCACATGTTTGACTGTGCTATATTGTACAAGACAATGGACAACATTCACCTGCACATGTTTGATTGTGCTATATTGTACAAGACAATGGACAACATTCACCTGCACATGTTTGACTGTGCTATATTGTACAAGACAATGGACAACATTCACCTGCACATGTTTGACTGTGCTATATTGTACAAGACAATGGACAACATTCACCTGCACATGTTTGACTGTGCTATATTGTACAAGACCATGGACAACATACACCTGCACATGTTTGACTGTGCTATATTGTACAAGACAATGGACAACATTCACCTGCACATGTTTGACTGTGCTATATTGTACAAGACAATGGACAACATTCATCTGCACATGTTTGACTGTGCTATATTGTACAAGACAATGGACAACATGCACCTGCACATGTTTGACTGTGCTATATTGTACAAGACAATGGACAACATTCACCTGCACATGTTTGACTGCTATATTGTACAAGACCATGGACAACATTCACCTGCACATGTTTGACTGTGCTATGTTGTACAAGACAATGGACAACATTCACCTGCACATGTTTGACTGTGCTATATTGTACAAGACAATGGACAACATTCACCTGTACATGTTTGACTGTGCTATATTGTACAAGACAATGGACAACATTCACCTGCACATGTTTGACTGTGCTTTATTGTACAAAACAATGGACAACATTCACCTGCACATGTTTGACTGTGCTATATTGTTTAAGACAATGGACAACATTCACCTGCACATGTTTGACTGTGCTTTATTGTACAAGACAATGGACAACATTCACCTGCACATGTTTGACTGTGCTTTTACTGTTCTTCCTGTGCTATATTGTACAAGACAATTCAATTGGTGTATGGTGATAGTATTTCCACCAAGTAATGTTAACTTGGAAATGTGACGATTGATGAAATTAAGGGTTTTCAGATCAAAAATTATATATCAAATTGGAAAACACTATTTGCCTTTTGAAAGTTACTAGTTCAATACAAAATATCGTTCTATGTTTTTTACGTTTCAGAGTTATTTCTGATGAAACATAACAAAATTAATTGTTTCCATGATATCGTACGACACTTTGGAAAAACTGCCATGCTTTATTTTGAAAACAATATTAATTAATTTTCAGATTTATATCCATTGTGTACAGGAACTACCTGTCAGCTAGAATTTTATTTGTGTTTTTCCTAGTTTTCCAGTTTTGAATGATAGAATGTCTGAATAATAAAACTGCAAATATTATCATAGTGCACACATCCCGCATAAAGCAGAAGTTTTGAAATTATAAATAACAGTAAATAATCAGTGTGGATTATCTAGATTCAATATTCAGATTCAATATTTTATTATAGTCTCCCCACATACAAACATATAATAAGAATCACAAAGAACACATAGAACAATTACAATGAATGCTCCCAACTTAAAAAGATTGATGAGAGACATTTAAGTCATGATATATAACTACATATAATATTTATATCTATACACTATCGCCAAAAAAAAAGAGAAAAAAAAGAAGAAAAATAAAAAAAAAGAAGAGATTCACCAATCATCTAATTTTACGTAGGTTGGCATATTATGAAATCCGATATAACATGTTTGAAACTTAATTGATACATTTGTTTTCAAATTTCTTGAAACGGCCATGTAATAATGGTTAAAGTTTGAAACTTATATTCAATTGAAGTCCAGAACATTAACGAATTCAAACCTATACTGCAGCCTACCCATATACTTAAATCGTTAGATAGTGCGATGCACGTTTGTTTTTTTTTACATTTGCTTTAAAGGATAAAATGTGAAAATTTGGCGCAAACGTTCTACAAATAGACGAAAATTCAAACACATACCATTTGTAACCACCTTATAGCCATTACGCACAAAACACGCTTGAATTACGTACCAAAGCTTCATTCTACTAAAACCAAGAATCTAGTGGAAATTATTTCTATTATAACAATTGACATAGTTACCTTTCTTTATATTTCTGGATCCTTATATTAGGTTCTGGTAAGTTTGGTTTATCAGTATTTTCCATGACTGGATGTAGTAACTCTCCCTGGTAACACCTCTTCTTTTTGCGGTAGAAGATTCTATTGTCCACGTTTTCGACAGTCAAAGATAACTTATATCCACACTTGTTTCTTACAACACTTCGTTTCTGTTTGACATTTCCTGTTTCTTTACTTACTGTAGTTTTAGTATTGTTTGTTTCACCGTTTACTGTTATATTTTGTACCTCTGTTTTAGAATCATTCAAATCGTCAACCAGAGAATTACTTTTATTATCACCAGAAGTAGTTCTCAAATCACTTTTCATTTTCCCTGTTGCTTCTGTGCTTGTTTCTTTTAAAATACTTTGCTTTACAGACGTGACTACAGTTTCCTTACACTCAACATTAGATTCTATGACGTCTTTGATTTGTTCTTGTCTTGTCATCTTCGAATGTTCACCAGATTCACTATTTAACGTTTGTATACCTTGCTCGGCGCAAAGGCCTTTCTTTGACTCAACAATTAAAACGGAAACATTTTCAACTTTTTCAGACAGTGTTTTAACCATTTCTATAATTGACAGTAACTTACAGGAATTTCCTGAGTTGATCTCTTCAACATTATCCAATCGTTTTTCCATCCCTTTTGAATTAGAAATAAGTATCCTTATTCTAAATAATAACTAGCAGACTGACAGATAACATTTGACCAGATACATGTTTTATATTTTTAAGATGTCGATGAAATGACCACTCAGCCTGATAAAGATGACAAAACTTTTTGCAGCTATTAAAGTGAAGGAACACTGGTTTTACTGCTGTTCCACATTACACATCCACAGTAGGGTATTCAACAATGATAATAAGTCATATCCTAAAATGAAGATGAAACGACCACTCAGCCTGATGTCGGGCGGCACTCTCTACGTCCGACGATAACCTCTACATTTTGACATCGTTGTCGTTCTGGTGTATTAATCTTTGTATTCTTTCCTTAGTATCTACCATAGTTTTGTATATGTTTAATATGGAGTATGCTTTAATAGTGTGTGTTAAATATAATTAAGTTTCAGGACCAGTATTAAAAGTGTAATGGAAACAAAAATATACATCTAAAAATGAGAGTCAAAATAAAATTGTCTTTAATACAAACCTTCAATTCTTTTAATTTGGCTTGATATACACCCCTTTCTGTAATTACAAAAAAAAACACATTACGTTTAGAATCGTTATTCTGATAGAAGTATTTCTATCTGAATATTCCACCTTCAGCTAGTGATATGGAAGCACATGCAGAAATTACGTCAAGTTGCACTTATTTTTATATACTCAGTATTTGACAAAATCTAATTATACAAATGTTAACTTTACTAGACATTTGATTGCTATATTGAAGTACTATGCTACATAACATTATCTACAATACTTACAACTGGCCTGTGTCTGTTTTCACTTTTATTTGACGATACGTGTTTTGTAATTCACTGATAGTATCTTGCATGTTCTTGATCTGTAATTTAAAGATTTTTAATCGTTAGATAAAACAAGTTAGAGAAAAACGAAGGGTTAATCTGGTTACATAGAGTACACAAGGCGAAGAAAACCAAAACAAAAACACAACACAATATGTGTTGGACGCCACTGTACGTAAACAATTGGAGGTAAAGACGAACCGAACATCGTTTTATGCGGAAATCGTAACGGACACCACAACACGGAGCTCGGAAAGTAAAGACACATAATAGGATAACAACAACAAACAATCAAAAAGATGAGTAACACGGACCCCACTAAAAACCGTATACAACAACAAACAAACAGAAAGATGAGCAACACGGACCCCACTAAAAACCATATACAACAACAAACAAACAGAAAGATGAGCAACACGGACCCCACTAAAAACCATATACAACAACAAACAAATAGAAAGATGAGCAACACGGACCCCACCAAAAACCATATACAACAACAAACAAATAGAAAGATGAGCAACACGGACCCCACTAAAAACCATATACAACAACAAACAAACAGAAAGATGAGCAACACGGACCCCACTAAAAACCATATACAACAACAAACAAACAGAAAGATGAGCAACACGGACCCCACCAAACACCATATACAACAACAAACAAACAGAAAGATGAGCAACACTGACCCCACTAAAAACCATATACAACAACAAACAAACAGAAAGATGAGCAACACGGACCCCACTAAAAACCATATACAACAACAAACAAACAAAAAGATGAGCAACACGGACCCCACCAAAAACCATATTGAAGAAATCACACGTTAACCATATAATTAGGAAATAAAAGGTATATCTTTTGATAAAAAGTAGATTTTAAATGTAATTTGAAGATTACTTCTTTAGTCTTCATTTGAATTCTAAGACAGTTATCACAGATGGCTGCATTCTAATGGGTAGCAAAGGCACTCCTCTTTTCACCAACTTGTTCATTTATTCGTATATTTCTGTTACGACTTCTGATACAATGAATGATAGCATTGCTGGCGATGATCCGTTTCGGAATCCAAATGTTTCCCTTTCATAACTTTATTATTTTCCTAGTAGGACGTGTCCAAAAACATTTCCTAAAATGGAAATACTACTAATTCCTCTGTAACTATTAGTTTGAGTTGGATCTTCATAATTTTTTTTCCATCGGAATATTTATGCCCTTTTTGAATAATGGTGATATTTTGTTACACATCGTCTCCGATATCTAGTCTATAGTAATGTAACGGGCCTGGTATCTATTGAAAATGATATGATAAAGTAAATAAAAATAAATAGGAAAATAAACTGTAAGAAAGGGTTCGTACCTAAATTACTTCTTATGGCTCGAGATTTATTGTGTAAAATGAAAAGAACCTATCCAAATTAATTGTATTATTTTAAAATAGTAGAACATTGTATATCTCAATTTTGCTCAGTAAACTACAACTATAACTATAAATAGAATGTTGGCTCGCTTTGAGCTATTCAACGATCAATCGTTTAATCAGCACAACAGGCAAGACTTATGCAGTCACTTCTGCTATCCTTTAAACCCTGATGTCTTGGTTTAGCTCAGTTCAGCTCAATATACCTATTTAATCTGTCTAATCTTTCGATACGCACTTCACAAATGGCACAAAATGAATGCAACGATCCGCAGCATTTTCACCGCCTTATATACTCTAAAATTTACTCTGGATCCTCTAATTAATCGATCATTTCTATGTAAAAACCAAAGGATTCTACAAGGGGATTTCCAATTTTATAAATAAGGGTAATAATAAAATTACCGAACTCCGAACAATCTTACAAAGGGAAAGTCAAAATTCATAATTATATAAACAGACAAAATCAGTCAACAACCGGAAAACTGTGAAAACCGTAATGACCCTTACTTGGTACAGGCATTTCTAAAGAAATGGTGGGTTGAATCAGATTTTAAGGCGCCAAACCTCCCGCTCTTATTACGGTTCAAAGGTTCCGGCTGTCACTATAACAGTATTTAAATACAGGAACAAAATAGGTAAAATAGTTGTCAAAGCAGTACCATATTCGGTGACGTAAATGTCAAAAATATTTTTACGTCACACATTGATAAAAAAATATCCTTGACATTTTTCTTGACTTCTTTATCTTTATACATTTTCACTATATGAAAATGCATCGCTTATAATCGTTTCTGCAAAGACGGAATATATTTCGACAAGATCTTGGTATCGGAATATAAACTTTTTAAGAGATCGAATAAGGCGAATCTTTTTATAGCCCTGGTCCAGTAGCCTGTTTCTCAGATGAAGATGACGTTTCAGGAAATCAGAATAATTGCTACTGGCCCTTGCATAGCGAATCAATTGCGAGATGTAAACACCATATGCAGGAGAAGCTGATATATTGCTGCACATGTTTGGAAAATTTATGATTTTAAAATTGAAGTCATCCCGTTTATCATAAATTTTAGTACTGAGTTGACCACTGTCGTCAAATTCGAGGTACAAGTCCAAAAATGATGCGGACGAAGCTGTATCGGTGGTCTCTTTAACTTCCAGCTCTGGAGGATATATCAATGGAAGAAATTCTGCAAATCTAGAATTATTGATAGATAAAACGTCATCAATATACCTGTATGTGAAATTAAAGGCTCTAGCCTCATGAATCTTCTTATCTTTTACAAGCTTTTGATGAAACTCCGACTCATATGAGTATAAAAATAAATTGGCTAGAAGAGGGGCACAATTCGTACCCATTGGTATGCCGACGACCTGCTGAAACAGTGTCCCTCCAAAGGAGACAAATATGTTATCGATGAGGAACTCCAGCATACTGATCACTTGTTCCTCGGAGTAACATGTTTTACCTTTTTGAATTTTGTTTGAAAAATATGTGGAATTGTAGCTTAACACAACAAATTTTGAGCCATAGTTTCTATGACTAAAAGCTTTATGAATTGTTTCTTTTAAGCGGGTTTTTAATTTGTCATGCGGTAGGGTGGTATATAGAGTTGAAAAATCAAAAGTTTTGATGGAGGATACCTGAGAGAAAGATCTTGATTTCAAGTTATCCAAAAGATCTTTAGAGTTTTTCAAAATCCACATGTGATTTATGCCACTACGCGAGTAAACAGTTTCACAATATTTCTGTTGTCCCTCTTTTACTGCAGACAGAATCTTTGTCAGGTGAATAGACAATTCTTTCGTCGAACAAGTTGATGATCCCGCTATGTACCTTTCTTTGTATGGTGTCTTATGGAGTTTAGGTATCCAATATAAATAGGGTAAATCCTCAGACTCTTTACCAGAGGGAATGTTTAAAGAGGTCATGAATGATCTGTGGTTAGCTAGGATTTCATCTTTGTCGAACGAAGTTGGTTTGTATGTGGTATTACTAGAGGTGTTGCTATTTATGCCTAATTCCTTGATTAGGCATTCGAAGTAATATGATTTACATACAAACACGATATTGTTGGAAGCCTTGTCCGCAGGAACGATAACATATTTGTTATGAAGAGAGGAAAGACACTTAACAGCTTCTTGGTCTTTAAATACAGACTTAGGTCGACTATCAACACAATTTTTGAGTTTGTGAATCCGACCTTGTACTAGAGACCTAATTGTTCTAACCCAGTCTGACAAGGACTCTAACTCAGGATCTTGGTCTACTTCTCTCTTTATCCACCTTCTGGCATAATCTTCAACAGCATCCATAATTATCTTGAAATTATGTTTCCAATTGATGTGTTGAGGTTCTCTGAATTTAGGACCATGAGAAGTCACCTTTCGGAGACTCTCATGTTGAATGATATTCAGATCACCATTGACGTAATGGAAAAAATAGCGCTTTCAGTAAAGTGTTCATTTCATTTCACCACAGTAACACATCATCTCCAGTTGTAGGGTGGTAGTCACATACCATCTCAATTCACTGGCATATAGCCAATAGCTATATACATACCCTTTCATTTACCGGCCTAATAATCAAATTCCTTGAAGTGCAATTTAATGAACTTTTACTTTCGTTATCAGAATCGCAAATTGTTTGTATTTATTATAATTCCCAGATTGTTTTACTGCCGATATTAATATGTTCGGACAAGATGCATCGTATTACGTATATATAGATCGACCAGCATCGTATATATAAAGTAAGCAGTAGAAATTATAGACAATACAATGTTCATTGTAACAATGCTGACTAGATTTAAAATTACAAAATACAAGAATATGTGGATGCATTACCGTAACTTACGACAAACATTCATTCTTGTAAGATAATTTATACCGACGATTGCCATGGACTATAATTATTATAACTTGTGCTTTTGGAAACATATTGTACTTACCGCATCGCTGACAGCTACAGCCATTTCAGATTTTATCATTTTCACTTTGTTATACTACTTCCTGGTATTAACCTTTAAAATATTATATCTAAATATAAACATAGACTATTTTTAAAACTAGTATGTAACGATTAAAGTTATTACGTAGAAATCAGACAGATGTGAATTTTAATGTCGTGTTTTTATATTCTCAAGAGTGAATTAAATATATGTCGCCAAGAATGTTTCCCGAAATGGTTTCCTGTTATAAACATCAATCATTTTCGAAAGTTCGGAATACCAAATACACGTCCTTATAAGATTTAATTACTAATAAACATAATGTGCAATACGTTGTGTGACCTCAAGCATTTTTTTTCGGTTTGTTTGCTTGTTTGATGGAGTTTAACGCCACTTTCAACACTATTTCAGATATATCGTGGCGGTAAGTTTTATTGATGGAGGAAACCAGAGGACCCAGGAAAACCACCGCAAGTCACGGACAAACTTTATCACATAATGTTGTACACCTCGGCCTGATCGAGATTCGAACTCGCAACGTTAGTGGTGATAGGCACTGATTTGCATAGGTAAGTTTTATATCCAACTACCATGCGATCACGGCCACGACGGCCCCCCTTTTTTCTCTCTCGATATTTCACCTTTACAAACAAAATTGATATGTGTGAAAATGTGGCACTGTGGGTAAATATTTTGGTTGCACTGCGATGATATGAAATAACACTGGTTTAAATTTAGAAATTGATAGAAAAGAGATAATGCATTCCATTTCTACTTCTTTGGACATACCAGATGATGAATGTTTTCATTGTACATGCAAAAGGGGAGATGTCTTTTAAAGATAATCGATATTTAGAATGGTACGGAAACGTTTATCTGTTTACCCAAACGCTTTCTTTTCTTAACCGACGCAGTTCTACGTATACACTTAAGCAACTCCAGGAAATGCATTTATATGCCACCAGGATTTGCCTGTATAAATAAAGGACTAAAATATATGTTGATGAAGATTGACTCCCTGCCATGAATAGTGTGTGGGTTAAGCCGCAGCAACTCCGCTTGTTTTTGTTGGGAGTAAAGAATATACAAATTTCCATTTTCATGTCATTTATTAAATAACGAAATGTAACAAAACTAATAAACTAAAACAATGTCACAAATATAAAGGGAGTAATAAAGAAGCATGTATATCATATAACAAATATCAAACTGTTAATAAGTATAAACACTCCCTTTCAAAGTATATCAGCTCCCTAAAACAAAAAGGTGTGGCATTTAAAACGGCACTCCCTTTCAAAGTATATCAGCTCCCTAAAACAAAAAGGTGTGGCATCTAAAACGGCCTCACAAATATAGTAAATATGAAAATAACACAAACCATCAATTTAATACAAAGTATTGTGTAAGCAAAATAATTCAATAATAACTAGAAAATATTTACATAAAATTAAACATAACTGGCTAGAATGAATCAAGGTGGAAAGTTAGGGGTGGTGGAGGGGGATTGTTAACTTTTAACTCCAAAAAGCGTGACCTTTGCACATCAATAAATTGTTATTTGTCACGTGATCAGCTATATAAAGATAATGCAATCATGTACGGAAATTGCGATGCAATCATGTATCTGATAAATTGATTACTGCAAACTTCGGTCACATAAATCATTTTATTTACAATAAAATGTCATTTATGATGCGACATAACTAGTATATCTTCTTAAATCAATGAATTAAGTAAATACATGTTGTACTACAAAAGAGATGATTTCAATTTACGCGTTGTGAACTTTTCATTTATATGTTGCAAAATTAGGTCAATACCTGCACATGGAGTATATATCTATCAGTTGATGCGATAGTCTAGAGTTTGCAGTTCCTATCAATATTTCATTGATAGAGAACAGCTGTCGCTGAGGAAGCTACTGAACCAACGGTCCGTAGTGGTTAAGTTGAAGTCATCACTCAATAAGTTTTACGACTTTGTCAAGCTACAGAACCAACGGTCCGTAGCACAGGGGCTCGCAGTTATATTTTCACCTCACCAGGTATGTATTAAAAAGAAGAAGGGAGGACACTTTTGGGGGGGGGGGGGCAAAAGTGAAAGTAGAGTTTCGGCACCTTTTTTCGCTTCAAAAACGGTTTAGTCTTTGTTCTTCCCATAAAATTAATGCAAATATCGATGTTTTTTGCTGATTGACTGTTTTACAGTGGAATAAAACTCGTTTTTAAATTCCAAGCGGTTTGGACAACTTCTTAGCATACGCAATTCCGGTTTATACGGACTAAATATCAAGGTGAGTTTTCATTGGTCGAAGGATTTAAACTGGCATTTTTGCGGGAAATTATTTACTCATCTTGTCAAAAGATATTCTTAAAATGCTGTCTTCCTATATTTCCAGATTGATTGAGACAAGGAAAAAATATATTTTAATGCAAGAGATTTAAGTTGTCTTTTTTAAAATTATATTTCGATTTTTTTATTTCTATCAATATTATTAAGTCCGTATAAACCAGAAATGAGTATGATAAGAAGTTGTCCAGACCGCTTGGAATTTAAAAACGAGTGTTATTCCACTGTAAACCAGTCAATCAGCAAAAAACAACGATATTTGCATTAATATTATGGTAAGAACAAAGACTAAACCGATTTTGAAGCGAAAAAAAGGGGCCGAAATTCTACTTTCACTTTGGGCAGCAAAAAAAGTGTCCTCCCTTCTCTTTTAACATATACCTGGCGATGTGAAAATATAACTGCGAGCCCCTGTGGTCCGTAGTGGTTAAGTTGAAGTCATCACTCAGTAAGTTTTACGACTTGGTCAACCGTTACGTATTGCATTGTCCGTTGCAGATCTGATTTCTTCAGTATACTTTTGTTAAGCATCTTTCATGTTATTTACTTTTAATATATCCTCTTATAGTTGATATCATCATTTAAGTATTACTACTACGTGGCCATTTGGGAAAGTAGCTTTGCTAATGGACACAATTTTGGAAGGGACCACACAAGGACTTTTTTTTATTACAATTTCGTTTCATTCATTCCAGTTGTTCTGAAGAAGATGGTTAAAGATTTCCAATTTCCAACCAATCGGACGCTTTGGTGGCTATTTGAATGAATGACAACATTTTCAGACACAGAAACCAATAAAACCATTGGTTTACTTGTAATTAAGGGACACCATAACCAAAGTATTTTATTCATCTAATTATACTTTTCAAATTTTAGTTAAATGGGATGTTAACTCGAGATTATGCTAATACACCAATAATTTTACTCATAATCAAGTCCCATAACTCTGGACCAAAAACTTAGAGACATAAAATCGAACTCTTCCTGTATCTCGTTAACCTAAATACAATTTCACAATTTTAGTTAAATGGGATACTAGAAACACAATACCATGCCCGGAAACAACGAAAAACATCATTTTACACATAAAGGCATTATTCCGGAACGATATTAGTCAGATACCTAAAAATCATGTTTTCGACCCGCATTTTATTAATTTAAATATAATTTTAGTTAAATCGAATATCAGATACTTAGATAATGCAGGACACATAACAGTTATATTATCGGGCGTGACGATCACTTAGGATAATTAACGGTCACAACTTTGGTAGCGCACAATCCAGGATTATTGAACCTAATTTGATTTCATTCCTTCCAGTGGTTCTACATAAGATTTCTAATATTTTGACCAACCAGAAACCATTGTGGCCATCTTGGATGCTGGGCAAGGTCACTAGACACAATGTTGGAAGAGGATTGTCCAAAGAGTACTGTGTCCAAGTTTTGTCACATTAGGCACATTAGGCCCATTAATCTTGAGATTAAAATGTAAAAGGTTAACAGATGGGAAAATGATCAACATATAAGTTTTTGAGATATTATTTTCGGAAGACAGGATTTTTGTTCTGAAGACTTCAATGGAATTTATTTATTTGAGGTTACCAAATAAATTACACTACTCACTGTTTTGCTCGAACAAACTTTTAAGATGGACAATATTATTTTTACTACTATCACTGGGTTTATATCTCTGGTGGTGGACTATTAGCCTAATATCTTCCCAGTTGTCATATAGTTTGGGCAGTAACATGGTTTATTAGACAAACTGACTGTATTAATTATATAAATGTACAGCTCCTAAATAATGTAATTGTGACAGGGTGTATTTTACCATAGTAATAGTTTTATTTCATAATTATGTATTCAGTAATTAATAACTTCGTGTATGTCTTAAATAAAATATTTCAACTTGTGTATAATTACTTTTATATATTATTTTAATAAATTATTAAAAGAGCTCAAATTATCGATCTCATTAAAACTACTCTAGTACATTGTATATTGATTATATAACGACACACCTGGATTAACATGCTTGGTATGTCACATGGGTTGCACGACGTTTGAGCGCATTGGTCCTACATTTGAGTGCAAAAAATCCTACGTTTGAGCGCAAAAAAATCCACGATTGAGCGCATTTTACCTTAGCTATTTACCTGAGAAAAAAATAGAATTATAAAACTTTTAAGAAATTATTATAAAAATGATCTTTAAAAAATTATTAAAAATGATTTTGATAATGAAAAAAATTTATTATAAAAATGATCTTTAAAAAATTATTAAAAATGATTTTGATAATGAAAAAAATAATTTAAAGATTTAGTTTACATACGGTTTTTCACGGTATGATGGTTGTGTTCACTATTTTAGAGACAGGGGAAATTTCTAGAGCAACTTACATGAAGTCAATGGGGTTGAAATTTTCCGCAAGAACCGATTTGTAAGATTTTAGTGCTACTTTTATAGATATTTTTAAACATTCTTAAATCTATTTCATAAAACATTTTAAATAAATCCTATGATGTTTTTATGATGTGTTTTTTAGTGCTGTAATCTTTTATAATAAAGTGTATATATTTTTATTTCTATTTTTCACATTTTTATATATCAAATTCGCCAGGTAAACCACAGGTAAAATGCGCTCAAACGTAGGAGAGATTTAACCCGCGGGTATTGGCTTTGGAAGGTCCAAGACGCTCTAAATTCCTACATACTGATTCTTCGGAATTTGAATAGCCTCATTGAAGTCCTAGATTGTATTATATTCCAAGTGATTACAACTGAAGAATGAGAACACCTATATAACTATACCAATATGATTATATTTTGATGAAACCTGGTCCCACAGACAGGGCTAAAACCTTTTACTTGATGAAACAAACGATAATATCTTGAATTGGATCAGCTCTTTATTTATCTACCCAACTGAGTCAATTCACTCTTGACTTTATTAACAATTATTAGAACAAGTAGAGCATTTTAACTCAAAGTATTTAATGTTCCAAAAGTCCATCAGTCTTCTATATTAAAGGCACTAAATCCATGAAGACTGTCAGTACAAGGTGAAGATGTTAATTGCTCCATCTTATTGTGTATTTCTACATCAGCATGTAAGATCTGAGAGTTTGGTGAATCTCGTGGATAGAACATTTATATTTACATATTGTTTTGTTAATTTTATTTGTGATAATCATAATATTTCTTGTAAATTGTGAAACTCTGAAAATTGTAATATTTTTAAAGCAATAAATAAAGATATGATTGTTTTACATTTTATTTACATTAAGGAGTAAGATCAAAGACTTGTTTGGCTCAAAGTCAAGATAATATACCAGAGTGGAACAAAATGTTTTCCTGTGGACTAGAGAGATATCAATGTAAACATTAAAATTGGCATGTTGGTCTTGTCTGAAATAGACAGCATCGCCAAAGAGTAACTAGTTTTCGCCATGATTGCCTTCCGTTTAAAAACCGAAAGTTTCCATTTTTAAATCAAACAGAAAACAAACATTTTCCCCACTCTTTTCCGTTTAATAACCAGAGGTTGCAGAAAACACCTCTATTGTCACAGTCACTGAATAGGTTTCACTGATTAGCATAACCATCTCTCGTAGTAAGTGCGAGATGTCACCATAGTCTACCAATGGGACAAACTCCATTAACGTGTATAATAGATCAACGCTACATCACAGACATAGTGTCATCACATTCAGGAAGATGAGATGATCAAATATTTAGTCAAATAAAATGTAAACTAGGTAATATACAAGTTAGATGGAACGGTAATGATACTCACATTCCAGATAAAGCAATACATTACATGCAACACATGAAAAATAAGGTCAACATAAAGTTCTTGTACATATATAATAACATAACAAACAAATGACAGTAATGAACTGAACATTACATCTACTCAGAAATCGCACTGGAAATTAGTAGCTAACATATGAAGACAACACAAATTCCACACAAGAAACAGAGATTGGAATCCGACATTTCCAAAGTTAATGAGTATCCTGTCCTATCTGGTGTCAAACCAATAATTCACCAATCAGAGCTTAGAACATATAAAAACCTTCAAGGGGGTACCTTTGCATTTGCACACTTATTCTTGCAAATATGAGACAGACACATACCTTAAAAGGTTTTTTGTGGTTGATATTGCCTCAGGAATAGAAAAAAGGCCAACAAAGGGTTAGAGAAGCAAGTTTTGTTGCTCTTTAGGTGTCAAACCAATAATTCACCAAACAGAGCTTAGAGCATATACAAAAGTAGTCCCTTTTAAAGAAAATAGTTCCTTTCGCTTTGTTGTATTGTGACAAATACTGAATGGAATGGAATAATTAAAATTGATAATTGAAGTTAAACATATAAGGATTATTTTGAGCCCACATTTGATGCATTTAGTTGTATTTTAATACCTCTATGGAGGATTTGATGCATGACCTATAAATATTGAATTTCCCGGGAATGACTGAGCTATTTTTAGAGTAGGTGTTTTCCATAGCCTGGCATTTCACTGCAAGACTTTAAACATCCACCTGATATTTTCACAGAACGTAGAGGAATCATGTACGTTTCAGGAAATATGTGGTCTTAGAAAGGTTAAACTTAAGATAAAATAGACAGGCAGGCTCGAAAAAACACAAATTTAGTAGAAAATGTAAAAGAAATTAATCATAGGTTTCACATCATCTGGAAAATATAAATTATATTGCAATCTGTGAATTTACTTCATATATTGTTTCCATCTTTTTTTGTCTAATTTTAACATTTTGATCATACATGACTTTGCAGTATAAACAAATAAACGGTACCGGGTCGTTTCGCCCCGATTACCTGTTCACCCCGGGTCGATTCGCCCCGGAAAATGAGTCGATTCGCCCCACTTAATCGCTATTATATAATAATCGATGACGTCTTTTTCGACAATTTTTTGGTAATTATTTATTTATTAGTTGTATACAAAAAAATAATAACATAAAAATAAAATAAAAATAATAAAAATATATGATAAACAACGGAGTTAACATCATGATGATGTATGTTATATTATAATATTTAATAATTATTGGTCAATTATTACTAATTAAACTGCAAAAATAATAATAAAGAGAAATGAATAAAAAATTGTAATTCTTTTTATTCTTTGATCTGTCGATTTCTAATTCGGCCGCACGATTTACCACACACTATTGCTACCACACAAGAAATCATATACAATTAGAAAATAATGTAAAAACCAACAAACTGTAAGGTTCAGAGACTTGGTATAAATTTTATTTAAAAAAAAGACTAATAGCTACTGGTACAGAATATTTAAAATACTAAAAAAAAAAATATCAGCGTTCATGTATAAATAAAAGAACACTTACAAGAAAAAAAAACAAACAAACAAACAAACAAACAAATAAAACAAAAATAAACACAAACAAACAAACAAAGACAAAAAAAAGAATATTAATGTACCAATGGTATTTTGAACGAGTTTATGTTCAGCATGCAGTCTAGAAAATTGTTCGAATGGAGATGAAAGATTTTTTTTCTAAAAGAATACGCGTCACAAATTATCAACAAGTAGTTGCCAACAAGTCATAATGTAACTAGAAAGGTACAAATTACGACTTAGTTATTTATATGCTTTTAGAAATAAAAGTTTACGGCTGTAAACTAGAAATAGAATAAAAATAAATAAAAAATAACTATTGAAAAAACGAATGTAGGACAGAAAGTCACAGAACAAAAAGTCACGGACGAAAAGTCACAGGACAAAAAGTCATAGGTTAAATTTTGCGTTTTGACAAAACATAGGACAAAAAGGCACAACATAAAATTTTGCATAGGAGCTGATCACTAGGACAAAAAGTCACAATGAACAATTTTGTAGAACATAACATGGGAAATACTTTCATTTTCTCCCACATCTTAAAAACCTTCAACATTGAGCTTAGGCTAGTACTTGCCATAAGTCCATGCAGTTCACACTGTTAGTGCTTTATTTTTTGTGGCGTTCGTGTTCAATTCTGTTTATTTGTTTTGTCCTTGTTGCTTCTATTGTCTCTTTTTGTGTAATCTCTGTATCACCATGTTTTTTGACCTATGATTTTCTGGATTATCACTTTGGCTTGTTGCTTCCGTATTCGTTTGCCGATGTCCTATTGTAAATAATTACACCTTTTTACATACACTGTAATCAAAGGGTTCTTTTTATTATACATATGCTTTTACTTTCAATACTTGGTTCATCACATTAATGAGTGACATATTGAAAGGAAAGGCAAATGGATAGTTAGAAGACACTTTATTTTATAGTGTTAAAGGGTATAAATATTTGTAAACACAATGACTTGTAAGTCCAACACAAAAAACCAGTCTTTACAGTTTGACACAAAGAAATAAGAATAAAACTTTTATTGTTCTTCATCCTGAAGTAACGAGGAGGTTTTGAATAGCGAGTACTTGAGAAATAACATATATCACACAGCAAGTTGATAGCTTAAACTGTAATAAAGTTTAAAACAGCAAAAAGTACCAGATACTATATCACGATCTGTTTTAAGGACAATGCATAGCAAAATTATGCATACATGTATCAGTGTATACGATATTGTGACTTTCTGTCCTACCTACATACCGTACATGAATCTAGGTGTATACATATTGGGTTTTTTTCCCTACCTACATACGGTACATGAATCAAGGTATATATATATTGTGACTTTTTGTCCTACCTACATACATGTTAAGCAAAAATATAAGTTGTGACTTTTTGTCCTGTGACTTTTTGTCCTAGGAGTTTTGTGACTTTTTGTCCTGTGACTTTCTGTCCGTTTACCGAAAAAACGCCGATACGACTATAATTACTAAATGTCTGTCTTGTTCTGCAGGTTGGCACAATCGACTAAACAAGAAAGCCACAGCACAAGGTGTCGGTATATACAAGTTGATCCCCAAACAAAGAAGAGAGGCGCAACTGGTATACGCAAGTGTGGCTGCTGAAGACCTGAACCGGGACACAGATCGCCGTTACACAGTTTTGCAACAACGTCTCGAGGATGCCTGGTCGAAGTATGAAGCAAATGACATAACCACGTCCAACTTCCTGAAGACTGTTAGCCATCTGTACGGGGTTCCGGACATGTAAAGACTTTGTATTTGTGCTTGTTGAAGTATTTGTGAGTTGTGCTGGTTCTAGACAACATGTAAACAGACTTTGTTGTGTGTGCTTTGCTTTGTATTAATGCTTGCTAAAGTATTTGTGAGTTGTGCTAGTGTATGAACTGTTTTGTAATTTATTATAAAGTTGTTATATGATATAAATAAAATATTAAAAAACCTAAATGCTTTTTTTTTGCTTAGAAAAAAAATATTTGCCATATTTGTGTTTCCAATTACCCTAACGACCTATTTTTGTAGTTACTACCCTAAAGATTTTTTCGGGCCCTGTACAACCGAAAAAAAAGAAAGACAATATCAGGTTTGCCTATGGTGAAACACTGCTATATTCATGCTATTTCTGGTAAAACCTTGAAAACAGTTGTAATCAATACAAGCACACACATATACAAAATGAAACGAAAAAAGAAAGACAGAAAGAAATGAAAACAAATAATAAATAAATAAGATGTAAAAAGATATTATTCATGCTCTGAAATACAGATATGATAACCATTGACCTAATGAAGTGATTTTGAACAATAAAAATAACTGATAGGTCATGTTATTATTTTGTACAAGTATGCATTTGTTGGCACATGACAAAGATGCATGACATCTGGAATTACACAATATATTTCTCCGTTTACACTTGCATTTCCCAGTTTTGCGGCCACTACGACAGCTGCAATGAATATGCCCTTGACCACCATACAAAGAAAGCAACTGTACGGCTTTTCTCACACTTATTTCTATATTATCAGGAACATCTAAGATAGTTAATTCATGTCCATGAATTTTCTCAATTTGATTTCGACTCAAAGGTCCACTTATTACCCCAACTGTTGTACCAATTTTGTATCCATTTACAGTTTTGTCTACAATGATTCCTCTAATGTTTTTACACTCTATCGGACCACGATCTACCCTTGGAACAGGTATTATAATGTTATCATTAACTTTCAAGTCCACTAATCTCCTTTTACTTGATGACATCATTTCTTCTGCTTGGATCTGTTGTCCAGATAGGGCTCTTTTCCTAGCACGTACAATTTTGTCGTAAATTACTGTTCTATCTGTTGATTCTTGTACAATATTCATATTCACATCGCTCACAATTTCAGGTTCCGTTTCAGAGTTTGTGTCTATGTCGAAATGAGCATCGGTTGCGGTGTTTGTTCCTGTTTCGGGTTCGGTGTTTGTTTCTGTTTCAGGTTCGGCGTTTGTTTCTGTTTCAGGTTCGGTGTTTATTTCTGTTTCAGGTTCGGTGTTTGTTTCTGTTTCAGGTTCTGTGTTGGTTTCAGTTTCAGGTTCGGTGTTGGTTTCAGTTTCAATGTCAGTGTCCGCTTCGGGAGTTGTTTGATTAGTGTCATTTCTATTGGTAGGCGTTTCAGTCGTTGTCAGTGCATTTAGGTCCTCCTCGGTTTCAAGTGTGTTCAATATTTCTTTTTGAATGGCCGACGAGGGCAAGCCAACTTTCATATCACTACCGAATAATACACTGTATGGTGATTGATCGATTGTTCTATGATACGATCTGGTTTTTTTTTTAAATTGGACGAATCTTAGTTCTTCTGACCAGTGGGTATTATTGTTCTCATGAGTCCAAGAAATAATCATACTTTTAATGTCAGCATTTGCCCGTTCTACCGATCCTTGGCTCTGAGGATGATGCAGTCTTCCGTGTACCAGTTTAAGCTCTGGCCAAAGAAGTTTGAACTCGGTGATGATATTTGCAGTAAATTCCCTACTATCAAGGGCGTAGCTTACGTTGAGGCAACCGAGGCAGCTGCCTCGGTAAAAAATATATGCAAAAAAAATATATAAAGAAATTAATAAAGGGACAATAAATAAGTTAACAGACTAAGACTGACTCAGTTACTGACGGACATGGCACCTAGTTGAAGGGTGTAGGCCTCATTGCAACTTCAAGATGAAGAACAGCAATTATAAGGTGCTGTTCCTGTATAGCAATCACGAACATAGTATGTTCAAGTTTATATGTGTGATTTTGTCTAAAGCAATCCATAATAATTTTGAATCGGCAATTAACAAAGTTTCTTGGACTAAGTTGTACATGTTAGATGACCATTATAAATGTACAATTGTGTATAGCTGTGACATATTTTTATGATCATTTTGAAGCAAAACTGGTCCCAAATAATACTCTAAATTGCTCAAAATCCCAGACCCCCTGCCTCGGTAGAATAACATAGTAAGCTACGCCCCTGACTATTGTCACTTTGTAAGATGTGTGGGGCACCAAGAAGCAGAAAAATGTCAGTAAGTTGATACACAAATTCAGCAACTCTTTTCGACTTCAACGGACGCAATATACTAAACTTTGCTAAATGGTCCTTGTAATGCATTACCCACTTAAAGTCACCATCCGGACACGATTGATAGTCTACAAGATCTACTTGTCCACGACTATTAAAGTCTGAAGAAGTTATTGGGCGAACTATTAACTTGCTAGTTTCAGAACGTTTTTTCTTCAAGATACATTGTTCACAGAGTTGAATAAAGAGTTTGATGACTTCTCTGCTGATGTTGGCAAATTGTTTCTTTAATTCCTTATAGGTTTTATGAATCCCGCCATGTCCTATTCCAGAATGAGCTGTCTTGATCAAACGGTAAAGCTCTTCGGTAGTACAGTAATAGAAATACGTCCGTCCCTTTACGAACAAGCTTTTCAATTCCTGCTATCTCCAAAAACATCATACTTTTTTGTCAAATATCTCTGAAGTTGTGTCTTTTTGGTTGCTGATTTTGCTTCCTTTACACTATGAATTGTCTCATTATATCTTTCACGTGTAAATATAATATTATGTGTAGGCTTGTTGTCATCCAATAGTTTTATAACTTCATCATGAAATTTGGTTTCAACAGTATTTGCCATCTTTACACTTCAAAATAATTCAAAAGTCTGAACAACAATGTTTACAATATATTAACTCCTTAAAAATACTCACCATAGTAGTAATTAAATAATATAAGGTTGTTAGGCCAATGAATGTTATCATATGGGTTAATTACACATATAGGCCACTGTAAATAAAACTGTACAAGTTATGATGTATATTCAATCACAATTGTACAAGTTATAACTTGTATAGCAATAATTGGACAAGTTATAACTTGTATGATCAGAGGCGGATTTAGAGGGGGGCGTGCGGGGCGTGCGCCCCCCTAAAATTCGGAAAGCATATGAGAATATAGGAAAAGATACTGTTTACGACCTTTCTGATCATCCAAGTTTAATAGAAGTAAAGAAACAAAATGATTGCACAAACAAATTTGTTTTTGAAAAGGTAACAACAAATAAAGTTGAAAAGATTATAAACAATATCAACATCAAAAAAGCAACAGGTGCTGATGGTATACCTGCCAAAATAATAAAATGTAGTAAATCTATTATTGCACCTCAGATTACAAGTATTTTAAATATGTCAATAGATCAGAATGTTTTTCCGGATAAATTAAAGAAAGCACAAGTAACACCTTTATATAAAAAGAATGATCCACTTTTGAAGACTAACTACAGACCCGTAAGTGTACTAAGTATTTTTTCAAAGATTTTTGAGAAAATTTTAGAACAGTAATTGTCTGATTTTTTTGAAAATATTTTTAATCCTTATTTATGTGCTTTTAGAAGAGGTCATGGATGTCAGACAACCCTGCTCAGGTTATTAGAGGACTGGTGGAATGCCCTTGAAAAAAATCAGTATGTTGCTGCAGTCCTAATGGATCTTTCCAAGGCATTTGATTGCCTACCCCATGATATTTTATTGGATAAACTTTCGGCCTATGGTATGTCCACTGATTCTGTATCCCTTCTTGAGTCCTACTTATCAAGTAGGAAACAGCAAATTAAAATTAATGGTATCCTGAGCAGTTGGTCTGACATCCAAAAAGGGGTACCCCAAGGGTCAATCTTGGGGCCTCTACTTTTTAATGTCTTTATTAATGATATTTTTTATTTTGTAAAAAAGGGTACTTTATATAATTATGCGGATGACAATACTTTGTCTTATGGTCATCCTGATTTTAATGTACTTACCTCAGTTTTAGAATCAGAGTCAAATGTTCTTATTAATTGGTTTAAAGTTAACAAAATGCAGGCTTATCCAGATAAATTTCAGGTACTTGCGGTTGGGAAGAAGACTTTTGACAAAAACATGAAGATTTGTATACAGAATTCTACACTTTCATGTGAAGAGACAGTAAAACTTTTAGGAATTGAAATAGATTATCAATTAAATTTTGACATTCATATCAGTTCAATCTGTAGGAAGGCATCACAGCAACTGAATATACTTAAACGTTTGGGCCGATATTTAGACAGATTAAGCAAATTAACTATATTCCACACTTTCATTCTCAGTAACTTTAACTTCTGCCCTTTGGCTTGGCATTTTTGTACCGATAAAAATTCAAAAAAATTAGAGAAAGTGCAGGAAAGAGCACTTCGCTTTGTATACGATGACTACACCAGTTCATACATCAACCTTCTTGAAAAAGCTCTAGTGCCCTCCTTACAGATCAGATGTATTAGGACAATGGCCTTGGAGACATATAAAATCGTTAACAAATTAGCTCCTGTATGCCTTCATGATTTGGTTAATGTGAAGAATTCTAAATATGCTTTCAGGTAATCGAACATATTAGATGTACCTCAAGTTAGAACTACAAGGTATGGCAAAAAATCATTCACGTTTGCAGCTGCAACTCTGTGGAACGACCTTCCGAACCATTTCAGAACTGAAAACAGTTTCAACCACTTTAAAAGTTTGATTCAGTCCTGGAATGGCTCAGTATGTCGTTGTTCTGCATGCAGATAACATATTCAGCTTTCTGTTTTTATTTCTAGTGCTTTTTCCAAGTTTTAATGCTGCTTAGTTATTTTATGTTTGCTTGATATTGCTTCAGCATGTTTTAGAATGTCTTTTATTTTTGCGCTTTTTATGTTGCATTTGCTAACTGTATGTGCTTTATATGTGTGTTTATGTGATTATGTTAATATGTGTATGTATCTTGTGCTACTATGTATATTCGGTAAAAAGCTCCTGAGAGCTTGTGTTTATTGTTTACAAAAACCGAATTCAAATAAAGTTTTCTTATCTTATCTTATCTTATACTACGTTAATTAAGCAGTTCAACAAATTTTTTTTTCATGAATGGTTAACTCGTGACCTGTAAGTCAAAATGAATAGTAATGATATTAGGAGTAAATTTGGGATATCATTCTAAAAAGCTCTACCCGTTGATAAATGATCAATATACTGTCCGTCCGGATGAAACTTTTCGTTTCGCCGTTGGTTCATTCATTGAAAACGTATGATTCGTTCTTGTTTATAGACAGACAAAGGCGAATATGTTAACATTAATGCTGCATGAAACGATTCTGATCATCTAATTTAGTTACGTTAGCTTATCAGAAATCAACAACAAGTTCATGTATTGACAATTTCCGCTTTTAGTACAGTCAATAGACCTGTAGACCCAAAACAAATTTTATGTATTAAAGACAGAAATTAAGATAAAAAATGAGTACTTTTTACTTCTATCGTTTTGTCACTACGGATCCTCCATAGCCGAATCAGAGATTTTCCGGAAAATACAACTCAGACGGAAAACAATGAAAATAGGAATTATTATCCATATCTAGGTAAGCGTAATAATAATATAATATATTTCTATGAAGTTACTACAACAAGTATGTTCAATTTTACCAAAACACCCATGAAAAGTGAACAAACAGGTCAATATCTATGACATTCAAATAGAGCAGACGTAATTCCCATAATGCACCATTCTCAACCCAAAAAGAGCTTTGTAAAGCCTTTTTAAATTACTTTCTGCTAAATTTTGTGTAAAAATGTGTTATTATATATTAGACAGAGATATTTATTCAAGTGTTTGATCGAATTAGCACTTAAATTCGCGGATTTCCATAATAGGTAGATGCGGACGAAAAAAATATCTATGGAACGCCAGTTTACCTTACCTGACCTTACCTCTGCATCTTTACCCCCTTCAAAGTAGAACCATACTGTGTCGTATGTTAAACGTGTGCTGGGTGGCGGTGCGCTGTACAGTGCTGTGTGAGTGAAAATTCCATCACCTCCGTATCCATGAATACAATTTATGTACACTAAAAATCAGGCTTATTCACACGGGATATAAAAGTTTATCAAATCAAGTTAAAACAATCCACAACGATTGTCCCGACATTACGTATAAAATATGCATGTTGCACGTATTGGAAAAAATTTAAGAAGACGCATCACTGCTTAAAATCTAAAAGTCTCTGTTCGTATGGTTAAAATCTAAAATCTATTTTTTACGGTTTGGTTCGAGGTTTAAAAAGTAATTGTCACATCCTAAAATCTAAAACGAATCGTATCTACATTTTAAGATCTAAAACGTCATCCTTCAAAGTCTAAAATCTAAAACAATTATCACAGTTTATTGTAATGGATTCTTGGGCAATCCCCTCCCCCTTTTCGCAATGTTAGTTCCGTTTCTTCATTGTTGTCTGTATTTTGTCTCTATCACTCTCTAGAAGCTTCGTTCTCTTAATATGCAATTTGAACATTAATCTCCTTGATAGACCTTCGAGTCTGGCTACGCTGGTTGAGTTTTTCTTGGTAGGTTTCACCTTGATTGAATTGTCCATTAGCAGTTGTAGTTGGTCAACTTCGCTCAAGTCCGTAAAATTTTCATTATTTTGGAACTCATTTTGCCATATAGCGTTGATCTCGGACAGTAAAGCTACTTTCTCCGACTGTAGTTTTTCACATTGGAGAATGAAGTGTAGTACATTCTCTTCAGCTGCTCCGCATAGCAGGCATGTTGGGTCTGTTTCATTTCTGTAGTACTTAATGCGTTTTGTTTGTAGCACGTATGTCCCGGTGACGAGTCTTAATTTTACTGGAATTCTACTGATGTCTAATGATGAGTAGCATCTGTGCTTCAAAATAGGATGTCTTTTGCACTTGCTCAGGTTGTGGTTACTAAGATATTGCAGCCCTATGTAGAGTTGTGCTAGAGTTGTTAGCTGGGTACACCAGTGGTCATTCACTCTTGATTTCACCAACGAGATCCATCGTGATTTTTTGATAGGATTGTCCAAATAGTTGTACGCCTCTTTCAGGTTGTATTTTCGTAGTATTTTGTTGACACATATAAACCAACTGTTACTAGATTCCTCCTTCACGGTTAGTTGTCTTCTTGCAAGCTTTTTCTTAGTGTTTTTTTCGCCCTGATGACAGACGTTATTGAAGAATGTGAGGGCTTTTATATGAATTTGTGCTTCTATTGGTAGAATTCCAGTTAGTATATAAACGGCTGGGTCCGGACAGCTCATCGGTAATGACAGGATTTGTTTTAGTATCCTTTTCTGGAAGAGTTCTAGTTGTTCAAGAGGTTTTGAGGACGGTAATAATAGCTCCATACCGTAAAGCAATACTGGTGTTATGTAGGTTTTGTAGATGTGTAGTAGGGACTCGGGATCTAGGCCGTTGTGTCCATGAAATCCACATCCGAATAGACTGTATGCACTACGTCTTGCTTTAGTTATATTTTCATCAACATTGGTTTGGATATTGTGTTTCATCGTTGTTGTTCTGATGATACCTTACCTAAATGAGTAGCTTGCTCCACCTCGGGCATGGTGATATTCCCCATATTAAGTTTCTCGTTGGTTGTTTCGCACTGTTTGTTGTTTCCTCTAATGTGGATTGCTACACTTTTCTTTGGTTGTAATTCATATCCCTCGAGGTTCGCAAAGTCAAGAGCCATGTTGACCATGATCTGTGCATCACTGAGCTGAGTACTGAGTAGTGCGATGTCGTCTGCACATCCTGTGTTGTTAACGTTGATGTTTCCTATTTTCAGTCCTATACCTACATCTTGCAAACGGTCTAATAGTGGGTTGATATATAGTTTATAGAGATCAGTGCTATGGGTACCTCCTTGCCGGCCTCCCATACCGATCTTAAAACAATCAGACGTGCTTCCTGCCCATTTTATGCAGCTTTCCGCATTGTGGTGCAAGCTTTTAATAATAGTCCACGTTTTGTTCTGAATTCCCGCGTGGTACATACGCCGGAACAGATGTGAATGTATAACTTTGTCGAATGCAGCTTTTGCATCGAGAAGTACAAGATGTCCATTTTGCTTTTCGTCGGTTAATATTCTGTATGCTTCTTCGACAGGTAGAGCAGCATTCATGGGGGACGATCCTTTCGTAAACCCTCTTTGCGTTTGATTTTGCATATTATGGATCAATGGTTGTATTCTATCTCTGATCACTGCTTCGACGATCATACTAATTACAGGCAGAACTGTTATTCCTCGATAGTTGATGGCATCGTTTTTGCTTCCGACGTCAAACGCTGCACACTTTCATATTTTGCGAGTGTTTCATCAAGTGAAACAATGGATCGGTGAGGCTGACAATATGGAAGCAAAAGATTGGGGATGGTCTATTGAACACAACATGTGCGTGCCAATCAGTTCGAGTTTACCACCCGCTCTAGATGAACTTCTAAAAACGATATATTGCAGATGTAAGACAAACTGCGATTCAAAACGCTGTAACTGTAGAAAGCATGGTCTGGAATGTTCTGTCGCTTGCACTGAATGCCGAGGGAATACATGTAGCAACATGTCTGCATGCGAAGATCAGGACTTTGATTCAGACGAATAGTTGATGCCTAATTTTGATATTTGAAAGATACATGTATTGCTAACTTAGGGAACGACCATTTAACTTGAAGGGGGGGGGGGTTATGTTTTTTTTTTCCAAAAATATTCCGATTCCCAATGTTGCTGAAAAAAATATTCTGATTTTGGTGGAGGAAAAAAAAAATAATCTGATTCAGAGTTTTTGTCATATAACCTAATGTTAAATATTTGAAAAAAAATTCGCGCTTTGCGCGACAAAAAAAATAGATATCCTAACTCTTGTGTTGTCCTAAAAAAAAATTCTGAACGAAACAAAAAACCATAACCTCCCCCCCCCCACCCTTTTCAAGTTATATGGTCGGTCCCTTATGCGATATCAGAACTTTCATTTAATTTTTTTGGTGAATTTTCGTTCATCTATGTATGTACATGTATGTATGTTTATGGTGTTTAGCCCCACTTTCAACAATATTTCAGTTATATAGTCGCTGTCAATTTTATTGATGGAGGAAACCGGAGTACCCGGAAAAAACCACCGACCTGTCACAAGTCACTGACAAACTTTATCACATAATGTCGTTAATCTAGGGAAGGAAAATAAGATGTTTCTATTTTTTTTTCATTAAACAAACACCAACGGATTGTTAACAATTGACATTTAATTATATTTCAAAACATTTTTTATTAATCTGTACCGAAACAGTCATGATTTAATTTATTCTGCCACGGAAAATAATTTTTTTTAAAAATTTCAGTTTTCAGCATTTTTTTTTTTTTTTTAATGATATTTTACCAAAAAAATAGCCACCTGGGGAGAAAATGGATAATTTTTTTTATTTTGTTTGAAAGAATATTCAATAATAACAAGATATTTTTAGAGAAATTGGTAATATTCTGCAAAGTAGAGTGAAAATGTGAAATTTCCACTTTTCAGCGATTTTTCTTCAAAATCCCTTGTTTTTCTCCAAAAATTGCAAGAAGGCAACTTGGGATTTTCGGCGACTTTTAATATGTTAATGAGGACACTCCCAGCTTCAAGATGAGCCCAAGAAACCTTCTGTTGCAATTTGTTCTAGGTCACGCCTTTTCTGGCGTATATAGACTGGACTATTTTGTTTGTCTATAAATAAGAACGGTTGAATCATAGAATCAAACGACGAAAAGAAAAGCCCCATCCGGACGGGCAGTAATAACTAGAACCACCCGAAAGGACAAGCACCAAAAGTACAGACAAATTAGTGAAATGAGGAATGCGTTAAAACTAAACCAATAGTACTTTGAAGGGATAACATATCGTGATCGATCAGTCATGAGTTGAACAATTCGCATCACGGTTGTTCAAAAAAAGTTTTACTTTAGGTTCTTATATTTTGACAAAAAACATACTATTAACAATTATCCGACAAAATTAAAACTCAAAGTCAAGTTTTTTTGGTCTGATAAAAATGGTGTAGTAGTTGGTTCAAAATTGTCGTTCAAATAAATGTCGGTAATTCCTCAAACCCCCAGAGCTTAAGAGGGCTTCGCCCCCTAGGCCCCCTACCAGGACATCTCACGCTTTCACGGCAGGTAATTTTTTCTATGTTTTCATTAAATTCTAACAACCTTTATGTCCAAAAACTTGACAGAATGCGTATGATTGATTGATGCAAGGACTGTATTAGCCCTTTACCGTCATATTTATCATTTTAGCAGGTTCTTTTGAACAAGGATAAAATAAGGTTGTCCCGTTTGACCCTTTATCCCAGTGTATAACCGGACAGTTTTGAAAAACGGAAGTTGCTGTACTGTCCGACCAGGTAAGGTTAGTTGCTTGCAGAAATTTCGACATTTTTGGATGATTATCCGTGATTTATTCTTTGAAAAATTTTTTAAGCGCGCCCCCCCCCCCCCCCCCCCCCCACCTAACTTGAAATCCTGGATCCGCCCCTGATGATGGTGTTATACAAGTTATAATTTGTACAAAATAATAACATGTACACAACATATATATAATATAATAAAAATTATAAAGTTAAGCAATAATAGAATTATTCGAAATTCTATTTTAAATTTTTTCTTATGGGCGCAATTTCTCATTGAGAAATTCGCCGTCAAAATCTATATCAATGATGGCACTTAGAAAGTTATCGAAAACGATTCTTTGACTCGTTTAATAGGATGAAGAACAGACAGAACATTTCTTCGGAATCCTAATCTCAACGAGATTACCCCCCTCCCAGAGGGTGTGCCGGGGGTAGAATAGGCACCAGGTTTCTCCGACCTAGAGGCACTAGTCCTCTAAAAGGGGTCAACCCCGCGGGAGCCCCGAGGTATAGAAATGGGACCGAGAGCTTTTTCGGCTTGAAGGGGTTAGGGTGGGATGTATAAATTCACAACCAACCCGTCCTTCTATGCAACTGTGGATGATGCACTGTCTCTTAATCTATTACAGGGATCACTATGCTTGTCAAAATTATTGATTACAAAATTGTAATTGTATATTTACATGTATTTGTATGTCTTGTATGTTAAATCCAATCAATCTAATCATACCAATTAATGTAAATCTTGTGATTTTCATGTAATTATACTGCCTATCATGGGCGTCTTTAATTGACAAATAAACATATTCTATTCTATTCTAATGAGACGTAAATAAAACCGAGGTCCCGTGTTGAGAGATTGCCACCCTCTTCGCACGTTAAAGAACCCAGTGTAACAGCTCACTGGACGTTATAAACACCAATCAATCAATCAATCAATCAATCAATCAATGAATCAATGAATCAATGTATACATCTCTTCCACATATGCATTATCGGGACCCGAATACCATTTTTTGATTTAAAAAAAAATACCCGCGGAATTTTGTGCACCTTAGATTATCCAACCGATGATGCATGACAAACTGTTAAAGTTCACGTCGTGTCTTTGTACAGTTTAAATACACACATCACACAGGTATATATTTACTTCCTTATTGTAAAGGTGATAAAACTTGCCATTCGAGTTTTGTGTTTCACATGGAGCAGACGTTTTGATAAATTTGTTTTTTTATAAGACAACCTGCTAAAGCATGACATATATCTATTAAAATGAGTTCAAATATAAAGGAATTTAGATTTCACGAAGGATGTCTTGAACATAAATGGGTATGTTAAAGTAAATTATAAAAATATAGTAAAAGTTAGTTAAATGTCTTGAAAATAATTTCAACAACATCTACACAATAAAAGAAGGAAATGATCATGACAAGAGCAATGCTTCTGCAGCTACATTGAATATACAAAATGTTATGGAGTTAGACCCCCTCTCCAAATAAAGGGACAACTATTTGCAACTGATGACTTTTATGTTTTTTATGAAGGTTATTTAGTAGACTTTCATGCCTTGTCTTTCTAGACCAATATAAAGAAAATGTACATATCCAATGATCCCTTCTCTTTATAGATGTATATTTGATGTTAATGTGTTGTAATAATAAAATTGTATTTCAACTTGATAAATGTGCAATTAATATTAAATGTGATTTGTTTAATTGTTCATTGGATGAATGTAAGAAGTCATGAAAATTTGAATCTCTAGTTAAAGGAACATACAATGAAACTAGGTATGAAACTTTGAGGATAAGATGACTAACAAACATGTTAAACAACCAGGAGATCAAGGACTAGCTTTTCTATGTTTGGTAGTAATGTTAGATCTATCTTTACTCTTATATCTATCTTTACTCTTGACTAGAGATTTTGAAGTGATTTTAATGGGAACAATAGTATCTTGATTATAAAATTTTTAGTTTGTAATTCTACACTAGTGTGTAAAGGTCATTGTTTGTCCTTTTTCATTTGGCCATTGTGTTGTCATCTTTCTTCCATTTATATCTTCAAACTTTTCTGTTAAATAAGGTATTGAAATTACTTGGGAACAATCAATAACAAACTGACTTTTATTATCATTCTTAAAATGTTCATGAAAATAATTGTAATATTTAATATTTCCAACATATATTTAGTCTGTAATCAGTATTCTAGTTTTTTTTCTGTAATAGGCATCAATATATTTTTTCTGAACATTATTAAAAGTAATTCCAAAATATAATAAATTTGTCTTCAATTTAATTTTTATCACACAGGTTTACATATTTTCATGTTTTTGTCTACATTTTGCCATCTTCCACTTTCTATTGGTAATTTATGATTAAAAGAAAAAGAAAAGAGTTCGAAATTGACAAAATTCATTATTAGGTTTGATTTGGCTAAATTATTAAAATAGAATAAAAAGTCAAGAATGAAATAACCCTGAGTCTGAGTCCTTTTATTGTTATCACTATTATTATGATGTTTAATGATAAAATAAATGATTAGCTCTATTAGAAAAGTTCCATAATTAAAGTTTTGCTTTGTCTTTCAAATAAGGGTTGATATCTGTGGAATATTGAGGAACTTTACCTTAAATAAAAGAGGAATGGTTGATCATCTTATGAACTGAACTGAATGTCTTGTAATTTAGATATTATAAAGTAGTGTTCAGCATCTTCAGGATTATTTGATAGATTTTTTTTCAATGGTCACTGTTAATTATAGTTATAATTTTTGATAGCACACTAATGTTCTTGATCAACACATTAACAAAATAAATGAATGTCAGGTAAAAATGACATATTGGTTTACTGGTATGATCTATACAAAGTGATAAGTTTGTTTTAATTACAATAGTTATGTCTGTTTCTCAGAATAGTAATGGTTGACCGTTATATCCAACCACAAATCACTCCCACGAAAAATGTTTGGTTCATAAAAACTGAAATGACAACGGCATATTTGCGAAATATTGTTCCTCCAAAGTATGTGAAAAATTAAATAGTAATAATGATCAACAATATAACCAACAATTACCATATACGAAGCTTGTATAAGTCATAAATAGGTCTATACACTATAACCTTTCATTTTATCAGGGAAAGTATATCTAAATAAAATCTTGAAAATATCATTTATCATGCTAGACAAAAATGTGTTTATTATTAATAGGCCAGCGGCGAAATCTAAAAAGTCGCTTATTTAAAGAATTAAATCAACCCATCGACTACACACCTAAATATACTTTCAAACGCTAGATTATGCTTTTAACTAATAAATTTAACATGCCGTAAGAAAATCGTATGGTCACGTTATCACGAAAACTACATTTTTCTAGGATTACTGCGTTTTTGGAGAAAGTCCGATCATACTCAGTAAGATCAATATTATACATGATTTATGCATCTTCGGCAATTTGTTGCACTTGTAGTTTTTAAATCTAACTTAAATAAATAAAATAATTCAAAATATCTTATTAAAATAACTTTTATTTCATCAGTTTGGCTTCTTTGAAACCAGCAGATGTGTTAAATATTTTAATGGTCATTTTTTAAATTATGTCAGAAGAAATGTTTTCATTAAATTGATCTCAAACTTTTTTAAAAACAAAAGTGTAAACATAGTTTACATAAAACATTATCATTATAGTGCCAATTTCTACTAGTTTAAGAGGTTTGGACCGTTTTTAAATGCACATCACCATATCGAAAGTAGAAAATGATTCCGGATATTTTGCCCGTGACTTTTTAAAATTATAATCCTCAGTCCGATCAAATCTTATTGCATCGAGACCAAAGCATATTTTCTTAATAATTACTTATATTCTTGTGTTATCTGTATTTAATTGTTGTCACCCTTCATTGTTAACATTTGCTGTTTTTAATTGTAACGTTTTAGTTACAAAAGATGGTTTGAAATATTGTTTGTAGAGAATTTAATTAATGTTTACAAGTTGTTAGAAAATCATTTGTCGGAAATGTTGTGAGTGTTTTCCGGAAAATGGCACAGTTTGGTAGCCAACTTAAACTTCTTCCATCTAGGGAAGTTCAAGAATCATTATTGAATTGTGTTGAAGAAGGTACAAAAATGGTCACATCACTTGTTGATGGTTCTTCGTCTGAGGACCAGTCTCGTAGTTTCTACAATCCTAGTACACGGTCCAAGTTGAAGTCATTTGAAGATATGACTCACAAAACTAAGCTGAAGTGTCGTTCTGGGGACACAGTCACTGTTCATATGAATCCTGAGCTAGTTTTTCGTCGGGAACTGGTTCTTGCAAATTGTCGAGAGGACGTTACTGTTGAAAAGGTTCTGTCTTTTCCAATTGGTCCGATTCCAACATAATTGTTTCACGATGATGGCACAATGCGCAAAACCAGTAAGGCAGATATTGTACATCAACTGGAACAGAACGTTTCTATAATACAAACACTGCCCATTTTTTGTTATTTCCAGAACAACTCTGATCAGAGATGACATGCCTTTGTTGCAGTCAATAAATGCAAAAAGGTTTAGAACCTTTGGTGAGATGGCACTTGATTTTGTAAAAAATCAGATCTCTTGTTTTCAGTTTACATCCGTTGTCGTCGATATCTTTGATAGATGTGACATTCAAAACTCTATCAAAAAGGCAGAACGGGACCGTCGATCCAAGTCTGTTTTCACTGCATTTGATTGAAGGTAGGGTTATTCCTGACTGGAAAAAGTTTATTAGTTCTGGTGAAAATATTATTAGATTTCTCGGCGATTACATTGCCAAACATATTCGTCAGAACAGTTCTCTCCAAGAAAGGAAATCACTTTACCTGGCCGGTTTATTTTCTAATCCTGAAACAGTTAAAATGTTGAATCAGAATGGTATGTTAGATTGCACAGTTGTTTGGCAAGCACACAAGAAGAGGCGGATACCCGCATAATTTTGCATGCACTGTATTCTGACAAATTGTATCAAGAGAATAACGTTCAAGGTCGCATCGTTGTGAAATCCCCAGATACGGACGTTCTTGTCCTTTTAGTACATTATTTTCCAACTATGAAAAACACTGGTGAGCTTTGGTTTCAAACAGGACTTATTACGAGCACTAAGGATTGTAGACATTATATCCCTGTACACGAGTTATGCAAGTCATTGAGCTCCGTTGTGTGTGAGATCTTGCCAGCTGATCATGCTCTAACTGGGTGTGATACCACTTCTTCGTTCTTTGGTATCGGGAAGAACTCTATGTTCAAAGCTCTGAAAGAGCCACCCAATCAGTTTAGTGATTTGTCTCGAATAGAATGATTCAGTCGATCTAAGCTGAAAACTAATATCAAGGCTGTATGATCCGAAGGGAAGGTCAAAACGATGCCATATCGATCTGAACAAATTGCGGGTGAAATTGGAAACTGTCTTTGGTGAGACTTCCTCCGAGTGAAGACACATTTAAACAGCATGTTCTTAGATCTTCGTACAAAACAAAGATATGGTTAATTACACATATTGCCAGCAGTTGGATCACCTCTTGAGCATGGTTGCAAAGATGGAAAGTTTGGTCTTGAACCAATATAGTTTGAAGGTCAAATGTCATCTGACTTTTTGCAGGACCTCGTATGCAACGGAAGATCCGTTTGTAGTAAAGGTTGTGTTTGTTGTGAACAGAATTTGTCTTGCACAGAACTTTGTCCTTGCCAAGCATTAGACCTCTGTCACAATGTGATTACACACAGGACAGATATCGAAGATGACGATGCGTAAGCACGCAAGAGTTCTTTTTTTAAACAAATCATAAAAACAACTGTATTTATTTGATTCCCTGAATATCTCCATATGCGATTGACCAGATCAAATGCATTATCCAAACACCCAATCTGATAATAATTGGGTTTCGGACTACGATGGTGAATGAAACATGTATATTTACGTTTTAAACGTTCAAAATGTCTAAAAGGGTGTTTTTATTTATGAATCACTTTAATAAAAAAAACTACAAGGGTTCACATGAGATGTACAATGCTCATAGCTATTTAAGGACTGACAAAATACAGACTTACAAAAAAATACCTGTGTTGGGCGAATCGGGTATGTTTTGATTTACTTCCTTGTATCGAACAGTATATATACAAAATATAATGAAACATAAATAAACGTCATTATTACGTAAATAGGGATGACCTTGGGTCAAGGTCATTATTTTATGGAAGCAACTACGAGTCACTTACATTGAAAAATCACATTCCCATCCAAAAACAGTCATTTCGACGTCAATTGAAGTCATTCATTTCTGAATTTTGGTTCAATAATCTAATTTAATATGTGGTCCATCAAATAAAAACCATCAAACTTGTCTAATTGAATTTCATTTTTAAGGAAAATGCACTTTTCGAACGAAAGTCGAAAGCGAAAAACAATTTTTTCTTGACCTTTGACCTTAATTATGCAAAAACGTGACCACTTCTGACTTTTATGGCATCATTATTCTGAGAGTCCCGTTATTCCTCTTTCCAATGACATATGATATAGGTGTGTAGCCCATGGGTTCATTACATTTTATTTTTTGATTTTCTACCGCTGGTCTATAACTGGTATCTATTCAAAAAACTGTACCCGGTAGCTTATATAAGATTGAGATAGTGCTATGAATACAAGTGTTTACTTTGGTGATATGTGTAGCGTTATTTAGTAATAGATTAATATGATATTCATCAGTATTTGGATATCTTATTCTTTCGTTCATTATCTTTTGTTTTTGTTTATTGTCAGATATCTTAGCTCACCTGTGAGATTTAACATCTGTTTGTCATTCCTGAATTCTTCACATTTAAATTTTTGCACCAGAAACAAATTGACCATTTAAACCAATCCTTCACAGGGAATGATCTACAGATTGTGCTTACGAAAAAAACAATCTTTCATTTTGATTCTGATCTGATATCTACTATATACCAGAGGCTTTCAAGAGTATGTATGGACCACCTGATTTATTCAGTAGCCCCCTCTTGTAAGGCCACTCCCAGCAAAGGCCACCTCTCTTATCAGTCCAGATTTCAGATATAGTGAGATGGTGACTTTTAAATTGTTCCACCTAAGAGAGATATGAAAAGCATTGCGTACATATATATGAGTGAATGTGTGCATAACTTTTTTCAGATCAGATGAAATAAATCAACGTCTTATCAGAAATTTCTAATTTATTTCTGATTTGGCATCCAATATGGTCCCCACAGGTCATCTTAATCTCAGGCTGGCTGAAATATAACTCTTTTTATGTCTCCGCCACTAAGTGGCAGGGACATACAGTGTTACCCATGTCCGTAATTCCGAAATAAAAGTTGTGACCACTTTTTTTCGCTATGCTTTGAGATATTGACTTGATATTTGGTATGTGGGTGTATAATGATAAGTTACAGATCAAGTTTACGTTTCGTTCCGGTCCAATGATATTTGGCTGAGTTATGGCCCTTGGACTTTGAAATTTGGCTAAATATTTAGTTGTCACCACTTTATTTCACTATGATTTGAGATATTGACTTGATTTTTGATATGAGAGTGTATAATCATAAGTTACAGATCAACTTTGAAATTCGTTTGTTATTCTTAGCCTATTACTGAGGGAATTAAAAAAGGGTGAAACTTTTGCGAGCCTCCTTAATATTCACGGCGGGGGCATTCGTGTCGTTCCGACACATCTAGGTTTTCTCAGATTGTGTCCTTTGGGAGAACAATATAAGCGATAGTAAACCAGGAGATAAAATTACAGGTTCTATTCATATGGGTAAGTTCTTAAATTAGTATTTTGGCATAAGTTCTTAAATATATGATATTTAGCTCCCCTGACCCAATAAAACCAAGGCAGATGACCCTGTGATTTGTATATCCAGAGTCATCTGCCCTTGTTTCGACATAGTACATAGAAATTAGGGATATTTTTTTAGTATAATTAGAATTTCTCAATAATTCATTCTCTATCCAGAGTTGTCGTTCCTGCTACGCTACACAACATCTCTGTCAACGCTCATTTTGCAAGATTTTTGTAAAATTTAGAAACAGTAAAAAAAATGTACTTAAAATTGTTTTAATTATTGTAAATATCAATAAAGATGAAAATAAATCGCTCATTTCAAATCAATTCTCTCTTAAAAATGATTTTCTCCCTACTTTTTTAACTTTTTAATTTTTACCTATGCAAAATAGTTCTCCAAGAAGTGGGGAGAAAATCATTTTTAAGAGAGAATTGATTTGAAATGAGTGACTTATTTTCATCTTTATTGATATTTACAATAATTAAAACAATTTTAAGTACATTTTTTTACTTTTTCTAAATTTTACAAAAATCTTGTAAAATGGGTGTTGACAGAGATGGAGTGTAGCATAGCAGGAATGACAACTCTGGATAGAGAATGCTCAATAACTATCAAAGCTATTAACTTTGAAACTCAATACACTTGTAGAAAGTGTTGACCCCAATCTGTTGACAAGAGAAGACAACTCCATCTAGCATTTTATTTGAGTTATTCCCCTTTTTAACTTTGAATGAGCTAAAAATACAATTTCTCAATAATTATGATAGGCATTGAAATGAAACTCAACATACCTGTTCACTATCAAATGGGGAACCCATTACAACAAGTCAGGTGACCCTGTCATTTACATATCCAGAGTTATCTGCCCTTGTTTCAACATAGTACATAGAAATTTGGGATATTTTTTTAGTATAATTAAAATTTCTCAATAAATATCAAAGCTATTAACTTGAAACTCAATACACTTGTAGAAAGTGTTGACCCCAATCTGTTAGAAGTATGTATAGCTTTGTAAATTGCTTGCAGTTTAATATCAGATACGAAAAAGTCGAGCATCCAGCACCCATGGGCGTAAATACGATAACATAACCCTCAATCCGCTTCTCGCTGGAGCAAAAGTGGACTGAGGGTTACGTTATCGTATCTACTGTAGGCGGTGCTCTTTTATAACATGAATGTGCAATAAAAGAACTTGTTACAATTATATAATAATTTTGATTACCTTTATACATGTATTTAAAACTGTAAATAAACCAATATAAATTGTTTTAGATATGCTACAATGTATATATTTAGGGTCGCTCTGTCGGTCACCAATGTCGTAATTTGCAATATTTTTCTTGACTGGTGACTCTGAAATCGGCTTCTGGTAATTTTTTGGCTCCTAGATTTCCTTGTGTAAATTTATAGATAATCTGTGTACTGTAACAAAAATCAATTCTTCTTTTTCATTTGACGATTAAAACTAATTAGTCACTACAATGACAATTTTATTACATGTTACAAGCCAATCAACGGATTATAGAATTTTTTTTTTGATAGCGTAATCTTTGATCACACCTGGCTTGATTTACCTGGTTAAAGATAATGATCCCGACAAAGAATTCAATCAATGATAATGATTTGTTTTTATGGTTATGACATGTATGTATGTCACAGTATGTATTTTAAGTGGACATATTTTTGTAATCGTCAGTCGTTGCATGATTTGTCACAATGTCCACCAATTTTATTGTCAATTAAGACGCCCATTACTGAGCAGTACAATCATTTGAAAAATATATACATAAAAAAAAAGACATTATGATTTCAATGATTATAAAATTAACATGTAATGAATGACAAGAATTTATAGCAACCCCCCCTTTAAAAAATAACAATAGTATGTTAGCTACAATATAATCAATAATGATCAATTATGATAATCCATATATGTATACCTATATAACACAAAGTGACCTATAACCAGCACGAACTATTTTTGTCGCGTTTCATTTATGAAAATGTTGATATCATATTTATACGGGAGTTCGGAGTTAGGAAGTCTTTTGTTTATCGTATTCATTAAGTATTTTGAAAGTGACTTTCTCGAAAAGTCATAAACTTTGGTTTATAAAGAAACTTAAAAAATAAAAATGGCACGATCAACAGGAGTTCGCAATTAATCCACCGTTACTTTTAACCAAACGAACTTTTGATATGTTTATTCTCATTTCTGTGAAATGTAATCTTAGTTCTCATATTTAATATGGTCATTTTTATATGCGAAGGTTGGCCATTGAAATGCACTGCACGAGGACGCATAAGTTTTTTATCGATCAGCATCAAGGGTTAAATATAGTGTATATAATATATATATATATTCCCCCCCCCCCCCTTATTTATTGATATTATCATTATTGATTGCACATCTCTGGTCTACTGACACAGTTGTTAAAAGTTTATTTTACTAGAAATAAAACTGTATTATTCAAACGAATTGCACTGGTGGCTTATATATAATTATATGACATTATCAATATTTCATTGTTGTTATTATGTACATTGTATGTTTGTATTCTATATTGTCAATCATTGTATCATTGTAATTGGGGGGGGGGATATGCCCCTTGTGAGCCCTTAATTGGTCAATAAAGTATTCTATTCTATTCTATTCTATTCTATTCTATTCTATTTATAGAACTATTTACAAACAAACACTGTCTGCAATTAAAAAAAATAACCACAGTCAGTATTTTTATTCCAATTGTTGCAATTTGATTATGAGATCTGAGAAATAATTATTTATTTTACCACTTGCCTCAGTTTTTGACGTTTGTTCTATTCATTACCTACATTTTGTACAAAGTATCTAGAAGTTGGACCATTGGCAGAGACATATTTTTTTCGGCTGAAGACTACACAATATGAATTATTACAATTGTTGTGGTATTAGACCAAAGCACAGTAACATTTCAAAAAGGGTGGGGGAGGGGGTTATTACAATTTGTGTGGTATTAGATCAAAGCACAGTAATATTTAAAAAATAGGGGGGGGGGGGTATTACAATTTGTGTGGTATTAGATCAAAATCATGACAATGTTATAAGTTATAAGCTCCCTAGTGACCGTTTATCGTTATTTAGATGGTCAGTAAATCGTTGAAGGGTGAGCGCTCCAGCACGAACCCTTCAACTATTTACTTGCAGTCTAAATAACCATAGACATAGTCGGTCACGGGAGCTTATAACATTTTTGTACGATGTTGCTGATCTATAACTTGAAACAATAACTAAGTTTTTTCCGCGAACTATGTTTGACGGACTTTCTTGGAAGTTCTAAGGCTAAAGACATAATGGTCAATACACAAAATTAAGCACTGCCCACTGACCTGTAATTTTTCGTCTGCATCGTTTCGTAACTGCACATTATTTTAGAAGAAAATATAAATCATCATCTTTCTTGCTGTTGTGTTTAATTATGCTAAATCAAAATATACACACATATATAGAGAGACTGGTCAAATACGTCGTCTCAGTTATCGATTACAATATTTCTTTATTTCGGACAGCGTCAAGGCCAAAATTATGCAATAATAGATTATACAATGTTACAGTCTGCTTCTATCGTTATTTTTAGGAATGGAATTTTCCACTGGCCAGTGAAGCGTATTAATCTTATTCTCTAGATTTCCATATATTGCTCTGCCTTCATCGTTATTTTTAGGAATGATTTTATCCAATCATGGGTCGTCAAATAAATGCAACATCGTACAAAGCATATTATCAGTTGGTTTCTAATTTGCAGAGTATGTTCCCATCCTAGGAGGTTTTCATAGCTTTTCAATCTTCATTACTAACTAATAAGGCAAATAAACTGATTATAAGATTAAGCTCATTAAAAATCTGTTCTGCAAAAGTGACTTACTAGTAATGGTCTCAAAATCCTGGCTGAATCCCTGATAATCTGTAAGATACAGTACATTTTTTGTATATTGTAATAAATTATATAAATCTTTTTGTTTTTAATGATGAAATCGAAATGAAAAACAGAAGTACAATACAGACATTAACATTTGTACAAACAAATCCAGACCATTTATACATGAAACTGAACATGAAACTGGTACATGCAATCATCCACAGTTTCGGATAGAAAAAATTGGCTCCTTGTAAAAATTTTAGCTGGCTCCTAAACTGGCTCCTGACTTTCAAAACTGCACCTGAAAATGGCACCTGGCGATTTTTCTGGCTCCTACTTTTTGGGAGCCAGAGCAACCCCTGAATTATATTAGAGAAAAAAATGTTGGTTTGCATATTTTGACTTGTTGGGTTTACTCAGTTTACTCAGGCATCCCATTATTCTAAAAAGTTCTTGAAAAATAAACAGCATTAAATTAATTGTTGAGAATCTTGAAATGACTTAATATAACAAATGTCATGTCAATCAAAAGATACTTAGTACAAAATAAAATAATTATGTCTCCATTAAACTATTGAAAGGTGTATTTGTTAAGACTGGTGATCAAATACAATTTTATCACACATCATTGTTTATTTCCAAGGTCAAAATATGTAGAATGGACCTGTCTAAGATAGAATATTTGTTTGAAATTTAGTTCCTAAATAATGTAATTTATTAAAACTAAAGTCAATCTCCTTTCATGGATAACCATAGGCAATTTTGGCTAGCCTGTATAGGGCCTTTGGTTTTATTTGCTACCAAAGAATTGGGTTATTTGACTTTCCAATCTTTTGACTGATCATGAGACTTGTTGAAGGTTATCTCAACTTGATGAAGGTTATCCCAACTTGATGAAGGTTATCCCAACTTGTTGAAGGTTATCTCAACTTGATGAAGGTTATCTCAACTTGATGAAGGTTATCTCAACTTGATGAAGGTTATCCCAACTTGATGAAGGTTATCCCAACTTGTTGAAGGTTATCCCAACTTGATGAAGGTTATGTCAACTTGATGAAGGTTATCCCAACTTGATGAAGGTTATCCCAACTTGATGAAGGTTATCTCAACTTGATGAAGGTTAGCCCAACTTGTTGAAGGTTATCTCAACTTGATGAAGGTTATCCCAACTTGATGAAGGTTATCCCAACTTGATGAAGGTTATCCCAACTTGATGAAGGTTATCCTAGGAACATGCTGTGCACACTGAATTAGATATCTTATTTTCTTGTTTTTTTTTGAACTACTGTTAATAATGTAGACTCAACGATTTTTTTTACATGAGACAACAATCCACAATATGCCAGTGGCGGATTGAAAAACCTTTAAAATTTACAGGAAGATTTGGCTATGGAAGAAAAAAATAATCAGGATTTTATATAAAAAAGCTCACCACTTTCCTTCTTCTTGTGTGTTATGTAAATTTCTGAGATTCATAGAAAAGAAGAGATATATTTGTTTGATACCAAATCCCCTCTCCAGGAAGCGACGGTCAACAAAGTCACCCCATGGTCTTCAATACGTGGAAACCCACACCATGAAGCGATCTCC
Source organism: Bathymodiolus brooksi (assembly GCA_963680875.1). Taxonomy (NCBI): domain Eukaryota; kingdom Metazoa; phylum Mollusca; class Bivalvia; order Mytilida; family Modiolidae; genus Bathymodiolus; species Bathymodiolus brooksi. Next base: position 13,577,677 of record OY804577.1, on the reverse strand, counting down.
GAGTAGCCCATGAAACAACACAGTCTACACCACTCGATATCTATTTGTGAAGTCAAATTAAAGATTCTAATGGAACCACACAAGTTTAACTACTGCGCAGATTACCAGTTTGAAGAAATAAAATGTGGACCTTGTTTTTTGATGTGTTGTGCGTGTTTTTTCCCATTTTTTCAGTCACTTAGTGTGACGGTTCACCAGTATGACAAGTGGCTGTGCAAAACAGTTCAAGTTCTGTGTTGGTTTGATCTATACGGACAAAACAATCAATTAATAGTAAACTTCATCTTATGCCAAGGAAATCTGAATTTTTGCTCTGAAAAATTCCTGGAGCCTTGATACAATTTGTCGAGCGAAACTGAAGTTCTGCTATGGAAACCAGAGATGTGAATACACATCTCTGTGGAAACCAAATTCTTTTCTTAAACTTGTTGGTTTTTTTTATATTGATAGTTCGATCTTAAAATCAGTAGACTTCTTGTTCCATTATAAAACATCAGTGTAAGTTTCATCAAAATGTGAGAAAATAATATTTCCTAAAGGACTTGTTTAGATTTTTTTCTAAGTTATTAGGAAATTGTAAAACAACAACAAAAAACCTAACAAAAAAATGCAGTCCACAGCATAACTCAGGATTGTGCTGAAATCGACCTTGACCTCAAAATTGTAGTCCTAACATTGTGTTTGTAAGACACAGGATTTATAAAATGTGCGAGAAAATTTTCCCGTCACTTTTGCAGCCAGCTATCAGAAAGGATGGAATCATGGATGGAGAGAAAGGATATAGCTAATCTATAATTTCGTATACCAAACACAATTAATAGGAGTTGTTTATGTCCTAACTCATTTTTGTAACATAAAAATGTAAGCCCCTTCCTCATTCTTCATCCATCTCAACAGTTTGATAAATTTGTGGAATTCAGGATTTAAAAAAAAATCATATTACGAATCTCAGGCGGCAAAACCGGGTACGGAAATGGAGATATTTTTTTCTTTTCCAGTAGTGGATCCAGACATTGAACGGGAGGGAGGTGGCTGCACAAAATTTTCCCAAATTCCCGAAAATTTTAAAGGTTTTTCAATCCGCCACTGTCATTTTGTGGATTGTTGTCTCATGTAAAAAAAAATCATTTCGTTAATGTTTGTTTCGTTTTTTTAAATTTATTGATGATTTTTTTGGTTTGGTTTCGTTTCTGTTGTGTCTCGTTTTGTTTCGTTTCGTTTCGTTTCGTTTCGTTTCTGTTTCATTTCTTGTTTTACAATCGCCCTCGGTATTCTCTAACATCTATTTAAAGTGTCTCAAAAATGTATTTATCAGGGGTGATTCTTATCTTGCACACCTACATTTGAACTGATGGTATACCATTAGTCAGGTAGTATTATCCTTTCCCGGTCAATAATATTGACATATTTTGGTAAACAGAAGTCCATTGTTGACATATTAAAAAGTTGTTTTAGGACCAAATTTAAATCTTCAGAATTGATAGAATACCTTTTAATCTGATCTGATGTTCCTCTATGACAGTGGCAGTGTAATGTTAAATGACTTGGGGTACACTAATGATCTGTCAAATTTATTATATTTTGAAAAAAAATATTTGAACTTGATCTCTATATAGTACAGAATAATGTTATTTTATATAGATCAGTGTGAACTCTTAGACTTCCTGAATCTTACATATATTTGACAAAGAAATGTGATTTATGGTATGAGATTATTACTTTTGCATTTCATGCTTGATTAGTTTATTATATTACTTAGCTTACCTGGCCAGTGTCAAAATAAGGAGATTTTTGTATAATTTTACGCTTGCGTAATCTGTCTGTTGTCCGTCGTACTTTGTTGGTCGTTCCGAATTACTCTGTAAATATAGGTTTGCTGATGAAATTGTACTTTTTGCTTCACTGAAAAAAGTGTGTGATAGCTTTATATTAGATATATCTTGAAGAGATTTATTTTTCTTCTTCATATTTGATCTTTTTATGAATAAATTATCTTCTTCTTTGAATTCACTTTCTCCCAAACTATCATTGTCAGAAACATTTTTTACACAAGTTTTTGCTGGTATTTGTAAGATTAAGGAATAATAACAGGAATTTACACAAGTTTTTGCTGGTATTTGTAAGATTAAGGAATAATAACAGGAATTTACACAAGTTTTTGCTGGTATTTGTAAGATTAAGGAATAATAACAGGAATTTACACAAGTTTTTGCTGGTATTTGTAAGATTGTGGAATAATAACAGGAATTTACACAAGTTCTTGCTGGTATTTGTAAGATTGTGGAATAATAACAGGAATTTACACAAGTTTTTGCTGGTATTTGTAAGATTGTGGAATAATAACAGGAATTTTAAGTTTTTACACAAGTTTTTGCTGGTATTTGTAAGATTGTGGGATAATAACAGGAATTTTAAGTTTTTACACAAGTTTTTGCTGGTATTTGTAAAATTGTGGAATAATAACAGGAATTTTAAGTTTTTAAACAAGTTTTTGCTGGTATTTGTAAGATTGTGGAATAATAACAGGAATTTTAAATTTGACATGTTTACTATGAATTTTGATTCTTAAAGTTTTTGATGTTTAGTTAGAATATAATAAACTTTAGATATTAAAATATTAATGATATTCACTGCAGAACATTTTGTTGTTGTTTTATTTAAATATTTTGCTGTTTATTGTCATTAATTTGATATTGATTAAACATACTTGTCAATATTAATATTTGAGTAAAAACCATAAAAAAGTATTTATTAAGATAAAATATTTTATTTAATATTGAACACCCGCTCCGCGAAGGGGAGGGGGTATACTGTTTTACCTCTGTCCGTCTGTCTGTCCTTCCATCCGTCCAAGATATTTTTTGTTGCATTTTTCTCAGTAACTGTTGATGGCAGAAATCTGATATTTGGTCACAAGCATCATATAGGTATACCATATTGTCGGAAGCGTTTTTGGACCCGTCAGATTCCTACTTCCTGTTTGCCGACTTTGTTGATTTTTATACACATTGAACATACATTTTGTATATGCCCATTTTTAGTCACATTTTTTTTAGCAACTATTGATGGCAGAAATCTGATATTTGGTCACAAGCTTCATATAGGTACCCCATATCGTGGGAAGCGTTTTTTGACCCATCAGATTCCTACTTCCTGTTTGCAGAAGAGCAGGGGTATCATAAGTGAGCATTAGCTCACAGTTCATCTTGTTTTTTCTTAACTAAAGCAAAAAAATATTGATACCAAATGTAATATGTGACAAGTACTAGACCCTATTATTATATATATATATATATAAAAACAATTCCATTTAGGAAACCTTTACTCGGAAGCTACAAATTTGTATATATAACCCAAACAGAATAAACAGTCAGCTAGATAAATGAACCCTATATTTTCCTTGGAATTTATGTCAAGGTAGCTAGTCCTGTTTTTTTATGTATTTTTCTGTAAACAATCCTATTATATTGGTTTGATATGTATACAAAATGTAGATTTTTATTGGTATATTAAGAGAAAAGAAGAATTTTGTGGGACTCACATATTTACAAATCAATACATATAGATATTACAAGGAAGAAAACAAGCTAAGTTATTCTAGTACTTAGAGATATTGACAGCTTTATTGAAGCATTATACAGATTGATGATTGATCTGACATTTGTTGTCAGGTAAAAATATATATTGATGAATGGCACATGCATGTTTTGTTTTTAAAATAATTGAACTGTACTGTAATGCAATAGAAGATTTTATATCTAAGAAAAGTAAATTTTGGCGAAACTCGTCAGTCCTGCTAGTCATGCCAGCACTGGACTGTTGTCAAGAGCCTGTACTAGTCATGCCAGCACTGGACTGTTGTCAGGAGCCTGTACTAGTCATGCCAGCACTGGACTGTTGTCAGGAGCCTGTACTAGTCATGCCAGCACTGGACTGTTGTCAGGAGCCTGTACTAGTCATGCCAGCACTGGACTGTTGTCAGGAGCCTGCCCATGAACCATAGTTGGTAATGTGCATGGAGAGTGCTACACTCCCTGAACTTTAAAGAACTCTTTTGTAGATTTCAAAAAGGAGTAGGCACATTGTACTGTAGGCACAAAAGACTAAATGTTTCAAACCTATACCCAACTCTCTATATTTTTTAAGTGGTAGTCAACAGTGTTGACCATGTTAACCTATCCCTTCCCTCATTTCTATATAGTTTATATGTATAAGTGGTAGTCAACAGTGTTGACCATGTTAACCTATCCCTTCCCTCATTTCTATATAGTTTATATGTATAAGTGGTAGTCAACAGTGTTGACCATGTTAACCTATCCCTTCCCTCATTTCTATATAGTTTATATGTATAAGTGGTAGTCAACAGTGTTGACCATGTTAACCTATCCCTTCCCTCATTTCTATATAGTTTATATATATAAGTGGTAGTCAACAGTGTTGACCATGTTAACCTATCCCTTCCCTCATTTCTATATAGTTTATATGTATAAGTGGTAGTCAACAGTGTTGACCATGTTAACCTATCCCTTCCCTCATTTCTATATAGTTTATATGTATAAGTGGTAGTCAACAGTGTTGACCATGTTAACCTATCCCTTCCCTCATTTCTATATAGTTTATATGTATTATTGAACTTGTTCTTGTCCTGAATATAGCTGAAATACTGCTGAATATAGCTGAAATACTGCTGAATATAGCTGAAATACTGCTGAATATAGCTGAAATACTGCTGAATATAGCTGAAATACTGCTGAATATAGCTGAAATACTGCTGAATATAGCTGCAATACTGCTGAATATAGCTGAAATACTGCTGAATATAGCTGCAATACTGCTGAATATAGCTGAAATACTGCTGAATATAGCTGAAATACTGCTGAATATAGCTGCAATACTGCTGAATATAGCTGAAATACTGCTGAATATAGCTGAAATACTGCTGAATATAGCTGCAATACTGCTGAATATAGCTGAAATACTGCTGAATATAGCTGAAATACTGCTGAATATAGCTGAAATACTGCTGAATATAGCTGCAATACTGCTCACTGGATGTCCAGCATTAATCCATTAATCAATCAATCAATTTTTGCTGTTGCAAATTTCTTTAATTATTTTTTTTGTGTATTTTGGATGGCTGGTTTGGTGTATGGTGTTAACGCTACTTTCAACAATATTTCAGTTATATTGTGGCGGTCAGTTTTATTGGTGGCGGAAACAGGAGTACCAGGAGTAAACCACTGACCTGTCGCAAGTCACTGACAAACTTTATCACATAATGTTGTATCTAGTACACCTCGCCATGAACAGGGTTCGAACTCACAACTTTAGTGGTGAAAGGTACTGATTGCACAGGTAGTTGTAAATCCAACTACCATTTTGGAGTTTAATTTTAATATACATATATGTATTTAAATAAATGCATTGTGTGTAGTAGGAAATAATACTGAAATTAATTTTAAAAATGTAGTTGTTCCCCCAACAAGGATTTTGAATTAGATCTCTGCCAGACATCATTAATACACAAGTTTAGTCATCTAGATCAAAAGATTTACTTTTTACCTATCTATATGACTGCTGTTATGAAAATAAAGCTTAGTACATGTTTACCGGTATATATATTTTTACTATTTTTTTTCTGCAGCTTGAAAACTTGTTTGAATATGCATTTCTAAAACTTTTAAGTAATTTTATCGTTTTTTTTTAATGAGAAATGTTCTTTCTTTAGCCTGGTAAATATTTGTAGAACTTTCAGTCAGCATGATTTTGTTCTCTAACTTGCAAAGCTATTCTGTGTATGATCTCCATGTCAGTTTTGTACAAATATGAGGGAATAGGTTATTTGTGAACACTGAGTTTTACATTTGTTTTCATGAAGTATACTATACAATGTACATGTATAAAAAAACATGAATAATGGTGTTTAAACCAGATAATTGCTGGTCAGTATACAATGAGGATTACTTGTAGTGTGATTAATGAGTATCTTATATGACTAAGTCTACTGATACTTGTGTACTTAAAAATTCACAACATTTTATGAAAAGATTTAAAAGATTAATTACTCATTATTGTTACGTAAGAAATTAGTGGAACCATTTCCAAATTTATTGATTTTAGATCCTTTTTAATTTTTTATAATCTAATGATTTTAAAATAAAAGGAATTGGGTGAATGGTTGGGAAAGTGGTTAAGATCTCTGACCACAAACCTGACACCAATGATGTGAGTTCACATTCTGCAGTGATTCAGGAAGGCACCAGTCTCAGGACATTTGCCCACCTATTTCTCAAATTGTATGGAGAACTCGATAAAAATTGATTTAATTATTAAAGGATGTCTTGATAAAACTGGGCAATTGTCCTGGAGATTTCAAAGTCTATCTGAAACACAGTTCTAGTATCTACCTCAAGAGTTAAGGTTCCTGACACATGCCTCAGGCCAGAAGTTGAGTTAAGGTTCCAGACACATGCCTCAGGCCAGAAGTTGAGTTAAGGTTCCTGACACCTGCCTCAGGCCAGAAGTTGAGTTAAGGTTCCAGACACATGCCTCAGGCCAGAAGTTGAGTTAAGGTTCCTGACACCTGCCTCAGGCCAGAAGTTGAGTTAAGGTTCCAGACACCTGCCTCAGGCCAGAAGTTGAGTTAAGGTTCCAGACACCTGCCTCAGGCCAGAAGTTGAGTTAAGGTTCCAGACACCTGCCTCAGGCCAGAAGTTGAGTTAAGGTTCCTGACACCTGCTTCAGGCCAGAAGTTGAGTTAAGGTTCCTGACACCTGCTTCAGGCCAGAAGTTGAGTTAAGGTTCCTGACACCTGCTTCAGGCCAGAAGTTGAGTTAAGGTTCCAGACACCTGCCTCAGGCCAGAAGTTGAGTTAAGGTTCCAGACACCTGCCTCAGGCCAGAAGTTGAGTTAAGGTTCCTGACACCTGCTTCAGGCCAGAAGTTGAGTTAAGGTTCCTGACACCTGCTTCAGGCCAGAAGTTGAGTTAAGGTTCCTGACACCTGCTTCAGGCCAGAAGTTGAGTTAAGGTTCCAGACACCTGCTTCAGGCCAGAAGTTGAGTTAAGGTTCCAGACACCTGCCTCAGGCCAGAAGTTGAGTTAAGGTTCCAGACACCTGCCTCAGGCCAGAAGTTGAGTTAAGGTTCCAGACACCTGCCTCAGGCCAGAAGTTGAGTTAAGGTTCCAGACACCTGCCTCAGGCCAGAAGTTGAGTTAAGGTTCCAGACACCTGCCTCAGGCCAGAAGTTGAGTTAAGGTTCCAGACACCTGCCTCAGGCCAGAAGTTGAGTTAAGGTTCCAGACACCTGCCTCAGGCCAGAAGTTGAGTTAAGGTTCCTGACACCTGCCTCAGGCCAGAAGTTGAGTTAAGGTTCCAGACACCTGCCTCAGGCCAGAAGTTGAGTTAAGGTTCCAGACACCTGCCTCAGGCCAGAAGTTGAGTTAAGGTTCCAGACACCTGCCTCAGGCCAGAAGTTTCACTGGTTAGTTCATTATGACTGTACATGTCCAAGCTTTATTCTTCCCCCAATGAGTTTGATGGTCATGATGAAGACGAAAAATTGCTGAAAGTGACGATAATTTAAACACACATAAACCAAGCCCAGTATATTTTTTTAGGCTTTCATTTTCAGTATCATTTCATACAGATATTTAATATACTACACAATAGTAATTCTGTTTTCTTGTTTTTTCATAATACAGTGGAATTATCCTTTGGGGGGAAAATCTCTGTATATTGATAAATTTAGAGGTGTGTAAGGAATCAATTGAATTATCCCAGTGGGATGTCTGTTTAATGATTTATTATGGTGACTAATAGTTTACAAGACATTTGAATTTTAAAAAGAGATGATAATTAAATTGTCAAATATTCTAACATCTAGGAATTATTATATAAATTATCAGTATTAAGGATATTTATATTACTTTAAGGGTTAACAATCAGTCAGTGAGTTCACCCCTGGTTTTTAGTGGGGTTTGTGTTACTCGATCTTTAGTTTTATGTGTACTGTTTTATAGATCATTGTTTCTCCTTTTTCTTTTAGCCATTGTATTGTCTGTCCTTCGATTTACGGATTCTGATTACCATTTTGGTATCTTCAAACTCTTCTTTTAGCTACTGATGTTAAAAACTTAAGTGAATATACAGTAGGCACTCTGAGCAAAGGTCACCCCTTTTATCAGGCCAGATTTCAGATACACTGTCATGAGATAGTAAAATACTGTTACATTTGTAAGTCGTCCCAGTCCCAAGAGAGGCTACTCTCTTATAAAGGGAGGCTACCCTCTTATAAAGGAACTAGAGGCTACCCTCTTATAAAGGGAGGCTACCCTCTTATAAAGGAATTAGAGGCTACCCTCTTATAAAGGAACTAGAGGCTACCCTCTTATAAAGGAACTAGAGGCTACCCTCTTATAAAGGAACTAGAGGCTACCCTCTTATAAAGGAACTAGAGGCTACCCTCTTATAAAGGAACTAGAGGCTACCCTCTTATAAAGGAACGAGAGACTACCCTCTTATAAAGGAACTAGAGGCTACCCTCTTATAAAGGAACGAGAGGCTACCCTCTTATAAAGGAATTAGAAGCTACCCTCTTATAAAGGAACTAGAGGCTACCCTCTTATAAAGGAACTAGAGGCTACCCTCTTATAAAGGAACTAGAGGCTACACTCTTATAAAGGAACGAGAGGCTACCCTCTTATAAAGGAATTAGAGGCTACCCTCTTATAAAGGAACTAGAGGCTACCCTCTTATAAAGGAACTAGAGGCTACCCTCTTATAAAGGAACTAGAGGCTACCCTCTTATAAAGGAACTAGAGGCTACCCTCTTATAAAGGAACGAGAGGCTACCCTCTTATAAAGGAACGAGAGGCTACCCTCTTATAAAGGAACGAGAGGCTACCCTCTTATAAAGGAATTAGAGGCTACCCTCTTATAAAGGAACTAGAGGCTACCCTCTTATAAAGGAACTAGAGGCTACCCTCTTATAAAGGAACTAGAGGCTACCCTCTTATAAAGGAACTAGAGGCTACCCTCTTATAAAGGAACTAGAGGCTACCCTCTTATAAAGGAACTTTTTTTATTGCATAATGAGTGGCCTTATAAGAGGTGGGCTACTGAAAAGGGATAGTACAGTACATTGTTAAAAAGTGAAGCAATGAAACTTGTCCGAATGTGAACAATATTTGAACCTATTGTTTAGACAGGTTAATTTACCAGTGATTCCAATTATTGGAACATAATTTGATGTTCAGTGTAGGTAGGATTCTGGTTTATTTTTCAATTGTCATGTGCAACCTCAGACATACTCTTCAACTTGTTTAAAACAGTTAGTATTTGGTAGAAGTACATGTATTCAGGATTCAGTTTAAGCATGTATCACTGTTGATCACATGATTTGTTGATCACATGATTTGTTTTGAAGCCTAATGATATACAATTGTATGAATATTGGAATGGAGTACATAAATCATGTAAGACGATTCACATTTAATGTTTTATCAAAATAATTGTAAAGATAACAATTTCTTTCAATTTGATGCTAATAGTAGCTTGAAAAAAAAGCAAGTTTGATAAATCATGGCAAACATTTCAGGTTCATATGACGCTAAGGGTAATAAAAAAAGGGCATTTGATGCTTGACTGTTAAGGACATTCCAACCTCATATATAAATGTGATTAAGTCTCCCAAACAAAGTTTGGGAGACTTATTGTTTTTGCTCCGTTTCTTCTTCTTATTATTATTATTATTATTATTATTATTAAGTCTCCCAAACAAAGTTTGGGGGACTTATTGTTTTTGCTCCGTTTCTTCTTATTATTATTATTATTCTTATTCTTCTTATTCTTCTTCTTTCTTTCCGTGCACCATGAATTTGTCCACGGCAGATCTCAGGAACTACAGGACAGAATTTCATGAAACTTGGTGGAGTTATAGATATATGTTTGTAGTTGATCCTAAAGTTTTCAGCTATGTGGTAAAGGGGGTCAAAGTCATATTTTGAGGGGTTCAAAGAGGGTGGGGGTTACTATAGAATCCTATGGGAAAGTTGAAATTTCGTACATTAATGTTGATAACTTCTAAATGGATAATGATAGAGACATAAAATTTGACATAGTGATAGGTCACCATTAGAGGAGCAATTCTGCGTTTTCAAAATTTTCAAGATGTCTGCCATTTTCAAAATGGCTGCCAAAACACGGCATAAAAAATGTGCGGTAAAATTCAACATTGTTCGATATCATCAAAATTTGATATGTGGGTAGATATTGATGTCCCGACATTGGAAAATTTCTAGCTGCTGCCATTTTCAAAATGGTCGCCACAATACCGCACAAATTCAACATTGTCCGATTTCAACGACATTTCATATATGGGTTGATTATGATGTCCCGAATAGATTCCCGACATTGAAAAATTTCTACCGGTCGCCATTTTCAAAATAGCCACCACAATACCACACAAATTCAACATTGTTCGAATTCAACGTCCTGAATTGATTCCCGACATTGAAAAATTTCTACCGATCTCCATTTTCAAAATTGCCGCCACAATACCGCAAAAATTCAACATTGTTTGATTTCAAAGGTAGCTTTTAATTTATTTTTTAAACCGGTTGTCTGTGGCCGGTTTGGGAAACTTCATAATCGTTGGATTCTAATCATATCTTGTTATAAATTTGTTAGTGTAGGTTAAAGAAAGAAAAAGTTGTCTAAAAGACAATTGTCTGTATGATATCACACAATAGTTTAATTTACAATTCAAACAAACTATACATGTAGATTGTTAGGTGCTTAACCCCAATACTTCAGTTATGTTTTCATTTGGGAATGGTAGGGTGACATAGCGAAATCTGGAAACGATAAAGTGGAAAAAAAAAAAAAAAAAAAAAAAAAAAATACAACACAAATATAGATAATAAAACTAAGATATTATTATGCAAGCGGATCCTTAGTAAATATAGTACAATGTAGTACACATATATAATATATATACCATTTAAATTTCCTTTTAACCTTGTCAAATTAAAAAAAAAAAAAAAATCTTGACTATAGAGATTCATTGTCATTTATATTATATTTCAGATGGGAAATTACCTGTTGATGAACAAGGAAGTTTTTAAAATATAAATAGTTTTCTACTAAATGAAATAATGAGATAAAACTTGATTAAAGATCTGACAACAAATCATGAGATAAAATATATTGAACACAAGCCAAAATCATACAAAAAAACCTTTCTTTTCAAAATGGTCTTTTTTGTTGAATATTGTACTCTTGTATTGAAATAAAATCTATTAATATGATTAATATGATGATTTGATTATGTAAAACTTGTTGGATGCCAATTTTTTTTTTTTTTGGGATCACTTGGAAATGGAGTGTTCATTAAGTATGATAATCACCTGATAATATTATGCAATCTTTAATATTGTACATCAGATTTTATTATCGCTAAAAAGGTTCAAAAACATAGAAAATACTATTCTTAACAATCTGGAATGGCAATTCAATTGTTTAAATAAATACGGTCCAAATTTTAAAACAGGCTGTGAATGTAATTAAAAAGACGACAAATTACAAAAGTCAAAGTCGATAGATGATTGTATTTTTTTCTGAAAAAATTACCGGTATATGTCAAGAAACAATTTGAGAATTTTTTTGTTTGTATGCACCATGGTCCTGTATGAATACATGAATATATTTAGGAATGATGTTTATAATTTGTTTGTCAATATGCATGTGTGAATTAAAATATATCAGAAGTTTTCTCACAGTATCATTTATATAGTCAAGGAAGGACGTCATGTTATAATATGGGTTTGTCTATGAATTATGTAATTTTTAGCTCACCTTGCCAATGGCAAAGTGAGCTTGTGCCATCACTTGTCGTCCGTTAACTTTTCGCATTTTAATCTTCTCCTCGGAAACCTCTCAGCCAAATGAACTATGGAAGGTCCTCTCTAAAGATTGCTAATTGTGTCCCAATCTATTAACAAACATGGCCACCACAGGCAATTCTTATTTCTGATTGGTCGATATCTAAATAATCTTCTCCTCTGAAACTGGCTAGCCAAATGAACCGAAACTTGGTAGGAAGCATCTACATGTATGGAAGGTTGTGTATTAAGTTTCCTCAAAGCAGAATGAAAGGTGAGCAACACAGGCTCAGCCCACCGAGCCTCTAGTTCCTATTTATAATTATTATGCAAATTAGTTTGATGGAATGATTGATTAAAACAAAAAATTGTGAGCAATTTCTGTCGCCAAATTTTATAGAAAAAATATATTGTTCTGAGCGAATCAAACATAAATAATTGGAAATTGCAATTTTCAACAATAATTATTTGTAAAATTTGAAGAAAAATTACCAAAATAATCATGTAAAAAAAAGTGTTGCATGGTAAAAAAAAATTGTACGTCTCGGAGGAAGCTTAAAAAGTTAAATGGTTGGTCCCTTAATTGTATCTAATAGCCCCATCATGGCTAGAACAGAAATTTCATTAAATAGTCAAAATATTGTACTTAAATCAGTGTTTCAGTTTGACTTTGAAATCTTCAGGACAATTGTCAGTTTTATTTAAAATTTCTTCAGGACATTCTTTAATAATTTAACTAATTTTTTTTTAATTCTTCAGGACAATTTGAGAAATAGGTGGGCAAATGTCCTGAAACCGGTGCCAGAATCACAATAAATTCAATTGAATGGGCTGAAATTTAAGCTGTAACTAGAATGTACATGAAACATGTACTACTTAAGCATAATCACTTTCATTAATATTAAGAAAAAAAAGATAAAATTATTCAAGAATATTAAACAAAATTAGTAACAGTAAGCAATCATTTATATGTCATTAATAGTTATTAGTTCTGTGGGGGAGGAAAATGTCAATGTTTCATCATGTTCTTTATATGTCATTAATAGTTATTAGTTCTGTGGGGGAAGAAAATGTCAATGTTTCATCATGTTCTTTATATGTCATTAATAGTTATTAGTTCTGTGGGGGAGGAAAATGTCAATGTTATATCATGTTCTTTATATGTCATTAATAGTTATTAGTTCTGTGGGGGAGGAAAATGTCAATGTTTCATCATGTTCTTTATATGTCATTAATAGTTATTAGTTCTGTGGGGGAGGAACATGTCAATGTTTCATCATGTTCTTTATATGTCATTAATAGTTATTAGTTCTGTGGGGGAGGAACATGTCAATGTTTCATCATGTTCTTTATATGTCATTAATAGTTATTAGTTCTGTGGGGGAGGAAAATGTCAATGTTTCATCATGTTCTTTATATGTCATTAATAGTTATTAGTTCTGTGGGGGAGGAACATGTCAATGTTTCATCATGTTCTTTATATGTCATTAATAGTTATTAGTTCTGTGGGGGAGGAAAATGTCAATGTTTCATCATGTTCTTTATATGTCATTAATAGTTATTAGTTCTGTGGGGGAGGAACATGTCAATGTTTCATCATGTTCTTTATATGTCATTAATAGTTATTAGTTCTGTGGGGGAGGAACATGTCAATGTTTCATCATGTTCTTTATATGTCATTAATAGTTATTAGTTCTGTGGGGGAGGAAAATGTCAATGTTTCATCATGTTCTTTATATGTCATTAATAGTTATTAGTTCTGTGGGGGAGGAACATGTCAATGTTATATCATGTTCTTTATATGTCATTAATAGTTATTAGTTCTGTGGGGGAGGAACATGTCAATGTTATATCATGTTCTTTATATGTCATTAATAGTTATTAGTTCTGTGGGGGAGGAAAATGTCAATGTTATATCATGTTCTTTATATGTCATTAATAGTTATTAGTTCTGTGGGGGAGGAACATGTCAATGTTTCATCATGTTCTTTATATGTCATTAATAGTTATTAGTTCTGTGGGGGAGGAAAATGTCAATGTTTCATCATGTTCTTTATATGTCATTAATAGTTATTAGTTCTGTGGGGGAGGAAAATGTCAATGTTTCATCATGTTCTTTATATGTCATTAATAGTTATTAGTTCTGTGGGGGAGGAACATGTCAATGTTTCATCATGTTCTTTATATGTCATTAATAGTTATTAGTTCTGTGGGGGAGGAACATGTCAATGTTTCATCATGTTCTTTATATGTCATTAATAGTTATTAGTTCTGTGGGGGAGGAAAATGTCAATGTTTCATCATGTTCTTTATATGTCATTAATAGTTATTAGTTCTGTGGGGGAGGAAAATGTCAATGTTATATCATGTTCTTTATATGTCATTAATAGTTATTAGTTCTGTGGGGGAGGAAAATGTCAATGTTTCATCATGTTCTTTATATGTCATTAATAGTTATTAGTTCTGTGGGGGAGGAACATGTCAATGTTATATCATGTTCTTTATATGTCATTAATAGTTATTAGTTCTGTGGGGGAGGAACATGTCAATGTTATATCATGTTCTTTATATGTCATTAATAGTTATTAGTTCTGTGGGGGAGGAACATGTCAATGTTTCATCATGTTCTTTATATGTCATTAATAGTTATTAGTTCTGTGGGGGAGGAACATGTCAATGTTATATCATGTTCTTTATATGTCATTAATAGTTATTAGTTCTGTGGGGGAGGAACATGTCAATGTTTCATCATGTTCTTTATATGTCATTAATAGTTATTAGTTCTGTGGGGGAAGAAAATGTCAATGTTTCATCATGTTCTTTATATGTCATTAATAGTTATTAGTTCTGTGGGGGAGGAAAATGTCAATGTTTCATCATGTTCTTTATATGTCATTAATAGTTATTAGTTCTGTGGGGGAAGAAAATGTCAATGTTTCATCATGTTCTTTATATGTCATTAATAGTTATTAGTTCTGTGGGGGAGGAAAATGTCAATGTTTCATCATGTTCTTTATATGTCATTAATAGTTATTAGTTCTGTGGGGGAGGAAAATGTCAATGTTATATCATGTTCTTTATATGTCATTAATAGTTATTAGTTCTGTGGGGGAGGAACATGTCAATGTTTCATCATGTTCTTTATATGTCATTAATAGTTATTAGTTCTGTGGGGAAGGAAAATGTCAATGTTATATCATGTTCTTTATATGTCATTAATAGTTATTAGTTCTGTGGGGGAGGAACATGTCAATGTTATATCATGTTCTTTATATGTCATTAATAGTTATTAGTTCTGTGGGGGAAGAAAATGTCAATGTTTCATCATGTTCTTTATATGTCATTAATAGTTATTAGTTCTGTGGGGGAAGAAAATGTCAATGTTTCATCATGTTCTTTATATGTCATTAATAGTTATTAGTTCTGTGGGGGAGGAACATGTCAATGTTTCATCATGTTCTTTATATGTCATTAATAGTTATTAGTTCTGTGGGGGAAGAAAATGTCAATGTTTCATCATGTTCTTTATATGTCATTAATAGTTATTAGTTCTGTGGGGGAAGAAAATGTCAATGTTTCATCATGTTCTTTATATGTCATTAATAGTTATTAGTTCTGTGGGGGAGGAACATGTCAATGTTTCATCATGTTCTTTATATGTCATTAATAGTTATTAGTTCTGTGGGGAAGGAAAATGTCAATGTTATATCATGTTCTTTATATGTCATTAATAGTTATTAGTTCTGTGGGGGAGGAACATGTCAATGTTATATCATGTTCTTTATATGTCATTAATAGTTATTAGTTCTGTGGGGGAGGAACATGTCAATGTTATATCATGTTCTTTATATGTCATTAATAGTAATTAGTTCTGTGGGGGAAGAAAATGTCAATGTTTCATCATGTTCTTTATATGTCATTAATAGTTATTAGTTCTGTGGGGGAAGAAAATGTCAATGTTTCATCATGTTCTTTATATGTCATTAATAGTTATTAGTTCTGTGGGGGAGGAAAATGTCAATGTTATATCATGTTCTTTATATGTCATTAATAGTTATTAGTTCTGTGGGGGAGGAACATGTCAATGTTTCATCATGTTCTTTATATGTCATTAATAGTTATTAGTTCTGTGGGGAAGGAAAATGTCAATGTTATATCATGTTCTTTATATGTCATTAATAGTTATTAGTTCTGTGGGGGAGGAACATGTCAATGTTATATCATGTTCTTTATATGTCATTAATAGTTATTAGTTCTGTGGGGGAGGAACATGTCAATGTTATATCATGTTCTTTATATGTCATTAATAGTAATTAGTTCTGTGGGGGAAGAAAATGTCAATGTTTCATCATGTTCTTTATATGTCATTAATAGTTATTAGTTCTGTGGGGGAAGAAAATGTCAATGTTTCATCATGTTCTTTATATGTCATTAATAGTTATTAGTTCTGTGGGGGAGGAAAATGTCAATGTTATATCATGTTCTTTATATGTCATTAATAGTTATTAGTTCTGTGGGGGAGGAAAATGTCAATGTTTCATCATGTTCTTTATATGTCATTAATAGTTATTAGTTCTGTGGGGGAGGAACATGTCAATGTTATATCATGTTCTTTATATGTCATTAATAGTTATTAGTTCTGTGGGGGAAGAAAATGTCAATGTTTCATCATGTTCTTTATATGTCATTAATAGTTATTAGTTCTGTGGGGGAAGAAAATGTCAATGTTTCATCATGTTCTTTATATGTCATTAATAGTTATTAGTTCTGTGGGGGAGGAAAATGTTATATCATGTTCTTTATATGTCATTAATAGTTATTAGTTCTGTGGGGGAAGAAAATGTCAATGTTTCATCATGTTCTTTATATGTCATTAATAGTTATTAGTTCTGTGGGGGAGGAACATGTCAATGTTTCATCATGTTCTTTATATGTCATTAATAGTTATTAGTTCTGTGGGGGAGGAACATGTCAATGTTTCATCATGTTCTTTATATGTCATTAATAGTTATTAGTTCTGTGGGGGAGGAACATGTCAATGTTATATCATGTTCTTTATATGTCATTAATAGTTATTAGTTCTGTGGGGGAAGAAAATGTCAATGTTTCATCATGTTCTTTATATGTCATTAATAGTTATTAGTTCTGTGGGGAAGGAAAATGTCAATGTTTCATCATGTTCTTTATATGTCATTAATAGTTATTAGTTCTGTGGGGGAAGAAAATGTCAATGTTTCATCATGTTCTTTATATGTCATTAATAGTTATTAGTTCTGTGGGGGAGGAACATGTCAATGTTATATCATGTTCTTTATATGTCATTAATAGTTATTAGTTCTGTGGGGGAAGAAAATGTCAATGTTTCATCATGTTCTTTATATGTCATTAATAGTTATTAGTTCTGTGGGGAAGGAAAATGTCAATGTTTCATCATGTTCTTTATATGTCATTAATAGTTATTAGTTCTGTGGGGGAAGAAAATGTCAATGTTTCATCATGTTCTTTATATGTCATTAATAGTTATTAGTTCTGTGGGGGAGGAACATGTCAATGTTTCATCATGTTCTTTATATGTCATTAATAGTTATTAGTTCTGTGGGGGAGGAAAATGTCAATGTTTCATCATGTTCTTTATATGTCATTAATAGTTATTAGTTCTGTGGGGGAGGAAAATGTCAATGTTTCATCATGTTCTTTATATGTCATTAATAGTTATTAGTTCTGTGGGGGAAGAAAATGTCAATGTTTCATCATGTTCTTTATATGTCATTAATAGTTATTAGTTCTGTGGGGGAGGAACATGTCAATGTTTCATCATGTTCTTTATATGTCATTAATAGTTATTAGTTCTGTGGGGGAGGAAAATGTCAATGTTTCATCATGTTCTTTATATGTCATTAATAGTTATTAGTTCTGTGGGGGAAGAAAATGTCAATGTTTCATCATGTTCTTTATATGTCATTAATAGTTATTAGTTCTGTGGGGGAAGAAAATGTCAATGTTTCATCATGTTCTTTATATGTCATTAATAGTTATTAGTTCTGTGGGGGAAGAAAATGTCAATGTTTCATCATGTTCTTTATATGTCATTAATAGTTATTAGTTCTGTGGGGGAGGAAAATGTCAATGTTTCATCATGTTCTT
This sequence comes from Bathymodiolus brooksi, assembly GCA_963680875.1. Taxonomy (NCBI): domain Eukaryota; kingdom Metazoa; phylum Mollusca; class Bivalvia; order Mytilida; family Modiolidae; genus Bathymodiolus; species Bathymodiolus brooksi. Next base: position 13,559,652 of record OY804577.1, on the reverse strand, counting down.
TATATGTCATTAATAGTTATTAGTTCTGTGGGGGAGGAAAATGTCAATGTTTCATCATGTTCTTTATATGTCATTAATAGTTATTAGTTCTGTGGGGGAGGAACATGTCAATGTTTCATCATGTTCTTTATATGTCATTAATAGTTATTAGTTCTGTGGGGGAGGAACATGTCAATGTTATATCATGTTCTTTATATGTCATTAATAGTTATTAGTTCTGTGGGGGAAGAAAATGTCAATGTTTCATCATGTTCTTTATATGTCATTAATAGTTATTAGTTCTGTGGGGGAGGAAAATGTCAATGTTTCATCATGTTCTTTATATGTCATTAATAGTTATTAGTTCTGTGGGGGAGGAAAATGTCAATGTTTCATCATGTTCTTTATATGTCATTAATAGTTATTAGTTCTGTGGGGGAGGAACATGTCAATGTTATATCATGTTCTTTATATGTCATTAATAGTTATTAGTTCTGTGGGGGAGGAAAATGTCAATGTTTCATCATGTTCTTTATATGTCATTAATAGTTATTAGTTCTGTGGGGGAGGAAAATGTCAATGTTTCATCATGTTCTTTATATGTCATTAATAGTTATTAGTTCTGTGGGGGAAGAAAATGTCAATGTTATATCATGTTCTTTATATGTCATTAATAGTTATTAGTTCTGTGGGGGAAGAAAATGTCAATGTTTCATCATGTTCTTTATATGTCATTAATAGTTATTAGTTCTGTGGGGGAGGAACATGTCAATGTTATATCATGTTCTTTATATGTCATTAATAGTTATTAGTTCTGTGGGGGAGGAACATGTCAATGTTATATCATGTTCTTTATATGTCATTAATAGTTATTAGTTCTGTGGGGGAGGAACATGTCAATGTTATATCATGTTCTTTATATGTCATTAATAGTTATTAGTTCTGTGGGGGAGGAACATGTCAATGTTTCATCATGTTCTTTATATGTCATTAATAGTTATTAGTTCTGTGGGGGAGGAACATGTCAATGTTTCATCATGTTCTTTATATGTCATTAATAGTTATTAGTTCTGTGGGGGAGGAAAATGTCAATGTTTCATCATGTTCTTTATATGTCATTAATAGTTATTAGTTCTGTGGGGGAGGAATATGTCAATGTTTCATCATGTTCTTTATATGTCATTAATAGTTATTAGTTCTGTGGGGGAGGAAAATGTCAATGTTTCATCATGTTCTTTATATGTCATTAATAGTTATTAGTTCTGTGGGGGAGGAACATGTCAATGTTTCATCATGTTCTTTATATGTCATTAATAGTTATTAGTTCTGTGGGGGAGGAACATGTCAATGTTTCATCATGTTCTTTATATGTCATTAATAGTTATTAGTTCTGTGGGGGAGGAACATGTCAATGTTTCATCATGTTCTTTATATGTCATTAATAGTTATTAGTTCTGTGGGGGAGGAAAATGTCAATGTTTCATCATGTTCTTTATATGTCATTAATAGTTATTAGTTCTGTGGGGGAGGAACATGTCAATGTTTCATCATGTTCTTTATATGTCATTAATAGTTATTAGTTCTGTGGGGGAGGAACATGTCAATGTTTCATCATGTTCTTTATATGTCATTAATAGTTATTAGTTCTGTGGGGGAGGAAAATGTCAATGTTTCATCATGTTCTTTATATGTCATTAATAGTTATTAGTTCTGTGGGGGAGGAACATGTCAATGTTTCATCATGTTCTTTATATGTCATTAATAGTTATTAGTTCTGTGGGGGAGGAACATGTCAATGTTTCATCATGTTCTTTATATGTCATTAATAGTTATTAGTTCTGTGGGGGAGGAACATGTCAATGTTATATCATGTTCTTTATATGTCATTAATAGTTATTAGTTCTGTGGGGGAGGAAAATGTCAATGTTATCATCATGTTCTTTATATGTCATTAATAGTTATTAGTTCTGTGGGGGAGGAACATGTCAATGTTTCATCATGTTCTTTATATGTCATTAATAGTTATTAGTTCTGTGGGGGAGGAAAATGTCAATGTTTCATCATGTTCTTTATATGTCATTAATAGTTATTAGTTCTGTGGGGGAGGAACATGTCAATGTTATATCATGTTCTTTATATGTCATTAATAGTTATTAGTTCTGTGGGGGAGGAAAATGTCAATGTTTCATCATGTTCTTTATATGTCATTAATAGTTATTAGTTCTGTGGGGGAGGAACATGTCAATGTTATATCATGTTCTTTATATGTCATTAATAGTTATTAGTTCTGTGGGGGAGGAAAATGTCAATGTTTCATCATGTTCTTTATATGTCATTAATAGTTATTAGTTCTGTGGGGGAGGAACATGTCAATGTTATATCATGTTCTTTATATGTCATTAATAGTTATTAGTTCTGTGGGGGAGGAACATGTCAATGTTTCATCATGTTCTTTATATGTCATTAATAGTTATTAGTTCTGTGGGGGAGGAACATGTCAATGTTTCATCATGTTCTTTATATGTCATTAATAGTTATTAGTTCTGTGGGGGAGGAAAATGTCAATGTTTCATCATGTTCTTTATATGTCATTAATAGTTATTAGTTCTGTGGGGGAGGAACATGTCAATGTTTCATCATGTTCTTTATATGTCATTAATAGTTATTAGTTCTGTGGGGGAGGAAAATGTCAATGTTTCATCATGTTCTTTATATGTCATTAATAGTTATTAGTTCTGTGGGGGAGGAACATGTCAATGTTTCATCATGTTCTTTATATGTCATTAATAGTTATTAGTTCTGTGGGGGAGGAACATGTCAATGTTTCATCATGTTCTTTATATGTCATTAATAGTTATTAGTTCTGTGGGGGAGGAACATGTCAATGTTTCATCATGTTCTTTATATGTCATTAATAGTTATTAGTTCTGTGGGGGAGGAACATGTCAATGTTTCATCATGTTCTTTATATGTCATTAATAGTTATTAGTTCTGTGGGGGAGGAACATGTCAATGTTATATCATGTTCTTTATATGTCATTAATAGTTATTAGTTCTGTGGGGGAGGAACATGTCAATGTTATATCATGTTCTTTATATGTCATTAATAGTTATTAGTTCTGTGGGGGAGGAACATGTCAATGTTTCATCATGTTCTTTATATGTCATTAATAGTTATTAGTTCTGTGGGGGAGGAACATGTCAATGTTATATCATGTTCTTTATATGTCATTAATAGTTATTAGTTCTGTGGGGGAGGAACATGTCAATGTTATATCATGTTCTTTATATGTCATTAATAGTTATTAGTTCTGTGGGGGAGGAACATGTCAATGTTTCATCATGTTCTTTATATGTCATTAATAGTTATTAGTTCTGTGGGGGAGGAAAATGTCAATGTTTCATCATGTTCTTTATATGTCATTAATAGTTATTAGTTCTGTGGGGGAGGAACATGTGCAATGTTTCATCATGTTCTTTATATGTCATTAATAGTTATTAGTTCTGTGGGGGAGGAACATGTCAATGTTTCATCATGTTCTTTATATGTCATTAATAGTTATTAGTTCTGTGGGGGAAGGAAAATGTCAATGTTTCATCATGTTCTTTATATGTCATTAATAGTTATTAGTTCTGTGGGGGAGGAAAATGTCAATGTTTCATCATGTTCTTTATATGTCATTAATAGTTATTAGTTCTGTGGGGGAGGAACATGTCAATGTTTCATCATGTTCTTTATATGTCATTAATAGTTATTAGTTCTGTGGGGGAGGAACATGTCAATGTTATATCATGTTCTTTATATGTCATTAATAGTTATTAGTTCTGTGGGGGAGGAACATGTCAATGTTTCATCATGTTCTTTATATGTCATTAATAGTTATTAGTTCTGTGGGGGAGGAAAATGTCAATGTTTCATCATGTTCTTTATATGTCATTAATAGTTATTAGTTCTGTGGGGGAGGAACATGTCAATGTTATATCATGTTCTTTATATGTCATTAATAGTTATTAGTTCTGTGGGGGAGGAACATGTGAATGTTTCATCATGTTCTTTATATGTCATTAATAGTTATTAGTTCTGTGGGGGAGGAAAATGTCAATGTTTCATCATGTTCTTTATATGTCATTAATAGTTATTAGTTCTGTGGGGGAGGAACATGTGAATGTTTCATCATGTTCTTTATATGTCATTAATAGTTATTAGTTCTGTGGGGGAGGAACATGTCAATGTTTCATCATGTTCTTTATATGTCATTAATAGTTATTAGTTCTGTGGGGGAGGAAAATGTCAATGTTATATCATGTTCTTTATATGTCATTAATAGTTATTAGTTCTGTGGGGGAGGAAAATGTCAATGTTTCATCATGTTCTTTATATGTCATTAATAGTTATTAGTTCTGTGGGGGAGGAAAATGTCAATGTTTCATCATGTTCTTTATATGTCATTAATAGTTATTAGTTCTGTGGGGGAGGAACATGTCAATGTTATATCATGTTCTTTATATGTCATTAATAGTTATTAGTTCTGTGGGGGAGGAACATGTCAATGTTTCATCATGTTCTTTATATGTCATTAATAGTTATTAGTTCTGTGGGGGAGGAACATGTCAATGTTATATCATGTTCTTTATATGTCATTAATAGTTATTAGTTCTGTGGGGGAGGAAAATGTCAATGTTTCATCATGTTCTTTATATGTCATTAATAGTTATTAGTTCTGTGGGGGAGGAAAATGTCAATGTTTCATCATGTTCTTTATATGTCATTAATAGTTATTAGTTCTGTGGGGGAGGAAAATGTCAATGTTTCATCATGTTCTTTATATGTCATTAATAGTTATTAGTTCTGTGGGGGAGGAAAATGTCAATGTTTCATCATGTTCTTTATATGTCATTAATAGTTATTAGTTCTGTGGGGGAGGAACATGTCAATGTTTCATCATGTTCTTTATATGTCATTAATAGTTATTAGTTCTGTGGGGGAGGAAAATGTCAATGTTTCATCATGTTCTTTATATGTCATTAATAGTTATTAGTTCTGTGGGGGAGGAACATGTCAATGTTTCATCATGTTCTTTATATGTCATTAATAGTTATTAGTTCTGTGGGGGAGGAAAATGTCAATGTTTCATCATGTTCTTTATATGTCATTAATAGTTATTAGTTCTGTGGGGGAGGAAAATGTCAATGTTTCATCATGTTCTTTATATGTCATTAATAGTTATTAGTTCTGTGGGGGAGGAAAATGTCAATGTTTCATCATGTTCTTTATATGTCATTAATAGTTATTAGTTCTGTGGGGGAGGAAAATGTCAATGTTTCATCATGTTCTTTATATGTCATTAATAGTTATTAGTTCTGTGGGGGAGGAAAATGTCAATGTTTCATCATGTTCTTTATATGTCATTAATAGTTATTAGTTCTGTGGGGGAGGAACATGTCAATGTTTCATCATGTTCTTTATATGTCATTAATAGTTATTAGTTCTGTGGGGGAGGAAAATGTCAATGTTTCATCATGTTCTTTATATGTCATTAATAGTTATTAGTTCTGTGGGGGAGGAACATGTCAATGTTTCATCATGTTCTTTATATGTCATTAATAGTTATTAGTTCTGTGGGGGAGGAAAATGTCAATGTTTCATCATGTTCTTTATATGTCATTAATAGTTATTAGTTCTGTGGGGGAGGAAAATGTCAATGTTTCATCATGTTCTTTATATGTCATTAATAGTTATTAGTTCTGTGGGGGAGGAACATGTCAATGTTATATCATGTTCTTTATATGTCATTAATAGTTATTAGTTCTGTGGGGGAGGAACATGTCAATGTTTCATCATGTTCTTTATATGTCATTAATAGTTATTAGTTCTGTGGGGGAGGAAAATGTCAATGTTTCATCATGTTCTTTATATGTCATTAATAGTTATTAGTTCTGTGGGGGAGGAAAATGTCAATGTTTCATCATGTTCTTTATATGTCATTAATAGTTATTAGTTCTGTGGGGGAGGAAAATGTCAATGTTATATCATGTTCTTTATATGTCATTAATAGTTATTAGTTCTGTGGGGGAGGAAAATGTCAATGTTTCATCATGTTCTTTATATGTCATTAATAGTTATTAGTTCTGTGGGGGAGGAAAATGTCAATGTTTCATCATGTTCTTTATATGTCATTAATAGTTATTAGTTCTGTGGGGGAAGAAAATGTCAATGTTTCATCATGTTCTTTATATGTCATTAATAGTTATTAGTTCTGTGGGGGAGGAACATGTCAATGTTTCATCATGTTCTTTATATGTCATTAATAGTTATTAGTTCTGTGGGGGAGGAAAATGTCAATGTTTCATCATGTTCTTTATATGTCATTAATAGTTATTAGTTCTGTGGGGGAGGAACATGTCAATGTTTCATCATGTTCTTTATATGTCATTAATAGTTATTAGTTCTGTGGGGGAGGAACATGTCAATGTTTCATCATGTTCTTTATATGTCATTAATAGTTATTAGTTCTGTGGGGGAAGAAAATGTCAATGTTTCATCATGTTCTTTATATGTCATTAATAGTTATTAGTTCTGTGGGGGAGGAACATGTCAATGTTTCATCATGTTCTTTATATGTCATTAATAGTTATTAGTTCTGTGGGGGAGGAAAATGTCAATGTTATATCATGTTCTTTATATGTCATTAATAGTTATTAGTTCTGTGGGGGAGGAACATGTCAATGTTATATCATGTTCTTTATATGTCATTAATAGTTATTAGTTCTGTGGGGGAGGAACATGTCAATGTTATATCATGTTCTTTATATGTCATTAATAGTTATTAGTTCTGTGGGGGAGGAAAATGTCAATGTTTCATCATGTTCTTTATATGTCATTAATAGTTATTAGTTCTGTGGGGGAGGAACATGTCAATGTTATATCATGTTCTTTATATGTCATTAATAGTTATTAGTTCTGTGGGGGAGGAAAATGTCAATGTTTCATCATGTTCTTTATATGTCATTAATAGTTATTAGTTCTGTGGGGGAGGAACATGTCAATGTTTCATCATGTTCTTTATATGTCATTAATAGTTATTAGTTCTGTGGGGGAGGAACATGTCAATGTTATATCATGTTCTTTATATGTCATTAATAGTTATTAGTTCTGTGGGGGAGGAACATGTCAATGTTTCATCATGTTCTTTATATGTCATTAATAGTTATTAGTTCTGTGGGGGAGGAACATGTCAATGTTTCATCATGTTCTTTATATGTCATTAATAGTTATTAGTTCTGTGGGGGAGGAACATGTCAATGTTTCATCATATTCTTTATATGTCATTAATAGTTATTAGTTCTGTGGGGGAGGAACATGTCAATGTTTCATCATGTTCTTTATATGTCATTAATAGTTATTAGTTCTGTGGGGGAGGAAAATGTCAATGTTATATCATGTTTTTTATATGTCATTAATAGTTATTAGTTCTGTGGGGGAGGAACATGTCAATGTTTCATCATGTTCTTTATATGTCATTAATAGTTATTAGTTCTGTGGGGAAGGAAAATGTCAATGTTTCATCATGTTCTTTATATGTCATTAATAGTTATTAGTTCTGTGGGGGAGGAACATGTCAATGTTTCATCATGTTCTTTATATGTCATTAATAGTTATTAGTTCTGTGGGGGAGGAAAATGTCAATGTTTCATCATGTTCTTTATATGTCATTAATAGTTATTAGTTCTGTGGGGGAGGAACATGTCAATGTTTCATCATGTTCTTTATATGTCATTAATAGTTATTAGTTCTGTGGGGGAGGAAAATGTCAATGTTATATCATGTTCTTTATATGTCATTAATAGTTATTAGTTCTGTGGGGGAGGAACATGTCAATGTTTCATCATGTTCTTTATATGTCATTAATAGTTATTAGTTCTGTGGGGGAGGAAAATGTCAATGTTTCATCATGTTCTTTATATGTCATTAATAGTTATTAGTTCTGTGGGGGAGGAAAATGTCAATGTTTCATCATGTTCTTTATATGTCATTAATAGTTATTAGTTCTGTGGGGGAGGAAAATGTCAATGTTTCATCATGTTCTTTATATGTCATTAATAGTTATTAGTTCTGTGGGGGAGGAAAATGTCAATGTTTCATCATGTTCTTTATATGTCATTAATAGTTATTAGTTCTGTGGGGGAGGAAAATGTCAATGTTTCATCATGTTCTTTATATGTCATTAATAGTTATTAGTTCTGTGGGGGAGGAAAATGTCAATGTTATATCATGTTCTTTATATGTCATTAATAGTTATTAGTTCTGTGGGGGAGGAACATGTCAATGTTTCATCATGTTCTTTATATGTCATTAATAGTTATTAGTTCTGTGGGGGAGGAAAATGTCAATGTTATATCATGTTCTTTATATGTCATTAATAGTTATTAGTTCTGTGGGGGAGGAAAATGTCAATGTTTCATCATGTTCTTTATATGTCATTAATAGTTATTAGTTCTGTGGGGGAGGAAAATGTCAATGTTATATCATGTTCTTTATATGTCATTAATAGTTATTAGTTCTGTGGGGGAGGAACATGTGAATGTTTCATCATGTTCTTTATATGTCATTAATAGTTATTAGTTCTGTGGGGGAGGAACATGTCAATGTTATATCATGTTCTTTATATGTCATTAATAGTTATTAGTTCTGTGGGGGAGGAATATGTCAATGTTTCATCATGTTCTTTATATGTCATTAATAGTTATTAGTTCTGTGGGGGAGGAACATGTCAATGTTTCTTCATGTTCTTTATATGTCATTAATAGTTATTAGTTCTGTGGGGGAGGAAAATGTCAATGTTTCATCATGTTCTTTATATGTCATTAATAGTTATTAGTTCTGTGGGGGAGGAAAATGTCAATGTTATATCATGTTCTTTATATGTCATTAATAGTTATTAGTTCTGTGGGGGAGGAACATGTCAATGTTTCATCATGTTCTTTATATGTCATTAATAGTTATTAGTTCTGTGGGGGAGGAAAATGTCAATGTTATATCATGTTCTTTATATGTCATTAATAGTTATTAGTTCTGTGGGGGAGGAAAATGTCAATGTTTCATCATGTTCTTTATATGTCATTAATAGTTATTAGTTCTGTGGGGGAGGAAAATGTCAATGTTATATCATGTTCTTTATATGTCATTAATAGTTATTAGTTCTGTGGGGGAGGAACATGTGAATGTTTCATCATGTTCTTTATATGTCATTAATAGTTATTAGTTCTGTGGGGGAGGAACATGTCAATGTTATATCATGTTCTTTATATGTCATTAATAGTTATTAGTTCTGTGGGGGAGGAATATGTCAATGTTTCATCATGTTCTTTATATGTCATTAATAGTTATTAGTTCTGTGGGGGAGGAACATGTCAATGTTTCATCATGTTCTTTATATGTCATTAATAGTTATTAGTTCTGTGGGGGAGGAAAATGTCAATGTTTCATCATGTTCTTTATATGTCATTAATAGTTATTAGTTCTGTGGGGGAGGAACATGTCAATGTTTCATCATGTTCTTTATATGTCATTAATAGTTATTAGTTCTGTGGGGGAGGAAAATGTCAATGTTATATCATGTTCTTTATATGTCATTAATAGTTATTAGTTCTGTGGGGGAGGAAAATGTCAATGTTATATCATGTTCTTTATATGTCATTAATAGTTATTAGTTCTGTGGGGGAGGAAAATGTCAATGTTTCATCATGTTCTTTATATGTCATTAATAGTTATTAGTTCTGTGGGGGAGGAACATGTCAATGTTTCATCATGTTCTTTATATGTCATTAATAGTTATTAGTTCTGTGGGGGAGGAACATGTCAATGTTTCATCATGTTCTTTATATGTCATTAATAGTTATTAGTTCTGTGGGGGAAGAAAATGTCAATGTTTCATCATGTTCTTTCATTTATTTCCCATAAAAATTTTTTTTAAAGATTATTTGAAAAAGCATTAAGTTGTGTACAAAATATAATATAAAAAGCAAGGGAATTAAACATGTCTACATCATAATTGTTATGTATTTGTGTTTATTGTTTCCTTAATTTTTCTTTATTTGCTCATTTATATATTTTTTTGCAGTATAAAATCATTTCCTGAAATAAAAATCAAGACAAATCATTAAAGTTTAACATTGAAATTTTATCATTTAATATTTCATTAATGACATGTTCTAAGTGACATGGAGACAAAAAAGTTTATAGAATAAAACAGGATAAAAGGCCCAACAAATTAGATTGAACACGGCTTAGGGTCATAAAACTTTCAAGAATGAATTTTGTACACTTGCTGCAAAATTGTATAATCAGGTTGTAGTTTCTTTGATTGGATGAATTATGAGTACGAGTGAGGATCTTGTACTTGATGATGACCACAAGTCAGAATAAGTGACTCAAGAGGTTTTGCTTCTTTCTTTGTTGTCTACTTGATCAAAGCGTTTATGATTATTTGTGTTGATATAAATGATGAGATATGATTAATTGAAATAGGCAGTTTTAAAGGCCAAGTGAGCTTACGGTCTGTTGTACATTTTAATTAAACTTTTTCACATGTCAAGCTACTCCTGGTCAACCATATGTAACGAAACTTGACAGGGATGATCTTTAGGAAGCCAATATCAGATTTATGTAAAGTAAGTTTATATGTGCGGATGGGCTAGTAGTGTTCTCAAGAACCAGTAGTATAAATAACTACAATATTTTTTGTGAAGCATCATTGTAATATGTTGATGCACAAATGAAGGTACCAAGATGTATTTTGCATTAACCTATGGTTCCACAGTTTCACATTGTATTCATTAAAAAAAAAAAAAGGTTTTTATTAAGAACCAGTGCTAGAAAAAATACAAATATAAATGGCATGAATCATCATTTTGATGCAATGATATAAGCTTGCAAATGAAGACCCCAGGGACTGGGGTCTGACCCCAGAGGGTCCAAAGTTCTAAATAGGTTGTAATAGGGATACTTCTAAAATGTTTACAAAAAGGAAGTGCATGTTAATTGGATTATTACAGGAATATACATTACTTAGTAATATTCATTAACCAAGGGAGATAATTAAGTATTAACCTGTTTTTTTTGGTCTCCTAAGGTAATGTGATTGTTTAGTTGGTTAGGTTGGTTTTATGGTGTTTAACACCATTTTCAACAATACTTTAAGCAGTTTTATTGGTGGAGGAATCCGGTGTATTCGGAGAAAACCACCGACCTGTTCCAAGTCACTGACAAACTTTATCACATAATGTTGTATCAAGTACATCTCGCTATTAACGGGGTTCGAGCTCACAACTTTAGTGATGATAGGCACTGATTGCACAGGTAGTTGTAGATCCAACTACCGTAGTATGATATGTTCACAACCATGATGCCCCTGATTTTTTAGTTGATGGTTTAAATTTCATAATTTAAATGAAGAAAGTGTTTTTTCAGTGACTTATCAGTTGGTAAGATTGTAATCATTTCTCTTTAAAAAATAAAACTTGTCTTTGGTTATCATTAATGCTGAAATCCTTGTATAACTTATAAGTGTTAAGTGAATAATTGTTAGAAAACTAATATCAGGTACATGTACATTTTTTGTATATTAAAATATTGACTGTATTTGATGAATAATAAAATAAATTGAATACATGTATAAATAACACATTATGAAGTAGATATTAAAACTTTAAACTTCCATTTGAAATTGTTCTTATTATTAGAAGTTATAAACCATTAAATTATATTATACACATTTCTTTTAATAGGAGAGCTCATACAAAAAGCTATGGATAGTAATGAAAGGAAATACCATATATATCTTCAAAGATCGACCATATATTCCTGAAAATGTAAGTGAAAAAAAAACTTGTTAAACATTTTTGTATGATATGTAAATTCAGTGTTAATTGTACCCCAAACATATGAATGATATAAACATCTCTATACTACTGTCTACAATGATGTAAAATATTAGTGCTCTTTTCTAAAGCATAGGATTTTAGTTTCTTTTAGTAGTTTTCAAGAGTATTTAATATTTTTAACCGATAGTGCTCTTTTCTAAAGCTTTTAATTTTGATTTTATGATTTTTTATACTGTCTTGTATATCTGTGCCTGCTTATATATATATATATTTTTATACCCCCGCTCCCCGAAGGGGGAGGGGGGTATACTGTTTTACCTCTGTCCTTCCGTCCGTCCAAGATATTTTTCGTCGCATTTTTCTCAGTAACTATTGATGGCAGAAATCTGATATTTGGTCACAAGCATCATATAGGTATACCATATTGTGGGTAGCGTTTTTGGACCCGTCAGATTCCTACTTTCTGTTTGCCGACTTAGTTGATTTTTATACACATTGAACATATATGCACATTTTCGTCACATTTTTCTCAGCAACTATTGATGGCAGAAATCTGATATTTGGTCACAAGCTTCATATAGGTACCCCATATCGTGGGAAGCGTTTTTGAATCCATCGGATTCCTACTTCCTGTTTGCCGACTTTGTTGATTTTTATACACATTGAACATATATGCTCATTTTTCGTCGCATTTTTCTCAGCAACTATTGATGGCAGAAATCTGATATTTGGTCACAAGCTTCATATAGGTACCCCATATTGTGGGAAGCGTTTTTGGACCCATCAGATTCCAACTTCCTGTTTGCCGACTTCGTTGGTTTTTATACACATTGAACATATATGCACATTTTTCGTCACATTTTTCTCAGCAACTATTGATGGCAGAAATCTGATATTTGGTCACAAGCTTCATATAGGTACCCCATATCGTGGGAAGCGTTATTTGACCCGTCAGATTCCTACTTCCTGTTTGCCGAAGAGCAGGGGTATCATAGGTGAGCATTAGCTCACAGTTCATCTTGTTTATTTTTGTTTTGTTTGAACTTTTACTTCATATCAATTGGTGTCTTGTATAATTTATATGGTTTTATAATGTGAAGCGCTTAGAGTAATTGTTATATAATGCACTATATAAATATTGTATAATAATAATAATGATAATAATGTATGGAGGTTGTGCCATATTTGGTACATATGTAGAAAATTCATGTATTCAAGGTCAAAACATTTGCATGACAACATCATTTCACTAAGAGGGAGCTTTGAACCCATAAAACTAATCAATCAATCATTTTCATACTGTCTTATTTAAAATTATTTATGCTTGTAACATGAATGCATTCTTTTCCTTTGATCTTTTTATGGTTTATATACCAGAATGTAAGCAACAGCTAAGAAGTATCAAATAATACACGCAGATATGTGATATTGCACACTTAAATCTGGGCTGTAGTTTTATTACTCTCAGAAAGCCATGCAATAATCAACGACCTAGATGTGATATTGCACGACCTAAGCTCCACCTTCATTTGAAAGAAAATAATTAATTCTTGGCAACATTTTATTAATTTATCCTTGAAAACAAATTGATTTGATAGTTGATCTATCTAAATTTACTTCAGTAAAGAGAACATTCACTGTTTTAAAGTACAATTCCGACAATACCTGTAAGAAAAAGTCTCTACTAAATGAACAACCAACTCTAAATTTTGTCTTTTAGCTTAAAATTGAAAACTTAATTAAAAAAAAGGAAGAAAATGTAACATTTAATGAAAAGAGTATGTTTAGGTTACGATAAGGGGTACAGAAAAGGGGGTAATTTTGGGGAAATTTACATATAAATGTGGCCAAAAGGAATCTCATTCTCAGACAAATATACTATCATAATTTTTCACCTAATATTGATAATGAAATAAATTCTATTATTCTAAAATTGAATTAAATAACTTACTTATTACATTAAAAATAAATTTCAACACATTGCAATATATCACATTCATTGTAGAATGTAAAATCACCGACACATGATCGTGGTCGTTCGATCTCTTTTTTTTTTATAACTTTATACTGGTTGTATTGTTGATATATTTGTGTGAATAAAAAATGTGGGACAAATTCTAATTTATTGGGAAATTCAAAATAATGTTAATGTAAATGGAAATATATTTTTATGTTATTTCAACATTGTAATTTAATCACTTGGAAGCATGTGCCAATGTGATATTTGTTAACAGGCAGAATAAGACAATAAAGAAATGTAAAAAAATGCATTTTCCGAGCTCGTGCAGGAATTCGATTATTGACGACACAATACCGGTTTTCTAAATTTGATACCTGTCAATTCATGTTACAAATCATTTATACCACGCCCTCCTCGTTAAACTATTAAGCAATTCACGCTTCACATTCAATTGTTGAACCACTTTAACTCGGGAAAACCGTAGTCTAAATATTACATAAAATTATATTTTGTTAAAAATAATGTACAATAAGAGATAACCTATTGTTTATTTTTACAAAATTACACTGAGCAAGTTATCTCCCTTTACCAAATTGAATTTCATTTGAATGAATAAAGACTTATTTATTATTTATTCTATAGACAACACTGCATTATAATTTAACATTAACAGTCACTGCTCTAATGTCATCAACAACTGGTTAAAAACCTTGAATATTGTTAATGTTTATGTTTACTGAAACATGATTTTTATAAAGTAAATGTTAAATAATAATATTGAATTCATAGATGTGATTGAAAGGGGCATTATCTGCCAAAATCGTAAATTTTTGCTATCCATAAAAACTATCAGATATGATTGATGCCTTAATAAAACGTGTTTCTGTAACTTATAAATGTTATGAAATGTACGCGCATCGGGGGGAAAAAGGTGCAACTGCTCGTGTTTTGAGATCGATCAAGAAATGGACACCATCATATTAATTATTGGCATTGTTTACGAAGTTTGCCGAATCGTCATTAAATCAATACAACAGTGCACTTATTTCTTATTTTCTGTGAATCTGCTTTTAGTCTGCTTTAATTACGGACAAAGAACCATGCAAGTTTGCAGTTAATAAGCGACAAAATACAAATTATTCATTTTTACCTGTCACTAGTAAGGTCAGTTGCATACGGAGAAAGTGAGGTCAAATTATTTGCTTGCAAGGAAATAACAAATTGATGGTAATTTTCGTTCTCAAAAGGCGAAAAGTGGTACGATAAGCTGTTTAATGTGAAATATTTACCTTTATTTCATCATTTTAAAGCTATTTACCAATTTCCAAAACATATAATTTATTTGGTCAAAATCATAGCTAATGCCTCTTTAAAGTTTTTATTAAAGTACAATGTACAAAGATTATTATGTCAACTACTGTTGCTGAAGCGATGTAATGTTATAATGAATGTTAGTAGATTTTACTGTAAGCAAACTATACCACACTAAATATTATTCAGAAACCTTTTTAAATTAAATGTGAATTAAAGTTCAACACTGTAATTTTCTCCTTATTTACATCAACCTATGGAATATCAAATTCTGTCTCCTTTAAACAAAGTTTTGCAAATGTATTCTGTATAAAAAAATTATTTTTATATAGTTCTAAATAAAAACTGAAAAATTTTGGTGGTGTTTGACCAGAGGACTGTTTATGTAGTCCATCGTTTGATAACATTATACCCATGTTTTAGACTGTTTGTCCATCGTTTGATAACATTATACCCATGTTTTAGACTGTTTGTCCATCGTTTGATAACATTATACCCATGTTTTAGACTGTTTGTCCATCGTTTGATAACATTATACCCATGTTTTACACTGTTTGTCCATCGTTTGATAACATTATACCCATGTTTTACACTGTTTGTCCATCGTTTGATAACATTATACCCATGTTTTAGACTGTTTGTCCATCGTTTGATAACATTATACCCATGTTTTACACTGTTTGTCCATCGTTTGATAACATTATACCCATGTTTTACACTGTTTGTCCATCGTTTGATAACATTATACCCATGTTTTACACTGTTTGTCCATCGTTTGATAACATTATACCCATGTTTTAGACTGTTTGTCCATCGTTTGATAACATTATACCCATGTTTTACACTGTTTGTCCATCGTTTGATAACATTATACCCATGTTTTAGACTGTTTGTCCATCGTTTGATAACATTATACCCATGTTTTACACTGTTTGTCCATCGTTTGATAACATTATACCCATGTTTTAGACTGTTTGTCCATCGTTTGATAACATTATACCCATGTTTTACACTGTTTGTCCATCGTTTGATAACATTATACCCATGTTTTAGACTGTTTGTCCATCGTTTGATAACATTATACCCATGTTTTACACTGTTTGTCCATCGTTTGATAACATTATACCCATGTTTTAGACTGTTTGTCCATCGTTTGATAACATTATACCCATGTTTTACACTGTTTGTCCATCGTTTGATAACATTATACCCATGTTTTAGACTGTTTGTCCATCGTTTGATAACATTATACCCATGTTTTACACTGTTTGTCCATCGTTTGATAACATTATACCCATGTTTTAGACTGTTTGTCCATCGTTTGATAACATTATACCCATGTTTTACACTGTTTGTCCATCGTTTGATAACATTATACCCATGTTTTAGACTGTTTGTCCATCGTTTGATAACATTATACCCATGTTTTACACTGTTTGTCCATCGTTTGATAACATTATACCCATGTTTTAGACTTTTTGTCCATCGTTTGATAACATTATACCCATGTTTTAGACTGTTTGTCCATCGTTTGATAACATTATACCCATGTTTTAGACTGTTTGTCCATCGTTTGATAACATTATACCCATGTTTTAGACTGTTTGTCCATCGTTTGATAACATTATACCCATGTTTTAGACTGTTTGTCCATCGTTTGATAATATTATACCCATGTTTTAGACTGTTTGTTTTGTTTGTTTTTGTTTTTATTAAATGATATATAATTAGAATTTCTCATTTTGTTTTCTATTTTAGCATGCAGGAACCCTCACAGTTGATAAAACAACCAAATTTGAAGTGAGACCAGAAAAACCCAATAATTATAAATTTATATTATATACTAGTAACAGAGGAAGAATAAATACTTTTAAGGTAACATGATATTGTTCAGTATGGGGTGGAGGCATAATAGTTTTACTCATGTCTAATATGGTGACGGTCCAATAGTCTGAAGGTCCGATAGTCCGAAGGTCCAATAGTCTGAAGGCCCGATAGTCCGAAACTCAAATAGAATTTTTTTATTTGTGTTTATTCCAACTTGAGCTCGATAAACAGGTTTACACCCCGTTTTTAAGCATTTTCGGTGAATCGTCTATGAATATTAAGGTTGATAAAAGAATGATTCCCTTTGTTAGAAATTGGATATCTAACTAAACGGTAGTACAGTAGAAAAAGAAAAAAGCAGTTTAGCTACAATAGCGATTTTTTTTTTTACCAAGATGGTGACAGTTACAAATGTAAATCAACTCTAACTACAATTTTAATTAAACATATACACATATTTTTATTTATTCTTTTATTTATTTTTAAAGTAATTTAAATTCAGAATCATTTAATATCTAATAATGTTGCTACTATGTACGTGCATGCATACAGACAAATATGCTGTGGTTCGTTGTTTTCTAAACTAAAATACATCCTTTTTGCAATAGAAAGCACCCAATTTTGCCCTGGCTATGCCACTGTATATTTGAGTTGAAACACATACATTTATAATTATAACATAGATGGAAAACGTCACCGAGAGGCTCACAAAACCCGGAATTGTTCACCTAGGTTAAGTTCATGAGAAATTATCAAAAAATTCAAATGATGCCTTTGCTGCCATATCTGTGTACACATTTATTGCTAAGTTGTATCATTTGTGCATGATCTGACAGTTAAAATCTCTGCCAAATTTAATTGAATTCATTGTCTTTAGTGCCTCTCCGAGAGATGATAATGAATTCCCATAAAGCTATAATGTAAACTTTGACCGTGCCGGTTGGTCATTTTGAATTTCTGATCTACACCAAAGCTATAATTGGGGCCGTCATGGTCGTGATCGTATGGTAGTTGGATATATAACTACCTATGCAAACAGTGCCTATTACCACTAACGTTGTGAGATCGAATCCCGATCAGTCGAAGGGGAGGTTAGCTCAATGAGCTCATACAAGCCTATCGCCAATATGACGTGGGTTCGTGCCCAGCTTTGTGAATTACAAAAAAGGGTACACTCGACTCCACAGTTGCTTGCCCAGTGTCGGTGGTTCTCTCTGGGTACTCCGGCTTCCTCCACCACTAAAAACTTATCTCCAAGATATAGCTGAAATACTGCTGAAAGTGGCGTTAAAACCCAATTAATCAATCAATCAACCTATCAGTCAAGGTGTACTCGATACAACATTATGTGGTAAAGTTTGTCAGTGACTTGCGGCAGGTCGGTGGTTTTCTCTGGGTACTCCGGTTTCCTCCACCAATAATAACTGAAAGTGGCTTAAAAACCATAACCCCCCCCCCCAATGGTGTTAGTCACTTGTGTGCACGACTATGTTAACCCCAAAAAACTTTCCGTACGACTTTATTTCTTAATTTTTCCAGATACATTGCAAAATATATTTTCACACCTTCTATTTGCTTCCGTAGAACGTTAATAAGGACCTCTCATTAATAGAAATATGTATTACAGACTTCATATAAAACGCTTATGATATTGTTGAGAAAAAAATCTTCAAATATTGACCATCAAAATATCCATCGGTCTATCGGGTCTTCAGACTATTTGGACTTTCGGACTATTGGGTCTTTGGACTATTGGACCTTCAGACTATTGGGCCTTTGGACTATCGGGCAGACACCGTCTAATATCCCCCCCCCCCCCCCTCAAGAACCATAAAAGGCAGGCCAAGTCATTGATTGAATTTTATTAAATATTGTTGAACCATGATGGGAATTAAATCCACAATTATTATGGTAACATGCAATGAATCCATCAGAAGATATAACTCTTAACTATCATATGATCACGGCTATAATGGTGATAGGCAATGAGTCCATTGGTCAATTTAACTCTAACTATCATATGGTAATGGCTATGATGGTGGTAAACTGTCATGCCAAATCACTTGGAATGTGCAGCCAAGAAAAATGGGAAACTAATACCGGATTTTTTTTTTTCAGAATAAATTATATAGATAAAATATTATATAAATTCTTGGAAATGAACTCTGCTGACACAAGAAATTTCTTAAAATTTAAATAAATACCATAACAATTTTCAATCCATATTAGAAAATGCCATAAATATTTAGATTATGCAAAATATTGTCAAGAAAATATTTGTGATGATAAAGAAGTAACCATGTACGAAATCGTCCATCTATATTTCAAACAGATAACAGGTTTTTCTGGTAAATAAAGAACAAAATATTCAGTTCATAGTATGGTAAAAAAAAGCACTACAAAGGAAATGAATTCATATTAAGCACCTGGTTACCTTAATATTGATGACACCAGATTGCTTAGTATTTCAGTATCAACATTGAAGTTACTTACAAAACTGAACATATAAAGTTGTGTCATGTTCACCTCGTCACAGACAAGAATCAAACTCCCAACCCTTGCGATAGACACTGATAACATAGGTAAATGTACATGTATATCCAACGATCACATGATCTCTGCCAGAACAAGCCTCATATGATTTCCACCAGGACAGCCTCATGCGATCTCAGCCAGGACAAGCCTCATATGATCTCCACCAGGACAGCCTCTTGTGATCTCAGCCAGCACAAGCCTCATATGATCTCCACCAGGACAGCCTCATGCAATCTCAGCCAGGACAAGCCTCATATGATCTCAGCCAGGACAAGCCTCATATGATCTCCACCAGGACAGCCTCTTGTGATCTCAACCAGGACAAGCCTCATATGATCTCAGTCAGGACAGCCTCATATGATCACAGCTAGGATGGATTGATATGGTCTCAGCCAGGACAGCCTCATATGGTCTCAGCCAGGGCAGCCTCATATGATCTCAGCCAGGACAGCCTAATATGATCTCAACCAGGACAGCCTCATATGATCTCAACCAGGACGGCTTCATATGATCACAGCCATGACTTTTCTATTACTTTTGTAAATGATTTATGGAATTGATAAATACTTTTCAGTCACATCTTAGATGATTTTTGAAAATTATTTATTATTTTTTTCAGAGTGACAAGAAGTCTGAGAGGGATTTATGGAGAGGTTATATAGTGGGTGTTGCAAGGGTAAGAATCTTGACTACTGAGGGAGGGTAAGAATCTTGACTACTGAGGGAGGGTAAGAATCTTGACTACTGAGGGAAAGTTAGATACAAATATACAAATCCATGTGTAACCTTTGTTTAACGTTTGATGAACTGTAGAAAATATCAACTAATGGATGAGGAATTATACAGCTATTTGTTAACCTCATCACATGAATAAACAGCTTTTAAAGATACCAGTTTTAAATTTGGGGCACCAGATGCAAGTTTCCATATTCAGCAAACTCTGAATACAAATCATTTCAACATAATTAAAGATAGATGCTTACTGCATCTTTTTTTTGTCAATTTAAAAAAAAAATGCAATGACCATCTAATTTTAATTAAATTGCAAAAACCTTGTACAATGAAAAAAACCAAGCAGACCAAAATGTTGAATTGTACCATTAAGGATATTTCTGACAGAGAGAGAAAGAGAGATAAAGATTAGTTTTACAAGCAAATTTCATATTTAAATGTCTGAACTTAGAATCAGTTATTTTCATGTAGGTGTTTGGCTCATGGGCTGGCAGTACAATCAGGGATTAATGGACCACCAGGAGTACATGTTATACAATAATCCAGTGGTAGTAAGAAATAAAGAGACCTTTATTAACTATTACTGAACACATGGATTATTTACAGCTATTCTTTACTGAACTTACTACTGCAGCTAACATGCTTCGCCATTACCAGTGATTTATTATTCCTGAATAAAAACTTAATTTTTCCATACTGAAAAGTTTTACAAAAAAACCAACCAATCTAAATACATTGCATATCTATAATTTTATTTTCAAACCTGCATTTGACACCTATGAATCATTGTTCGTTTTGTTGATATTGGTGAAATCATTGACCATCACTGTTTAAACTTTCTTTTCATAATTCTGTGTTCAAACAAATCTTTATTTTTGTGATTTTATGACATTTTAATGTGAATTGATTGTTTCTGTTACAGAATAGTATTGTAGGTTTTACTTTCTTTATGGTTGTGAGGGGTCATTGTGGTCATGATCGCATGGTAGTTAAATTTACAACTATCTATGCAATTAGTGCCTATCACCACTAATGTTGTGAGTTCGAATCCCACTCAGATGGGGTGTACTCAATACAACATTATGTTATAAAGTTTGTCAGTGACTTACGACAGGTCGGTGGTTCTCTCCGGCTCCTCCGGCTTCCTCCACCAATAAAACTGATCGCCTCGATATAACTGAAATATTGTTGAAAGTGGCATTAACACCATAAAACTAACCCCTTTCTGGTTGTGTAGGCATTAACACTGTTGATGAGATCAAAGTTAACAACAGGAGGTTTTACTGTAATCTAATAAAAATATAATTGTATCATTTTACGTTCACAGCAAAAAGTTCCAGATGACCTAGATCTTCCCAGAGACATTATAAACAGAATCAAGCAAGATGTTGCCAACTTCCACTTGGCTAACGATAGTCCTGAACAATTTGATGTTGTCAGCAGGACAAGTCTTGATAACCGTTCATCCACTAGTAATGTGTCAACTATTAGTCCACAGGAGTCAGTTAGTAGTGGACGGTCCAATCCAAACAGACGCAGTGTAATGTCTGGTGACAGTGGAGTTAGTGTCTCTGTTAGTCAGAGGTCACCTTCAAGTGGTAGTGAATGCATGACTATGGGGGGTGTTGGTGGTGGCCCTTTTATGGTAAAATATTTTCTTTTGTATATTGATGTTTTTAAGTAATATCATAAGATGATGAATGGAAATATTTCTTTTTGAATGAATGAATGAATACTTTTTTTTGTAAAAAAGCATAAGCATGCTATGGCAAATGAAATTATGTACAAAACATGACAAATAAACAGACATCAGAGATCAGTAGTAACATTGTAAAAAAAAACAACAATAATATTATGACAATACGTGATCTAATTTTTGCAAAAGATCTTGGGTTCAATCTCTTCTTGAGTGAGACTGAAGGCTATAAAATTAATATTGCGTCTCTGGTAGGCATGTAGCATTAAAGAGACTGGTTTGCTCAGAGTAAGGATAGTTTGTCTGAGTGAAGAGACATGTCTACCTGTCAACTTCTGTTTCAGTCAGTTAGCATTGTAAAATGGAAATGAGTGATCATAGTAAAATTCCAGCTAAATGTTTTCGTCTAGCACTAAACAGACATCAACTCATCAAAAAGTAGATTGTTTTTATGATGATGACATGAAAAGTTGCACAGTAGGTGGCATTCAATAACAATCACTCATTATAATTACACAAATTACAAAATATTGAAAGTTTTATTTTTTCTGCATTATATGCTTGATTTCTGAATCGCATTTAATCGTTTTTATTTCAGAGACACAAGTTTACAAATGCACCAGAAGATTCTGTTGCTCCTAGGTTAGTATATCTTAGTGTTACATATTTAGCTAAAATCAAAAGTATTAAACCTTATTATTGGTTCTTTAAGCTTGTACAATATAGAAAACAGAATGTTATACATTAGAACCAGTGATTTACTTATATATTATATTTTGTAGTTGGTTCTTTGAAGCATGTACAAGAGAGAAAGCAGAATCTTATTTAGCCATAGCAGCAGAGAATAAATTTGGTGACACACTGATGAGAGAAAGTACAAAGTTCAAACAAGATGGCAGCTATGTCATAAGTAAAAGAATTGTTAGACAAGGGTATGTTGAGTTAAATAATGTAATTTCATGGTTCATTACAAAGCTTGAAATTTAAATCTTTCGTTAGAAGAATTTATGTGAGTACTCAATACATTATGACCTTGTTATAATACTTATTGTTTTGTTTGTCAGAAATGATGAGGGAAGGGGACATTTACTTCTGTCTGCCACTAGAAAAGTAGGGAGAATTCTGTATGGATGAAAATAAGAAGAGTTTGAAGATGCCAAAGGGGTAATCAGAATCTGTATATCGAAGAAGAACAGACAACACAATGGCAAAAAGAAAAAGTACAAAAGGACAAACAACAATCTACAAAACATACATATAAAACTATAGATCGAGTAACAGGAACCCCACTAAAAACTGGGGGTGAACTCAGGTGCTCCGGAAGGGTGAGTAGTTCCTACTCCACCAGTGACACCCATCGTGTTAATGTAGTTACAAAATCGGTGATAAGTCATGAATGAGGAAAGGACTGGGAAGTGCTTACGACAAGTGAAACATATCCATGGTCATAAATTAGGGGCTATTGTGGTCGTGATTGTATGTTAGGTGGATTTACAACTACCTATGCAATCAGTATCTATCACCACTAACGTTGTTAGTTCGAATCCCGCTCATAGCGAGGTGTACTCAATATTATGTGATCAAGTTTGTTAGTGACTTGTGCCAGGTCGGTGGTATTCCCCGGTTTCCTCCACCAATAAAACTGACTGCCACGATATAACACCAAAGCCCAAAAACAAATTAGCCTTTTGTAGGGGGCTACAAAAGTGGTCATAAATGTGTAAGAAATGTTGTTGTCTCTAAAGAGGTTTCTGGGTTGAGCCCTGGGAATCGCCACCAGAACCAAGTGAAAATAATGAAATAAGGGAGATAGGTTACTATTATATGATAAAACTCAGACATAATTTATGAAATCTATAGTTTTATGAATGTTATATGCCTTAACAGCAGTAAAACTTATGGATACTTGAATACTGTTTTATCATATAGATATAAACGAATTACATCATCATATGATATTATACTGACATTATTATATGGTTTTTATTCATTCATCTTATTATCAATGTAATCAATTCTTTATCTCTTTCTTTTTCAGAAGATCATCAGTTGAACATTACGAAGTTATACGAGTGGATCGGGGATATAAGATAAAAGTAGAAAATCAAGTTAGTATACAGAGGAGGGACTACTTTATGTCTTGTCTTTTTAAATCATCCTAATAGAAAGTGTGTCTGAGCTATTGACATCACATGGCATCCATTGTACCTGTCTGTAAGCTGTTGATAGTGTCATTATCTCCAAAGAAACAATGTGGTCCTGCAAAAAGATCCTTCAATTCATTTCTTTCTGATATCTATATTAGATTATATAAGGCTGACATGAACAATAATAGTGTCTGATTTAGTGAATATTACCAAAAAAAACATGTGTATTGAACCAATACTTAAAAAAGATCAGATATGAGCGGTCCTCTTACATGAATACTAATTTGGTTACGAACTGACATCCATAATAGTCGGAATCATTTTCTCCAAGAAGTTCCCTTATTTTGTTCGGATATGACATTCAACAGGAGAGAATGTAGCCAACATATAGCTTTACATGTATTAGCACGACTAAATCAACAATTAAATTTTACTTCCTATTCTATTATAGATAGCTAACAGAATAATGTTATTGTTCCAATCAATATCCATAATTTCCTATGCATGATTTTAGTCTGTAAAGGAACAGTAAATAAAAGATATCCAATATTTTAAAATACAAAATGTAAATAAAAATAAGAATTTTCACTGGTACTATAATATAAATTCATAGTCTGTTTATTTTGTTGATTTATTACAATATTGGAATTAAATTGTTGTTTAAATCTGTTATTGTATAAATTATTTAATAGAGGAATTGTTGAAAAGAAATATAAATTTTCTATTTTTAGCATGATGCAATGAGAAATTTGACAGATGTGATGAATTATTTTGTCCGTACATCAGGAAGCTATGGTACAATACCCCTATCAACAAATCGTTTTAGTGATTATGGTATGACTGAAGACCCATACAACACTGGCAGAATACAGATTGAAGGTACATAATATGAATTTCAAGCTGCTTTTATGATGTGATGGTTAGCATACTCCTTTAATTGGCATTGGATTCAAGGCCATGTCTAATACAAACAAACACTCTGTAAAATTGTAACCAATTCTTCTCTATTAAAAACAACATTAAGGAGACAGGAGATAGGTACTCAGATTATTGTATCCTTTGTGGGTATGTCACGTCTTATGATGGCTGTTACTTTAGTAAGCTAACAGTTTTTGAAAAAGAATTAAAAATCTGCAATTCACAATGTAATTTGGTCATTTTGTGGTATTATCTCACTGTCTATATTATTCAAATTTTTTTTATATAGAAAACTATGTAATTTTTTGTAGGATATTGAAAGCAAATTGCCTTGAGATTTCACTATAACTTTCAAAGTTCAAAATGTTTAGGTATTAAACAGCATAGCTTTTTTATGAAGGAGTAGAAAACTTCTGAATGTGAATAAAATGCTACCTATAGTCTGTGTCACATGATCCACTTTTCCGCAGTATGGTACATAATTTTTCATATACCCTTTTGTTTGTTTGTTTGTTTTATGGTGTTTTACACCACTTTCAACAATATTTCAGCTATATTGTGGCAGTCAGTTTTATTGGTGGAGGAAATCAGAGAACCCGGAGAAAACCACCAACCTGTCACAAGTCACTGACAAACTTTATCACATAATGTTGTACACCTCGTCCTGATCGAGATTCGAACTCACAGCATTATTGCATTGAAAATCAAATAATATAATCCCTCACAAGGTAAGCACAAAGAATGATCTCTCAGATGCACTTTAGTTTGACATAATGCAGTGTATTGTTTTCATTTCCCACCACTTCAACACATTATTGAACTCCGTAACACAAAGTACAAAAAGTATGATGTGAATTTATATTGGATAGCCAGATAAAAACTAAAACAGATCTCACAACCATCTAATTATAATTATATTGGACCATGTATTTAGATCTAGTGTTGAATAGAATAGACAAGTTTTTCCGTAACTAAAATCTATAAACAAAACATTTACTGCACAACTACATGACATTATAATATAGGGTTATTGCATAAATATTGGTGAATATTGTCCCAAGCAGTATATCATATTTCACGAGCTTGTGAGTGCAATATGATATATTGCGAGGGACAATATTCACCAATATTCATGCAATAACCCTTTTTAAAATTATATAGTAATCAATATTTTATCCAGCCTAAAGCATATTTTATATAATTATTGTGTATTTTATTATATTTAAGTGCAATATACATTTTATCAGTATTTTTTTTAGAATTTCCTCAAATTATGCATTTTTTTTACGATACCATCTTCGGCCATTTTTATTTACCAAACGACAAATGATGCAATAAATTTAAGACCAATTTCGGAACGCATCAGTACTTTTCCGAAAATGACGATATTTAGCGTGCAAATACAAGGATATATTGCACGATTATTTTCCATTGAAATTAATGGGAAAATATTTATTACTATATAATAAAAACATATACTAACAGGGATTTCAATAATCGCTGGTTCGACTGTTAGAAACTAGAATATTTTTTCATTAAATAAAAGAAATATACAATATTTATTCACTCTTTCATCTTAAAGATTTTTAAAATTCACAATGATACAAAAAAACAATGCATTTCAGGATCGATAGCATTGCATTTGTCAGGGGTTATCTAATACTAGGGGAATGAAACGAATTTATCCGAATTTATCATTAATCGGTGTCAATTCTATGCTTACCTTATTATCATTTGATGTTCGATTAAACGTTTAAATGATGAGAGATATTTCAGTTGAAAAATCTAGAGACACATCGAAAAGATAATCATGTTATCGATGGATAACTCATGAGATACGCAAATGGAAAAGTTTGAAGCGCCACAGTCATATTGAAATGGTCTTACTGCTTGCTAAAATAAAAAAAAAAATCATTTCTATGAAACCTTCTTTTTCATGCACTTGTAAGCTACCTTAAAATGTCTCAGAATGCACCATTTTGAATGTAAGTGAAAAAATATTTCTGTACCTCCCCCTCCACACTTTTATCATGTAGCCGCTTCAAATTTCAATTCAGCCTGTTCAATACAGTCGTAATGAATACCCTGTACTAACTACTATATTTTTACCATATATTGTTTTTCAATCAACCGACTCATTTTCATTAATTGAAGATATATTTTAAAGGAATATCTGTTATTCAGAAGGTTGATTTTGAAAGACAAAGTAAAGTTAATTTAAAAGACAACTTGTTTACTTAGGTTTGATAATCAACAAATAGATTGAATGAGTGTTGTTTTATGCCAAATGAGCAATATTTCAGTTACCAGTATATCATGGCACGAACAAGTTACATTTGATAAGATGATGATGATGTCACATTGTACTGGTCCAACACACTTAGTTGGATATTTATAGTGCAAGATCATGGACAGACATGTCGCTCCACTCGGACACATTATCATGAATCTGAGCCAACCAATCTTTGTTCCTACTCCTTAATGCTGCATGCTTAGCAGAGAAGCAACAAAACCATTTTTATAGCCTTTGGTTTGATCCTACTATGGCTTGAAACCATGATCTATCTCACTTGATATGAGCATGCTAATCATTACACCACTGGTTTTAACAAATAGAAATGTTGTGCATGCTATTGGGGCATATTTAATTGATCAATGACATTGAGTTTAAAAAGCATTTTTGAAAAATAATATTTTTTTTTACAGAAAAAAAAGGTGAGGGGGAAAATACTACATTACATTAACAATAAAAAGTGTGATTTATTGTACAACCTAACATAGAGTTTACTTTAACATACTGTTTATTACATAGAGTTTACTTTAACATACAGTTTATTCAATTATTTAAACATAGAGTTTACTTTAGCATACAGTTTATTTCATTATTTAAACATAGAGTTTACTTTAACATACAGTTCATTTAAACATAGAGTTTACTTTAACATACAGTTTATTTAAACATAGTGTTTACTTTAACATACAGTTTATTTAATTATTTAAACATAGAGTTTACTTTAACATACAGTTCATTTAAACATAGAGTTTACTTTAACATACAGTTTATTTAAACATAGTGTTTACTTTAACATACAGTTTATTTAATTATTTAAACATAGAGTTTACTTTAACATATAGTTTATTTAATTATTTAAACATAGAGTTTACTTTAACATACAGTTCATTTAAACATAGAGTTTACTTTAACATACAGTTTATTTAAACATAGTGTTTACTTTAACATACAGTTTATTTAATTATTTAAACATAGAGTTTACTTTAACATACAGTTCATTTAAACATAGAGTTTACTTTAACATACAGTTTATTTAAACATAGAGTTTACTTTAACATACAGTTTATTTAATTATTTAAGCATAGAGTTTACTTTAACATACAGTTTATTTAATTATTTAAACATAGAGTTTACTTTAACATACAGTTTATTTAATTATTTAAACATAGAGTTTACTTTAACATACAGTTTATTTAATTATTTAAACATAGAGTTTACTTTAACATACAGCTTATTTCATTATTTAAACATAGAGTTTACTTTAACATACAGTTCATTTAAACATAGAGTTTACTTTAACATACAGTTTATTTAAACATAGTGTTTACTTTAACATACAGTTTATTTAATTATTTAAACATAGAGTTTACTTTAACATACAGTTCATTTAAGCATAGAGTTTACTTTAACATACAGTTTATTTAAACATAGTGTTTACTTTAACATACAGTTTATTTAATTATTTAAACATAGAGTTTACTTTAACATATAGTTTATTTAATTATTTAAACATAGAGTTTACTTTAACATACAGTTCATTTAAACATAGAGTTTACTTTAACATACAGTTTATTTAAACATAGTGTTTACTTTAACATACAGTTTATTTAATTATTTAAACATAGAGTTTACTTTAACATACAGTTCATTTAAACATAGAGTTTACTTTAACATACAGTTTATTTAAACATAGAGTTTACTTTAACATACAGTTTATTTAATTATTTAAGCATAGAGTTTACTTTAACATACAGTTTATTTAATTATTTAAACATAGAGTTTACTTTAACATACAGTTTATTTAATTATTTAAACATAGAGTTTACTTTAACATACAGTTTATTTAATTATTTAAACATAGAGTTTACTTTAACATACAGCTTATTTAATTATTTAAAATAGAGTTTACTTTAACATACAGTTCATTTAAACATAGAGTTTACTTTAACATACAGTTTATTTAAACATAGTGTTTACTTTAACATACAGTTTATTTAATTATTTAAACATAGAGTTTACTTTAACATACAGTTTATTTAATTATTTAAACATAGAGTTTACTTTAACATAGTTTATTTAAACATAGAGTTTACTTTAACATACAGTTTATTTAAAGAGGCATTAGCTACCATTTTGACCAAAAAAATTATATGTTTTGAATATTGGTAAATAGCTTTAAAAGGATGAAATAAAGGTAAATATTTCATATAACAGCTTATCGTACCACTTTTCACCTTTTGAGAACTAAAATTAACATCGATTTATGATTGCAAGCAAATAATTTGACCTTGCTTTCTCCGTATGCAACTGATCTTACTAATGACAGGTAAAAACAAATAATTTGTATTTTGTTGCTTATTAACTGCAAACTTGCATGGTTCTTTGTCCTTAATTAATCAGGGGTTTCAAAGTTTTTTTATAATAGGAGGTACTTCTTAAATTTTAGAAGTTACCTAAAAAATTAGACCGGGGGTCTGGGGCCTGAAATCTAGCATTTTGTGGACCAAAAAATGTACTTCAGAGACTGCAAAACATTAAGTGTTTTTGAAAGAAAAATCCAATTAACTTTCTCTTTAGAGTTCAGATTTCACCAAGACCATGCATAATGGATTTTTTTCTCCCAATTTCTTTATTGAATATTTCAGTTTACAGACTTCAGCCAAGATTGTTCATGGATAGTCCGCCATATCTTAAAAAAAACCAAAAGGACCATAAAGACCTACGGCTCCGCAGCTAGGCTTGACCAAGCCATTGTTATCAAAGCTTAAACTTCTCAAAATTCTTTTGTTGGCTTTGTCCTTTTCTTTTTCACAATATCTTGGCTTGTATGTTTTTTACTTTATTACCAGTAATTAAACTCATCAAAGACCATTGGCATGGATCAAGACATATAAGTGTAATAATTAATGAAACATATGAATTTAATTAAATGCAATCATCATTAATAACATTTATAATTTCAATAAATAGATCAATACAAATATAATTAAACAAAAACAATATATATTGTTACTTTCATGACTTAAGTGCAACAAAAAATGTTCGAACAAAAATGATTCGCGGGAAGACATTTATTAACATTTGAATCACAAAAGTTAAATTATTTTGCTGCAATTTGTGAAAAAAGTGTCCGGCCGGCGTTTTGTCTTGACATTACAATGTAATTCGTATTTGACCCATGTCCGGTTCTTTTTCCAGAATTCTAGTAATTTTATATTCCTTATCTCCTTTATCCCCTTTTAAAAATGTTTTTCCAGCACACTTTCATTTCTGTGAAGAACTGCGGTAGGGCCCCGTCAAAATATGTAAATAAATTAGCCATAGGTTTTTATTTTTTATCAACCCAGCTGTGAGCGAAGCGAACATGGTTGATACTTGTAAACACTTTGAAATCGGAAGCGAAAGTGTGAGGAGCTTAAGCCATTTGCCTGTTTTCGTAATTGAATATCTTTGTCGCGCCGAAGGCTCGACCAACATGAAACAAATAAAATAAAATAATGACTTTAAAATTGTATTGAGAATTAAAACTTACATGTTTGTGCCTTGGGCATGACTATATCATTCAAATAGAAAACAGGGTTTTACTTTCGAACTTGAAGAAGGCAGAGTTGTCATTGAAGGCTTCGTAAATAAAATAAATAATAAACTTTGTGTCGTGCCAAAGGCACGAACACTACGAGTAAAGAAATAAAATCGTCTGCCGGTACTATACACGATCTCAGACGGGTAAAAGTACCGGGTACCAGCCACTTTGAAACCCCTGATTAACGCTGACTAAAAGCAGATTCACAGAAAATAAGAAATAAGTGCATTGTTGTACTGATTTAATGACGATTCGGCAAACTCTAAACAATGCCGATAATTAATAAGATGGCGTCCATTTCTTGATCGATCTCAAAACACGAGCAGTTGCACCTTTTTTCCCTGATGTGCGTACATTTCATAACATTTATAAGTTACAGAAACACGTTTTATTAAGGCATCAATCATATCTGATAGTTTTTGTGGGTTACAAAAATTTACGATTTTGGCAGATAATGTCCCTTTAAATATAGAGTTTACTTTAACATACAGTTTATTTTAAACATAGAGTTAACTTAAGCATGGAGTTGTTTTCTCTCAGATTATTGCTTTGGTTTTTTTTGTGGATTGAATATATGCAAAATTATGAAAGTTCTAATTTGAACCTTACCAGTACCTTCAGGAATCATCTCAAAAGTTTGCAATTATCCAATAATGAGCCAGTTTATAATGAGTGTGAGTTCTGTCCATATTTGGTGTCCATTTATCTTCCATTATAACCAATTTTCACATTTTAATCTTCATGTACTTGGATGGAAATATGAAACAACCAAATTTATCTTACATCTCTCCATTTCCAGACCATTCTAAAAATATGTAGGGTTTATGAAGAAAACAAATGAACAGTGATCTATGTAGTGTAGAAGAAGGTTATTAATGGTAAATTAAAACTAGTCTGCTTTAAATCTCTCACAATTGCAGTAGAAAGGCTATGTAAAAATGCTCATTAAAATTTTATTCAAATCTGCCTACATTTGTTTAGATTATCATGATAGAAAGTAATTCTCTATTGGAAAATCATGATTCATTTAGATCCATGTTATGCATCTCTTTTGATGGTGTATTTAATATTTGTCTGTATTTAGCTTGTTCTAACACACTATTAACTTGTTTTTATACACAGACACAGTAGCAGCTGAACCAGTGCCAGGTAAAATGTTTGTTTGTCTATCTGTCTATTTAAATTAAGCAGAAATATTAATTATGTCCCCCAAACAAAGTTTGGGAGACATATTGTGTTTGCTTCGTTTCTTATTATTATTATTCTTATTATTATTACATCACCCCGACTGTTGTCGGGTGATGTATTACTATTCTACGTTTCTTTTTCACTATTATTATTTTTGCACCATTTCTTATTATTATTATTATTATTATTATTATTATTATTATTATTATTCCTCTTCATCTTCTCGCTGTGAGCTTGTCCGACCAAATTCTCAGAGACTGATGATCCGATCTTTACTAAACTTCACAGGAAAGTGGATCCCCATCTCAAGAGGTGCATTCAAGTCTTGGAATTTTCAAAATGGCCACCAATGTAAAAATTAAAAAAATCGTTAAAAAATTCAAATATTAAAAGATTTCAATGGAAATGGATATTTACAGGAAGTAAGACATGCTGCACCATATGGCGACCATTTTGGTTTGCTATGGTGGCCATTTTGAATCCAAAATGTCCGCCAAAATACAAAAATCCTCCGATTTGGACGAAATTTGGCTTCCAAGTAGATTATGATGTTGTGAATTGATATCCATTGTTGGTTTGCTATGGTGGCCATTTTGAATGCAAAATGGCGGCCAAAATACAAAAATCCTCCGATTTGGACGAAATTTGGTTTCCAGTAGATTATGATGATGCGAATTGATATCCATCGTTGGTTTGCTATGGTGGCCATTTTGAATCCAAAAATTGATATCCATCGTTGGTCGTCAAATTGTCAATGGTCTCCGATTTCAATGAAAATTGATATCTAGGAGTATTTTGAAGTGAGAAATTGGTTGGTAATGATGAAACTTGGATCCACATACCCAAATTCTGATATGGGGGTCGTTTGGGGACTTCTGTGTTTGCATCCAAACACAATCAAACCTAGTTATTACATCACCCCGATCGGGTGATGTATTGCTATTCTACGTTTCTTTTTCACTATTATTATTATTATTATTATTCTTATTATTCTTATTATTACATCACCCTGACTGTTGTCGGGTGATGTATTGTTATTCTACGTTTCTTTTTCACTATTATTATTACGTCACCCCGAACGCAGTCGGTTGACGTATTGCTATTCTACGTTTCTTTTTCACTATTATTATTATTATTATTCTTATTATTATTCTTCCACACATTTTTGTCCGCTCGATTTCTCGGAAATGCCTTGATCAAACTTTATGAAACCTTGTAGGAATATCATATGCCATGTGAAGTTGTGCTGGTAAGGGTTGATTTTTTTAAAATGGCTGCCATTGCCATGGAAATGGCCAAAATGCTAAAAAATTGAAAAACACATAAATAATCATAGCAGGTTACTCGCCAAACAGAAATTGATGAAACTTGATAGGAACAACATCCACATCTAGTGGAACGAGATAAGCCAAAAAAATCGGAATCTGTTGGACAAACTTTGCCACAGTTGCCATGGAAACAAAAAAGGGGGGATTTAAAAATAAATTAGATTCCTTTCATCAAACTTCATGAAACTTTGTAGGAATATCCATCGTAGTGTGTGGCAGCTTTTGGGGGGGTTGAACAAATTCAAAATGGTGGCCGTTGCCATGGTAACCAAGGTGCAATAAATGTTAAATTCACTCCAAACTTCACAAAGTTTTGCAGTAATGTTTCCTGTCACATCCACATCTAGTGGAACGAGATAATTAAGCCAAAAAAATCGGAATCGGTTGGACAAACTTTGCCGCAGTTGCCATGGAAACATAAAAGGGGGGATTTAATTTTTTTTTTTGATTCCTTTCATCAAACTTCATGAAACTTTGTAGGAATATCCACCGTAGTGTGTGGCAGCTTTTGAGGGGTTGAACAAATTCAAAATGGCAGCCATTGCCATGGTAACCAAGGTGCAAAAAATGTTAAATTCACTCCAAACAGCAGATCCTTTTGAAACTTGACAGAAAAATAGATCATCACTCAAAGTTGTGCTCTTTGTTTTTAAAGTTTTAAAAATGGCCACCAATATAAAAATTAAAAAAATCGTTAAAAATTCAAAAATGAAAAGATTTCAATGGAAATGGATATTGCTGCACCATATTGCGACCATTTCGGTTTGCTATGGTGGCCATTTTGAATCCAAAATGACCACCAGAATACACAAATCCTCCGATTTGGGAGAAATTTGGTTTCCAAGTAGATTATGATGTTGCGAATTGATATCCAAACTTCACAGGAATGTTAAGCACTATGAGTAGATGTGCAGACTACCTTCGGAATTTTCAAAATGGCCACCGTTGCCATGGAAACCACAAAAAAACACGAAAAATTTAAAGTGCTCGGAATTGGATGAAACTTTCCAGAAATTTTGTCTGACATGTATACACATAATTTTGAGGCTTAGAAATTTCAGAATGACCGCCGTTGCCACAAAAAACGTGAACAATTTAAAGTGCTTGGAATTGGATGAAACTTAATAGAAATGTTGTATGGCATGTGTATAAATGGTTTTGAGGCTTGGAAATTTCAAAATGCCTGCCGTTGCCATGGAAACCGCAAAACACTCAATTTAACACAAAGGTGAATAACAACCTTTTGAGGTTTAGAAATTTCAAAATGGCCGCCATTGCCATGGAAATTATTTTTGAATTTACAGCATAAATCATTTTCACTAAAGTCACCAATATCCTATAGTGTATGACAAACATCTTTTGCATTTTATTTCATGCTAATAATATAGTCTTCTAACATCTCCATTACTGGTGTTGTAGATGATGGCAGACAATTGAAGCCATTTTTTTCTTGCTTTGCTTACTAGTTTATTGTAGCATATTGTAGGGTAACATAACAAAGAAGCTCTACTATAGACATGATAGAGTTAAAAACTGGGCTCTAATTATTTCTTGCTATGTTCTCACACTATTCTTCATTCATACCACTAGTACTTGTATTGTTTGTTTGGGGGACATTTGTAGCGCTCTGCATTACAGTAACCAATATTTATATATACAATACAGCAGTCCCACTCTTATAAGGACATCCCCTTCTGCAATTAAAATGTGGCCTTATAATAGAGATGGCCTCTCTTGACAGTTTAGTAGTATTTTACCATCTTAAAGTATCTGAAATCTGGCCTGATAAGAGGGGTGATATTAGGTGGGAGGGGTCTTGTAAGAGGGGTGATATTTGGTGGGAGGGGTCTTGTAAGAGGGGTGATATTTGGTGGGAGGGGTCTTGTAAGAGGGGGGCTACTGTAATAGTATTGTATTCCATATAACGGTAATAGAGGTTTATATTCTGTTCTTATGAATGAGGAGAATTTTCTCTACCCCTTTAAAATGAATTGTGACAAGATTTAATTTCTGCTATCTTCATCTTTTATTATATTTATATTACATCTCTCATGACTAAAGCATCCTCTATATATAGATTTGTTCCCAAACCTATTATAGAATAAATATGGTTATTTTATGCATTTGATTATCAACTGACATTGTTTTAAAATGTTTATCAAATATACCATTTAATATAAATTGCAGAGTTAATTTTTTGTATTTTCTGGGGCTGACTATAGGTGTAATTGGAAAATTCTCTATAGACAAAGCTCTTTGAGGGGCTGTCGTGGTCATGATCTTATGGTTGTTGGATTTACAACTACCTATTCACTCAGTGCCTCTCACCACTTATGTTGTGAGTTCGAACCCCACTCAGGCGAGGTGTATTCGATGCAACATTATGTGATAAGGTTTGTCAGTGACTTGTTGCAGGTGGTGGTTTTCTCCTGGTACGCTGGTTTCCTCCACCAATAAAACTGACCGCCACGTTATATGACTGAAATATTGTTGAAAGTGACATTAAACACTATTGCCCTACCTCCATAAAAAGCTCCCTTTATAATAACGAAGTCACAACCTATTGTGTGACAAATATTACATGTGTCAATAAAAGGGTCGATAAGATGAGAAAATAAACAGGAGAAATATGATGAGGTTTGGGAGTCGTATCAAATCATTGATAATAATATGTTTTATGTTATCAGTTAGGGATAGAAATGGGCAGATAATAATGTGTTTTATGTTATCAGTTAGGGATAGAAACGGGCAGATAATAATGTGTTTTATGTTATCAGTTAGGGATAGATAGGGGCAGATAATAATGTGTTTTATGTTATCAGTTAGGGATAGAAACGGGCAGATAATAATGTGTTTTATGTTATCAGTTAGGGATAGATAGGGGCAGAAAATAATGTGTTTTATGTTATCAGTTAGGGATAGAAACGGGCAGATAATAATGTGTTTTATGTTATCAGTTAGGGATAGATAGGGGCAGATAATAATATGTTTTATGTTATCAGTTTATGTTAGGGATAGAAAGGGGCAGATAATAATATGTTTTATGTTATCAGTTAGGGATAGATAGGGGCTGATAATAATATGTTTTATGTTATCAGTTAGGGATAGATAGGGGCTGATAATAATATGTTTTATTTTATCAGTTTATGTTAGGGATAGAAAGGGGCAGATAATAATATGTTTTATGTTATCAGTTAGGGATAGATGGGGGCAGATAATAATATGTTTTATGTTATCAGTTTATGTTAGGGATAGAAAGGGGCAGATAATAATATGTTTTATGTTATCAGTTAGGGATAGATAGGGACTGATAATAATATGTTTTATGTTATCAGTTTATGTTAGGGATAGAAAGGGGCAGATAATAATATGTTTTATGTTATCAGTTAGGGATAGATAGGGGCTGATAATAATATGTTTTATGTTATCAGTTTATGTTAGGGATAGATAGGGGCTGATAATAATATGTTTTATGTTATCAGTTTATGTTAGGGATAGAAAGGGGCAGATAATAATATGTTTTATGTTATCAGTTAGGGATAGAAAGGGGCAAATAATAATATGTTTTATGTTATCAGTTTATGTTAGGGATAGATAGGGGCTGATAATAATATGTTTTATGTTATCAGTTAGGGATAGAAAGGGGCAGATAATAATATGTTTTACGTTATCAGTTAGGGATAGAAAGGAGCAGATAATAATATGTTTTACATTATCAGTTAGGGATAGATAGAGGCTGATAATAATATGTTTTATGTTATCAGTTTATGTTAGGGATAGATAGGGGCAGATAATAATATGTTTTATGTTATCAGTTAGGGATAGAAAGGGGCAGATAATAATATGTTTTATGTTATCAGTTAGGGATAGAAACGGGCAGATAATAATATGTTTTATGTTATCAGTTAGGGATAGATAGGGGCAGAAAATAATGTGTTTTATGTTATCAGTTAGGGATAGAAACGGGCAGATAATAATATGTTTTATGTTATCAGTTAGGGATAGAAACGGGCAGATAATAATATGCTTAAGTCATCAGATAATTCTGTTTTCCAGTACAGTAATGCAAATATATGTGGATGACACAAGATTTGAACTCTTTCGAGGAGATTATCGCTCATGCGCAATGTTCAGTTGATGAAAATATATATATATATATATATATTTTTGTGTGTACCACATAAGAATAATTGCAAAAAAAAAATTGGTTCACACGACATGAAACAGACAGATTCCTCAATAATCATTGTCAGGAATGTGTGCGTGCTTACCTCAGCATCCATGATTGTTTATCTTTTCTTCATAAGGTCATGATCGACAATCATCAGACCAAAACTTTTCTTCACCAATCATTGGAACAAAACAACCGAAAGTTAATCAGTCTCCACAATAATGGCAAGGACGATAAACATGCACACGGATTTGCAGATTTCTAGTTGTTGGGAACATATTTCGACTTGAAACATGCATGAATAGCTTAGTAAATTCCAAATTGATTTTTCAGGGAAAAATTTTCTTCACCCAAAACTGGTGTAATATCACTTTAAGAAATTAATTTTTTTCTCTGTTATATAAATATTGGGTATCTTCTACCTTTCATTATGTACCATAATATAATTTGTTTTTTTTTAACAGATTGTGGTAAGGTTCTTGTATATACATGTAGTTTTTATTAGAAACCTGGTATCACTGGTTCTGTTTGTCTGTTTTGATTTGTATGTTTGGTGAACTTGCTTGTCTCTCCATTCCAAACTGTCTTGTTGCCTACACACTCTATGCTGCCTTTCTATTACACAAATATATGGTTTGAGCCCTTGAGTCTTGTCAAGGTTTGATGCCAATGAAATTTTAAAAGAAACAAAGAGTATGAAGGGAAACAACTGGTTCAAACTACATATCAGTAAATACCCAATGTCATTGTATATAGAATAAGTCAGTCTGTGCCAAAAACCACTAGCCCTATGTCCCTATCTAGTAAAAATTGGTTTGGACTAGTAAACATTGGTTTGGACTAGTAAAAATTGCATAAAATTTACTTAATCAAATAGAAAAAATTCTTCTAAAATACTGTTCGGGCTAGTTTGTCAAAATGTTTTTGGCACAGACTGAATAAGTCATATACTTGAGAAAAGTTGTTATATTTGAAGCTCCAGAAGGAACTCCTATGAAATCACAGACCTCATAAAAATCTCAAGATCTCATTGAAGCCTAATGCTTTATACTGTTGGACCGGAAACTCTTAAAAATTAAACTTCAGATTGTACATAGCATGTTTGACATGACAAACAGAGGGGAAACTCTTAAATGCTTTCTGTGTTTACTAAGATTGTATTTTCAATTTAACTTCCCTCCTTGTTTACCCCAATCAGTTTACCCATATCATGCCTTTGCTGTTTGGATTCAAGTTTTGGACCGAGAAAGTAATAATGGGTAGAAATTAATTAATTATCTATTAAGCTGGTTGAAGTCAATCTTTGGTATTGGTAAATTTTAATACTTACCATAGGGTTTTATGGTTTTTTTGAGGGATATTACAGTTCCTTTTCAGGAGTAATAAATATTTTCTGAAATACATACATGAATTAATACATAAGTGAACATATGATATTAAATGCATATTTTATATTCAATGAAGACATCTGTATTTCTTGGTGATTTACTTAAAGAAATCAATCATGTAATAATAATTAGGCAGTATCAATGTACATGTTTAGTGTGTTCTATTAATGATCAGCTGCCTAAACCACTGTGCCTCCTCTCATGTGCTTACGGTTGGTAATATAGCACAAGCCAAATTTAATCAATTTTCTTCACACTTTGCTTGAAGTTTGGCATTTTTAAAAGGCCATACCACAATGCTTATTTTAAAAAAATAAAGATTTGGTATTTATTTATTGTAGCAGGTAATTTTGGAAGCCTTTGAAATTTATGAATTACCAAATCAGACATATGTATGAGATTAAGATAAACATGTTCTTCCTGAAAAAATGGAGCTGAAATGTCATCATTATGATGTAGCGAAAATTATTGTTTCTAGCATATTCTTTAACACAAAATTTATGTCTGCTACAAAAAGGGCCTTCTGTAATGTTAAATAGGGTGACAAAATTGTTGAATGTATAAAATCAAAAGCTATGCATCATAATTTAGTTATTCATGTGCTAGACAGGGTATATTGAATGACACTTTCCTGGATTTCAATTTATATACCCCATGGCTGAAGGCTAAGAGTGTATAAATCAGAAGCTGGGAAAATAACATTTATACTCTGTCTGGCACCTGAGTATATATATATAATGTTTTAGAAACTTACTTATATATTATAGCTAACTTTATATTGTATTCAATTTAATTGTCTTTTATTTATATTAATGTTGAACGAAAATAAGAATTTCTATTAAAAGGTGACAATCACAGCATGTGTTGAAATGGGTGACAATTACAGCATGTGTTGAAATGGGTGACAATTACAGCATGTGTTAAAATGGGTGACAATCACAGCATGTGTTAAAATGGGTGACAAATACAGCATGTGTTAAAATGGGTGACAATCACAGCATGTGTTAAAATGGGTGACAATTACAACATGTGTTAAAATGGGTGACAATCACAGCATGTGTTAAAATGGGTGACAAATACAGCATGTGTTAAAATGGGTGACAATCACAGCATGTGTTAAAATGGGTGACAATTACAGCATGTGTTAAAATGGGTGACAATTACAGCATGTGTTAAAATGTGTGACAAATACAGCATGTGTTAAAATGGGTGACAATCACAGCATGTGTTAAAATGGGTGACAATCACAGCATGTGTTAAAATGGGTGACAAATACAGCATGTGTTAAAATGGGTGACAATTACAGCATGTGTTAAAATGGGTGACAATCACAGCATGTGTTAAAATGGGTGACAAATACAGCATGTGTTAAAATGGGTGACAATCACAGCATGTGTTAAAATGGGTGACAATCACAGCATGTGTTAAAATGGGTGACAATCACAGCATGTGTTAAAATGGGTGACAATTACAGCATGTGTTAAAATGGGTGACAATCACAGCATGTGTTAAAATGGGTGACAATTACAGCATGTGTTAAAATGGGTGACAATTACAGCATGTGTTAAAATGGGTGACAATCACAGCATGTGTTAAAATGGGTGACAATCACAGCATGTGTTAAAATGGGTGACAATCACAGCATGTGTTAAAATGGGTGACAATTACAGCATGTGTTAAAATGGGTGACAATTACAGCATGTGTTAAAATGGGTGACAATCACAGCATGTGTTAAAATGGGTGACAATCACAGCATGTGTTAAAATGGGTGACAATTACAGCATGTGTTAAAATGGGTGACAATTACAGCATGTGTTAAAATGGGTGACAATTACAGCATGTGTTAAAATGGGTGACAATTACAGCATGTGTTAAAATGGGTGACAATTACAGCATGTGTTAAAATGGGTGACAAATACAGCATGTGTTAAAATGGGTGACAATTACAGCATGTGTTAAAATGGGTGACAATCACAGCATGTGTTAAAATGGGTGACAATCACAGCATGTGTTAAAATGGGTGACAATCACAGCATGTGTTAAAATGGGTGACAATCACAGCATGTGTTAAAATGGGTGACAATTACAGCATGTGTTAAAATGGGTGACAATTACAGCATGTGTTAAAATGGGTGACAATCACAGCATGTGTTAAAATGGGTGACAATCACAGCATGTGTTAAAATGGGTGACAATTACAGCATGTGTTAAAATGGGTGACAATTACAGCATGTGTTAAAATGGGTGACAATTACAGCATGTGTTAAAATGGGTGACAATCACAGCATGTGTTAAAATGGGTGACAATTACAGCATGTGTTAAAATGGGTGACAATTACAGCATGTGTTAAAATGGGTGACAATTACAGCATGTGTTAAAATGGGTGACAATTACAGCATGTGTTAAAATGGGTGACAAATACAGCATGTGTTAAAATGGGTGACAATTACAGCATGTGTTAAAATGGGTGACAATTACAGCATGTGTTAAAATGGGTGACAAATACAGCATGTGTTAAAATGGGTGACAATTACAGCATGTGTTAAAATGGGTGACAATTACAGCATGTGTTAAAATGGGTGACAAATACAGCATGTGTTAAAATGTGTGACAATTACAGCATGTGTTAAAATGGGTGACAATTACAGCATGTGTTAAAATGGGTGACAATTACAGCATGTGTTAAAATGGGTGACAATCACAGCATGTGTTAAAATGGGTGACAATTACAGCATGTGTTAAAATGGGTGACAATTACAGCATGTGTTAAAATGGGTGACAATTACAGCATGTGTTAAAATGGGTGACAAATACAGCATGTGTTAAAATGGGTGACAATTACAGCATGTGTTAAAATGGGTGACAATTACAGCATGTGTTAAAATGGGTGACAAATACAGCATGTGTTAAAATGGGTGACAATTACAGCATGTGTTAAAATGGGTGACAATTACAGCATGTGTTAAAATGGGTGACAAATACAGCATGTGTTAAAATGTGTGACAATTACAGCATGTGTTAAAATGGGTGACAATTACAGCATGTGTTAAAATGGGTGACAATTACAGCATGTGTTAAAATGGGTGACAATCACAGCATGTGTTAAAATGGGTGACAATTACAGCATGTGTTAAAATGGGTGACAATTACAGCATGTGTTAAAATGGGTGACAATTACAGCATGTGTTAAAATGGGTGACAATCACAGCATGTGTTAAAATGGGTGACAATTACAGCATGTGTTAAAATGTGTGACAATTACAGCATGTGTTAAAATGGGTGACAATTACAGCATGTGTTAAAATGGGTGACAATTACAGCATGTGTTAAAATGGGTGACAATCACAGCATGTGTTAAAATGGGTGACAATTACAGCATGTGTTAAAATGGGTGACAATTACAGCATGTGTTAAAATGGGTGACAATTACAGCATGTGTTAAAATGGGTGACAATCACAGCATGTGTTAAAATGGGTGACAATTACAGCATGTGTTAAAATGGGTGACAATTACAGCATGTGTTAAAATGGGTGACAATTACAGCATGTGTTAAAATGGGTGACAATTACAGCATGTGTTAAAATGGGTGACAATTACAACATGTGTTAAAATGGGTGACAATTACAGCATGTGTTAAAATGGGTGACAATTACAGCATGTGTTAAAATGGGTGACAATTACAGCATGTGTTAAAATGGGTGACAATTACAGCATGTGTTAAAATGGGTGACAATTACAGCATGTGTTAAAATGGGTGACAATTACAGCATGTGTTAAAATGGGTGACAAATACAGCATGTGTTAAAATGTGTGACAATTACAGCATGTGTTAAAATGGGTGACAATTACAGCATGTGTTAAAATGGGTGACAATTACAGCATGTGTTAAAATGGGTGACAATCACAGCATGTGTTAGAATGGGTGACAATTACAGCATGTGTTAAAATGGGTGACAATTACAGCATGTGTTAAAATGGGTGACAATTACAGCATGTGTTAAAATGGGTGACAATCACAGCATGTGTTAAAATGGGTGACAATTACAGCATGTGTTAAAATGTGTGACAATTACAGCATGTGTTAAAATGGGTGACAATTACAGCATGTGTTAAAATGGGTGACAATTACAGCATGTGTTAAAATGGGTGACAATCACAGCATGTGTTAAAATGGGTGACAATTACAGCATGTGTTAAAATGGGTGACAATTACAGCATGTGTTAAAATGGGTGACAATTACAGCATGTGTTAAAATGGGTGACAATCACAGCATGTGTTAAAATGGGTGACAATTACAGCATGTGTTAAAATGGGTGACAATTACAGCATGTGTTAAAATGGGTGACAATTACAGCATGTGTTAAAATGGGTGACAATTACAGCATGTGTTAAAATGGGTGACAATTACAACATGTGTTAAAATGGGTGACAATTACAGCATGTGTTAAAATGGGTGACAATTACAGCATGTGTTAAAATGGGTGACAATTACAGCATGTGTTAAAATGGGTGACAATTA
This sequence comes from Bathymodiolus brooksi, assembly GCA_963680875.1. NCBI lineage: Eukaryota > Metazoa > Mollusca > Bivalvia > Mytilida > Modiolidae > Bathymodiolus > Bathymodiolus brooksi. The sequence continues at coordinate 13,516,190 of OY804577.1, read as the reverse complement.
CAACATGTGTTAAAATGGGTGACAATTACAACATGTGTTAAAATGGGTGACAATTACAGCATGTGTTAAAATGGGTGACAATTACAGCATGTGTTAAAATGGGTGACAATTACAGCATGTGTTAAAATGGGTGACAATCACAGCATGTGTTAAAATGGGTGACAATTACAGCATGTGTTAAAATGGGTGACAATTACAGCATGTGTTAAAATGGGTGACAAATACAGCATGTGTTAAAATGGGTGACAATTACAGCATGTGTTAAAATGGGTGACAAATACAGCATGTGTTAAAATGTGTGACAATTACAGCATGTGTTAAAATGGGTGACAATTACAGCATGTGTTAAAATGGGTGACAATTACAGCATGTGTTAAAATGGGTGACAATTACAGCATGTGTTAAAATGTGTGACAATTACAGCATGTGTTAAAATGGGTGACAATTACAGCATGTGTTAAAATGGGTGACAATTACAGCATGTGTTAAAATGGGTGACAATCACAGCATGTGTTAAAATGGGTGACAATTACAGCATGTGTTAAAATGGGTGACAATTACAGCATGTGTTAAAATGGGTGACAATTACAGCATGTGTTAAAATGGGTGACAATTACAGCATGTGTTAAAATGGGTGACAATCACAGCATGTGTTAAAATGGGTGACAATTACAGCATGTGTTAAAATGGGTGACAATTACAGCATGTGTTAAAATGGGTGACAATTACAGCATGTGTTAAAATGGGTGACAATTACAGCATGTGTTAAAATGGGTGACAATTACAGCATGTGTTAAAATGGGTGACAATCACAGCATGTGTTAAAATGGGTGACAATTACAGCATGTGTTAAAATGGGTGACAATTACAGCATGTGTTAAAATGGGTGACAATTACAGCATGTGTTAAAATGGGTGACAATTACAGCATGTGTTAAAATGGGTGACAATTACAGCATGTGTTAAAATGGGTGACAATTACAACATGTGTTAAAATGGGTGACAATTACAGCATGTGTTAAAATGGGTGACAATTACAGCATGTGTTAAAATGGGTGACAATTACAGCATGTGTTAAAATGGGTGACAATTACAGCATGTGTTAAAATGGGTGACAATCACAACATGTGTTAAAATGGGTGACAATTACAGCATGTGTTAAAATGGGTGACAATTACAGCATGTGTTAAAATGGGTGACAATTACAGCATGTGTTAAAATGGGTGACAATTACAGCATGTGTTAAAATGGGTGACAATTACAGCATGTGTTAAAATGGGTGACAATTACAGCATGTGTTAAAATGGGTGACAATTACAGCATGTGTTAAAATGGAAATAGTAGAAAAATTCTATCATGTTGTGAATCATTTTATAAGCTGAATTATTTTCTGTTGTTTAAGGAAAATGTGTTTTTTTCTTCTTCAAAAATAGATTATGAAGAACCAGTTCAAACTAAACCACAAGTATCATACCAGCAACCTAAGACGGTAACTCCAAATACACATAGTGCTTCATGTAAGTTATTATAAGATTCTAATCACTATGTACAAGTAAAACTACAACTTATATCATGCCATTGACAGATAGTAAAACAAAATCACAACTTACATCATACCACCGACAACAGATAGTGTAAACAAAACTATCACTTATATAAAGTATACGTACATTGTCGGAAAATATATAAAATTTATTTGCACGAGCTTTAGAAATAGGTAGAAAAGCAAGCCTTTGGCTGCGAGCTTTTCTAGCCTGTTTCGCAGCGAGTGCAAATTATTTTTTTATTTTCCGACAATGTACGTATATTGTGTTTATCCTGCAATATCAAAAGGTCCAAAACAACTGCCAAATTTTCTGAAAATAGCTGAAACAAACGTCGTTCTAAACATTTTCAAAGGTGTCATTTGTGACATCAGTGCTTATACTATTACCATTTCTTTCTGTTGCTCAACAGGAATGGGGTACCAGAAAAGTTATATCTTGATCAGTCGCTGTATATAGCAAAAAAATTGCCAGTCAATGCAATTTGACTGCTCAAATAGAACCAGTGCAAGATAAAATGCCATTAACAGATACTGGTGCTAGATTGTTGAACAAATATTGATGTCAGCTAATAACAATTGATTTTTTTCTTGTTCTTTATCAACCATACTATCAAAGTTTGATTAAGCAACACCAGTTAATGAATCAAAGTAAAATATATGTTTGAAAAATTATGAATGATTGCCAATTGGATCCTGGATGAAACATTTGGTATGCAGTAGCTGGTTTGAAATTTCTATGGGGAACAATTATTCAAAATGTGATTTGATTTTGACATAAATACAGAAATTGTTAAAAGCATTTTTGTTGGTGATAGGGGACATAACATAATGTGATCAATGTTTTGAATGGTCACCAGTTGAAGGCTTTTGGCTGAAATGGAGTAAAATATAAGTGACCTGCTGTAAAATAGGGATTAAAGTGGATTTTAATTTACATCCACGACCTTTCTTATAAAACACAAATGAAAAGAAAAAGTTCTAATAAATAGAATGCACTTTTTAAACTTGAATAAAAAACAACCTGTTTACTCCAACAGAAAATGATTTGGCAATGATTTTATATATTATTATAATTATATTGATTATCAGTATTAGATAGTACAGATAATTGTTGTAAGTAATTTGTTTTGTCAATTATGCAAGCATTATCACAGACAGTTTAAGCATGGACAGCAATGGTGTATTGGGACACATCTATTCAAGTACATGTCAATTTTATGATACATTGGTAGCAGTTTTGACAATGGGTATATGTTGCATGCTTTTAGATGCTAGTTAAGGCACATTTTATCTATGATACTGATGCCAAATAAATGTGTAAAAATAACTGTTACAGAAGAATCATTCTGTAAAAATAAGAGTTATCCAACTTGGTAAGGCTATAACTGGCAATGAAATTCCAGTTGTCCTGCAGTTAATGATGATATGGTGTTTGTTTCTCGTGAAGAACCGAATACTGATATCTGATTGATAACTTTTGATCGATTGCAAAAAAAGGTATGTTTACTTTCCATGAAGTCTTTAAAAATTACCCATAAAAATTGCCAAGATCACCATAAAGGGCCCTTTTGTACCCTTCATCAATTGGTCCCAGACAAGCAGATTATATATAGGTAGTTTATGTGTATATTGTAGCACTAAAGACAGAAGGTAATAATGGTACATATATGTGTACATTTGTTCTCTGATATTTAATTACATATTATTTTTAGCTGTTTTCTGTATTGCACATTTATCACTCAAATAATTGTATCACAGATTTACTTACGTGTGATTATTTTTCTGTATATAAAACACCCATACAATATTTAACCATGAATTCCTTATCCCTACTGTACAACTAGTTCTAATAGCTTAATTAGTGTAGTTGGTATACTGTTATTAAGATCATTGTTCATGCTATGTAGGGGAGCCCTATTTAGAATAAAATGAAGGTTCCAGGATGTTAGGTGTGTACCAGGGTGGAATAGAGAAAAGGAAAACAAAATTTCTTAAGATTGATTAATTAATTTGATTGATTATTGCTTAATGTCCAGCAATGGAAATGTAACTGAATTGAGTACATGTACATGTATACTCATCATTGACAAACAGGAGATTCAAACTTGTACAAAAGGAAGGCCCACAGGTCTATGAGTGATGTGTCTTGGTGTTGTAAACTTTAATATTGTAGAACATAGTGACTGAGTGATTGTTGTTTAAGACCAAGTGAACAGTTTTCAGCAATATCCAATCAGAAACCACTTTAAATACATACTGTGGCATTTTGAGTACATGTCATAACTATAAAAAAATTATTATCGTTGATTGAATTCTTTGTCCAGGTAAATCAAGCCAGGTGAGATCAAAGATTATGCAATCAAGACAAAAATTCTATAATCTGTTGATTGGCTTGTAACATGTAATAAAATTGTCATTATCAGTGACTAATTAATTTTAATCAGCAAATGAAGAAGAATGGATTGTTACAAACATTTTTCTACGATTTATTGAAAATTCAAGTGACGAATTGGGTACGAAAAATACTCGTCACTTTCGAAAATCAATCGTCAATGATGAAAGTGACGAGCACTAGCTAAATCACTGGAAACGTTATCCTGATACTAAGCCAATCAGTCTTTGCTCGTTGTACTCCTTATTGCTGCATGCTTACTCAAGTTAGTTAAGAACCAAATACAAATTTTATAGTCTGGTTAACACAACCAGGGATCAAACTCATGGTTTTAAGAACTCTAAGTGAATATGCTAAACTTAAATTGAGCTTCATTCTAATACAGATTTTAATTTGATACAGAGTGTATTTTGCATGAAACCCCATTGTGATATGCAGATTCATAATTACAAAATTGATGGCCCCCATCATCTACAGGATTGAACCCTGGGAAGTTCAAATTTTAGCATATTTGACAGTCACTAAAACATTTAAAATCATCAGTTTTAAATGTTTTGAAGCATCATTGTGGATTAAATTTTTTACAAGTAAAAGTCCCAGGGTCAATGGGGTCCTTCTAGTTGTTTGTTTATATTACTTTAATGTTTTACATGAATAATGTCTTAACCCATGATTTCTTTTCAACTTTAAATAAAAAAAAATTAATCTTGCTAAAGGTAGTGTTAACCTAATCCCTTTTGGGATTCGAAGCCAGAGTTGTTTTCTGATATTGCCTGCCTCTGTATCCTGTATCAACCATGCATAGTTCTATTCAGGAATTTTTTTTCAGGTACCCCCGCCTCGAACCGGCGTGAATTACGCCTGCACCTCAATGTCGTGCCAACAGGCGCCATAGTATTCAAAAGTAGACATATTTTGCTGCATAAATATGTAAATAGAATCATGATCACCTACCAATGACGTCAGATACAGCTCATCATTCCCAGCCGCTGCTTCAGATCCATTGCCATTTTGACTTGTTTTGAAAGTATGTCATGTGATCACTTTTTCCATTACGTGGTATAGTCTATTCCATACATCTGATTTATCGGTATTGAAGCATTCTTTTCTTTTTACACGAGGAATTTCTTCTGTTAATATTTGTTTTGAAAGTATGTCATGTGATCACTTTTTCCATTACGTGGTATAGTCTATTCCATACATCTGATTTATCGGTATTGAAGCATTCTTTTCTTTTTACACGAGGAACTTCTTCTGTTAATATTTAAATAACTAGTTAGTCAAGTTGACAAATGACAGATATAGATATTGTATTAAACCAACTCGGCTGTAGAACATAACATCGACAGTTGAATACCGATTGAACAAGAAGTATGGAATAGACTATACCATGTAATTCGTGGAAAAAGCGATCATGTGACATACTTTCAAAACAAGTCAAAATGGCGGCATTCAATGGATCTGAAGCGGCGGCTGGGAATGATGAGCTGTATCTGGCGTCATAGGTAGGTGATCATGATTCTATTTACATATTTATGCAGCAAAATATGTCTACTTTTGAATACTCCAGTGCCAATTGGCACGACATTGAGGTGCAGGCGTAATTCACGCTGGTTCGAGGCGGGGTACCTGAAAAAAATTTCCCGAATAGAACTATGCATGGTTCATAAGGGATTCAGAGGCAGGCAATATCAGAAAACAACTCTGGCTTCGAATCCCAAAAGGGATTAGTTTTAACCAACAAATAATAATAATAATAATATTTTTAAAAATTATAAGGGGCAGCAATTTTGATGCAATTGTATTTGACCACCTATTTACAGGGTGTATAGAATTTAAACCACTTGAACCAAAACTAAATAAATTATCAAAGGACAATCCTTAGGTTGTGAAGGAAGATTGGAGCTCGTAACTCATTCAGATTTCTGAATTGTTTTTCCCTCAAAAAGATAAAAAGCATGTCAATTCTGATATTTTTGATTCCCAGAACTATTAGGTTAAGTTTGTCAATCCTGATATTTTTGATTCCCAGAACTATTAGGTTAAGTTTGTCAACCCTGATATTTTTGATTCCCAGAACTATTAAGTTAAGTTTGTCAATTCTGATATTTTTGATTCCCAGAACTATTGAGTTAAGTTTGTCAACCCTGATATTTTTGATTCCCAGAACTATTAGGTTAAGTTTGTCAATCCTGATATTTTTGATTCCCAGAACTATTAGGTTAAGTTTGTCAACCCTGATATTTTTTTATTCCCAGAACTATTAGGTTAAGTTTGTCAATCCTGATATTTTTGATTCCCAGAACTATTAAGTTAAGTTTGTCAACCCTGATATTTTTGATTCCCAGAACTATTAGGTTAAGTTTGTCAATCCTGATATTTTTGATTCCCAGAACTATTAGGTTAAGTTTGTCAACCCTGATATTTTTGATTCCCAGAACTATTAGGTTAAGTTTGTCAATCCTGATATTTTTGATTCCCAGAACTATTAGGTTAAGTTTGTCAATCCTGATATTTTTGAGTCCTAGAACTATTAGGTTAAGTTTGTCAATCCTGATATTTTTGATTCCCAGAACTATTAGGTTAAGTTTGTCAACCCTGATATTTTTTTATTCCCAGAACTATTAGGTAAAGTTTGTCAATCCTGATATTTTTGATTCCTAGAACCATTAGGTTTTAACCATGGATTCTCTTCAAATAAAATGGTAAATGTAGAAATACATGTAGGTATTCTCTTAAATGTAGGAAATGTTTTCCTTTGAAATCCTTCTAAATCTAAGGTATCAATATTCATGATTTTTTGGCTCATTCAGTCAATGAATTTATAACACCAAGCAGAAATTTCAGAAATCTCCAACCTACTAATTTTACCAAATGCATGAAAATCTTTTGGTAAGAGTTTGTTTTTTTCACAGAATGTCAACAAGCGTGAGAGGTAAATAATATGTTAAAATCAAAATTATAGTGTATATTTTAGTCAGTGAGGGTTTGAAATTAATGATTAAGTGCTTATTTTTATATGCATATGTGCCAGTTATGAAAATGCCTTTGCTTTTTCCTATATAGCTGCTATTTTTGCCTTTAGTTAATTTCCATCAAACACACTACTCATGCAACACAGAGAGACATGCTAAGAATTATATACAACAGGCAGGGAAACCATCGATTGATGAAATCCAGAGTAACATAAAGGCTGCAGGTTTGTCATACAGTTAACAGTATCATACATTACAGGCATTCTTATTTATCTATAATAGTTATCCGCGATTAGTATTATATGCAAAATTATTTTTTTGAGTCTGATCATATGTAATCAAGTATTTTAAGTTTAATATCAAATGAGCAGTACATGTATTTCAGTTATATTCATGATCATAACAAGTTTACATGCAAAGAATCATGTAAGTAGGTGGGACTGTGATAGGTTATGGAGGAGTTGTTTGATGGTGGGACTGTGATAGGTTATGGAGGAGTTGTTTGATGGTGGGACTGTGATAGGTTATGGAGGAGTTGTTTGATGGTGGGACTGTGATAGGTTATGGAGGAGTTGTTTGATGGTAGGACTGTGATAGGTTATGGAGGAGTTGTTTGATGGTGGGACTGTGATAGGTTATGGAGGAGTTGTTTGATGGTAGGACTGTGATAGGTTATGGAGGAGGTGTTTGATGGTAGGACTGTGATAGGTTATGGAGGAGGTGTTTGATGGTAGGACTGTGATAGGTTATGGAGGAGTTGTTTGATGGTGGGACTGTGATAGGTTATGGAGGAGTTGTTTAATGGTAGGACTGTGATAGGTTATGGAGGAGTTGTTTGATGGTGGGACTGTGATAGGTTATGGAGGAGTTGTTTGATGGTGGGACTGTGATAGGTTATGGAGGAGTTGTTTGATGGTGGGACTGTGATAGGTTATGGAGGAGTTGTTTGATGGTAGGACTGTGATAGGTTATGGAGGAGTTGTTTGATGGTAGGACTGTGATAGGTTATGGAGGAGTTGTTTAATGGTGGGACTGTGATAGGTTATGGAGGAGTTGTTTGATGGTGGGACTGTGATAGGTTATGGAGGAGTTGTTTAATGGTGGGACTGTGATAGGTTATGGAGGAGTTGTTTGATGGTGGGACTGTGATAGGTTATGGAGGAGTTGTTTGATGGTAGGACTGTGATAGGTTATGGAGGAGTTGTTTGATGGTAGGACTGTGATAGGTTATGGAGGAGTTGTTTGATGGTAGGACTGTGATAGGTTATGGAGGAGTTGTTTGATGGTGGGACTGTGATAGGTTATGGAGGAGTTGTTTAATGGTGGGACTGTGATAGGTTATGGAGGAGTTGTTTAATGGTAGGACTGTGATAGGTTATGGAGGAGTTGTTTAATGGTAGGACTGTGATAGGTTATGGAGGAGTTGTTTGATGGTGGGACTGTGATAGGTTATGGAGGAGTTGTTTAATGGTAGGACTGTGATAGGTTATGGAGGAGTTGTTTAATGGTAGGACTGTGATAGGTTATGGAGGAGTTGTTTGATGGTGGGACTGTGATAGGTTATGGAGGAGTTGTTTAATGGTAGGACTGTGATAGGTTATGGAGGAGTTGTTTGATGGTGGGACTGTGATAGGTTATGGAGGAGTTGTTTGATGGTGGGACTGTGATAGGTTATGGAGGAGTTGTTTAATGGTAGGACTGTGATAGGTTATGGAGGAGTTGTTTAATGGTAGGACTGTGATAGGTTATGGAGGAGTTGTTTGATGGTGGGACTGTGATAGGTTATGGAGGAGTTGTTTAATGGTGGGACTGTGATAGGTTATGGAGGAGTTGTTTGATGGTGGGACTGTGATAGGTTATGGAGGAGTTGTTTAATGGTGGGACTGTGATAGGTTATGGAGGAGTTGTTTGATGGTAGGACTGTGATAGGTTATGGAGGAGTTGTTTGATGGTAGGACTGTGATAGGCTATGGAGGAGTTGTTTAATGGTAGGACTGTGATAGGTTATGGAGGAGTTGTTTGATGGTAGGACTGTGATAGGTTATGGAGGAGTTGTTTGATGGTAGGACTGTGATTTGTTATGGAGGAGTTGTTTGATGGTGGGACTGTGATAGGTTATGGAGGAGTTGTTTGATGGTGGGACTGTGATAGGTTATGGAGGAGTTGTTTGATGGTGGGACTGATAGGTTATGGAGGAGTTGTTTGATGGTGGGACTGTGATAGGTTATGGAGGAGTTGTTTGATGGTAGGACTGTGATAGGTTATGGAGGAGTTGTTTAATGGTGGGACTGTGATAGGTTATGGAGGAGTTGTTTAATGGTGGGACTGTGATAGGTTATGGAGGAGTTGTTTGATGGTGGGACTGTGATAGGTTATGGAGGAGTTGTTTAATGGTGGGACTGTGATAGGTTATGAAGGAGTTGTTTGATGGTGGGACTGTGATAGGTTATGGAGGAGTTGTTTAATGGTGGGACTGTGATAGGTTATGGAGGAGTTGTTTGATGGTGGGACTGTGATAGGTTATGGAGGAGTTGTTTGATGGTGGGACTGTGATAGGTTATGGAGGAGTTGTTTGATGGTAGGACTGTGATAGGTTATGGAGGAGTTGTTTGATGGTAGGACTGTGATAGGTTATGGAGGAGTTGTTTGATGGTGGGACTGTGATAGGTTATGGAGGAGTTGTTTAATGGTGGGACTGTGATAGGTTATGGAGGAGTTGTTTAATGGTGGGACTGTGATAGGTTATGGAGGAGTTGTTTGATGGTGGGACTGTGATAGGTTATGGAGGAGTTGTTTAATGGTGGGACTGTGATAGGTTATGGAGGAGTTGTTTGATGGTGGGACTGATAGGTTATGGAGGAGTTGTTTGATGGTAGGACTGTGATAGGTTATGGAGGAGTTGTTTGATGGTGGGACTGTTATAGGTTATGGAGGAGTTGTTTGATGGTGGGACTGTGATAGGTTATGGAGGAGTTGTTTGATGGTAGGACTGTGATAGGTTATGGAGGAGTTGTTTAATGGTAGGACTGTGATAGGTTATGGAGGAGTTGTTAGATGGTAGGACTGTGATAGGTTATGGAGGAGTTGTTTGATGGTGGGACTGTGATAGGTCATGGAGGAGTTGTTTGATGGTAGGACTGTGATAGGTTATGGAGGAGTTGTTTGATGGTGGGACTGTGATAGGTTATGGAGGAGTTGTTTGATGGTGGGACTGTGATAGGTTATGGAGGAGTTGTTTAATGGTGGGACTGTAATAGGTTATGGAGGAGTTGTTTGATGGTGGGACTGTGATAGGTTATGGAGGAGTTGTTTGATGGTAGGACTGTGATAGGTTATGGAGGAGTTGTTTGATGGTAGGACTGTGATAGGTTATGGAGGAGTTGTTTAATGGTGGGACTGTGATAGGTTATGGAGGAGTTGTTTAATGGTGGGACTGTGATAGGTTATGGAGGAGTTGTTTAATGGTGGGACTGTGATAGGTTATGGAGGAGTTGTTTGATGGTAGGACTGTGATAGGTTATGGAGGAGTTGTTTAATGGTGGGACTGTGATAGGTTATGGAGGAGTTGTTTAATGGTGGGACTGTGATAGGTTATGGAGGAGTTGTTTAATGGTAGGACTGTGATAGGTTATGGAGGAGTTGTTTAATGGTAGGACTGTGATAGGTTATGGAGGAGTTGTTTGATGGTGGGACTGTGATAGGTTATGGAGGAGTTGTATGATGGTAGGACTGTGATAGGTTATGGAGGAGTTGTTTAATGGTAGGACTGTGATAGGTTATGGAGGAGTTGTTTGATGGTGGGACTGTGATAGGTTATGGAGGAGTTGTTTAATGGTAGGACTGTGATAGGTTATGGAGGAGTTGTTTGATGGTGGGACTGTGATAGGTTATGGAGGAGTTGTTTGATGGTGGGACTGTGATAGGTTATGGAGGAGTTGTTTAATGGTAGGACTGTGATAGGTTATGGAGGAGTTGTTTAATGGTAGGACTGTGATAGGTTATGGAGGAGTTGTTTGATGGTGGGACTGTGATAGGTTATGGAGGAGTTGTTTAATGGTGGGACTGTGATAGGTTATGGAGGAGTTGTTTGATGGTGGGACTGTGATAGGTTATGGAGGAGTTGTTTAATGGTGGGACTGTGATAGGTTATGGAGGAGTTGTTTGATGGTAGGACTGTGATTGGTTATGGAGGAGTTGTTTGATGGTAGGACTGTGATAGGTTATGGAGGAGTTGTTTAATGGTAGGACTGTGATAGGTTATGGAGGAGTTGTTTGATGGTAGGACTGTGATAGGTTATGGAGGAGTTGTTTGATGGTAGGACTGTGATTTGTTATGGAGGAGTTGTTTGATGGTGGGACTGTGATAGGTTATGGAGGAGTTGTTTGATGGTGGGACTGTGATAGGTTATGGAGGAGTTGTTTGATGGTGGGACTGATAGGTTATGGAGGAGTTGTTTGATGGTGGGACTGTGATAGGTTATGGAGGAGTTGTTTGATGGTAGGACTGTGATAGGTTATGGAGGAGTTGTTTAATGGTGGGACTGTGATAGGTTATGGAGGAGTTGTTTAATGGTGGGACTGTGATAGGTTATGGAGGAGTTGTTTAATGGTGGGACTGTGATAGGTTATGGAGGAGTTGTTTGATGGTGGGACTGTGATAGGTTATGGAGGAGTTGTTTAATGGTGGGACTGTGATAGGTTATGGAGGAGTTGTTTGATGGTGGGACTGATAGGTTATGGAGGAGTTGTTTGATGGTAGGACTGTGATAGGTTATGGAGGAGTTGTTTGATGGTGGGACTGTTATAGGTTATGGAGGAGTTGTTTGATGGTGGGACTGTGATAGGTTATGGAGGAGTTGTTTGATGGTAGGACTGTGATAGGTTATGGAGGAGTTGTTTAATGGTAGGACTGTGATAGGTTATGGAGGAGTTGTTAGATGGTAGGACTGTGATAGGTTATGGAGGAGTTGTTTGATGGTGGGACTGTGATAGGTCATGGAGGAGTTGTTTGATGGTAGGACTGTGATAGGTTATGGAGGAGTTGTTTGATGGTGGGACTGTGATAGGTTATGGAGGATTTGTTTGATGGTGGGACTGTGATAGGTTATGGAGGAGTTGTTTAATGGTGGGACTGTAATAGGTTATGGAGGAGTTGTTTGATGGTGGGACTGTGATAGGTTATGGAGGAGTTGTTTGATGGTAGGACTGTGATAGGTTATGGAGGAGTTGTTTGATGGTAGGACTGTGATAGGTTATGGAGGAGTTGTTTAATGGTGGGACTGTGATAGGTTATGGAGGAGTTGTTTAATGGTGGGACTGTGATAGGTTATGGAGGAGTTGTTTAATGGTAGGACTGTGATAGGTTATGGAGGAGTTGTTTGATGGTAGGACTGTGATAGGTTATGGAGGAGTTGTTTAATGGTGGGACTGTGATAGGTTATGGAGGAGTTGTTTAATGGTGGGACTGTGATAGGTTATGGAGGAGTTGTTTAATGGTGGGACTGTGATAGGTTATGGAGGAGTTGTTTGATGGTAGGACTGTGATAGGTTATGGAGGAGTTGTTTGATGGTGGGAGTGTGATAGGTTATGGAGGAGTTGTTTGATGGTGGGACTGTGATAGGTTATGGAGGAGTTGTTTGATGGTAGGACTGTGATAGGTTATGGAGGAGTTGTTTGATGGTAGGACTGTGATAGGTTATGGAGGAGTTGTTTAATGGTGGGACTGTGATAGGTTATGGAGGAGTTGTTTAATGGTGGGACTGTGATAGGTTATGGAGGAGTTGTTTGATGGTGGGACTGTGATAGGTTATGGAGGAGTTGTTTGATGGTAGGACTGTGATAGGTTATGGAGGAGTTGTTTAATGGTGGGACTGTGATAGGTTATGGAGGAGTTATTTGATGGTGGGACTGTGATAGGTTATGGAGGAGTTGTTTGATGGGAGGACTGTGATAGGTTATGGAGGAGTTGTTTAATGGTGGGACTGTGATAGGTTATGGAGGAGTTGTTTGATGGTGGGACTGTGATAGGTTATGGAGGAGTTGTTTGATGGTAGGACTGTGATAGGTTATGGAGGAGTTGTTTGATGGTGGGACTGTGATAGGTTATGGAGGAGTTGTTTGATGGTGGGACTGTGATAGGTTATGGAGGAGTTGTTTAATGGTGGGACTGTGATAGGTTATGGAGGAGTTGTTTGATGGTAGCACTGTGATAGGTTATGGAGGAGTTGTTTGATGGTAGGACTGTGATAGGTTATGGAGGAGTTGTTTGATGGTAGGACTGTGATAGGTTATGGAGGAGTTGTTTAATGGTAGGACTGTGATAGGTTATGGAGGAGTTGTTTGATGATAGGACTGTGATAGGTTATGGAGGAGTTGTTTGATGGTAGGACTGTGATAGGTTATGGAGGAGTTGTTTGATGGTGGGACTGTGATAGGTTATGGAGGAGTTGTTTGATGGTAGGACTGTGATAGGTTATGGAGGAGTTGTTTAATGGTGGGACTGTGATAGGTTATGGAGGAGTTGTTTAATGGTAGGACTGTGATAGGTTATGGAGGAGTTGTTTAATGGTAGGACTGTGATAGGTTATGGAGGAGTTGTTTAATGGTAGGACTGTGATAGGTTATGGAGGAGTTGTTTAATGGTGGGACTGTGATAGGTTATGGAGGAGTTGTTTGATGGTAGGACTGTGATAGGTTATGGAGGAGTTGTTTGATGGTGGGACTGTGATAGGTTATGGAGGAGTTGTTTGATGGTGGGACTGTGATAGGTTATGGAGGAGTTGTTTGATGGTGGGACTGTGATAGGTTATGGAGGAGTTGTTTGATGGTAGGACTGTGATAGGTTATGGAGGAGTTGTTTGATGGTAGGACTGTGATAGGTTATGGAGGAGTTGTTTGATGGTAGGACTGTGATAGGTTATGGAGGAGTTGTTTGATGGTGGGACTGTGATAGGTTATGGAGGAGTTGTTTGATGGTAGGACTGTGATAGGTTATGGAGGAGTTGTTTAATGGTGGGACTGTGATAGGTTATGGAGGAGTTGTTTAATTGTCACTAGCTTATAGGACAAGGAGAGATTATGGACCAGGATATGGTCAGAAATGCTTTATAATAAACCACTAACGACCATGCCTAGCAAACTTTCACTCATCAAGAGCTGCTATAAGTTGTCTTTTACACGCTTGAAGCGTAAATACATGAGGCATTCGTTAATGTCCCATCTTGAGAGCAGATTATACATTTGATTTGTCTTACATTGATATGTGTGTGTCCTGTAACCCATAAAATTCGTATCAGCATCTGGTTTTTTTTTGTCTTTATAGAATTCATGTTTACTTGATGTTGTTATAATATAATTAACAGAACTTAAAATAAAACAAACAGTACATTTGAAAACAAAATAGAGCACAACAAGTGGAAAGCATGATATTGTTTTACGTCTACTTAAAGCTAATACAGTCTAATGAAGAAATAGCAGTTGATAGTCTACATTTTATGATAAAACAATATCTTTATTTATGCTTAAATTTCCAATGTTTACAACATACTTTTGAACTGGATCCAGTTCGTCAGTGTAACAGCACATTTTATCATTTTCAATTAAAGATTGCTTTGAATTGGTTTTGAAAATATACGATTTTATAGAAAGAAAGTAGGTGTATTTATACATACTTTTTATAATTATATTTTTGTTACTATGGTAGCCATAATTGGCTAAAAAAAATTGGAACTTTGCATTTTTAAAAATGATAAGTACAGGATTCCCCCAAAAATGTACTGTCAGTATATTAGTACAATGATTTTTTTCAATAATTCAATGATTACGATTCAGAGTCTTACTATTAGAACATACCAGTGGTTTTACTGAAATATTATTTTCATTTTTAAATAGCTACTTTACACATGTTAGACAAAACAATAGAACCATTTGATGAACCTGCTAGAGAAGAGGAGTATGTCAACCTTAAAGATCTAATGAGACAAGGTATAGTAAAACAAGATCTAATGAGACAAGATATAGTAAAACAAGATCTAATGAGACAAGGTATAGTAAAACAAGATCTAATGAGACAAGATATAGTAAAACAAGATCTAATGAGACAAGGTATAGTAAAACAAGATCTAATGAGACAAGATATAGTAAAACAAGATCTAATGAGACAAGGTATAGTAAAACAAGATCTAATGAGACAAGGTATAGTAAAACAAGATCTAATGAGACAAGGTATAGTAAAACAAGATCTAATGAGACAAGGTATAGTAAAACAAGATCTAATGAGACAAGGTATAGTAAAACAAGATCTAATGAGACAAGATATAGTAAAACAAGATCTAATGAGACAAGATATAGTAAAACAAGATCTAATGAGACAAGATATAGTAAAACAAGATCTAATGAGACAAGGTATAGTAAAACAAGATCTAATGAGACAAGGTATAGTAAAACAAGATCTAATGAGACAAGGTATAGTAAAACAAGATCTAATGAGACATGGTATAGTAAAACAAGATCTAATGAGACAAGATATAGTAAAACAAGATCTAATGAGACAAGGTATAGTAAAACAAGATCTAATGAGACAAGGTATAGTAAAACAAGATCTAATGAGACAAGGTATAGTAAAACAAGATCTAATGAGACAAGGTATAGTAAAACAAGATCTAATGAGACAAGGTATAGTAAAACAAGATCTAATGAGACAAGGTATAGTAAAACAAGATCTAATGAGACAAGGTATAGTAAAACAAGATCTAATGAGACAATGTATAGTAAAACAAGATCTAATGAGACAAGGTATAGTAAAACAAGATCTAATGAGACAAGGTATAGTAAAACAAGATCTAATGAGACAAGGTATAGTAAAACAAGATCTAATGAGACAAGATATAGTAAAACAAGATCTAATGAGACAAGGTATAGTAAAACAAGATCTAATGAGACAAGGTATAGTAAAACAAGATCTAATGAGACAAGATATAGTAAAACAAGATCTAATGAGACAAGGTATAGTAAAACAAGATCTAATGAGACAAGGTATAGTAAAACAAGATCTAATGAGACAAGATATAGTAAAACAAGATCTAATGAGACAAGGTATAGTAAAACAAGATCTAATGAAACAAGATATAGTAAAACAAGATCTAATGAGACAAGATATAGTAAAACAAGATCTAATGAGACAAGATATAGTAAAACAAGATCTAATGAGACAAGGTATAGTAAAACAAGATCTAATGAGACAAGGTATAGTAAAACAAGATCTAATGAGACAAGGTATAGTAAAACAAGATCTAATGAGACAAGGTATAGTAAAACAAGATCTAATGAGACAAGGTATAGTAAAACAAGATCTAATGAGACAAGATATAGTAAAACAAGATCTAATGAGACAAGGTATAGTAAAACAAGATCTAATGAAACAAGATATAGTAAAACAAGATCTAATGAGACAAGATATAGTAAAACAAGATCTAATGAGACAAGGTATAGTAAAACAAGATCTAATGAGACAAGATATAGTAAAACAAGATCTAATGAGACAAGGTATAGTAAAACAAGATCTAATGAGACAAGGTATAGTAAAACAAGATCTAATGAGACAAGGTATAGTAAAACAAGATCTAATGAGACAAGGTATAGTAAAACAAGATCTAATGAGACAAGGTATAGTAAAACAAGATCTAATGAGACAAGGTATAGTAAAACAAGATCTAATGAGACAAGGTATAGTAAAACAAGATCTAATGAGACAAGATATAGTAAAACAAGATCTAATGAGACAAGATATAGTAAAACAAGATCTAATGAGACATGGTATAGTAAAACAAGATCTAATGAGACAAGGTATAGTAAAACAAGATCTAATGAGACAAGGTATAGTAAAACAAGATCTAATGAGACAAGGTATAGTAAAACAAGATCTAATGAGACAAGGTATAGTAAAACAAGATCTAATGAGACAAGGTATAGTAAAACAAGATCTAATGAGACAATGTATAGTAAAACAAGATCTAATGAGACAAGGTATAGTAAAACAAGATCTAATGAGACAAGGTATAGTGAAACAAGATCTAATGAGACAAGGTATAGTAAAACAAGATCTAATGAGACAAGGTATAGTAAAACAAGATCTAATGAGACAAGGTATAGTAAAACAAGATCTAATGAGACAAGGTATAGTAAAACAAGATCTAATGAGACAAGGTATAGTAAAACAAGATCTAATGAGACAAGGTATAGTAAAACAAGATCTAATGAGACAAGGTATAGTAAAACAAGATCTAATGAGACAAGGTATAGTAAAACAAGATCTAATGAGACAAGGTATAGTAAAACAAGATCTAATGAGACAAGGTATAGTAAAACAAGATCTAATGAGACAAGGTATAGTAAAACAAGATCTAATGAGACAAGGTATAGTAAATACAACATCTTAATGATCTAATGAGACAAGGTATAGTAAAACAAGATCTAATGATACAAGGTATAGTAAAACAAGATCTAATGAGACAAGGTATAGTAAAACAAGATCTAATGAGACAAGGTATAGTAAAACAAGATCTAATGAGACAAGGTATAGTAAATACAACATCTTAAAGATCTAATGAGACAAGGTATAGTAAAACAACAAATGTAATCTCACTTATACAGGTGGGTGAATGTACGTCATAAACTGGAAGCCATTTTGTGCTGCTTGTAGGTAAGTTTTTACTTATAACATTAGTTATTGTAAGGATAACATTAAATGTGATAGAGCGTCAAATGCCCCTAAATGTCCACTAAACAACAGTGTGTCCATCGTTCAAAAACTTGTTGTCAAACTCTCAAACAATTCGACGTTTTCGCAACAGGTGGAAATAACATTGTTGAAGTGTTTGAGAGTTTGACAACATTTTTTTTCAACGATGGACACACCATTGTTTAGCAGACATTTAGGGGCATTTGACACACTATAACATTTAATGTTATCCTTACAATAACTAATGCTATGAGTAAAAAATTACCTTCAAGCGGCACAAAATGGCGTCCATTTTTGCTACATTATGACATACATTCACCCCCTGATATATGTATGATTTTTTATCACACACACCTTAAAGATAACAGTATATAGGAATCCTTCTGTTATGCTTTTAATATGTGTATATAGAAGATACATAATTGTCTCAGGAACAGGTGGAAATGCCAATCTTGACGAACATTTCTCACCTGTTCCATGCCATATACAAAGTTTATCTTCAGAGACCAGATGTGTATATCTGATTTTTTTGGTAGCGTTATAAAATTATAAAGATTCCGCAAAACGTTGAAAAGTCAACAAGAAAAGGGTAACATAAACAAATGCAAAATCATCGCCTGACTTGACATCATAAATGATATACTAATGTGACTTTTAGTGATCTACTGTCAGTGACTTTATAAACTTTATACAGTCAATGTGATCTACTGTCAGTGACTTTATAAACTTTATACAGTCAATGTGATCTACTGTCAGTGACTTTATAAACTTTATACAGTCAATGTGATCTACTGTCAGTGACTTTATAAACTTTATACAGTCAATGTGATCTACTGTCTGACTTTATAAACTTTATACAGTCAATGTGATCTACTGTCAGTGACTTTATAAACTTTATACAGTCAATGTGATCTACTGTCAGTGACTTTATAAACTTTATACAGTCAATGTGATCTACTGTCAGTGACTTTATAAACTATACTGTCAATGTGATCTACTGTCAGTGACTTTATAAACTTTATACAGTCAATGTGATCTACTGTCAGTGACTTTATAAACTTTATACAGTCAATGTGATCTACTGTCAGTGACTTTATAAACTTTATACAGTCAATGTGATCTACTGTCAGTGACTTTATAAACTTTATACAGTCAATGTGATCTACTGTCAGTGACTTTATAAACTTTATACAGTCAATGTGATCTACTGTCAGTGACTTTATAAACTTTATACAGTCAATGTGATCTACTGTCAGTGACTTTATAAACTTTATACAGTCAATGTGATCTACTGTCAGTGACTTTACAAACTTTATACAGTCAATGTGATCTACTGTCAGTGATTTTATAAACTTTATACAGTCAATGTGCCTAATCAACAAACATACTGTGGGATAAATATATAAATATATGTAAAGAAAATTAATCAATTTCATTATATTATAAATATATAAATATATGTAAAGAAAATTGATCAATTTCATTATATTAATTTCAAATGTTTTGCTTTCATCCTTGTTGAAAAAGAAACAAACTTTTTTTTATAATGGTATCCATTTTAAGTGAATTTTAATGTTATATAATAAATAATTTAAATTGTAGAAGAGGATGTTCATGCGCCTTCTCTCCCACCTCCTCCTGTACCACATGCACCTCTACCAGAGCCACATCCAGTCCTTAGAAGCCCATCCTATGTCAATAAAGGACCACAACGTAAGTCCACTGTATCTAGGAATAATGAGTGATGTTTTTTTTTTAAATTTTAAATAGATTTTGTAGATTGTTTTAGTTTAAAGATAGGAAGGAGAAGGACTCCCTGTTTACACCCAGAATTTTCAAAAGGTAAGTTCTATTTGACATCAAAATAAAAAATGTCAATCTCCATTCTCCAAAAAATGTGGATTTATGAAGCAAGATAAGCTTAATTGATTGAATCCTAGAAATTAAGAGGGTAAAGATTCTTCTCCCCTTCTTGAGGATATATTAGGAATTTGGAAAATCTTCCACAAATGTCAGGGTAAAGAGTTTATATATTGGAAACAGTATCTGTTGACAAATTTGTTATTACAATATTGTTAATCCACAAACTCCTCTCACTACACTTCCTGGAAATTAAACAATCCACATTGATTCCACATTACCCACTGATGTAAATCTTCTATTTTATCTCCACGATATAGCTGAAATATTGCTAAAGTTGGAAATAAATACCAATCAATCAATCAATCTATTTTATCTTACTTGACATTGATCTTTCTTCCAAAATCAACATTTTCATCAGAGTTAGCTTATTTCAACTTTTATAGAAAGAAAGTGTAAACAGTGATGGTCAACAATTCTGCTAATATCAACAAAATGAACAACTACCTTAAATCATTGAACACAAACAAGACCACATCATATGACATTTGAAATCCAGGTTCTGTCTTTGGACAGGTTCAAAAATGTGGCAGGGTGAAACCGATTAATAGGAACTGCCCTTTCTTCATAATTGGATCTCTAATGGCAATAGAGATATAAGCAAACATTAAAAAAACTGCACATATTTACTTTCACTCAAAAAGACCACACACTATCACGAAAATGAATGACAATATAAATATGTATTACATGTGATATGAAAAGTCATACACAACTTTTGTGATAGAACTCTTTATTTTTGTCAAAATTTGTATGAAAAGACTAATTTTACAGGAATACATTATGACTGCTATCCATAGTGTTATATAACTTTTCAGAATTTTCAATTGACATCTTAAACCTGTTTATTATTTCTTTAAATCTGTTGTTGTCTTCCAATGCAATTAATTAATGTTATTTGTTAAATGGATGTATTAAAATAAATAGTATCATTTTCTAGCTGGTTTTCAAGCTCCAGCCCCAGCCCCAGCTCCACCAAAGTTTGAAAGACCCAAGTCAGTGCCAAATTTTGCAGACCATCTCAAAAGCGTTCAACTAAATCCAGTTATGGACAAAAAAGGTATGAATATTGAATTGACAGTAGTTATATATACATGTAGTTGAACCTCGTCATCTTGAAATTATGTGAGTCATTTTCATGGACAACTCAAATTAAGATTTTGGTTCGTTCATAGTAATTATTAGTTAAATGTGCCCTGATTATTCAAATACCTGCCTAATTTGAACTAAAATTGTAGTTGTCTTCTGCTTTGACACAACGACTTTGACTTCAAATGCATACAAACCTTAGATACATCAATGTATCACAACATCTTCCAGAAGGGGGGAATCAACCAGACTTTAGTTTGGGTTAATTTATTGATGACTTATACCCAAATATTTCATATATATCTTGGTGATCTGATTTATTGGTGGAGGAAAACAGAGAACATGGAGAATACCACTGATCTGTAAAACTTGTGACAAATTTTATGACAATTAGGCTGTATATAGAATACACCTTGACAGGGGAGGTAATCAAACCAATACACCTGAGAGATAATAAGGTAGTTAGGACACAGAGGCCCTAGCTGCTATGTAAAGGGACTAATTCAATGATAATTATATATTTTTTACAGCTGTGACAAATCAACCACCTCCTTCTGTCAAACATGTGACAAATCAACCACCGCCTGTCAAACGTTGTCAAAGTCAGCCAGTTATGAAGGAGGACAATAGAAATGGTGTTCCTACACCACAACAGTTGGGTCTCAAAAAAACAAATTTTCAAAAAGCTGATCCATCACAAGGGGAGATAATGCGACCCACAGGGAACCCTTCTTTAGCAACAGCAAAATCTCTGGATGTCCCTAGTAGTCAAGTTCCATCCCCACAGCAAATGGGCCTCAAACCTACAAAAAGAGAGTCAATATCAGAACCTGATCAACAAGAAGTAGACAATGCACCAGAAATTGACCAATCAAATCCTGGAGATGTGTCTTCCATAAAATCTATGTTTGAAAGAAAACCTTCCAAGTCAGATGACAAACAACTATCACCCAGGCAACAAACAGGTTTGTACTTAACAGTAATTTTATAAAAAGAACATAGAAGGTATGTTGATATGTGTACATATTCTAATCTTCTTCAGTTCCTCTATTTAAACTTATATTTGTAAGAACTATTTAAAAAAGTTTTAGAATATACGATCTTGGTAAGCCAATGGTTATGATCAACCTTCCCTCTTCACCCTTAGCAGCGTTAGCCAGATTTTCATGGCCACACAATGATAGTTTTAGCTGGATTCAGCCAATGATAGCTTCAACCAATCAGAATGTGTGTTACAAAAATACATGATTTGTAGAAAATATGTAAGCTTAATGTGGACATGTCTAGATTTTGCCTTGAGTGACTACCAAAAATGCACAATAAATTTTGGGGAAAATATTTAGTGTTTTCGGTTAACTATTCATATTTAGACATAAGATGAAATGAAAGCCTTGTGCTGATTGGATGAAAATGATATCATTATTATTAGTTGGGTAACGGATAAAATCCAGCAGATGGCAATGCAAAAGAATTGTGAAATTACAGCTGACGCTGCCAGGGGGAGAGGAGGAAAAGTGGATTGTAACCCTTGGCTATTGAAGATGAAAATATACATAAAACAACCAATTCAAAGATTTAGAAGGATAATTTTGACCTGCTAAATGAAAGGCATAAGGAATTACCAAATAACCGGACAAATATCAAAAGTGGCAATTTTTGATAAAATAATTTTTGACCTCTCCAAGATTTATCTTAAAATGACACGAAAGTTGACAGTTCAACAACTTGTAAAACATGTGAAACAAAAACAAAAATCAGAAAAAGAGATTATTTCTATCTACATACTGAACAATTGTAAATGTGCAGATTTGGTCTGTCATACAATATATGGCATGTAGTATATCATATTATTATATATTTAGTTATATACAGTGTCTGTCATACAATATATGGCATGTAGTATATCGTATTATTATATACTTAGTTATATACAGTACTAATAATGGTGTACTATAATTAGATAACTATCTCTTAGGTTATACACATTATTTGTTTATCTGGCCTGATCACCTGTATAAAATATTTGTTTGTTTTCCTTTTTTACTTAAATTTTAATTACTAGAACCTTATGTGAAAATCCTATTTATATTTGTATTACATCATTGTTAGTTCCATGTCACTCTCATCATGAAATAATATAGCTTATACAGTACTACAATATCCTGAATACAGAAATCAACTGAGTTAAATTAAATAAACATAATTAAAAAAAGTGTCTGTTAGCAATATTTTTTTTTCAATAAAAGCCTAAGAAACAAATAACATATATTGTATGGCCTTAATTGCCAACTTATTTATAGAAACTTGTGCTCAATGTGATGAAATCAATATATGTGCATTGTATATATTTTTATCAAAATTGAATTTGAAATTCATATAAATATATTTAAATTCTACTTACTCAACACTTTTTGTCTGAAAAATATGATAAAACTTGAATACAATGCAGATCTAATTTTGTATGCTTATATTTATAGTAATTCCATATACTTTAATATATATCTTTAATGAAATAAACTTTTCAGACCACTAGTACTTTGGACAATAATTAGTTGAGGGTAAACATGTGGCTTTTCTATTTATATTTTTCCCCCTGAAAATCCTGTCAGTTGTAGTGACACATTTTTCTGATCTGGACTTATGCCCTTTTATTTGCCAAAAAATACCAGATTAGCTGAAAGTGGGGACATCCTTGTCCTATAGTGGGGACATCCCCGTCCTATAGTGGGGACATCCCTGTCCTATAGTGGGGACATCCCTGTCCTATAGTGGGGACATCCCTGTCATATAGTGGGGACATCCCTGTCCTATAGTGGGGACATCCCTGTCATATAGTGGGGGCATCCCTGTCCTATAGTGGGGACATCCCTGTCCTATAGTGGGGACATCCCTGTCCTATGGACAGATTCTTACTTTTTGTTATCATTTATAGACAGAAATTAGGTTTTCTTTCCACTATGTAGTCTGAAAAATCATTTATTCTTGAAATTTTTCTTTGGAAAATGATGCATGAAAATCCAAAGAACTATTATTAGTATTAGTGTGGCCTTACTGCATGTTACAGGTGGAAATAGATACAGTATTTGTTCAGTTTTGTTGTAAAGGGTTCAAAGTTCATTGATCTTTGTTTATAAACAAAATCAATGTTTGATTGATACAATTATGTGTAGGTTAAGTCATTTATTAAATGACAATTATTTTCCTTAACTATCATACTTTTCAAATGATAGTGACCAAATACTGTGTTTTCACAATGACATATGTCACAGGCCTTTCAATAAGGGGCAGTACCAGCTACTTTTACCCACTTAAAATGGTAATTGGTACCTACTAATTTCAAAGAGTGTTGCATAAGATATGCATGAAAAATGTTCACATTTTAAGAAAAAGTACAACCTGTGAATAGTGACGTACTGGTACACTTGAAAAATATTGAAAACCATGATGTTGCCTTACTTTACTGTCCTGTACTGTAATCAGTTAATTATGATACACACATGGAAGCTCTGTTATCAGTTTGAACCACCTGACATAGTGTTAAACACTTTTATTTTAGTTGTTAAGTAATTGAAAAAAACAACATGGAAGAGTTGTGTCTTAAATTATTGTGTATCATTCACAACTGATTATAGTATTATATATATATATTCTTCATTATGTGTGTATATTTTCCTCATTATGTGTGTGTATATTTTGGGATCGACCAATAATCTGATAGTCTGACAGTATCTTAGTCTGATAGTCCGACAAATCTGTTAATAAACCTTTGATAGTTGTCAAATTTTAAAGACTCTGACCGTGAAAGTTTGATTCAATGTATCCATTGATCCATAATCTTCAACTGTTTGAAGGCAGTCAGTATTTGGTAGAAGTATATATGAATGTATCTTATGCTAATTAAGGAATAACAGTTCGCGGAGCCAGTAAAACGAGTATTTGCGACCATCAAATCCACAATTGACACCTCCAACTCTTCAAATACAGTACTGTTATTCCTATTCTTATGAAATTCTCCCAACGTGTACACACTAGTTTGAAAACATACAAATAAATGACGAAATACATGTATATGCACTTTTCAAATTCCTTCTGCTAAAAAATAGTAATGTAGTTGTAAGTATCCGTCATTTTGAAAACTTGAAATCCTGCATGTCATATGTACAGCAATACACAAAAAATATTTAAAATGCCTACCTTGAAAACGAAATTGCGATGAGATATAGTAAGTTAACGCTACCTTCCGTCCTTCCGTCTGTCCGTCCTTAACATCCTTGTGAACACTCTACAATCAACATTCTTCAATGGATTTTGACCAAACTTGGTACATACTTAGTCCTTAAGAGAATCTGGAACCCTATTGATTTTCAAGGTCATATGTCAAAGATCAAGGTCACCGGGTCAATTTTTTTTACTGCATAACATCCTTGTAAACACTCTAGAATCAACATCCTTCAATGGATTTTGACCAAACTTGGTACATGCTTAGTCTTTAGGATAGTCTAAAAACCTATTGATTTTCAAGGTCATAGGTCAAGGTCACAGTGTCTAATTTTTACCTTGTGAACACTCTAGAATCAACATCATTCAATGGATTTTGACCAAACTTGGTACATAGTTAGTCCTTGTGAGAGTCTGGAACCCTATTGATTTTCAAGGTCAAAGGTCAAGGTCACAGGGTCTAATTTTTACTTTGTGAACACTCTACAATCAACATCCTTCAATGGATTTTGGTCAAACTTGGTACATACTTAATCCTTAAGAGAATCTGGAACCTTATTTATTTTCAAGGTTAAGATCACCGTGTCAATTTTGTTTACCACGTAACATCCTTGTGAACTCTGTAGAATCAACATCCTTCAATGGATTTTGACCAAACTTGTTACATTGGTACATGCTTAGTCCTTAGGAGAGTCTGGAACCCTATTGATTTTCAAGGTCATAGATCAAAGGTCACAGGGTCTAATCTTTACCTTGTGAACACTCTAGAATCAACATCCTTCAATGGATTTTGACCAAACTTGGTACATAGTTAGTCCTTAGGAAAGTCTGGAATCCTATTGATTTTCAAGGTCAAAGGTCAAGGTCACAGGGTCTAATTAGCTCACCTGGCCATAGGCCATGTGAGTTTTTGTCATGGGTAAGCGTCCGTCGTCCGTCCGTCCGTTAGCATTTCACATTTAAATCTTGTTCTCTGAAACCGCTGAACAGATTTCAACCAAACTTGCCAGAAATGTTCATTGGATGGTCCTCTACAAGATTTGTGTTTTTGGTGCTGATTTGAAATCCAACATGGCTGCCAGGGTCCATAATGTGTTCTCATTGGCTGAAATTTTTAAAATCTTCTTGTCAGAAACCACCAAGCCAATTGAATTGTGACTTTGCAGGAATGATCATTGGGTGGTCCTGTACTAAACGTGTGAATCGTTTGCCGATCGGAAATTCAAGATGGCCACCATGACTCGACTTAGTTTAACATAGGACCCTATGGGAATTTCACATTTTCATCTTTTTTTCTGAAACCACAAAACAGGTTTGAACCAAACTTGGCAGAAATGTTCATTGGATGGTCATATACAGGATTTTTGTTTTTGGCGCTGATCGGAAATCCAACATGGCTGCCAGGGCCCATAATGTGTTCTGATTGGTCGAAATTTTAAAAATCTTCTTGTTAGAAACCACTAAGCCAATTGAATTGTGACTTTGCAGGAATGATCATTGGACGGTCCTGTACTAAACTTGTGATTCGTTTGCCGATCGGAAATTCAAGATGGCCACCATGACTCGACCTAGTTTAACATTGGACCCTATGGGAATTTCACATTTTCATCTTTTTTTCTGAAACCACAAAACAGATTTGAACCAAACCTGGCAGAAATGTTCATTGGATGGTCATACACAAGAATTTTGTTTTTGGCGCTGATCGGAAATCCAACATGGCTGCCAGGGCCCATACTGTGTTCTGATTGGTCGAAATTTTAAAAATCTTCTTGTTAGAAACTACTAAGTTTTTATCTTGTGAACACTAGAATCAACATCCTTCAATGGATTTTGGTCAAACTTGGTACATACTTAGTCCTTAAGAGAATCTGGAACCCTATTGATTTTCAAGGTCAAAGGTCAAGGTCACAGGGTCTAATTTTTACCTTGTGAACACTCTACAATCAACATCCTTCAATGGATTTTGGTCAAACTTGGTACATACTTAATCCTTAAGAGAATCTGGAACCTTATTTATTTTCAAGGTTAAGATCACCGTGTCAATTTTGTTTACCACGTAACATCCTTGTGAACTCTGTAGAATCAACATCCTTCAATGGATTTTGACCAAACTTGTTACATTGGTACATGCTTAGTCCTTAGGAGAGTCTGGAACCCTATTGATTTTCAAGGTCATAGATCAAAGGTCACAGGGTCTAATCTTTACCTTGTGAACACTCTAGAATCAACATCCTTCAATGGATTTTGACCAAACTTGGTACATAGTTAGTCCTTAGGAGAGTCTGGAATCCTATTGATTTTCAAGGTCAAAGGTCAAGGTCACAGGGTCTAATTAGCTCACCTGGCCATAGGCCATGTGAGTTTTTGTCATGGGTAAGCGTCCGTCGTCCGTCCGTCCGTTAGCATTTCACATTTAAATCTTGTTCTCTGAAACCGCTAAACAGATTTCAACCAAACTTGCCAGAAATGTTCATTGGATGGTCCTCTACAAGATTTGTGTTTTTGGTGCTGATTTGAAATCCAACATGGCTGCCAGGGTCCATAATGTGTTCTCATTGGCTGAAATTTTTAAAATCTTCTTGTCAGAAACCACCAAGCCAATTGAATTGTGACTGCAGGAATGATCATTGGGTGGTCCTGTACTAAACGTGTGAATCGTTTGCCGATCGGAAATTCAAGATGGCCACCATGACTCGACTTAGTTTAACATTGGACCCTATGGAAATTTCACATTTTCATCTTTTTTTCTGAAACCACAAAACAGGTTTGAACCAAACTTGGCAGAAATGTTCATTGGATGGTCATATACAGGATTTTTGTTTTTGGCGCTGATCGGAAATCCAACATGGCTGCCAGGGCCCATAATGTGTTCTGATTGGTCGAAATTTTAAAAATCTTCTTGTTAGAAACCACTAAGCCAATTGAATTGTGACTTTGCAGGAATGATCATTGGACGGTCCTGTACTAAACTTGTGAATCGTTTGCCGATCGGAAATTCAAGATGGCCACCATGACTCGACTTAGTTTAACATTGGACCCTATGGGAATTTCACATTTTCATCTTTTTTTCTGAAACCACAAAACAGATTTGAACCAAACCTGGCAGAAATGTTCATTGGATGGTCATACACAAGATTTTTGTTTTTGGCGCTGATCGGAAATCCAACATGGCTGCCAGGGCCCATACTGTGTTCTGATTGGTCGAAATTTTAAAAATCTTCTTGTTAGAAACTACTAAGTTTTTATCTTGTGAACACTAGAATCAACATCCTTCAATGGATTTTGGTCAAACTTGGTACATACTTAGTCCTTAAGAGAATCTGGAACCCTATTGATTTTCAAGGTCATAGGTCAAGGTCACCGGGTCAAATTTTTAGGCGAGGGGTTATGCCACGCTTTGCTTTGCCCTTGTTTTAGTTAAATTCTATCTAAATTGAAGAATACACGAAGCCAAATGACGTCTGATCTTTACATTTTAAACTGGAAGTCTTCATATGACGTCACATTGTTTATGTGCCAAAGTCGTTCAACAATATTTTCCGGAATTTTAACTTTTGTGATTTATAGACCCAGGGATATGCAAGAATACATTTTTATGTTCAGTATTGCATTAGAATAGACAGTAAACTTGATTTGCGACCATCAAATCTCCAATTGATGCCGTGAAATTTTCAAATACAATACAGTTGTCTCCTAAATAGGTCATCAGCGTCAAATTCATAGTCGGAAATATCTGGGTCAGCCATATTGTTTACAAACAAGTGCATTCGGCATATGAATATAGCGTTCCTTCAGGCATGTCAACTGCAGATTTGACAGCTCTCGATAGCCAATGAAAATATGTGTTACATTATAATTGCATTAGAATAAAGATTAAACTCAGGGGAGATAAAAATGTAAAAAATCAGGCTCTGTTTGCAGATATATTGTAAATAATAGAAAGCAGTGATTGTTGCTGAATTCTGTACTCTAGTTGTGGAATGCAATTATGAAACCTCATATCTTTTAAAATCTTGAAATATAATTTTATGCTCAGTCACTTTATTTATTACATTGAACTATCTTGGTCATGACCTGCAGGCTCTGTTGTGCTCCATGTTTCTCTGGAACTCCCTTTTTTGAAATTTCTGGATCCACCGCCCCTGAATATGTCATTTTATTGGAAAATGTTCATTGATACAGCGAAGTCCCTTAATATTAAAATTGTTACTACAATAATTACGGAAATCCATGTAAGGGCAGTCAGAACATTCTTATAATCTTTCATTAGATCGTGGCACCATAGGAAGACAGAAATATGTGAAAATTCACAATCACATTTATCACATTTTCTTTAGCAAAATTTTGTGAAAGTGATTTTTGTCAGACTGTTCGGACTGTCAGACTATCGGGGTGTCAGATTATTGCTACAGCCCCTATGTTCTTCATTATGTGTGTCTATATATTCTTCATTATACTGTATAGATGTATATGTAGCTACTTCAACAAATGTATACCCGTTATCCTATAGGTGATGGATCTTTGCCTGTAGCTAATAATTCTCCTAAGATGTGTGGTAATCCTAATCCACTAGACCACCAGTATGTTAATAATCCAACTCATGAAAGTCTGTATGATGATGCACGGACACCAAAACAAGGTGAGAATGTTGTTGTATAATGAAGGTGATGCTGCACTTCTAATCATCTCTGTGTTTGATGATAATTATAAAAGTGTGACCAAAAAATTAAATGTGTCAGAACCAGAACATATTAAAGGTTTATCGGTCTTGATTTTTTTTTTATTGTTTGTGAGTAAATAAAGAAATGTGACAATAACTCAAGTTGATGGGATGTGTCTTCTAAACTAATCAACTACTAACATTGTTACTTGGTCCTACAAACATAATCTGATATCTTACATCATTATATTACAGGTGTTTTTACTTTACTTTCTCTGTCTATAACCATAGCAATTTCTTCCTGTAAATCTTTATAATCAGATTATCTGATAATAGAAATTATATGTGTTTAAGCCCAAAAAATCTGAGATGTCTATTCTTCTGCGATCCCATTTTTACTCTTAGAGTTGAACAGAAGAGGACAAATAGGCTTAATTTTACATATAAATACAATGTATGTATGTATATTCAGATAGTTGGAACACCCCCTTGTCATTATTGCCTGACATTCAGATAAAATTAACTGTAAAATTTATAATAATTTACCCAGTTCCTTAAAAAATATTGTTAATTTTGCATACCATTGTAGACTGTCATCTTTATTATAATTAAATCTGTTATCCCCAAAATAGTCGAGTAATTTATTGATATTCTCTCTACTATATAGATGCATTAATTTATAAAATATATATGTTCCCGCTAAAGTTGTGTCAGAGAACATATAGATTATCTCACAAAATTCATCTACAATAACAAAAGGGGGTGTGGATTATGCATCACTGCAGCTAACAGAAGGCCGTTTACGGTAAGCAACGGGGATGATTCGTCCTAAACCAGTAGACATTTGTTGTGATCTTTTTGTCAGTAATTTTATTGATAAGGTTTTGTTTACTTCTGTGTGCTGTGGTACGTGAAATGTTTAGTTTTCATTGATTTGTGTCATTTCATAGGCAACATTATAGATGAAATGTTCTTTGGCAATATTTAATATTTTATTTTGTGTGTTTTCATGTGGATCAAATTTACAAGGGTTTTGTGTGTTTTTTTTTCTTTCCAATAAATCTTAATGTGCATTACAAATTTTGTATGTGAATTAACTTAATCGTGTTAATAAATCTTTAAATATATAACATCATATTTTGAATATTTATTTAAAAATTCATTTAAAAAAAAACAGATCTAATTTTGCTTTTGATCTTTTAGATATTGTTGTTTTACACTTTATAACTAGATAGAAAAAACTGGCAAATTTCTTTTGAAAAATGTTATGAAATTCACAGAATTTTTATAGTATAACTTCTAGTCATTATAAATATCTGAAAAATAAAACACAAGTAATCAAACAATCCAGAAATTCATGAATGTGTGTTAGCCAACATAGAATTCACACTTAGGCTAATTAGACATATCTAAAAGGAACTTGTTTTCAATTTCGGATGCTCTGTGATATTTTCGAATGTGACAACTTTGGTACTGTGTCGTCATGCAGTGGTATATTACTAGGTGAAATACCGGGTATTCTTTAACTTGGGAATCTCAGTATTTCTCAAGCATTTATGTAATAATAATGTTTATTATGTAGATGCCCAGATTCCTATGAAAGTCTATAATTTCAAGGTTGAATAATATATATTAACGTCCTGCATGAAAATATAGTACATTCATATTAGATTTTGAATATCTATGACTAAATGGTGTACAACTTTGCCCAACTCTACAGTGTGAAGAATCTGACCAGTTCTGTTGTACTGTCATTAAAATCGTAAGATCAGTGACTCTTTATACATATACATGTACTGTAAAGGAAATACAGTGGACTGATTGGTTAAGGAATACATTATTTACGTTTAAATGTGAAAGATTTGCACAAATTGATTGGCTTTTTACAGATCCACGTGGGAGGCTTCGTTCTAAAAGCACACCTACAATTAGCCCTGAGATAAGAGAACAACTGAGAGGTATACATGGGTGTGATATAACATATATATGCTTCTTTGTAGTTATAATAGTAATATATCACATTTTGTTTATGTTTTTATTTACTTTCACCCATGTTAATTGATTAACCCTTATAGACATGTGCATATTTTTTTTAACCTGTATAATCTGAATAACATAATTTTTACTATAGAGTGTTATCTACTAAATCAGATATATAGGTATGAATTATAGCAATGTATCGTAGCTTCAATTTAAATGACAAATGTCATTTCCTGAAAGTGTCATACCTTTGCTAAAAAATATCGGACTGACGGGCCAACTTTTATGTTTGATTAGAATTTCCTGTCATGCTTACTGCTTGTGCAATAAAAAAACAACACTAGTTTCTGCCATCAATTATTATATTGGACCCAGCCAAGTGGGAGGTAAGAGTATGAAGGATTTTTGTTCATTCGTCCACACCTTCGATCCTTTACTCCTGTGAAACCAGTGATTGGAATTAAATGATTTTGAGGGTTTCCCCATCTCAAACCAATGAACTCTAAATTACTATTTCAGTAACAGATGTTTGCACACTGAAACCTATCTAAACTGAACCTCTGTGGGACCAGCTTGTATGATAAGAACAGACATTCTGTTTATACACACTGAAACCTATCTAAACTGAACCTCTGTAGGACCAGCTTGTATGATCAGACACACACTGAAATCTATCTAAACTGAACCTCTGTGGGACCAGCTTGTATGATCAGACACACACTGAAACCTATCTAAACTGAACCTCTGTGGGAGCAGCTTGTATGATCAGACACACACTGAAACCTATCTAAACTGAACCTCTGTGGGACCAGCTTGTATGATCAGACACACACTGAAACCTATCTTAACTGAACCTCTGTGGGACCAGCTTGTATGATCAGACACACACTGAAACCTATCTAAACTGAACCTCTGTGGGACCAGCTTGTATGATCAGACACACACTGAAACCTATCTAAACTGAACCTCTGTGGGACCAGCTTGTATGATCAGAATGTTCTGTTTATGCAGGTTATTTTAGGGATTTCATGTAGAATATGGTTTAGACAGGTTTCATTGTTTCTTGTTGTAATAGGTGTACATCTAGTAATACAGCAGAAACATGTGAATGGATAAGCTCCTTAGAATGATGTGGGGGTCGAGTATATGCCTTTGAGGTTACAGCACCTTGGGATGGGGTATATGCCTTTGAGGTTACAGTACCTTGGGGTGAGGTATATGCCTTTGAGGTTACAGTACCTTGGGGTGGGGTATATGCCTTTGAGGTTACAGTACCTTGGGGTGGAGTATATGCCTTTGAGGTTACAGTACCTTGGGAAGGGGTATATGCCTTTGAGGTTACAGTACCTTGGGGTGAGGTATATGCCTTTGAGGTTACAGTACCTTGGGGTGGGGTATATGCCTTTGAGGTTACAGTACCTTGGGGTGGAGTATATGCCTTTGAGGTTACAGTACCTTGGGATGGGGTATATGCCTTTGAGGTTACAGTACCTTGGAATGGGGTATATGCCTTTGAGGTTACAGTACCTTGGGATGGGGTATATGCCTTTGAGGTTACAGTACCTTGGGGTGAGGTATATGCCTTTGAGGTTACAGTACCTTGGGGTGGGGTATATGCCTTTGAGGTTACAGTACCTTGGGGTGGAGTATATGCCTTTGAGGTTACAGTACCTTGGGATGGGGTATATGCCTTTGAGGTTACAGTACCTTGGAATGGGGTATATGCCTTTGAGGTTACAGTACTTTGGGGTGAGGTATATGCCTTTGAGGTTACAGTACCTTGGGGTGGGGTATATGCCTTTAAGGTTACAGTACCTTGGGGTGGAGTATATGCCTTTGAGGTTACAGTACCTTGGGATGGGGTATATGCCTTTGAGGTTACAGTACCTTGATGTGGGGTATATGCCTTTGAGGTTACAGTACCTTTGGGTGGGGTATATGCCTTTGAGGTTACAGTACCTTGGGGTGGGGTATATGCCTTTGAGGTTACAGTACCTTGGGGTGGGGTATATGCCTTTGAGGTTACAATACCTTGGGGTGGGGTATATGCCTTTGAGGTTACAGTACCTTGGGGTGGAGTATATGCCTTTCAGGTTACAGTACCTTGGGGTGGGTATATGCCTTTGAGGTTACAGTACCTTGGGGTGGGGTATATGCCTTTGAGGTTACAGTACCTTGGGGTGGGGTATATGCCTTTGAGGTTACAGCATCTATCTTTTGTAAAGACTGTTGATCATGATAGTTTCATAGATAAATACAAAATGTAATTACTTCATAGAAATTATGGATTTTGACCTCATTTCTTTCCAAAATTATTACGGATCAAGGTATTTGCAATGAAATTCATTCAGTAATTAAACATCATTTCAAAGTGAAAGTAGAACTGCCTTGTTTGAGTAAGTACTACCTTTGACTATGCCACATCCGAACTGATCATGCTCCAATACTGTCCACTCAACACCTGCGAGACAGAGTTGTGTCCACCAATGATCCAACATTTAGAAGTTGTAATGTACATCATCACATACCATCAAGAGCTACCGAATTATTCAGTTTTTGGCATGTTTAGCTTGTCGAAACTTTTTTTATCTTTTCACCTAGGCTCATGGAATTTGGCATGTGAGTATTCATCATATCAAGATCCACCTACAAGTATGACCTTGACCTCTTACCTCAAGGTCAAATTATTCAGTTGTTACCAATTAAGCCTGCTTTTCCATGCCAGCATATTTTTTTTCAGCCACGCTTATGATGTATTCATATAATTTTATGCTTTAGTGTCTTCTATATTTTATTTATAAATGCTTAAGACAGTTGAACAAATAGATGGGTAGATATCAGTTTCTCCTGAAACTAGTCATGATGTATAGTTGATCATATTGTACCACCATTTTGAATCAACTATTTTTGTAGGAGATATGGCACTTTAATGTTTTCATGCATTTTCAATATAGTTATACTTTGTGAATGCAACTCCTATGAGGTTGTTGGTCCAATAGTTAACATATACCAGTATGATATGATGATTGGTCCAATAGCTAACATATACCAGTATGATATGATGATTGGTCCAATAGCTAACATATACCAGTATGATATGATGATTGGTCCAATAGCTAACATATATCAGTATGATATGATGATTGGTCCAATAGCTAACATATACCAGTATGATATGATGATTGGTCATCATATGTAGTCGACCATATTATTTAGCAGGGCATAGTGTTCTTTGGACACAGTAGAATTTTGTTGAAAATTGAGGGTAACATTATAGTTTTGAGCTGATCGTTTCTTATAATGTTAGCTGTTAACTATAAGGCAGCTGAACTATCAACACTTCCCAGTTTGAATATGTAGAGGTGGGGTATGCTGTTCTTACGACATATTTCCAATATTTCTCAATATTTTTGCAAAATACATATACAACAAACTGTAGGTATGTTTTATGGTCCACACTTCCTTTACAATCAGGCAAACTAGGCATACATGTAATTTAGCAACAATTTATATTAAATGTTTACTAAATTTTAACCACTTCTTGATAATGAGTTTTTTCAAACATACATCTATTGTTTTTATGTGAAATTTTGAAATTATGAAAAAAACAAAAATGCTGAGTACAAAATTGGTTTTCTAGATATTTTTTTTACTTCTTTGTTGACACCACAGGGCTAAATTAATTGAATTATGAAAGGAATACTCCTTTGATTTCTTCCTTTTAAATCATGTTCAAAAACTGAACCCAGGATAACTGCTATAAAGAATTTTAGGCCTCCTATTTTTGACATAGCTTGCATGGTTTAAGCTCATAATTGTTGACAAAGGTGTAATGGAATGAAGTCATAAATAAAATATTTGAAAAGAGGTGTTTGAAAGAATTTATTAACTTTTTAATCTTCCAGTATAGGATTAATAATAATACAGGCCTTTGGATTCGTGGGTCATGCTTTGCAAAATGCACAATAAGTTCAGTACAATCATAATATATTTGTCTATTGACCCCTGTGTGGTCCAGTTGTTAGGAAGTAATGTGTCAAATCTAAAGCTCTGAGATGTTGAGCACATTTTAAGAAGTAAGCATCAGGATATACAATGCTTTGTAGAATTATTTGATAAATGATTATTGAAGATTTCTCTTAGTTAAATTTAGAGAATAATATTTAATTTTAAAACTTACATTCTCTAACTTATTCTTATTCTGTTGCTTTTCAGTCTCAAGGACGTCTCATGGAAACCCCACATTCATCCAGCAACTAGAAAATCTTGTAGGAGGTCAACAGAGTAAAATACCCCCCAACCTTCGTCGACACACAACTCAGCAATATGAAGATGATGATGACAATTATGAGTACCTTCCAGATTGAACACATCATCAATATACATATATTA
Source organism: Bathymodiolus brooksi (assembly GCA_963680875.1). Lineage (NCBI taxonomy): Eukaryota > Metazoa > Mollusca > Bivalvia > Mytilida > Modiolidae > Bathymodiolus > Bathymodiolus brooksi. Next base: position 13,480,280 of record OY804577.1, on the reverse strand, counting down.
AATCTCTATTCAATAAATGTTTTTTCTCCAGTAGCCAGTTGATTCTGTGATAAATTGTTAAGTATTAAAACTACAAGGTTTAGTTAAGGTCAGATTATATTAGGAACAAATACACTGTATCCTTTATCTTATTTTGTACCTTTATGTTTGTACTGTTATTGTGTTATTCTATTAACCCTTTACATATATAGTTGCTGTTCACATATGTACTCTATTCATCTTGCAAGGTTTAAAAGGGGGCTGTCTTGGTTGTGATTGTATGGTAGTTGGATTTACAACTACCTGTGCAATCAGTGCCTATCACCAGTAAAGTTGTGAGTTCCATCCTCGTTCATGGCGAGGTGTACTCAATACAACATTATGAGATAAAGTTTGTCAGTGACTTGCGACATGTCTGTGGTTTTCTCCGGGTATTCTGGTTTCCTCCACCAATAATAGAATGGTTCTCCTGTATCTTATGAATAAACAATGCTAGAATTATACAATTGAAAATAATCTATTAATCATCTGACAATAATACTCATGTTTTTGGCCAGATATATCTCTGACCAGCCGATGTGAGTATTATTAGCAAAAATTCATACAGTCTAGATTGTATATTTCTATCATGATGATAGACCAATGGGTAACAGTATGTTCTGTGATTACAATGTATAAAGTAGACCAGTACTAAGACAATATTTTGTTGTGTTAACTGCATAAAATTAACATATATATACAAGTATCATTGATTGCCAGAATGGATTTCTTATAACAATATTACATCAAAGGTGAAGTGTAAGATGTGAGATGTGATGAGAATCCATTTTAAGCAAAACACATCAACAAAAATAGGTTTATCGTTGTCAAGGAGATATCAATGTAACCTTACATTAGAAATCAATGATGATTTTTCATATCACACCTGCCTCTTTATAGCAGATTTTATCATGTACAGATCAAAGAGAAACATTGAAGAATAATTGATATAGGATCACTATCAGTTGTCAGCAATGACATGGATTATTGTTAATCTCCCTGAATGAAACCAAACATGACCACACTCCTCCTCATAAGCTGCTGATTATTGTTAATCTTCAACTCCCTGAATAAAACCAAACATGACCACACTCCTCCTCATAAGCTGCTGATTATTGTTAATCTTCAACTCCCCAAATAAAACCAAACATGACCACACTCCTCCTCATAAACTGCTCTTTTACTTCATTATGGGTTGTTGTGGTCGTATGATAGTTGGATTTACAACTACCTATGCAAGCAGTGCCTATCACCACTAAAGTTGTGAGTGTGAATTCTGCTCAGATGAGGTGTACTTGATACAACATTATGTGATAAAGTTTGTCAGTGACTTACGGCAGGTCAGTGGTTTTCTCCTGGTACTACGGTTTCCTCCACCAATAAAACTGACCACCACGATATGACTGAAAGATTGTTGAAAGTGGCATTAAACACCAGAAATCTAAACTGAAACCAAAGCTTATTTCATACCCATCTGAGTTCAGGCCCTTTACCAAATTATTGTCACTTATGCATCATTGAAGGGCTGGCAGTACACATCCTTTAGCAAAATACACATTACCCATTAATTTTAAAGTTCACTTAAACGTGCTTGATGATTTTATATTGTTTTTACTACTGTGATATATAGAGTTATAACATTTTAATTATTATTAACCAAGATTTATCAAATTTATTTTATTTAATATTTTATATTAATTTATTTTATCTAATATTTTATATATAATTTTATTAAAAAAATATGTTATTGTCTCCAAGAACTGTGAAGTACAATTGTTTGTTTCCAAGTGTACACATACTTTATTGTACAATCTGTCTGTATGTACTTACATGTACAATCTGTCTGTATGTACTTACATGTACAATCTGTCTGTATGTACTTACATGTACAATCTGTCTGTATGTACTTACATGTACAATCTGTCTGTATGTACTTACATGTACAATCTGTCTGTATGTACTTACATGTACAATCTGTCTGTATGTACTTACATATACAATCTGTCTGTATGTACTTACATATACAATCTGTCATCTGTCTGTATGTACTTACATATACAATCTGTCTATCCATGTATATGTATAATATGTCTATTGTACTGAAGTATTTGTTGAGTACCGGGTATAAATAATATATACATGGATGTGATCTCACACTTAAAGCAAACAGTTGTACGTATATCTGATACATTGGCTCAGTATTTTTAAACATATCATTATTTTGTCTATGGCTGCAAAATTATTACATTTTGTTAGTAATATTACTGCAGTATCACATTTTTCTTAATTATCTTCAACATTTGACTTCAAATTTTGTCGGTATTCATATATTCAAAACATTTTGTCATCTTTTTTTGTGCCATTTAGGGGTACATTTTCTGGGGTTCAAAGTACCATATGACACCTGTATACAGAAAAATGTACACACAATATGATATTAGTGTCTTATTACAAGTTATTATAGGTTATAACAATAAAACTGATCTCCATGATATAACTGAAATATTGTTGAAAGTGAGGTTAAACACCATAACCATGACCCCTGACCCCTGGTATAGGTTATATTGTACAGTGGAACCTGTCTTATCAGGGTAATGTGTCGGATAGTACAGGTAGACGGAAAACTCAGGCATTGGATTTCACAAGTTCCACTGCAGTATTACAGATGACAATGATTGCTTGAAATGCAATACGGGTACATGTGAAGTAATTACTGTGCTAAATTATTCTTGTAAAATATTTCATTACCTCGAATTTATAGCAAGACTAATAGGTTTGTCCTTGACATAGTGTGATTATTTTATTCTATCAAATAAAAATGGCATTATTTTATATTTAAAAAAATTGACAAATTTTAAAACCATGACAACATTGTATTATATTTTAACATGTGACCATCTGTAGTTACTGCTGATAATTTTCAGTATGAAGACAGTAAAGTGGTACAAGCTATATTTGATGCTAATTCCAAAGGTAAAATGAACAAATTATTAAATGATATTAAAACTTTCATGATGCTTAATATATATTTTTTATTTGAGTTGAATGCATACTTTGAAACTAAAAAGAAGTGATCTTATTTGAGAAAAATGTACATAATCTATGTTTCTTGTCATATATCAGAAGAATGAAGTAATGTAGCTCAAGACTGCATGTTCTGTGATGTAGAATGACAGACATTATTTTACTTGTTCATTTAAAATTCTAGATATTTATAGTATTATTGTTGAGTGCTGTGTAATGACAATGATTATAAGATAGATATTTTGATATATATCATATTTTAGCTCATCCTACACAAAGTGCCACTTGAGCTTTTGTCAACACTTTGGTTCCATTTGTCATGTGTGTCCATCCATATGTAAACTGTCCATTTTTATATCTCTGAAACTTTAATGTTAATTTGAAGGCCGAAATGGGCACTGATCTAAAACATAATTTCATACAGGACCCAATAAGAAAATATGTAAGCATTTTCACAGACTGTACATTTGATTGAACCAAAATTTCATATGAATGATAGTCTTTCACAGTCTATGTTTTTACTTTCTGTTTTATCATATATGCAAGATGGCCATCATCACAAGATGTATTTTAACAGGAACTTATAGTAAGCATTTTCTGAAGTAATTGAACCAAAACAGTGCATGATCCTGTTTTATTGGTATTTAATTTAATACTTGAGCTGTTTGCTTATGTTTGCATATGCAATGTGCTACATTAAACCAATAGCTAGGTGAGCAATTCAAACTCTGGTGAGCCTTTTTTTTTTTTTTAATATGTAATAAAAAAAATAAAAAATTAGCTATTATAACACAATTCAGAATTTTAAGGCAAATATTATACAAACATTGAGCTTCTACCACTCTTTGGTACAGTTATTGTCCAAAGTGTGATATACTAGTACAATGCTACTTAGTATGCACATAGACAACTAACATTACACCCTTATGAAATTTCATAAATGTAGACATAAATAATCAGTGTTGAATTATCGACTCTATAGTATTCAACATATATTTGATAGTAGTGCAATGTTTTATAATATAGAATAAATATGCATATATGAAACTAAAAAAAAACTAGGACAGTGATGAGTTACTAATATTTTGTTTATCCTGCAGAAAAATCATATCAGTCCATTTGCCACTTTGATATTTTCTGTCAGCATGATATGATCTGATTTACATTTAGTTTACCAAAGCTCAACAGGTATATATTATGTGACAGGGGTACCAGAAATGGTGATAATATGCTAGTATCAAAACAATAAAGCCTTTATTTATCTGACACCTTTATTTTGAACAACTGCAACAACTGCATGTTAAAAACCAGTACTTGGCTGACATCAAACTGAATAATGATTATATTTTTTAAATCAAATTTAGCTTTAAAAGCATTTGAAATGTATTTTTATGCTCTTCATATAGTTATAATTTGTATTAGCTTTTCTATGTTATGGACTTATTAGACTATTATGTTTATATGTTAGTTAAAATAGAAATCAAATTTAGGGGTTTAAACTTGTTTCTTTGTGTATTTACAATATAAGTTTAAATTTGTACCATTTACTGTCTGATAGTTGAACAAGTCAATTATGCAGAACTTTCAGTTCTAGATAACTGAAGTAGTCTTTAGCTCTGCAAAACACAGTAGACTTTACCTCTCCAAAACACAGTAGACTTTACCTCTTCAAAACACAGGAGACTTTACCTCTCCAAAACACAGTAGACTTTACCTCTTTAAAGCACAGTAGACGTTACCTCTCCAAAACACATTGTTCTGATTTCCAATATTGCTGGATATTGGTATATTTTTTTGATGTGGCAGCTTAATGAATAAACAACAAGACTCGGTACCAATTTTATTGTCTTTGGTTTCACACGACTAGGCCTTGATTTGTATTCCTCTCCAGACAGGCAAACTATATGAATTACATCATAGCTGTGCTACTGTGAAGTAAATTCTTGTTTGGTGCGATTGAGAGTGTTAGTTAATAGATATGGAGCTAATCAGGTAGAAGTTAAGAGCATCACTGGCCTGTATGATTTGTGTTGTATAGCACTTTAGGGTATGAGTTTTTCTCATCATCGAGGAGGGGGGGGGGGTTCTCTTATGGATCAGAAATCTTAAGATGACTTATTGTCACACAATTAAATGGAAGACATACTGAAGACAGTTCAAACTGGTTGATTGTTTTCATATCATATCGCTCCAACACTGAATAAGGGGCCGTCGTTATCGTATGGTAGTTGGATTTACAACTACCTGTACAATCAGTGCATATCACCACTAAAGTTGTGAGTTCGAACCCCGTTCATGGCTAGGTGTACTCGATATAACAGTATGTGAAAAAGTTTGTCAGTGACTTGCGACAGGTCGGTGGTTTTCTCCGGGTACTCCGGTTTCCTCCACCAATAAAACTGACCGCCACGATATAACTGAAGTATTGTTGGAAGTGGCGTTAAACACCATAAAACAACCAAACCACAACCAGCTTTATGTTGTCTCTCTATTTGATTGGAATTCTGGTCTTTTTTTGTCCATATGAGAAATCAAAGATGGTCATAACTGTGGAACATAGTTTACATAGGAATCTAATTGTCGTCAGTCCACATTCCAAATTTAAATCTCATAATTTTCTGTTCCATCTGTAAAACCTTTGCAGAAATACCGGTAATCCATATACAATGTATGGTCATAAACTTGATCAATAATGCTGTCAATAGTTTCGCCCATGTAATCTCGCAGTATGCATACTTGATTATTCAATTTGCATTTCCAGTAGACATAGACCTCGTTTCCGTGTATGGTAGCTGTATTCTCTCTCCAATCAATGTCTGCCACATTATATGTACCTGTCGGGTAGTGTCGTCCTATCTGCAGTTCACAGTCATTTGGGATGTTTCTACCTGTCTGGTATACAATTGTATCGAATGGTTAGCGTGTTCGCCTCGAGTGTGGTAGATCGCTCCCGTAAGTATGCGTATCTACCCGTCTGGTGGGTTCATTCCAGGATTTCAAGTAAGGGGGTGCGTACTTAAAAAAATTGCGCCGAGCGGACGGAGGCGCGAAAAATTTTTGGGTATTTCGTGTGAAAAATCACGATTTTACGCCAACAAAATCATATTTTTTCCAATTTTAGGGGGAGGGGGGGCGCGCAGGGTGCGCCCCCCCCCCCCCCCCCCGGATCCGCCCCTGCATCCTATCTGTGGATTGTTCCCGTAATTATCTACCAGTCTGGTAGGTTCATCCTATCTGAGGAGAAATCCCACAAATATATATATGGTGTGAGTTCAAATCCCGTCGAGGGAAGAACAAAAATTTGACAGCTCGAAGATCTAATACTAACACTGTTTGGTTTAATTTTCAGACGTATGTAATATTTAGTATTGTCCTAGTATCACAAGTAACTTAGATACAGATACAGATACAAATTTTATTTAAAGTCGGAGTATAAAAACATACAACATAAGCTCTGAAGAGCTTTTAAAACCGACATACATGTAAATAACAAAACAAGCATAAGGACAGACATGCATAAAAAGCAGAGCACATACATATTATAAAACATAAAAGCACAGTAGTTGAACTAAATTAAAAATAAGCATAGTTGATGAACTAAACTAAAAATATCTAGTAAAACATAAAAGCATAGTAGTTGAACTAAATTAAAAATAAGCACAGTTGATGAACTAAACTAAAATATCTAGTAAAACATAAAAGCACAGTAGTTGAACTAAATTAAAAATGAGCACAGTTGATGAACTAAACTAAAAATATCTAGCATACTAAGGGAAGGAAATCAAACTGAAGCCTTGCATGCAAAGCAATGACATGAGCCGCCTGACCATGTATTAATCAAATTTTTAAACTGGTCTAGTGACATGTCTTTTCTAAAGTGGTCAGGCAGCTCATTCCAGAGTTTTGCACCTGCATAACGAAAAGATTGCAAACCAAAACTTGTAGTTCTTACCTGTGGTAAAGCTGCTATATTTTGATATCTAAAAGAATACGAAGTATTTTTTATATCTATGAGGTCAAATAAATAAACAGGACAATCCTTATTAACAATTTTGAAAACTTCTAAAGCAAATGTTCCAAGTCTCCTTACTTTTAGGGATGACAGTTTAGATTTGCATAACAGGTCTTCATAACTAGAGGTGTATTCATTGTATATAAATCTCAGAGCCCTTTCCTGTATTTTTTCTATTTTTTGGGTATTCGTTTCTCCACAAAAGTGCCAAACAAGTGGGCAATAGTTAAAGTTGGACATAATAAAGGAGTAGTAGATTGTAAGTTTTCCTAGTTTTGTTAAATGGGTACCAATTCTTTTTAATACATTTAATTGCCTGGAGGCTTTTTTACAAATATTTGACACATGTTCATTGAAATTTAATTGAAAGTCTATTGTTACTCCTAAAAGTTTAACTTCAGATTCACATTCAATTCTATTTCCGTCAATAGTAAAGGTTAAGTTTTGTTGTTTGGTTTGTTTACCTATGGCAATTGCCTGGAACTTTTCTGGGTTAGCCTTCATTTTGTTAATGGAAAACCAATTAATTAAAGTCACACTGTCATCCTCCAAAGTAGAGATTACTTTATTTATATCATGATCAGAGTAGGAAAGCGTATTGTCATCCGCGTAGTTATAAAGATCACCATCTTTTATAAAATAGAAAATATCGTTTTAAAAGATATTAAAAAGGATAGGGCCAAGTATTGAACCCTGGGGCACCCCTTTATAAATATCTTGCCAGTTACTAATATGTGGGCCCACTTTAACACACTGTTTACGATTTTTTAAGTAACTATCTATTAGATTTAAAGCAGAAGGAGATACACCATAGGTTTTTAATTTTAATATAAGCAGGTCATGGGGTAAACAGTCAAAAGCTTTTGATAGGTCCATGAGTATGGCCGCAACATATTTATTTTGATCTAAAGCCTTTTTCCAGTCTTCAATTACCTTTAATAAAGCAGTTTGGCATCCGTAGCCTTTCCGAAAAGCAGATAAAAAAGTATGAAAATGTGAGTCAAAGAATTCGACAATTTGACTGTTTACTGCTCTTTCAAAGATTTTAGATATCATGGGAAGGATACTGACTGGCCGGTAATTGCCTTTATCTAGAGTGTTATTCTTTTTATGTAAGGGAACCACTTGTGCTTCTTTAAGTTTATCAGGAAATGTTGATGTTTCAAAGGATTTATTTATAATTTTAGAAATGGGCTTTGCTACAACAGATTTAGATAATTTTAAGATTTTAGAAGATATTCCATCTTTTCCTGTAGCCTTTTTTATACCAATTTTATTAATTTCTTTATTAACAAATTCTTCATTAATGGGATTAAAAATAAATTGGTCAGATTCAGTTTTATTTTCTTTTATTGCTTTTATACTTGGATGGTTATCATCTGTTTTTATGTTTTGTGAACCGATGTCTTTAGCAACATTTATGAAGAAATTGTTAAATGTTTCAGCTACTTCTGTTTGGTTATTTATAATATTATCGTTTTCACACAGAATTATGTCTTTAGCAAAATGAGAGCCTTTATTCGTTAGAAAGGGTTTTATTGTAGGCCAGAAATGTTTACTTTTAGGACCACCTGCACACCTTTCAATAAAATAATTTCTGATGGATTGTTTTTTTTATTTTGTTCACCAAATTTCTCTGTTTTCTGTATATTTCCCAATTTTGTTTATTTTTACATCTATTGTACTTATTATATGACATTCTTTTTTTGTAGATTGCTCTTTTGAGATTTGTATTCATGAATGGGACTGGTTTATCTACAGGTTTTTTCTTTTTCATTGGGGCATGTTTATTAATTACAGAAATAAATTCTGATTCAAAATTCTCATATGCTGAATTTACATTATCACACTTGTCAACAATTGAGTTTAAATTTTTTTGCTCTAAAGCATTTAAAAAAAATTCTTGGTCGAAGTTTTTACTTTGAGATCCAGTGGGACAGATATATTGTATGGTTGTCACCTGCTCAGATGTTTGTATAATATACCTTATTTCCTGTGTCTGTATAATGAATTCTTCATTATCCTATACAATACAGTTGACTCTCGTTGTCTCGAACTCGGTTGACTCGAATTTCCGGTTGAGTCGAATTTTTATCGAAGTCCCGAACTTCGTTGTGTATAAATATATATAATTTGACTCCTGTTGAGTCGAATTCGGATGAGTCGAAATTTCGGTTGTCTCGAATAAAAGTTTTGGTCCCGAAATGTAGAAAACCATATTATTTACATTCGTTAAGTCAAATTTATCTGTCAAAACATGTGTATTACCTTGGGATTAAAATCGGATCACAGGTGAAACATCCGGTCATTGACTTTGACATTTTTACCTTATGCTATTTCACATGTTTATTTTAACAATCTGTCTAATTAATTAGTGATAATATTTGAATTGGCTTGGTATAATCTATTATGACACAGGTTAAATGTGTACAATAACAAATTATCGATTTATAATAAATGCGCTTGGGTCGGCATACATCAATGATTGTGAAAAGTACACAACGGAAGCGTTTTATCTATTGATTTATTTGTCGGAAATTAATTTTCATTAAAGATGTATAATTTCTCAATTTTGAGAGATTTGAAAAAAAATGTTACTCTTAATTAACTGTTGTAATAAAAGTGGAAATCACGCTATTTCTCAGAATTGGCGTTATTTTCGGTCGAGAAAAGTTTTATTTTACACTTTATGGAATCAATACAACACAACAGATAAACATAATCATACACACACAAAAAAAAAGATATCTAGCAGTTATCAGTCATTCCACAAGATTCAAAGAATTTAACAGAAAAAAAACCAGCAACAAAAACATCGAATAAGTTTTAAATCGTTCCGAGAATCTAGACATGCGATGCTGGTTTTAGCTCTTCAAAATTTTGCTCGAGTTGTCTCCCTTTCGCTGTTAAACAAACTACACTTCCGGTATTTTCATAGCTCCTCTTGAGTCGAACTACGGTTGACTCGAATTTTTTCCATGGTCCCATCGAATTCGAGATAACGAGAGTCAACTGTATATTAAAAATTGCTGAGTTAGATTGCTGTCAAATTATAATATTAAGTATATATGTACCATCTTCACACGCTTAGACACATGTCTAATGTCTATCTCTAGATTTTCCTTACGAGACAAGGTAACACTTCGACAATTGAAGCTATATTTTAATATAGCGGATGTGGTCGAGTGGTCTAGGGCGCTGGACATAAGGCTAAGCGATTGGTGCTGCAGTGCATCAATGGTATGAGTTCAAATCCCGTCGAGGGAAGAACAAAAATTTGACAGCTCAAAGATCGAATTCTAGCACTGTTTGGTTTAATTTTCAGACGTATGTAATATTTAGCATTAACCTAATATCACAAGTAACTTTGAGATCCAGTGGAACAGATATATTGTATGGTTGTCACCTGCTTAGATGTTTGTACACTATACCTTATTTCCTGTGACTGTATAATGAATTCTTCATTATCCTATACAATATATTAAAAATTGCTGAGTTAGATAGCTGTCAAATTATAATATTAAGTATAACGGGTAAATGTACCATCTACACACGCTTAGACACATGTCTAATGTATATCTCTAGATTTTCCTTACGAGACAAGGTAACACTTCGACTATTGAAGCTATATTTTAATATAGCGGGAGTGGTCTAGGGCGTTGAACATAAGGCTGCAGTGTATCAATGGTTCAAATCCCGTCGAGGGAAGAACAAAAATTTGACAGCTCAAAGATCTAATTCTAACACTGTTTGGTTTAATTTTTAGACGTATATATATATATATATAAACGTCTAAAATGTAGCACGTTTATTTATCATTTTGTTTGTTTGCACGGAATCGTTAACACTTGTATTCGATCCGACATCCCGTAGGTTCATACCTTGGCTACTTTTTCAGACGTTTATATATATATATATATATACAAAGAAAAAAGTTAAGCACCACCATGTGTTTTTGAAATGACAAATGATACTACAAGTATCACGAGATTACTGACCAGACAATCTCAAGAACGCAATGTGTGACCTGTTACGACATTATATTGGCTATAAGAAACCACCAACAAATCAAGAAAAATGTTAATTTAATGAATAATTAGTCATAATATCACAAGGCCAGTTTTTGCAGTAAAACATGTCCATTTTAAGTATTGACCTTCACAGTTCAAAAAGCACGATAAGATTGTCATTTCACTTTCAAAACGTCACTTATGAATCACTTGATGACATCTATTGTTCAAAGTTCAGTACCGGGTGTAACCCGCACGTGCTTGGATGACAGCCTCAACCCTGCATCTCATCCCTCCAGTTAGACGTCGGATGTCCTGTTGTGATAGATGCTGCCATTCCCGATGCAATGCTGCTTTCAACTGACGAATGTATTGCACAGGAGGTTCCCGAGCCTATATACGGCGGTCTAACATTTCCCAAATATGCTTTATGGGATTCAAATCAGGGCTCATGGCTGGCCAAGGAACGGAAGTCACGGCTTCGCTTTGTAGGTAGGCGGTAACTGCTCTTGAACGATGAGGCCTGGCGTTATCATCCATATACACAGACCTTGTAGCTAGTGGGTGGTTGTCGAAATGGGGGACATTTGGTTGCAAGACGCCTCTGATGTACTGATCACCAGTTAGGTTGCCTTGTATGGTGACTAAATCCAGCTTGCAGTCATGAGAGATGCACCCCAAACCATTACTGAGCCCCCACCGTAAGGGACAGTTGGCTGGATGTTCCTTGGGGGTATAGGCTGTATTTGTGTGTCTCCAAACCCTCATCCGGCCGTTGGTAATTACATGAAGCAGAAACCGGCTCTCGTCTGACAAATGGATCTTGCGCCATGTCCTTAAATTCCAACCACGTCGTGCTAAACACCATGCCAAACGTGATCGTTGATGTCGGTCTACCAACAGTGGGCGTTTAATGACTCCTTGACTTAAGTCCCGCTGATTTCAGACGGTTTCTAACTGTTCTTGTTGACAGACGTCTACTAGTATTGGGCAGCCAGTATTGTTTGAGTACGGGATTGATTGCGCACGGCATCCGTCTAACCAAACGCTGCAATGCCCTGTCGTCACGATCAGATGTTACCCGTGGTCTGCCGGATCTTGGCAAGTCTTTCACATTGTTGGTTTGTGTGTGTTTTCTCACCAGTCGGCTGACTACAGTATAGTGGTAGCCTATCAGACGTCCAGTAGCTTTGAAGGACATCCCTATTGTTTGCATGCCGATTATTCGCCTTCGTACCATGCTTACTGAGAATGAATACATTTTTTAAAGCACAAGACTTAAATACCCAAATTCGAAGCGTGAACATACCGAATTTTGAGTAATGCGTGAGAGGCATGGTTCACGTGCATGACTAGTCGATATTATACATAATGGTCATACCTGTGTGAGCACATCTTTTTAATGGAACATTGTTCTTGCTATAATCAATATAAATATTAGAATCTAAACTTAGTGTTACTTATTATGTTTCAATATATCAGGGGGTGCTTAGCTTTTTTCTTTGTGTGTATATACTTGTTTCGTAGGTTCATCCTATCTGAATCACTATTAATTATCTGTACATGTCGAGTGGACTCTTCTTGCCTGAGGAACACTCTCATAAGTATATACATGTGTATCCACCTGTATTGTGGGCCCATTCTACCCGAGGATCACTCTCATAAGTATATTTACCTATCTTGTATGTTGTCCTGTCTGAAAATCATTCCCATAAGTATATGTATACCCATCTGTTAGGTTCACCCTATCTTTGGATCACTCCCTTAAGGTAGAACTACAGTCTAATTATGAATTTTTAATGAATTTTTTTTATTGCAGTTTTTGAAAGTTTATATAAATGTTTAAACAAATCCTACTGTCATTATCTTGCATCATTAAGGAGTAAATTGATAAATAAATTATGTAAACAAAAGCACATGGTAAAGTGTTTGATAATATAAACATGTGGGAGGGGCTTATCTATCAATCACTGTATTAATTACATGTGTCCAGCTGTTCACTTCTGACCACAACATAATTATTGCATACCATAATACTGTGTTGTAATTGTAACTTGCATAACTATATAACTATGGAGGAAGAAGGCAGAGGGAAAAAAAGAACAAAATCAAGAGGAAGAAAACCTGTGATGAAAAAAGAAATGGACAGAAGTGTTAAGTTATCATTAAAAGCTTCTGACAAAAGGTTCCTACTATAGACAAGAAGAATTTTTATTCCAATTCGGATACAGACAGTCTTGATGGTCAAACATCTAGCCTGGATTAATTTGCAAACTGTTCACCATCATAACTGTTGTACAAAATTGTTGATAAAAAAAATTCTTTGCGATTCTAAGGTATCTCAATATCAAAACATTACATACACTGAACATTTAATTTACTGTGACGAAAAAGGCGCGTCGGTGGTGATGTTATTTCCTTGTTTTGTATGTTATAAGTCTCTTTGCATTTATCCACAACAGACGACGAAAGCTAAGTGTGCGCTTTAACAAGATAATCCAGTATTTCAGGTAACGTGCTAGTTCATGGATCACCTTGGTCACATAAAAAGTTGTTTGTGGATCCCTGTGCAGTCAGGCAACTTGCTTAAATAAATCACACTGTAAGGTTGATAATTGTATTTAGCACCAAAATGATTCCAAACATAACAAAGTTTACGAAAACAGTTAATAGACAATAAAAGATATTCCACTCAGTTGACTCTTTCACTTGTCAACAACTAAACTCCCAGATTTCAACTAAACTAAGACTCTCGATCTTCACTCTCTCTCTCCTCCCTCTTATATACCACCTCCAAACATACAAATTAAACGATAATAACTTTCTGATGCAATCCTTGTAAATTAAGTATAATGGCACTAGGGCACCAGTAGTAGGGCACTAGGGCATATACAGTAGTAATACAGATATTTCACCAGGGCACTAGGGCACCAGCAGTAGGGTCCTAGTAACTAATAAACATCTGGCATAAGCCATGAACCTAAATGTCTAGAGATAAACAGCAGGAATTTTTTACTTTTAGAAACATTAAAATAACTCTGATGAAATAATGCAAACTCTTGACTTTAAGAGCAAAGTAAATGATAATGACATATCAGACTAGAATAAAATGTAAAACATGGCTGAGTATAAAATTCATCGCACAGCCCCCTACTTAGTATTGAACTTCCACTGTTCAATAAAATATTACCCATAATAAAAATAAGAATAACATAAAAAAAAAAATTATGCATATCAAAAACACTCAAAAATATTCCCCAAAAAAATACCTGAGTTACCCGTACAGGGCTATATATCGCCAAAAAAAACCCAACAACTTTGGACGTCTTTAGCTTTGCTCACATATAAAAATATATCAAAAATCAACCTTAGAAAAATATAAAAGAACTTGAACACATATGGCGCATAAAAATCCCCCCAAAAACCAATACATTGAGACGATTACCTTTTCGCATTAAAAAAAAATTGATTACTTCACAAAATGAATAATGTAGCACCTTGTCATTATTTACACAAAACAAAACAACAACAAAAAAAGAGAGGACTAGGGTCAAGCTCCAGTGGTAGGGCTCTGACACTACAGAAGAAAGCTCCAGAAATGAGGGCTTACTTCAATAAAAATATTATCTAAATAATGTAAATTGAGACATAAATAGTGAAGGTACCAGAAAATAAGGACCTACACATAAATGTACCCCAAAGTAGAGTCAACTTAAAAATGTATAAAATGTTCTTCGTCCAATGTCCAAGTTACACCATGGCGTCGTCATCTTCAGTCTCCTCAGAAATCCTCTCTTTTGACGGACCAGTCTTCAGGTCTTCTAGATGTGCGAGAGTTTCATTAGCCATATACACAACAAAGTCCTGCCAATTATAATTCTTCAAGTCGAAATGGTTGCTGGCATGTAGGCGCTGTTCTCTCTGTCACAGAATTTCCTTTTGCGTCCACAAATGTCCTCTTGATTAATTTCATTGATATAATCTCTACATCTATCTCCTTAGCCTCCTCGGATTCCCCTTCTGTCACTTCGTCGACTTGTATGGCATCTTCTGGCGATCCTCCACTCTCGTCTCACTTCTGGCTTGTTTCGACGTGCTGGGTCCTGCTTGCGGCATAATGTTCTTCTTGTCATTAACGTTAATTACTCTGTCCTGATTTGACGAGGCGGCGACATTGTCTTTTCGAACTCCTCTAATGGGATCTAGGTCGTCATGATAAACATACTCGAACATCGACCTTACCGATTTATCCTTCGCTTCTTCTTCATCTAGGTGATGTGTGCATCTAAGGTGAATATGAAGATATTCCCCCCTGTAGAAAAACCTCCTGCAGAACAACATATAATTTTTACGTTATCGTCATGTTTAGAGTTAACGTGCCTGCTAAGATTTCTACTATTAGCAAACACTTTGTCACAGTGCGGACACTGTTTCCCTGGCATGTTGTCTTCTATCGTTTCGATTACAAAATCTTCAAATTTTTTCGGTACTTTCGTTTTTCTTCGACCACTTTCCTTCTGCGCATCACTCCCGCGCACATTGGGGTCTACATTAATTGGATCACAAAGTCGGGCACTTGACTCCGGTTGAATTTTTCTCACGCACGGGCTAATTGTAGGAATTTGACTGGGTATTATTTCTGTGTCAGTAGGCGGAGTCTGCAACATTCCAACATCGTTCCCACGGTCATCTGAACTATAATCTTCTAAACTGGGAAATTTTGCAAGGTCGCTGTTTCTAGGTTCTGTAGGTGTTTTTTGAACCAGTTGAACTTCTTCTCCCCTACATATGGTTTAAAATTGTCTCCGTGTACAGTAACAGAATTGTCATTTTTAGAAAATTTTATATTGAAAATAATATCACTGACCTTGTCTACTATTATCCATGGGCCAGTCCAATGCCTTGCGATTTTAGCTTTCTTTCCGGCACATTTCGTCTTTGATTTCTCCAGACTAGATCTCCGACTTCATAATTCCTACTTCTGACATTACGATCATACGTGAACTTTTGAAGTTTTGCTTCTAACCCAAGATTTTCTCTGGCAAAACGCTGCGCATTTCGTAGATTCTCTTCGAGGGAAGCGGCATATTCTGTGGCCAACATGTTTTCGTTGTTTCTCAATTTTTCTGTCATTAAATCCAGGGGCATACGCATCTCTTCTCCGTATACTAGATTATGCGGGGTCAGTCCAGTGCTCTGATGAGGCGTTGAGTTGTAAATCATTATCAAATAGTCTAGATATTCGTCCCAATTTCTTTGGTGAGGTTTTATATTTTAAGAGAGCATGTCGTTTATAGTCTTGTTCATTCTTTCCATCATTCCGTCAGACCTCGGATGAAGTGGAGTGGCCCTCGTCTTTTTCACCTCTAGCAGCTTACAAAGTTCTTGAAATAAAATGCTCTCATACTGTCTCCCTTGATCAGAATGTAGTTGCATAGGGCAGCCATACCGGTATCTTTTCATCCAGCCCCTAAAAATTGTGTCAGCTACCGTTTCAGCCCGAATGTCCTGAATAGGGTATATTTCTGTTAATTTGGAAAAATAATCTGCCATCACCAGAATGCACCTGTTCCCTTTTTCTGTTAAAGGGTAAGGTCCGGCAATATCGGTCGCAATTCTCTCAAAAGGAGCTCCTACTACGTGTGATTTCAAAGGATGTCTCTTCTTAAATGCTGGATTTTTGCGCTCGCCACAAATCTCACATTTGTTAACATAGTTCCTCACTGTTTTTCTCATTCCTAGCCAATAAAACGGAGAGATCTTTGCCTTTTCTAGAGTGTTCTTCACCCCCTGATGCCCTGCTGTCTTAGCATCGTGTAGGTACCAAAGTACATCATCAATAATCGACCTTGGGAGACATATTTTCCATTTTGGTTTGTCAGCATCTTCTTGCCACAGTAGACAGAGTACATCATTTCTTACTTCCAATTGTTCCCATCTTGCAATGTAAGATTTAAAATATTTGCTTTCATGACTTATTTCTTCCCACTCTGGTTTTTCCCGACCTTCTAATTTAAATTTTAAAATTTCTCTCAGTACATCATCTTCTTCTTGTTGGTGGTGAATAAACTCCAGATTATCCAGTTCAACATCAGGTCTCTTTTTTTGTTTAGCAAGCTTAGGCCTATTAGGCTTCCTCCACCTTCTAACAGGACTAGCTCCTCCCGGAGCATATTCTTCTTGCCCGAGTGGGCTTCTACTCCTTGATCTGTGGTCTGGCACATCTTCCCGGTCGGGACTTTCTAGCTCCGTGTCAGACTCATCTGACAACATTTCTTTTCCGCCTTCTTTCATTTCCTTAATTTCTGATGTAGCCGGTCCGGAATAGCTATAGTCCCATGGCATGAGACACTGCTTACATATTTCTCCTGCAGGCGTTACTAATCTTGACATAGCGTCAGCGTTTCCATGCTTGTTACCAGGACGGTGCTCTATTTCTAAATGAAATTGACTGAGCTGCTGAATCCAGCGATGAATCTGACCATCCAGTTCACGGAATCTCTGTAGCCATGACAATGATCCATGGTCTGTCCTCAGTAGGAATTTGCGCCCTAGCAGGTAATGCTTAAAGTGTCGTGAAGTAAACCACAGCCAGCCTCTGTCTTCTGGTCACACAATAATTACGTTCTGCTTTATCCAGACATCGGCTTCCATAAGTTATCACACGTTCCTTTCCGTCTTGGACTTGAGACAGTACAGCGCCAATGGCGTAAGCGCTGGCATCGGTTTTCAGGATAAACTTATTCACACCGACCTCCGACCTGGGGAAATGCTAAATCAGGTGCTGACATCAATCTCATCTTTAATTCCCGGAAACTGTCTTCACAGTTTTGGTTCCACATGAATTTGTTATCTTTCTTAGTCAAATCAAAAAATGGCTTAGCAATCTTAGAAAACCCTTGTATAAACTTCCGATAATACGATGCCAATCCCACAAAACTACACACCTGGGTCACATTCTTAGGCCTCTGCATCTCTTTTATCGCTGAAACTTTGACTGGATCTGTCCGGACACCCTCTTTGGAAACAATGTGTCCAAGGAACGATATTTCTTTCTGCATTAGATGGCACTTCTTAGGTTTCAGCTTTAGCCCCGCATCCAATAATTTCTCAAATACTTTCTCTAAGTTCAACAAGTGGTCCTTAAAAGATTTCCCATAAACCACAATATCCTCCAAATACAAAACGGCTATCTCCCATTGAAGTCCTGTCAGTGTTTTTTCAATTATTCTTTCAAAGGTACTAGCAGCGTTGCATAACCCAAAAGGCATTGTTGTAAATTGGTATAACCCACCACGAGGTGTGGCGAATGCCGTCTTCTCCTTGTCTTCCTGCTCCACGGGGACTTGGTGATAGGCCATGTCGAAATCTAACGAAGAATACCATTCAGCTCCCTCCAATGTATCTAAGTTTTCATCTATTCTTGTCAGTGGGTATGCGTCTTTGATGGTCTTCTCGTTTAACTTACGATAATCCACGCACATCCGCCAACTCCTATCTTTCTTCTAGACCATCACCGTCTGTGAAGACCAGGGATTGTTCGACTTCTCTATTAGGCCTTTCTCCTCCAACTTCTTCACTTTCTCCTCAAGGGTTTGCCTTTTGTAAATAGGTATCCTCCTAGGCGGCTCCCGGATAGGTTTCTCGTCTTTGAGTTTGATCTTATGAGTTCCCATATTGGTTCTACCAACTTCTCCCGGCCGGGAAAAGTACGCCTGATTAGCAATTATAAATTTCTTGAAGTCCTCTTTTTGGCTCTCCGTCTGATGCACGCAGCCTTTCTGGTAAATGGGAATCATGTGTTCTGGCACATCTTGCCTGCTTTTGACTGGAGTAACTTCACCAACTCCTATCCCGTCTGTATGCACCTCTTCTAAATCCACAGTTGGTCCCACTCGTTGTACCGGTGTATACATGGCCATGTGAGTATGTTTATGCACAGTTACATCATTTGGTCCAGGGTTATACACCCGGGCATATACAGTGGCGTTAGCTACATCTACCAACGTTTTCGCTAACGCAAGGCCATGACGCTCCAGAAAAGGGCGCTCAGGCGTTAGTACTCCCGCTGAACTAGAGCTACAGTGACTACTTTTCCTAGCTGTAAGCCCTGACTTTATCACAGCCTCATGTCCCGATGGTACTATTATGGTTTCTAGGGTAATGACCCTACTTGCACTACTGGTCCGGTCGGGTCCTTCGAAAGGTATCCGACTGCCTCTTGTAACAAAACATGCCTCGTCATGGTCCCAGTTACACCTGTAGGTGGTTATAAAGTCTTCCCCAATTAAGTTGTTTCTTACTCCACCAACATTAACCTCATGCTCAAATACACTGTCACCAAAAATTATATGCATTAGGGCTATTCCGAAACATTCCAATCTTTCTCCGTTCGCTGTTATGTAGTTACTGTCCACTGGGGCTAATGTCGGTCTGTCTAGCAGCATATCATACGTTTTGTTGGTTATAAACGTGCTCCTCGCACCAGTGTCTATCTTCCATTCTACTGGGACTCCTTCTATCTGGCTAAGAACTATCATTGATGAAACACTCCTTACTTTTACTTTAGGTTCACTATCTTCTGGACCCCCTAACAACAGCTTCACTATGGAGTTTAATGTCCAGATTCTCGTTACTAGAACTACTTTCAACCTTCCGCTTAGGCCTTTTCCATTTTCTGTGAAACTTGGTCAGTTGTACACCTTCTCTTTTAGGCCAATTGGTTGCGACCTGTATCTGGCCCTCGGTACCGGTCTGTCTTAGTTTAACGGCTTCTTATCGCAGTTACAAACAGGCGCTGCGGTCGAGCCTCCGGGCTCCGATTGATCTCTACCACGGGTAAAATAGGTTCCTCTGCAACGTCCGAAACCTCTGTTGCACGGGAGTGACCTAAACACTCTACCATAACTCGGCTGGTGATTCTTGTAGTGCGTACCATAATTTCCATTTCCACGACCGGCAAAATCCATTCTTGAGGATTCTTTGGCGTCGTTTATCATATCCATTCCGTTCCTTCCACCAGATACTTCATAAATTGCCTTATTTACAGGTTTATCTTTAGCTAACTCCTTTTCTCCCACACGCAGACACTCCTCCTGCATGGCATTAATTACTGCTCATTGCAGAGTCTTTGGTCGAATCCTTTTAACAGCTAATCTGAAATCTTCGGACTGTCCACATTTATCCAGGAATGTCTTCACAGCATTTTCTTCTACTATGTCTGGGTTGTCTGGGTAGGTCCTCCGATATAAGTCTTCCAAAGCCTGGCCAAACTCACGCAAGGACTCCCCAGGCTGTTTTTTTTCTCAGCTGAGCCTCGGCTATGTATTTCTCCTTCATCACCGTATTGCCCGAATCTTTCTTCCATCTTTTTCTTCAACCTGCCGTAATCCCTTTGTATTACTAAAGGCATACTATAAGCGAAAGTCTTAGCCTGCCATCGCATGGTACTAAGGAGTACTCTCCTAGACTTCTCAGGTCCCTAGGAATTCAGGTCAGCTAAATTCTCAAAATACTGCAAAAAATCATTCCAGACATCTGAGTTTCCTCCACTAAGCGTTCTCCTAACTGGATATTCCTGAGCATGTACTGCTCTCGCTGCCGTACTTGGTTCCGAATCAGGTCGGGATTGATCGGGCGCTGTATCTCCCACAGGCCTACATCGGTTATCTGGCTCCTGACTATGTTGCTGCTCATCACTAAGACTCCTCATTACCTGGTCGGGTATTCTCTGTTGGACGCCCGTGGTACAGTCGCGCCGCCCGGGCGTTGATCCTGAATCGCACCAGTAATTAGGGCTTACGGAATCAACTACCCATGCACGGGGCTTGACCTCGGAGTATCGTGGACTCCAGTTGAAAGGATAATCTGTCTGCCTCTTCCTCAGCATTTGGATCTCCTTCTTCGTAGGGCCTCTCCTCTCTATAGTGACGCAGTTGGCGACTCCTTCTACTATTTCCATTCCTGCAGGATTTCTATAAAACTCTAACAAGGATTGTGCTCACCATCACTGCAATGAGCACCAGGAGGCCCTTCATAGCATACTCCTGGGAAAGTTGGACTGCCCTATTCTCTGGAAAGTTGACCCAGGCAAAAGCTACACAGCTACATATCGTGGTTAGGAAACCCAGTCATCATAACCAAAATCTACTCCAACCATTGCCTACTGACTCATCTTCAGGTTCATCGTCCCTCATAGTAAAAGCACGCTGGCCTACCTCGTTCGTCACTAGGGTAGGTTCTCCATTCTGACGTCTTTGTCGTTGGGCGTTTTTCCCCGAGTGGAATTCCTTCTAGTAATCCTTGGTGTATCCATCACGAAGATAAAATATAACACTAAAGCGTTGTACAGCAAAATTGTCAAGTCGCACAGTCAATCCTACCGCTGCCACCAATGTGACGAAAAAGGCGCGTCGGGGTAATGTTATCTCCTTGTTTTGTATGTTATAAGTCTCTTTGCATTTATCCACAACAGACGACGAAAGCTAAGTGCGCGCTTTAACAAGATAATCCAGTATTTCAGGTAACGTGCTAGTTCATGGATCACCTTGGTCACATACAAAGTTGTTTGTGGATCCCTGTGCAGTCAGGCAACTTGCTTAAATAAATCACACTGTAAGGTTGATAATTGTATTTAGAACCAAAATGATTCCAAACATAACAAAGTTTACGAAAACAGTTAATAGACAATAAAAGATATTCCACTCAGTTGACTATTTCACTTGTCAACAACTAAACTCCCAGATTTCAACTAAACTAAGACTCTTCACTCTCTCTCCCCTCCCTCTTATATACCACCTCCAGACATACAAACTAAATGATAATAACTTTCTGATGCAATCCTTGTAAATTAAGTGTAATGGCACTAGGGCACCAGTAGTAGGGCACAATAGGGCATATACAGTAGTAATACAGATATTTCACCAGGGCACTAAGGCACCAGCAGTAGGGCCCTAGTAACTAGTGAACTTAACCTAAATAAACATCTGGCATAAGCCATGAACCTAAATGTCTAGTGGTAAACAGCAGGAATTTTTTACTTTTAGAAACATTAAAATAAATCTGATGAAATAATGCAAACTCTTGACTTTAAGAGCAAAGTAAATGATAATGACATATCAGACTAGAATAAAATGTAAAACATGGCTGAGTATAAAATTCATCATATTACTTTTTTTTATTCATTTATTTTATTGCTGATTCATTTTATATTTTTTATCTCTACAATTATATATTGAGAGTAATATTCTTGCATATTTATGAACAAGTTCTAAAATCAGACATTTTTGTTTTTTTTAAAATCACTTACCCAACATGTCTAACAGCCTGAATAAATGCTGTCCTTTGATCTTCAGGTTTTAGGTAATGGGCATGTCTCCTGTTTGGAACTTGGCATTTTATAAAGATTTGTTTTACTCAAAACAAAAGATATATGTAAATTGTAGAACAAATTTTGATTTCTCAAAAATTTTGTTATGGAAGAGTCCATTTTCAGAAGGAGTGCTATGTAAAAGAATAATTTTACTTTTTATTTATACTATTGCATAAAATGAAGAAACATCAATTAATATCATCCTCTTGGTAAAAAAAGATGGATCTGTTTATTTTGATGTTATTATGGTCTTGTTAATTATCACAAAATGTAACGTGTCACCCCTGTGTTTGTTTTATCTGGTACTATCTGGAAAGAGGAGGAGCTTGTCCATATTAACTTGCTAGCTTCCAGATGTGGGTCAGACCTGTGACGTCAAACTCCCGCCAAATGCCAAAGAAGTGCTGCTTAAGGATGGACAGTGCACAAATAATGCAAAAATAATAGGTTTAAGTGTATAAACACACAAACTGTGTGGTTCCTCTGATCAATTAAAGATGTAAGGTCACTTCTGAGGTGTTCCCAGTGGGATTTGAAGGTCTATTGCATATTGGCATGGACCAGAAGTGGGATATATAGTTTTGTGGCAATTTTGCATGTTTAATTTACATGAAAATTATGAACTTAAGTGAAAATTAGCACCTTTATGGTGCCCTAAGGACTTGAATTTGATATATGTTGTTGAGAGGGAAATCTTCTACAAAACCGTGTCCCATTTGGATAATTTGTTTCTTAAGGAATTTATGGTTCTTGAAAGAACAAAGGGGAAACAAGATTTTGGCATCCAACAGATGAAATAGTTATATTTAAGGATTGGAGACATATATCAAAAATCTGAAACAATTTTTGTAGCTTGTGTATGGTTAATTAAAAGGCTGAAAACAAAATTTCAGTGGGAGTTGACATGAATGTGCTATTTTTATCCAAGCTGATACAGTACATTTTTTTGTATTTTATTAACCATAACTTTTTCATTATTGACTGCATATTATATAAATTAACGTAAATAGATAAAGTCACTTTATAGCTACAAAATGAATCTTGAATTTTAAAAATCGATCAAGTATTTGCTGAGATGTGAACCTTCAAAGACTCTTGATTGGAGTGAAATAAATCAGACTGTAGTGCTACTTAAGTATCTACCTCTCTGATGGGCTCATCCTATGCGAGGATCCTCCCATACGGGATGTTGTCATAAATAAATTGAGAACAGCTTCACCTTTCTGTAGTACATCTTTTACCTTTAAAATGGTTTGATAATAGTTGATAAAAGTTCTCCAGGCATGTTTTTGAGATGCTCGGCTGATGTACGTTCGGGTCAGATTTCTATGTGCGAACCGCTATGCGGATTGTGGCTTCTGCTTTTGGATCTAATTCTTTAAATTACGCGCAAGTTCTATTTGTTCTATGGCACATTGTGTAGCTTTAAGAGTTAAGTTTTACATTTACTTTACCCTGATCCTATTGGATATTTTGGTCTTAAATGACTTTTCCATCCATATACTACTAGTATATTGTTCTTCAGTCTTGTTAAAAACGATATCAGTGGTAGCTCTTTCTGTTAAGATTTTGTTAAAAACGATATCAGTGGTAGCTCTTTCTGTTAAGATTTTGTTAAAAACGATATCAGTGGTAGCTCTTTCTGTTAAGATTTTGTTAAAAACGATATCAGTGGTAGCTCTTTCTGTTAAGATTTTGTTAAAAACGATATCAGTGGTAGCTCTTTCTGTTAAGATTTTGTTAAAAACGATATCAGTGGTAGCTCTTTCTGTTAAGATTTTGTTAAAAACGATATCAGTGGTAGCTCTTTCTGTTAAGATTTGGTTAAAAACGATATCAGTGGTAGCTCTTTCTGTTAAGATTTGGTTAAAAACGATATCAGTGGTAGCTCTTTCTGTTAAGATTTTGTTAAAAACTATATCAGTGGTAGCTCTTTCTGTTAAGATTTTGTTAAAAACGATATCAGTGGTAGCTCTTTCTGTGAAGATTTTGTTAAAAACGATATCAGTGGTAGCTCTTTCTGTGAAGATTTTGTTAAAAACGATATCAGTGGTAGCTCTTTCTGTTAAGATTTTGTAAAAAACGATATCAGTGGTAGCTCTTTCTGTTAAAATTTTGTTAAAAACGATATCAGTGGTAGCTCTTTCTGTTAAGATTTTGTTAAAAACGATATCAGTGGTAGCTCTTTCTGTTAAGATTTTGTTAAAAACGATATCAGTGGTAGCTCTTTCTGTTAAGAATTTGTTAAAAACGATATCAGTGGTAGCTCTTTCTGTTAAGATTTTGTTAAAAACGATATCAGTGGTAGCTCTTTCTGTTAAGATTTTGTTAAAAACGATATCAGTGGTAGCTCTTTCTGTTAAGATTTTGTTAAAAACGATATCAGTGGTAGCTCTTTCTGTTAAGATTTTGTTAAAAACGATATCAGTGGTAGCTCTTTCTGTTAAGATTTTGTTAAAAACGATATCAGTGGTAGCTCTTTCTGTTAAGATTTGGTTAAAAACGATATCAGTGGTAGCTCTTTCTGTTAAGATTTTGTTAAAAACGATATCAGTGGTAGCTCTTTCTGTTAAGATTTTGTTAAAAACGATATCAGTGGTAGCTCTTTCTGTTAAGATTTTGTTAAAAACGATATCAGTGGTAGCTCTTTCTGTTAAGATTTTGTTAAAAACGATATCAGTGGTAGCTCTTTCTGTTAAGATTTTGTTAAAAACGATATCAGTGGTAGCTCTTTCTGTTAAGATTTTGTTAAAAACGATATCAGTGGTAGCTCTTTCTGTTAAGATTTGGTTAAAAACGATATCAGTGGTAGCTCTTTCTGTTAAGATTTGGTTAAAAACGATATCAGTGGTAGCTCTTTCTGTTAAGATTTTGTTAAAAACGATATCAGTGGTAGCTCTTTCTGTTAAGATTTTGTTAAAAACGATATCAGTGGTAGCTCTTTCTGTTAAGATTTTGTTAAAAACGATATCAGTGGTAGCTCTTTCTGTTAAGATTTGGTTAAAAACGATATCAGTGGTAGCTCTTTCTGTTAAGATTTTGTTAAAAACGATATCAGTGGTAGCTCTTTCTGTTAAGATTTTGTTAAAAACGATATCAGTGGTAGCTCTTTCTGTTAAGATCTTGTTAAAAACGATATCAGTGGTAGCTCTTTCTGTTAAGATTTTGTTAAAAACGATATCAGTGGTAGCTCTTTCTGTTAAGATTTTGTTAAAAACGATATCAGTGGTAGCTCTTTCTGTTAAGATTTTGTTAAAAACGATATCAGTGGTAGCTCTTTCTGTTAAGATTTTGTTAAAAACGATATCAGTGATAGCTCTTTCTGTTAAGATTTTGTTAAAAACGATATCAGTGGTAGCTCTTTCTGTTAAGATCTTG
Source organism: Bathymodiolus brooksi (assembly GCA_963680875.1). Taxonomy (NCBI): domain Eukaryota; kingdom Metazoa; phylum Mollusca; class Bivalvia; order Mytilida; family Modiolidae; genus Bathymodiolus; species Bathymodiolus brooksi. The sequence continues at coordinate 13,454,467 of OY804577.1, read as the reverse complement.
TTAAAAACGATATCAGTGGTAGCTCTTTCTGTTAAGATTTTGTTAAAAACGATATCAGTGGTAGCTCTTTCTGTTAAGATTTTGTTAAAAACGATATCAGTGGTAGCTCTTTCTGTTAAGATTTTGTTAAAAACGATATCAGTGGTAGCTCTTTCTGTTAAGATTTTGTTAAAAACGATATCAGTGGTAGCTCTTTCTGTTAAGATTTTGTTAAAAACGATATCAGTGGTAGCTCTTTCTGTTAAGATCTTGTTAAAAACGATATCAGTGGTAGCTCTTTCTGTTAAGATCTTGTTAAAAACGATATCAGTGGTAGCTCTTTCTGTTAAGATTTTGTTAAAAACGATATCAGTGGTAGCTCTTTCTGTTAATATTTTGTTAAAAACGATATCAGTGGTAGCTCTTTCTGTTAAGATTTTGTTAAAAACGATATCAGTGGTAGCTCTTTCTGTTAAGATTTTGTTAAAAACGATATCAGTGGTAGCTCTTTCTGTTAAGATTTTGTTAAAAACGATATCAGTGGTAGCTCTTTCTGTTAAGATCTTGTTAAAAACGATATCAGTGGTAGCTCTTTCTGTTAAGATCTTGTTAAAAACGATATCAGTGGTAGCTCTTTCTGTTAAGATTTTGTTAAAAACGATATCAGTGGTAGCTCTTTCTGTTAAGATTTTGTTAAAAACGATATCAGTGGTAGCTCTTTCTGTTAAGATTTTGTTAAAAACGATATCATTGGTAGCTCTTTCTGTTAAGATTTTGTTAAAAACGATATCAGTGGTAGCTCTTTCTGTTAAGATCTTGTTAAAAACGATATCAGTGGTAGCTCTTTCTGTTAAGATTTTGTATGTTATTTTTCGATAATTACATTATATTTTACATGCACATATTGTTTTTAAAGCACATTTGTTTGTTTGTTTTCTTTAGTTGAGATTCTTTGGATTCTTTGCCATAGTTTGTTACTTTTTCGATTTCAATCGAAGAGTTGGGTTTTGTAACATTCATTACAGATATAAGGTTACTTATAGACACCTGATATGATAAGTTGTCACATTGTGTCCAATAATATTTTCTTATAGATTAATTGCACTTTTGATGCATTTTTCACTTCTACATCAATCGATCGATCATATGCCAAGGTGATATCTAACACATTCAGGGATTCTATAAATATCCAGGATATCCATCCTATATTTAGGGTTATCATTTTCTTTTATGTGTCGGCATTATGTAGTCATCTACGTTTTATCAATACCTTTGTAGTGTCAGAAAGTTAGTTTATGTGGGAATCCCCCTACTGTTTTTGTCTATAAATAGATTAAAAGCTTTGTCCATTGATCGGTCATGTCTTGTGAGTGACGCCATAAACCCCGGTATACACGATACAAGTTTTGCATCCAAGTCTCCATTCAAGTTTTTTGATCGTGTATACCATACAAGAAACTTGAATAAAAAAACTTGAACGGACTTGGATGGAATAGAAATGCATCCTGGCTATTTTTCTTTCAACTTGGATGGAACTTGGATGGAGATTGACCAATCAGAAGACAGAATCCTTATCAGCATCAATTTGTGAATTTAAATAATAACAACTACACGTGTTAACTTGTGCAAAGATGGCGGGAAAAGAGGAAACTCCAAAATGCAGGAAAAAGACAGTCACATGGACTAATGAAATGATTGAAGATCTAATAGACTTCATAGAAATACATCCCATCGTCGCCTTCGAAGCCATTTACGAGTCCATGTTGACCTCTTTTTGGAGCTTAATCTCCTTCGCAGTACAATTGTACATAATAATGCAATACAAAGGGCAGCACCCTCCTCTCCTCCCAAAAATGCCATTTAGTTTGTTGTATCTCCCGCCAAAACTTGTGTGTATTCATCAAAATTTCCTGCATCGTGTATACACAAAGTTGAATTCAAGTTTTCTTGATCCAAGTTTTCTTGAATGGAGACTTGGATGCAAAACTTGTATCGTGTATACCGGGCTTAAGATAAAATATTGGTCTTCTTAAGTCTGCCAGATAGTATCCGTTTGTTTGTATAAATTTCAGTATCTTCATTGTCACTGTCTGAGATAACTTCACAATCAGTGAGTGTATGGGTTTTAAAACACTTGTACATAGAGTTAAGTTTTCAAATGAATACAACCAGTGTTTTTGGATTGTACAAGATGTTGCCATTTTTAAATATTTGGTTTAGATAGAAATGGTTTGTTATTACGTTCTGAATGTTAAACATTCATAATAACGATTGCATATTTAAATGCTCCAATGATATATTTTCTTTCGCCAGTTGTCTCCCTTTTGTTGTGATTTATACTTTTTGCATTATTTTGTGTTTATGGCTAATTGATCCTAATTATATGCTTCAGTTTTTCTATGGATGGCTGTATACGATCGTCATTGATGGTTATGGATTCCTTGCTTGTTTCAGTGTCATTTTTAGTATAATTTCTACTTTATACGTTTTATATATATAGCCTTTGATTGCTAACCATAATTTTGTGTTGTTTCTTCTTCTTCTCTTTGTATCAGCCTCCTTTAGTAGGAACACCATGGATTTTCTATGTATTTTTGGCGTGGGAAAGTTTGTTTTTTTTTAGTTGTCAAATTGCTTTTAGTGCACTATATACAGTGAATTTATTTTTAAGTTATGTCACGTCAAGTTTGTATTTAACATTTGTATACAGCCTTAATTATAAAAATATTTTCTTACCTATTAAAAATATGAGAAATAATCTAAAATTTTATGCTAATATGAGGCTATTGACATACAGATTTTTTTAAAATTTAAAATATACACTACAAACATACGACAGACTTTATTATAAATTTAAAAGATAAAATACAACAATTTATGTTTAACAGAAAGATTTTGGTTACATTGAAATTTAAATATAAACTACAAAAATACAACAAACTTTATTTTAAGCTTAAAGTTAAAATACAGGGATTTATGTTATGTTTAAAAGGTAAAATTCACAGAAAGATTTTGGTTACATTGAAATTTCAAGATGATGTCAGAGCTAAAATTAAAATGTATAAAATATTATATGTAAAAAGATAATAACAGATTATTGCCTAGATACCACTGGACATTATGGACCTATCATTCTAGATATAGAGTGAAATCAAAAACCTTATTACTTTATATGGCAGTTAATTACATTCCTGAACATAATAGTAGTCCATTAAAGTTTTTCCACATTAATTACTTCATGTTTCCTGCGTACATTGTAGGCGTCTAACATATACAGGGGCGGATCCAGGGGGGGGGGGGGGGCGCACCCGGCGCGCCCCCCCTAAAATTGGAAAAAATATGATTTTTTGGCATAAAATCGTGATTTTTCACACGAAATACCCCACACATTTTCGCGCCTCCTTCCGCTCGGCGCAATTTTTTTAAGTGCGCCCCCCCCCCTAACTTGAAATCCTGGATCCGCCCCTGAAATAGACTGTAGCAGAGTTCTATGGATAGCTCCTCTATTCTGTCCATTACACTAGCAATTTCCATAAATGTTTCTGAATAATACCTACAGTCAATTATCAGAGTTGTGATTCTTTCCTCATTATTAAAAATTCTCACTGACCAAGTTCCATCTTCTGAATTGTTTATGACTTCATTTTTTAACCGACGGAAAGGTTCCTGTATAGATCCAGCGAGCAGGGGACATTTCAGCAGAAAGTGTATTATATCCTCATCTTCCAATTTACACATTGGACATATACATATACTAGAAATATCAAATTTATTAAATCTATGCCTGTTACCTGTTACCTGTTACCTATCTTGGATCTTCATCCACTGCCTGGATAACCGTTGTTTCCAACGTATTCACCACTGAAGTCCAGAATCATAAATGTCTGGTATGGTGTGCCCCTATCACTTACCCCTAACTTATCCGGGGTCTAAAATATCCCTATCTAGTTTAAAACGGGTTTAAAAGTATTTAAAAGTATGCCTATCCTTTTGCAAAACGAGCGTTCCTGTTACAATTCTGGCTTTTATTATCGATTTCTTCACCGCAATTCTTGTTTTTGATTTCATCTTCCATAAGGGGTGGCTTGTCCCAACTTCTAGATGTTTTATGGCCAAATATGTTAAGGTAGTCTTGGCAGTGGCATCATTCTGGAGTCTTTTCAACCTCTTTTCTTACAAGTTTTTTCCAGCTGATTTTCGATGGTAAATTTGCTTGTAGGTCTGTTATTGATGGTAGATCATACAGTATAAGTATATCTCGGATCTTTCAATCAATTTAAGAGTTTAATAAACTCTTGGAATGGCAGCTCATGTCACTGCAGCTTCTGTGCATGATTTTAAATTATTTTCATACTTTTTTGCTTTATTTTTTTAATATTTTTAGATATAGAAGCATCAGTGTGATTTTAAAACTTTTGATTTCTATTTGTCTCATTTTATCCATGCTTTTTGTTTATTCACATCAATATATAATGTGCTTTTAAATTATGCTTCTGCTACTGCTGTGCTTTAAATTGCTTTCATATTTTAATTTGGTTTGAAATTTCATAGATAATTTTATTATGACAATGTTTTTTTTTGTTTTTTTTTTAACAAAAATTGTGTGCATGTTTTTGTTTTATTGTTTATATATGCATATTCTTATGTCGGATTTAAAAGCTCATTATGTGTTGTAATGTTTGATGTTTTCCGACTTTAAACAAGTTTATTGTTATGGATGTTACAAAAGAAACTGTCCTCATTGTCATAGTTTACACTGATCTGTCTATTAATGATCTCTTTAATTTTTGATACTACATCTAAATAAAATAACAGAATGTTTGAAAATGACCACTTTCAAAATTGTGTTTACTTTAGATGTTTTTTTTAGTGCTGAAACCACAATGGTCAATGTACTGCAAAGTGACATGTATTTTATATAAGAAACAGGCACATTTCAGTCAGCTCTTTTGTTTACAAGTACGATCAGTGACCCCATGACAGTTACATGACAGGAAGAGCCGGTGTCTGAGAGGCAGACGACATAGTTAAATTTTATATAGCCCTTCTGGATTTTTTTCCTGCTACTTTTTAAATGAAGTAAATTTTTAGCATTACAAAAAGTATGGTTCAGTAGGTAGGTTCACTGTTTTTGGTACTTACGTCTTTAAAAGCAAACTTTAACATTTTTTACAGATGTCACGTTGTAGTCCTGTTTACGTTCCATAAATAGAAACCGGAGGACACGTCAAAAATAATGTGTGCGCTGTGGAAATAAAAATAAAATGGATGATACGAAAAGACATGACATACGATAACACATAGTTCTAATAATAAAACCCTAAATGCTCGCTTACTCGCAAGGGTTATAACGGGATGCCATTACACGTAATGGAGCAGCCGCCGAGATTTTTTGCGCTCGGTTACAGAGCTTCTGACGCCTGCATTTATCAATAATAAGACATAACCTTTCCTTTTGTCCATTATTATAACAAGTTTTTATCACCTACCAGTATTTTAGAATGTAATTCCCACAAAATAAAAATCTTCTCTCTGAACATTTTGAATTTCGTCATCACTATTTGGATGTCGATACCATATTTGGCGATTTAGGCGTGAATGCGTGTAGTAAGAAATACCATATTTAGAAAAGCTCCGCCTTCCGTAGTTTCCGGTTATGGAAAACGATCGATAAATTTGAACAAGGTTGTTGCTACCTTTGAAAAGCATATATTTCTCAGCCAAACCGATTTAACAAGGACTGGGATCATCAGTAATAGTTTTAATGAATTAAATGTTTGAGGCGTAAATAGTGAGTTTTTATGTTTCAACTGCAACTTTTTTTTTGCTCCATTGTGTCGAATGGGACCGCGTTGTAGCTCTGCCGAGACACAAGTTTGTCACAGGAGCTACATTATTGCAGCTAGATAACACATACCGTGACGATATTGATTTTCTATGTTTCATGTTCCTAGTTTGGTCAGTTTGTTTGCTGCTAACTTTTAATTATATTGAAGATACAATCATAATTTTTTTCAATAATATTCAGTCAAGATAAAAAAAAAACTGAAAAACAAAAAAAACACCACACTATCGGAACAGATACGATGTACTCTATGTTGCAAGTTTCTCTGGATTGTCCTTTTTTGATTGCCCCTTCGGTATTCTCTAACGTTTATATAAAATATGAGACCAATATTTAACGAAAATGAAAGTACAGAAATATAATCGGTCGTAATCCTATGCATATGCATATTTACAGAGAAATTTCTTTATTTGAGCATAATATTAAACTTTATGAGTTAATACATTATATAAATGAAGAAAAAAATACTTCGATCAATGTTTATCGATCAAATTTCCCGCGTAAATGTCAAAATGTAGGTCAACATTCAGCATCTGTTTTACTTCCGGTTGCAGCGATTGGAAAACAAAATGTCGATTGACGTAGTCTCTCCAGGACAAATGTACATTATTACATTTGTTGATGACCCTATATAGATTGAAAATGGGAAAACTAAAATGTTTCGTGATCATTTTAACGGGAAACAAGTCTGTTTTCCACCCGGGAGAAAAGGTTTGCGGAAAGGTAGTCGTTGATTTGAAAGGCGATATGAAAATGAGATCACTTCGTATTTTTATGAGAGGGGTAGCTAAAGTTCATTGGACGGAATCTCGAAGTACAGGTAGTCGACTTGGATCTTACACGGAACATTACAACGCTGAGGTGGAATACTTTTTCAAAAGACAAGTTCTGTTTGGAGGAGGTACATTTTATTGACCATTGTGTCTTAATTTACCGGTCAGTACAGTCACAGTGTCTTGTACATTTAAAAAATAATCTACCTTATATGTACCTGTATACTATATATAGCGTGAAGGGTAAGCACTAAAATATTCACACCTGTTTGTGTTTTTCAATTTATCTTATTATTTAACATGAAAACACATTATACTTAGTATGTATTTACTCCTACATTGTAAATGTATTTGTGTGTACATGTACAGTGTATTTCACTATTTGGGTAAAAAGTCACCCCGTTTTATGAGAGTAAATATGCACACACAGTGATGACCATGTTTTCACATAAACCTTGTTAACTTAAATAATGAGATAAATTGAAAAAATACAAACCGATGTGTAGAGTTTTGTTGCTACCTTTTTTCATGTTTATAGCATACACGAACATATATTATTAATAAAATATTAAAATTGGACAAGTACCTGTGAGACAGACCACAGTTCCTAAATTTACATTTGTATCAAGAGGAATACAATAATACAAAAGAACAAAATACTGCAATTCGATGAAATATACAGATAAACAACAATTTTAAAAGACTAAAATGTCTTGCCAATGTATTTGATTGCTTGATCTTTCTCATTGATAACCTATAGGTAATTGTGAACCGTTTCTCACTTGTTATCATTTTAATTTGTACAGATATCTTTTCTTTAAAAAAACAGTGATATTGATTGGCTGTTGCACATTGTGTTGCAACTAATCAAAATGTTTTCATGTCTATGAGGATTTCCTTGTCATGGATCACTTGACCCACAGGCAGGGTTGGCAAAAAAGTGGGAATTACTCATATTTCCCATGACGGTGGGAAATACTGGGAAATAAGATTGATTCTTAATTTGCAGATATAATGGTACATGAACCTGTACACATTGTGCACTTGTTTACTGCACATAGTGTAAATTCTTTGAGTTCCAGATTATTGTGATATATCTTCTTATAAATAAGCAAATTGAACATTTATTTGGGGTATAAATATAGACTTGAGTTAATCTGTTTGTAAACTCTTCATAATTTACCCAAGATAAATTATAAAACACTAAGTGATCACTGTTATCATTTGGATTTAAGTTTCCCTGAACTGTTAGCCTTATGATAAATTCTGAGTGATCACTGTTTTATGCCTGAATTGTTTTTTTAATCTTTTCTAAATGTTATTGAAGATGTGTTAATTAGTTTGTAAAAACAAATGAAATAAATTAGTCATTATTATAGCATAAAGGAAATACCCTTAGGATATTAGATTACATTTATACAACCTGGCAAAACAATCAGCTATTAATTGAAACTCTGAAACTGTATGAATGAACTGAAAAGTGTAGATATAAAATTGTGGTGACAGTTTTAACATGTTTTTAATAAAAGTCTTTTGTATAAATATTATGTTTATATGAAGATTACAATTTCAAAAGTTGCCTGAAGTCCTTGTTAATTGTCCTACACCTACGTAGGCTGTATACCCATATGTATTAAACTGATGTAATTTTCAACACTGTGTTAAAATGTTAAGTTTTTAGCAACTTTGAAGAAATTGATCACATCTAAAAATCATATTTCCCAGTATTTCCTGCTTGAGCTCAAATTTAGAGTATTTCCCAGGACGGTATTTCCTGGTAATTACCACTGGGAATTCCTGCTACTGGTATTTCCCGGCCAACCCTGCCCACAGGTGACGAGTGGAGAGGATCATAGAGCGTGATCATCCATTAATAACAGACAATAGTGATGGGAATCGGTCACATTTTCAGGATCGATTATTTTTATACCAACATCGACCGATGATCGATCATCTGTGACAATAACCTCCTTAATGTATTTTATTCCTACGATTACTCAAATACTCCCATTTTATGTGTATGATTGATCAAATTAAAAGTTGAGAAAAAAAAATTCATTTGCTGTTGTAGCGGTGGTTTTCAAATACATTTGTATACTGACCGGAGCAATATATACAACTACAAATCTTAGAAAACACGGCTGTTGAAACATTTCTGTTAAATAGAGTTTGAATATGTCAACCTTTTTCTTTTTACTCACGAATAATTATCATTGGAATGGACTGTTGCAATTTGTAAACATTAACATAGAGCAAAACAAAACATCACTTTCCACATGTGTAACTACAAACACCTGACATAAAATGGACTAGTCAGGACAGTGGATAAATAATAGACTATTCCAAGTGTATGTATGAACTGAGTTCCTGAAAGCAGTGGTGAAGTAGGTGATGAAGATGTTTGTCAAAATGAGGACAAAAACAAAGAATGAAGTTAAACATATTTTTTTTTTTCAACACCATGAATCAGAATCGACCACAAGGTTTCTAAATCGATCATCAGATCGGACGCTGATGTCCGACTGATTAGTCGATGTTTCCGATCATCGGTGCGCCACTAACAGACAATGTACATATATAATGAAACCTGTTTAAGCTGAACCTCCTTGGGAAGACTTTTTGTGTTCGGAATAGACAGGTGTTCAGTTTATACAGGTAGAATTAACAAAGATTTTTTACATTGGGACTGTATTTAATGCTCAGTTTAAACAAGATTCCTTTGATTTTATTTAGAGTTCGGTTTAGACAGGTTTCACTGTACAATGTGTATCAGCCTGTTTAAACTAAGACTTTGTATCAGCCTGTTTTAAACTAAGACTTTGTATGAATTCAGCCTGTTTTAAACTAAGACTTTGTATGAATTCAGCCTGTTTTAAACTAAGACTTTGTATGAATTCAGCCTGTTTTAAACTAAGACTTTGTATGAATTCAGCCTGTTTTAAACTAAGACTTTGTATGAATTCAGCCTGTTTTAAACTAAGACTTTGTATGAATTCAGCCTGTTTTAAACTAAGACTTTGTATGAATTCAGCCTGTTTTAAACTAAGACTTTGTATGAATTCAGCCTGTTTTAAACTAAGTCTTTGTATGAATTCACCTGTTTTAAACTAAGACTTTGTATGAATGCAGCCTGTTTTAAACTAAGACTTTGTATGAATTCAGCCTGTTTTAAACTAAGACTTTGTATGAATTCAGCCTGTTTTAAACTAAGACTTTGTATGAATTCAGCCTGTTTTAAACTAAGACTTTGTATGAATTCAGCCTGTTTTAAACTAAGACTTTGTATGAATTCAGCCTGTTTTAGACTAAGACTTTGTATGAATTCAGCCTGTTTTAGACTAAGACTTTGTATGAATTCAGCCTGTTTTAAACTAAGACTTTGTATGAATTCAGCCTGTTTTAAACTAAGACTTTGTATCAGCCTGTTTTAAACTAAGACTTTGTATGAATTCAGCCTGTTTTAAACTAAGACTTTGTATGAATTCAACCTGTTTTAAACTAAGACTTTGTATGAATTCAGCCTGTTTTAAACTAAGACTTTGTATGAATTCAGCCTGTTTTAAACTAAGACTGTATGAATTCAGCCTGTTTTAAACTAAGACTTTGTATCAGCCTGTTTTAAACTAAGACTTTGTATCAGCCTGTTTTAAACTAAGACTTTGTATCAGCCTGTTTTAAACTAAGACTTAGTATCAGCCTGTTTTAAACTAAGACTTTGTATCAGCCTGTTTTAAACTAAGACTTTGTATGAATTCAGCCTGTTTTAAACTAAGACTTTGTATGAATTCAGCCTGTTTTAAACTAAAACTTTGTATGAATTCAGCCTGTTTTAAACTAAGACTGTATGAATTCAGCCTGTTTTAAACTAAGACTTTGTATCAGCCTGTTTTAAACTAAGACTTTGTATGAATTCAGCCTGTTTTAAACTAAGACTTTGTATGAATTCAGCCTGTTTTAAACTAAGACTTTGTATCAGCCTGTTTTAATCTAAGACTTTGTATCAGCCTGTTTTAAACTAAGACTTTGTATCAGCCTGTTTTAAACTAAGACTTTGTATCAGCCTGTTTTAAACTAAGACTTTGTATCAGCCTGTTTTAAACTAAGACTTTGTATCAGACTGTTTTAATCTAAGACTTTGTATCAGCCTGTTTTAAACTAAGACTTTGTATGAATTCAACCTGTTTTAAACTAAGACTTTGTATGAATTCAGCCTGTTTTAAACTAAGACTTTGTATCAGCCTGTTTTAAACTAAGACTTTGTATGAATTCAGCCTGTTTGAAACTAAGACTTTGTATGAATTCAGCCTGTTTTAAACTAAGACTTTGTATGAATTCAGCCTGTTTTAAACTAAGACTTTGTATGAATTCAGCCTGTTTTAAACTAAGACTTTGTATGAATTCAGCCTGTTTTAAACTAAGACTTTGTATGAATGCAGCCTGTTTTAAACTAAGACTTTGTATGAATTCAGCCTGTTTTAAACTAAGACTTTGTATGAATTCAGCCTGTTTTAAACTAAGACTTTGTATGAATGCAGCCTGTTTTAAACTAAGACTTTGTATGAATTCAGCCTGTTTTAAACTAAGACTTTGTATGAATTCAGCCTGTTTTAAACTAAGACTTTGTATGAATGCAGCCTGTTTTAAACTAAGACTTTGTATGAATTCAGCCTGTTTTAAACTAAGACTTTGTATGAATGCAGCCTGTTTTAAACTAAGACTTTGTATGAATTCAGCCTGTTTTAAACTAAGACTTTGTATGAATTCAGCCTGTTTTAAACTAAGACTTTGTATGAATTCAGCCTGTTTTAAACTAAGACTTTGTATGAATTCAGCCTGTTTTAAACTAAGACTTTGTATGAATTCAGTATGTTTTAAACTAAGACTTTGTATGAATTCAGCCTGTTTTAAACTAAGACTTTGCATGAATGCAGCCTGTTTTAAACTAAGACTTTGTATGAATTCAGCCTGTTTTAAACTAAGACTTTGTATGCATTCAGCCTGTTTTAAACTAAGACTTTGTATGAATTCAGCCTGTTTTAAACTAAGACTTTGTATGAATTCAGCCTGTTTTAAACTAAGACTTTGTATGAATGCAGCCTGTTTTAAACTAAGACTTTGTATGAATTCAGCCTGTTTTAAACTAAGACTTTGTATGAATTCAGCCTGTTTTAAACTAAGACTTTGTATGAATTCAGCCTGTTTTAAACTAAGACTTTGTATGAATTCAGCCTGTTTTAAACTAAGACTTTGTATGAATTCAGCCTGTTTTAAACTAAGACTTTGTATGAATGCAGCCTGTTTTAAACTAAGACTTTGTATGAATTCAGCCTGTTTTAAACTAAGACTTTGTATGAATTCAGCCTGTTTTAAACTAAGACTTTGTATGAATTCAGCCTGTTTTAAACTAAGACTTTGTATGAATGCAGCCTGTTTTAAACTAAGACTTTGTATGAATTCAGCCTGTTTTAAACTAAGACTTTGTATGAATTCAGCCTGTTTTAAACTAAGACTTGTATGAATTCAGCCTGTTTTAAACTAAGACTTTGTATGAATGCAGCCTGTTTTAAACTAAGACTTTGTATGAATTCAGCCTGTTTTAAACTAAGACTTTGTATGAATTCAGCCTGTTTTAAACTAAGACTTTGTATGAATTCAGCCTGTTTTAAACTAAGACTTGTATGAATTCAGCCTGTTTTAAACTAAGACTTTGTATGAATTCAGCCTGTTTTAAACTAAGACTTTGTATGAATTCAGCCTGTTTTAAACTAAGACTTTGTATGAATTCAGCCTGTTTTAAACTAAGACTTTGTATGAATTCAGCCTGTTTTAAACTAAGACTTTGTATGAATTCAGCCTGTTTTAGACTAAGACTTTGTATGAATTCAGCCTGTTTTAAACTAAGACTTTGTATGAATTCAGCCTGTTTTAAACTAGGACTTTGTATGAATTCAGCCTGTTTTAAACTAAGACTTTGTATCAGCCTGTTTTAAACTAAGACTTTGTATGAATTCAGCCTGTTTTAAACTAAGACTTTGTATGAATTCAGCCTGTTTTAAACTAAGACTTTGTATGAATTCAGCCTGTTTTAAACTAAGACTTTGTATGAATGCAGCCTGTTTTAAACTAAGACTTTGTATGAATTCAGCCTGTTTTAAACTAAGACTTTGTATGAATTCGGCCTGTTTTAAACTAAGACTTTGTATGAATGCAGCCTGTTTTAAACTAAGACTTTGTATGAATTCAGCCTGTTTTAAACTAAGACTTTGTATGAATTCAGCCTGTTTTAAACTAAGACTTTGTATGAATGCAGCCTGTTTTAAACTAAGACTTTGTATGAATTCAGCCTGTTTTAAACTAAGACTTTGTATGAATGCAGCCTGTTTTAAACTAAGACTTTGTATGAATTCAGCCTGTTTTAAACTAAGACTTTGTATGAATTCAGCCTGTTTTAAACTAAGACTTTGTATGAATTCAGCCTGTTTTAAACTAAGACTTTGTATGAATGCAGCCTGTTTTAAACTAAGACTTTGTATGAATTCAGCCTGTTTTAAACTAAGACTTTGTATGAATTCAGCCTGTTTTAAACTAAGACTTTGTATGAATTCAGCCTGTTTTAAACTAAGACTTTGTATGAATTCAGCCTGTTTTAAACTAAGACTTTGTATGAATTCAGCCTGTTTTAAACTAAGACTTTGTATGAATGCAGCCTGTTTTAAACTAAGACTTTGTATGAATTCAGCCTGTTTTAAACTAAGACTTTGTATGAATTCAGCCTGTTTTAAACTAAGACTTGTATGAATTCAGCCTGTTTTAAACTAAGACTTTGTATGAATTCAGCCTGTTTTAGACTAAGACTTTGTATGAATTCAGCCTGTTTTAAACTAAGACTTTGTATGAATGCAGCCTGTTTTAAACTAAGACTTTGTATGAATTCAGCCTGTTTTAAACTAAGACTTTGTATGAATTCAGCCTGTTTTAAACTAAGACTTTGTATGAATTCAGCCTGTTTTAAACTAAGATTTTTGTATGAATTCAGCCTGTTTTAAACTAAGACTTTGTATGAATTCAGCCTGTTTTAAACTAAGACTTTGTATGAATTCAGCCTGTTTTAAACTAAGACTTTGTATGAATTCAGCCTGTTTTAAACTAAGACTTTGTATCAGCCTGTTTTAAACTAAGACTTTGTATCAGCCTGTTTTAAACTAAGACTTTGTATCAGCCTGTTTTAAACTAAGACTTAGTATCAGCCTGTTTTAACCTAAGACTTTGTATCAGCCTGTTTTAAACTAAGACTTTGTATCAGCCTGTTTTAAACTAAGACTTTGTATCAGCCTGTTTTAAACTAAGACTTTGTATCAGCCTGTTTTAAACTAAGACTTTGTATGAATTCAGCCTGTTTTAAACTAAGACTTTGTATGAATTCAGCCTGTTTTAAACTAAGACTTTGTATGAATTCAGCCTGTTTTAAACTAAGACTTTGTATGAATTCAGCCTGTTTTAGACTAAGACTTTGTATGAATTCAGCCTGTTTTAGACTAAGACTTTGTATGAATTCAGCCTGTTTTAAACTAAGACTTTGTATGAATTCAGCCTGTTTTAAACTAAGACTTTGTATCAGCCTGTTTTAAACTAAGACTTTGTATGAATTCAGCCTGTTTTAAACTAAGACTTTGTATGAATTCAGCCTGTTTTAAACTAAGACTTTGTATGAATTCAGCCTGTTTTAAACTAAGACTGTATGAATTCAGCTTGTTTTAAACTAAGACTTTGTATCAGCCTGTTTTAAACTAAGACTTTGTATGAATTCAGCCTGTTTTAAACTAAGACTTTGTATGAATTCAGCCTGTTTTAAACTAAGACTTTGTATGAATTCAGCCTGTTTTAAACTAAGACTTTGTATCAGCCTGTTTTAAAATAAGACTTTGTATGAATTCAGCCTGTTTTAAACTAAGACTTTGTATGAATTCAGCCTGTTTTAAACTAAGACTTTGTATGAATTCAGCCTGTTTTAAACTAAGACTTTGTATGAATGCAGCCTGTTTTAAACTAAGACTTTGTATGAATTCAGCCTGTTTTAAACTAAGACTTTGTATGAATTCAGCCTGTTTTAAACTAAGACTTTGTATGAATGCAGCCTGTTTTAAACTAAGACTTTGTATGAATTCAGCCTGTTTTAAACTAAGACTTTGTATGAATTCAGCCTGTTTTAAACTAAGACTTTGTATGAATGCAGCCTGTTTTAAACTAAGACTTTGTATGAATTCAGCCTGTTTTAAACTAAGACTTTGTATGAATTCAGCCTGTTTTAAACTAAGACTTTGTATGAATTCAGCCTGTTTTAAACTAAGACTTTGTATGAATTCAGCCTGTTTTAAACTAAGACTTTGTATGAATTCAGCCTGTTTTAAACTAAGACTTTGTATGAATGCAGCCTGTTTTAAACTAAGACTTTGTATGAATTCAGCCTGTTTTAAACTAAGACTTTGTATGAATTCAGCCTGTTTTAAACTAAGACTTGTATGAATTCAGCCTGTTTTAAACTAAGACTTTGTATGAATGCAGCCTGTTTTAAACTAAGACTTTGTATGAATTCAGCCTGTTTTAAACTAAGACTTTGTATGAATTCAGCCTGTTTTAAACTAAGACTTTGTATGAATTCAGCCTGTTTTAAACTAAGACTTGTATGAATTCAGCCTGTTTTAAACTAAGACTTTGTATGAATTCAGCCTGTTTTAAACTAAGACTTTGTATGAATTCAGCCTGTTTTAAACTAAGACTTTGTATGAATTCAGCCTGTTTTAAACTAAGACTTTGTATGAATTCAGCCTGTTTTAAACTAAGACTTTGTATGAATTCAGCCTGTTTTAGACTAAGACTTTGTATGAATTCAGCCTGTTTTAAACTAAGACTTTGTATGAATTCAGCCTGTTTTAAACTAAGACTTTGTATGAATTCAGCCTGTTTTAAACTAAGACTTTGTATCAGCCTGTTTTAAACTAAGACTTTGTATGAATTCAGCCTGTTTTAAACTAAGACTTTGTATGAATTCAGCCTGTTTTAAACTAAGACTTTGTATGAATTCAGCCTGTTTTAAACTAAGACTTTGTATGAATGCAGCCTGTTTTAAACTAAGACTTTGTATGAATTCAGCCTGTTTTAAACTAAGACTTTGTATGAATTCGGCCTGTTTTAAACTAAGACTTTGTATGAATGCAGCCTGTTTTAAACTAAGACTTTGTATGAATTCAGCCTGTTTTAAACTAAGACTTTGTATGAATTCAGCCTGTTTTAAACTAAGACTTTGTATGAATGCAGCCTGTTTTAAACTAAGACTTTGTATGAATTCAGCCTGTTTTAAACTAAGACTTTGTATGAATGCAGCCTGTTTTAAACTAAGACTTTGTATGAATTCAGCCTGTTTTAAACTAAGACTTTGTATGAATTCAGCCTGTTTTAAACTAAGACTTTGTATGAATTCAGCCTGTTTTAAACTAAGACTTTGTATGAATGCAGCCTGTTTTAAACTAAGACTTTGTATGAATTCAGCCTGTTTTAAACTAAGACTTTGTATGAATTCAGCCTGTTTTAAACTAAGACTTTGTATGAATTCAGCCTGTTTTAAACTAAGACTTTGTATGAATTCAGCCTGTATTAAACTAAGACTTTGTATGAATTCAGCCTGTTTTAAACTAAGACTTTGTATGAATGCAGCCTGTTTTAAACTAAGACTTTGTATGAATTCAGCCTGTTTTAAACTAAGACTTTGTATGAATTCAGCCTGTTTTAAACTAAGACTTTGTATGAATTCAGCCTGTTTTAAACTAAGACTTTGTATGAATTCAGCCTGTTTTAAACTAAGACTTTGTATGAATTCAGCCTGTTTTAAACTAAGACTTTGTATGAATGCAGCCTGTTTTAAACTAAGACTTTGTATGAATTCAGCCTGTTTTAAACTAAGACTTGTATGAATTCAGCCTGTTTTAAACTAAGACTTTGTATGAATTCAGCCTGTTTTAGACTAAGACTTTGTATGAATTCAGCCTGTTTTAAACTAAGACTTTGTATGAATGCAGCCTGTTTTAAACTAAGACTTTGTATGAATTCAGCCTGTTTTAAACTAAGACTTTGTATGAATTCAGCCTGTTTTAAACTAAGACTTTGTATGAATTCAGCCTGTTTTAAACTAAGATTTTTGTATGAATTCAGCCTGTTTTAAACTAAGACTTTGTATGAATTCAGCCTGTTTTAAACTAAGACTTTGTATGAATTCAGCCTGTTTTAAACTAAGACTTTGTATGAATTCAGCCTGTTTTAAACTAAGACTTTGTATCAGCCTGTTTTAAACTAAGACTTTGTATCAGCCTGTTTTAAACTAAGACTTTGTATCAGCCTGTTTTAAACTAAGACTTAGTATCAGCCTGTTTTAAGCTAAGACTTTGTATCAGCCTGTTTTAAACTAAGACTTTGTATCAGCCTGTTTTAAACTAAGACTTAGTATCAGCCTGTTTTAAACTAAGACTTTGTATCAGCCTGTTTTAAACTAAGACTTTGTATGAATTCAGCCTGTTTTAAACTAAGACTTTGTATGAATTCAGCCTGTTTTAAACTAAGACTTTGTATGAATTCAGCCTGTTTTAAACTAAGACTTTGTATGAATTCAGCCTGTTTTAGACTAAGACTTTGTATGAATTCAGCCTGTTTTAGACTAAGACTTTGTATGAATTCAGCCTGTTTTAAACTAAGACTTTGTATGAATTCAGCCTGTTTTAAACTAAGACTTTGTATCAGCCTGTTTTAAACTAAGACTTTGTATGAATTCAGCCTGTTTTAAACTAAGACTTTGTATGAATTCAGCCTGTTTTAAACTAAGACTTTGTATGAATTCAGCCTGTTTTAAACTAAGACTGTATGAATTCAGCCTGTTTTAAACTAAGACTTTGTATCAGCCTGTTTTAAACTAAGACTTTGTATGAATTCAGCCTGTTTTAAACTAAGACTTTGTATGAATTCAGCCTGTTTTAAACTAAGACTTTGTATGAATTCAGCCTGTTTTAAACTAAGACTTTGTATCAGCCTGTTTTAAACTAAGACTTTGTATGAATTCAGCCTGTTTTAAACTAAGACTTTGTATGAATTCAGCCTGTTTTAAACTAAGACTTTGTATGAATTCAGCCTGTTTTAAACTAAGACTTTGTATGAATGCAGCCTGTTTTAAACTAAGACTTTGTATGAATTCAGCCTGTTTTAAACTAAGACTTTGTATGAATTCAGCCTGTTTTAAACTAAGACTTTGTATGAATGCAGCCTGTTTTAAACTAAGACTTTGTATGAATTCAGCCTGTTTTAAACTAAGACTTTGTATGAATTCAGCCTGTTTTAAACTAAGACTTTGTATGAATGCAGCCTGTTTTAAACTAAGACTTTGTATGAATTCAGCCTGTTTTAAACTAAGACTTTGTATGAATTCAGCCTGTTTTAAACTAAGACTTTGTATGAATTCAGCCTGTTTTAAACTAAGACTTTGTATGAATTCAGCCTGTTTTAAACTAAGACTTTGTATGAATTCAGCCTGTTTTAAACTAAGACTTTGTATGAATGCAGCCTGTTTTAAACTAAGACTTTGTATGAATTCAGCCTGTTTTAAACTAAGACTTTGTATGAATTCAGCCTGTTTTAAACTAAGACTTTGTATGAATTCAGCCTGTTTTAAACTAAGACTTTGTATGAATTCAGCCTGTTTTAAACTAAGACTTTGTATGAATTCAGCCTGTTTTAAGCTAAGATGTTTGTATGAATTCAGCCTGTTTTAAACTAAGACTTTGTATGAATTCAGCCTGTTTTAAACTAAGACTGTATGAATTCAGCCTGTTTTAAACTAAGACTTTGTATGAATGCAGCCTGTTTTAAACTAAGACTTTGTATGAATTCAGCCTGTTTTAAACTAAGACTTTGTATGAATGCAGCCTGTTTTAAACTAAGACTTTGTATGAATGCAGCCTGTTTTAAACTAAGACTTTGTATGAATTCAGCCTGTTTTAAACTAAGACTTTGTATGAATTCAGCCTGTTTTAAACTAAGACTTTGTATGAATGCAGCCTGTTTTAAACTAAGACTTTGTATGAATTCAGCCTGTTTTAAACTAAGACTTTGTATGAATTCAGCCTGTTTTAAACTAAGACTTTGTATGAATTCAGCCTGTTTTAAACTAAGACTTTGTATGAATTCAGCCTGTTTTAAACTAAGACTTTGTATGAATTCAGCCTGTTTTAAACTAAGACTTTGTATGAATTCAGCCTGTTTTAAACTAAGACTTTGTATGAATGCAGCCTGTTTTAAACTAAGACTTTGTATGAATTCAGCCTGTTTTAAACTAAGACTTTGTATGAATTCAGCCTGTTTTAAACTAAGACTTTGTATGAATACAGCCTGTTTTAAACTTAGACTTTGTATGAATTCAGCCTGTTTTAAACTAAGACTTTGTATGAATGCAGCCTGTTTTAAACTAAGACTTTGTATGAATTCAGCCTGTTTTAAACTAAGACTTTGTATGAATTCAGCCTGTTTTAAACTAAGACTTTGTATGAATACAGCCTGTTTTAAACTTAGACTTTGTATGAATTCAGCCTGTTTTAAACTAAGACTTTGTATGAATGCAGCCTGTTTTAAACTAAGACTTTGTATGAATTCAGCCTGTTTTAAACTAAGACTTTGTATGAATTCAGCCTGTTTTAAACTAAGACTTTGTATGAATTCAGCCTGTTTTAAACTAAGACTTTGTATGAATTCAGCCTGTTTTAAACTAAGACTTTGTATGAATTCAGCCTGTTTTAAACTAAGACTTTGTATGAATTCAGCCTGTTTTAAACTAAGACTTTGTATGAATGCAGCCTGTTTTAAACTAAGACTTTGTATGAATTCAGCCTGTTTTAAACTAAGACTTTGTATGAATTTAGCCTGTTTTAAACTAAGACTTTGTATGAATTCAGCCTGTTTTAAGCTAAGATGTTTGTATGAATTCAGCCTGTTTTAAACTAAGACTTTGTATGAATTCAGCCTGTTTTAAACTAAGACTGTATGAATTCAGCCTGTTTTAAACTAAGACTTTGTATGAATGCAGCCTGTTTTAAACTAAGACTTTGTATGAATTCAGCCTGTTTTAAACTAAGACTTTGTATGAATGCAGCCTGTTTTAAACTAAGACTTTGTATGAATGCAGCCTGTTTTAAACTAAGACTTTGTATGAATTCAGCCTGTTTTAAACTAAGACTTTGTATGAATTCAGCCTGTTTTAAACTAAGACTTTGTATGAATGCAGCCTGTTTTAAACTAAGACTTTGTATGAATTCAGCCTGTTTTAAACTAAGACTTTGTATGAATTCAGCCTGTTTTAAACTAAGACTTTGTATGAATTCAGCCTGTTTTAAACTAAGACTTTGTATGAATTCAGCCTGTTTTAAACTAAGACTTTGTATGAATTCAGCCTGTTTTAAACTAAGACTTTGTATGAATTCAGCCTGTTTTAAACTAAGACTTTGTATGAATGCAGCCTATTTTAAACTAAGACTTTGTATGAATTCAGCCTGTTTTAAACTAAGACTTTGTATGAATTCAGCCTGTTTTAAACTAAGACTTTGTATGAATGCAGCCTGTTTTAAACTAAGACTTTGTATGAATTCAGCCTGTTTTAAACTAAGACTTTGTATGAATTCAGCCTGTTTTAAACTAAGACTTTGTATGAATTCAGCCTGTTTTAAACTAAGACTTTGTATGAATTCAGCCTGTTTTAAACTAAGACTTTGTATGAATTCAGCCTGTTTTAAACTAAGACTTTGTATGAATTCAGCCTGTTTTAAACTAAGACTTTGTATGAATGCAGCCTGTTTTAAACTAAGACTTTGTATGAATTCAGCCTGTTTTAAACTAAGACTTTGTATGAATTCAGCCTGTTTTAAACTAAGACTTTGTATGAATACAGCCTGTTTTAAACTTAGACTTTGTATGAATTCAGCCTGTTTTAAACTAAGACTTTGTATGAATGCAGCCTGTTTTAAACTAAGACTTTGTATGAATTCAGCCTGTTTTAAACTAAGACTTTGTATGAATTCAGCCTGTTTTAAACTAAGACTTTGTATGAATTCAGCCTGTTTTAAACTAAGACTTTGTATGAATACAGCCTGTTTTAAACTAAGACTTTGTATGAATTCAGCCTGTTTTAAACTAAGACTTTGTATGAATTTAGCCTGTTTTAAACTAAGACTTTGTATGAATTCAGCCTGTTTTAAACTAAGACTTTGTATGAATTCAGCCTGTTTTAAACTAAGACTTTGTATGAATGCAGCCTGTTTTAAACTAAGACTTTGTATGAATTCAGCCTGTTTTAAACTAAGACTTTGTATGAATTCAGCCTGTTTTAAACTAAGACTTTGTATGAATTCCGCCTGTTTTAAACCAAGACTTTGTATGAATTCAGCCTGTTTTAAACTAAGACTTTGTATGAATTCAGCCTGTTTTAAACTAAGACTTTGTATGAATTCAGCCTGTTTTAAACTAAGACTTTGTATGAATTCAGCCTGTTTTAAATTAAGACTTTGTATGAATGCAGCCTGTTTTAAACTAAGACTTTGTATGAATTCAGCCTGTTTTAAACTAAGACTTTGTATGAATTCAGCCTGTTTTAAACTAAGACTTTGTATGCATTCAGCCTGTTTTAAACTAAGACTTTGTATGAATTCAGCCTGTTTTAAACTAATACTGTATGAATTCAGCCTGTTTTAAACTAAGACTTTGTATGAATTCAGCCTGTTTAAGCTAAGACTTTGTATGAATTCAGCCTGTTTTAAACTAAGACTTTGTATGAATTCAGCCTGTTTTAAACTAAGACTTTGTATGAATTGCAAGTACAAACTATTTTGACACACATCATTTCCAGAGATGTCTAACTTAAAGGAGTAAAAAGTTAATTTCTTAATGACCAATGTCATGTATTTTATTATTTTTCAGAGGTTTCTGAAGGACGTGATACTTTAACAGAAGGCAGACATGAATTTATCTTCTCCTTTGATTTGCAAATGGGGTAAGAATACTGAAAAAAATGTTGACCAAGACATTTATTTTGAAGTCTAATATATGCACACTAGGCAAGAATGCTGATCATTATGTTACAAAGATGGTGCAAAATGTGAATATTGACATAAATATACATTTTTTGTAATTGAGAAAACATACATGTACATGTACATGTGTATGATAAGAAAATTCAAAATTATAAAACAGCTGTGGTTTTATTTATTACAGAAAATATTTTTAAATTTAAACTGACCTAACTTTATAATATTTCCAAAATTTAGCAGGTTATTTTCATACATTGTAAATTTAATTTGCTATTGTTTTTTTTTTTGGTGATTCCTTTAAACATGCAAATATTAGAGGAGTCAAAATAAAAAGCCAAATAATATTAAATATTTTAATCTGTCTTATCAAATTGTAATATTGAACAACTTTCAACATAACCTGCTCTGTATAATGTCCAATTTTTTTTCAGAGGTATCGCTACATCATTTGAAGGAAAACATGGCAGTATAAGATATTGGTTAAAGGCAGAGATGGATAAACCATGGTCTTTTAACCATAAAACAAAGAAAGCTTTTACAGTTATTAGTCCAATAGACATCAATAAACCAGAATATCAGGTATGTATCCCAAAGACCCAAGCTAAGGGTATATATGGTCCAATCCTAGAGTTACAGAGATTAACATGGACTGCAATGAAGAAAATGTCAAAAACTGCTGAATTATTGTGATTTCTTGATTTAAATTTAAACAGATTTAGACCCGACCGGGGCAAAGATCCTTGTAGGATATATACAATTTTGATGAGTCCCAAGCAGAGTCACGAGTCCCACTAAATGTAGTGTATTCTTTTGATGAGTCCCAAGCAGAGTCACGGGTCCCACTAAATGTAGTGTATTCTTTGATGAGTCCCAAGCAGAGTCACGAGTCCCACTAAATGTAGTGTATTCTTTTGATGAGTCCCAAGCAGAGTCACGAGTCCCACTAAATTTAGTGTATTCTTTGATGAGTCCCAAGCAGAGTCACGAGTCCCACTAAATGTAGTGTATTCTTTTGATGAGTCCCAAGCAGAGTCACGAGTCCCACTAAATGTAGTGTATTCTTTGATGAGTCCCAAGCAGAGTCACAAGTCCCACTAAATGTAGTGTATTCTTTGTTATTATTGTAAAAAAAAGGATGTGTCCCAAACACAAAATGTATTACTAAAAAGATAAGCCAGTTACTATTTTAGGGGTGGAAGATATTCTTGTCTTGTACATCCTCCCCTCCACTACAAGACAAGAAAAAAATCACACACCTTTTTCCAGAAAAATCTATTCATAGATCTTCACCACAGTTCAAACTTTATTCTACTATATAAGTATTTTTGAATTAATCTATATATACTATTCAGCTAACACAGTTGAAACAAAGTTGCTGTTTATCGTTCAACATAATCTTTCAACATTACATACACAGCATACATATACTCAAAAGTGGTCAAAGAGAGGTAATTTGTTTATTTATGTTTGTTACTATAAAGGGAGAGCACTCTATTATTTACTCAAAGTAAACAAACATTGATACTTGCCACCAACTCCAAAAATCTGGTGGCCAAGCTCAAATTTTAGTGGCCAAAGTAAAAATAATTGGTAGCCAAAGATACAAGGTAAGTAAAAGAGTAAAAAAAAATATTCTTTCAATGATTTAATCAGTCTTCAAGTTTAATGTCCTCTTCTGTAGGACAGTTTTGATATTGAAAGTTCAATATTTTCCTCTCTGGAAAATTTGCGGTCGCCAACCTCAATTACGCTGGTGGTCACGTCACGCTGGCCACCAGATTTAAAATTTGGTTGCCAAAAACGAAATTTTAGTAGGCAAAATTGAACCCTGGCCTGAATTACAGTAGAAAGGGGTGAGAAAAAGAGTCAAACAGTGAAAGGTACAAGATCGTAAAATCGGAGACACCTTCCCGGTGTTAGATCCTATATATCTGTTTACTGGCTCTGCTAATGCATCTGCATTAAACTGAATATGTAAAGACTACATCAACAATTGATGCTGGCAAATCTTCAAATACAATACAGTTATCTCCTAATAATTATAAGATGGGGAACTGTTGTTTTATATAGTTAAATGTAAAGATCAGTTTAGAGCAAACTTTGTTGTAACTGTCAGTATAACAATGTCAAGATCATTATATATATACAGATTTTCTTTTGTATATGGATAGCAATGAAGAGTAAATATTGTTTTATTGCAAATATAGCGAGTATGTCCGCAAGGTCATTAGATTATGTCAATATTATTGTGTCATATTTAAATAATTGTAGCTTTGTGTGGAGAGCAGTATAGAGAAAACTTTATGTTGCTGGATGTGTACATCTGGACCAATCAGTATGACAGCAAGGTCAGACAGAAGAGGGTATTGTCCTGGTGAGTTGACTTATCACATATATAGGGTGATGGTTATTACTTTACTTCCTTCCCGACGGGACATAAGGCATCATGGTTTTAAGGTGGGTATATACATGTACATGTATGATCAAAGGTTAATGTCATACAACAATGAATATTTCTTTTACATAGAATGTTTGATATAACTATATTTCAAGAACAAATTCATGGGAAGACTTATTTCTTAGCAAGTTTTTATCAATGTTCAAACTAGTGTTTTACTGCCTAAATAAAATGATAGCTAAGGAACTTGCAGACAATATCCTTTTAGTAGTACCATTGATCATTATATATATAAATCCTAAACTTACAGACAACATCCTTTTAATAGTACCATTGATCATTATATAAATCCTAGACTTGTAAACAATATCCTTTTAATAGTAACCATTGATCATTATATATATAAATCCTAGACTTGTAGACAATATCCTTTTAATAGTAACCATTGATCATTATACATATAAATCCTAGACTTACAGACAACATCCTTTTAATAGTAACCATTGATCATTATATATATAAATCCTAGACTTGTAAACAATATCCTTTTAATAGTAACCATTGATCATTATATATATAAATCCTAAACTTACAGACAACATCCTTTTAATAGTAACCATTGATCATTATATATATAAATCCTAGACTTGTAGACAATATCCTTTTAATAGTAACCATTGATCATTATATATATAAATCCTAGACTTGTAGACAATATCCTTTTAATAGTAACCATTGATCATTATACATATAAATCCTAGACTTGTAGACAATATCCTTTTAATAGTAACCATTGATCATTATATATATAAATCCTAGACTTGTAAACAATATCCTTTTAATAGTAACCATTGATCATTATATATATAAATCCTAAACTTACAGACAACATCCTTTTAATAGTAACCATTGATCATTATATATATAAATCCTAGACTTGTAGACAATATCCTTTTAATTGTAACCATTGATCATTATATATATAAATCCTAAGCTTACAGAAAACATCCTTTTAATAGTAACCATTGATCATTATATATATATAAATCCTAGACTTGTAGACAATATCCTTTTAATTGTAACCATTGATCATTATATATATAAATCCTAAGCTTACAGAAAACATCCTTTTAATAGTAACCATTGATCATTATACATATAAATCCTAAACTTGTAGACAATATCCTTTTAATAGTAACCATTGATCATTATATATATAAATCCTAGACTTGTAGACAATATCCTTTTAATAGTAACCATTGATCATTATATATATAAATCCTAGACTTGTAAACAATATCCTTTTAATAGTAACCATTGATCATTATATATATAAATCCTAAACTTACAGACAACATCCTTTTAATAGTAACCATTGATCATTATACATATAAATCCTAAACTTACAGACAACATCCTTTTAATAGTAACCATTGATCATTATACATATAAATCCTAAACTTACAGACAATATCCTTTTAATAGTAACCATTGATCATTATACATATAAATCCTAAACTTGTAGACAATATCCTTTTAATAGTAACCATTGATCATTATATATATAAATCCTAAACTTACAGACAACATCCTTTTAATAGTAACCATTGATCATTATACATATAAATCCTAAACTTGTAGACAATATCCTTTTAATAGTAACCATTGATCATTATACATATAAATCCTAAACTTGTAGACAATATCCTTTTAATAGTAACCATTGATCATTATACATATAAATCCTAAACTTACAGACAATATCCTTTTAATAGTAACCATTGATCATTATACATATAAATCCTAAACTTGTAGACAATATCCTTTTAATAGTAACCATTGATCATTATATATATAAATCCTAAACTTACAGACAACATCCTTTTAATAGTAACCATTGATCATTATACATATAAATCCTAAACTTGTAGACAATATCCTTTTAATAGTAACCAT
Source organism: Bathymodiolus brooksi (assembly GCA_963680875.1). Taxonomy (NCBI): domain Eukaryota; kingdom Metazoa; phylum Mollusca; class Bivalvia; order Mytilida; family Modiolidae; genus Bathymodiolus; species Bathymodiolus brooksi. The sequence continues at coordinate 13,428,406 of OY804577.1, read as the reverse complement.
TGATCATTATACATATAAATCCTAAACTTGTAGACAATATCCTTTTAATAGTAACCATTGATCATTATACATATAAATCCTAAACTTACAGACAATATCCTTTTAATAGTAACCATTGATCATTATACATATAAATCCTAAACTTGTAGACAATATCCTTTTAATAGTAACCATTGATCATTATATATATAAATCCTAAACTTACAGACAACATCCTTTTAATAGTAACCATTGATCATTATACATATAAATCCTAAACTTACAGACAATATCCTTTTAATAGTAACCATTGATCATTATACATATAAATCCTAAACTTACAGACAATATCCTTTTAATAGTAACCATTGATCATTATATATATAAATCCTAAACTTACAGACAACATCCTTTTAATAGTAACCATTGATCATTATACATATAAATCCTAAACTTACAGACAATATCCTTTTAATAGTAACCATTGATCATTATATATATAAATCCTAAACTTACAGACAACATCCTTTTAATAGTAACCATTGATCATTATACATATAAATCCTAAACTTACAGACAATATCCTTTTAATAGTAACCATTGATCATTATACATATAAATCCTAAACTTGTAGACAATATCCTTTTAATAGTAACCATTGATCATTATATATATAAATCCTAGACTTGTAAACAATATCCTTTTAATAGTACCATTGATCATTATATAAATCCTAGACTTGTAAACAATATCCTTTTAATAGTAACCATTGATCATTATATATATAAATCCTAGACTTGTAGACAATATCCTTTTAATAGTAACCATTGATCATTATATATATAAATCCTAAACTTGTAGACAATATCCTTTTAATAGTAACCATTGATCATTATATATATAAATCCTAGACTTGTAGACAATATCCTTTTAATAGTAACCATTGATCATTATATATATAAATCCTAGACTTGTAAACAATATCCTTTTAATAGTAACCATTGATCATTATATATATAAATCCTAAACTTACAGACAATATCCTTTTAATAGTACCATTGATCATTATATATATAAATCCTAAACTTACAGACAACATCCTTTTAATAGTAACCATTGATCATTATATATATAAATCCTAGACTTGTAAACAATATCCTTTTAATAGTACCATTGATCATTATATAAATCCTAGACTTGTAGACAACATCCTTTTAATAGTAACCATTGATCATTATATATATAAATCCTAGACTTGTAAACAATATCCTTTTAATAGTACCATTGATCATTATATAAATCCTAGACTTGTAGACAACATCCTTTTAATAGTAACCATTGATCATTATATATATAAATCCTAGACTTGTAAACAATATCCTTTTAATAGTACCATTGATCATTATATAAATCCTAGACTTGTAGACAACATCCTTTTAATAGTAACCATTGATCATTATATATATAAATCCTAAACTTACAGACAATATCCTTTTAATAGTAACCATTGATCATTATATATATAAATCCTAAACTTACAGACAATATCCTTTTAATAGTAACCATTGATCATTATATATATATAAATCCTAGACTTGTAAACAATATCCTTTTAATAGTAACCATTGATCATTATATATATAAATCCTAGACTTGTAAACAATATCCTTTTAATAGTAACCATTGATCATTATATATATAAATCCTAAACTTACAGACAATATCCTTTTAATAGTAACCATTGATCATTATATATATAAATCCTAGACTTGTAGACAATATCCTTTTAATAGTAACCATTGATCATTATATATATAAATCCTAGACTTGTAAACAATATCCTTTTAATAGTAACCATTGATCATTATATATATAAATCCTAGACTTGTAAACAATATCCTTTTAATAGTAACCATTGATCATTATATATATAAATCCTAAACTTACAGACAATATCCTTTTAATAGTAACCATTGATCATTATATATATAAATCCTAGACTTGTAAACAATATCCTTTTAATAGTAACCATTGATCATTATATATATAAATCCTAGACTTGTAAACAATATCCTTTTAATAGTAACCATTGATCATTATATATATAAATCCTAGACTTGTAAACAATATCCTTTTAATAGTAACCATTGATCATTATATATATAAATCCTAGACTTGTAAACAATATCCTTTTAATAGTAACCATTGATCATTATATATATAAATCCTAAACTTACAGACAATATCCTTTTAATAGTAACCATTGATCATTATATATATATAAATCCTAGACTTGTAAACAACATCCTTTTAATAGTAACCATTGATCATTATATATATAAATCCTAAACTTGTAGACAACATCCTTTTAATAGTAACCATTGATCATTATATATATAAATCCTAGACTTGTAAACAATATCCTTTTAATAGTAACCATTGATCATTATATATATAAATCCTAAACTTACAGACAACATCCTTTTAATAGTAACCATTGATCATTATATATATAAATCCTAAACTTGTAGACAATATCCTTTTAATAGTAACCATTGATCATTATATATATAAATCCTAAACTTGTAGACAATATCCTTTTAATAGTAACCATTGATCATTATATATATAAATCCTAGACTTGTAAACAATATCCTTTTAATAGTAACCATTGATCATTATATATATAAATCCTAGACTTGTAGACAATATCCTTTTAATAGTAACCATTGATCATTATATATATAAATCCTAGACTTGTAAACAATATCCTTTTAATAGTAACCATTGATCATTATATATATAAATCCTAGACTTGTAAACAATATCCTTTTAATAGTACCATTGATCATTATATAAATCCTAGACTTGTAGACAACATCCTTTTAATAGTAACCATTGATCATTATATATATAAATCCTAAACTTACAGACAATATCCTTTTAATAGTAACCATTGATCATTATATATATAAATCCTAGACTTGTAGACAATATCCTTTTAATAGTAACCATTGATCATTATATATATAAATCCTAAACTTACAGACAACATCCTTTTAATAGTAACCATTGATCATTATATATATAAATCCTAGACTTGTAAACAATATCCTTTTAATAGTACCATTGATCATTATATAAATCCTAGACTTGTAGACAACATCCTTTTAATAGTAACCATTGATCATTATATATATAAATCCTAGACTTGTAGACAACATCCTTTTAATAGTAACCATTGATCATTATACATATAAATCCTAAACTTACAGACAACATCCTTTTAATAGTAACCATTGATAATTATATATATAAATCCTAAACTTACAGACAATATCCTTTTAATAGTAACCATTGATCATTATATATATAAATCCTAGACTTGTAAACAATATCCTTTTAATAGTAACCATTGATCATTATATATATAAATCCTAAACTTACAGACAACATCCTTTTAATAGTAACCATTGATCATTATATAAATCCTAGACTTGTAGACAACATCCTTTTAATAGTAACCATTGATCATTATATATATAAATCCTAAACTTACAGACAATATCCTTTTAATAGTAACCATTGATCATTATATATATATAAATCCTAGACTTGTAAACAATATCCTTTTAATAGTAACCATTGATCATTATATATATAAATCCTAGACTTGTAAACAATATCCTTTTAATAGTAACCATTGATCATTATATATATAAATCCTAAACTTACAGACAATATCCTTTTAATAGTAACCATTGATCATTATATATATAAATCCTAGACTTGTAGACAATATCCTTTTAATAGTAACCATTGATCATTATATATATAAATCCTAGACTTGTAAACAATATCCTTTTAATAGTAACCATTGATCATTATATATATAAATCCTAGACTTGTAAACAATATCCTTTTAATAGTAACCATTGATCATTATATATATAAATCCTAAACTTACAGACAATATCCTTTTAATAGTAACCATTGATCATTATATATATAAATCCTAGACTTGTAAACAACATCCTTTTAATAGTAACCATTGATCATTATATATATAAATCCTAGACTTGTAGACAATATCCTTTTAATAGTAACCATTGATCATTATATATATAAATCCTAGACTTGTAAACAATATCCTTTTAATAGTAACCATTGATCATTATATATATAAATCCTAAACTTACAGACAATATCCTTTTAATAGTAACCATTGATCATTATATATATAAATCCTAGACTTGTAGACAATATCCTTTTAATAGTAACCATTGATCATTATATATATAAATCCTAAACTTGTAGACAATATCCTTTTAATAGTAACCATTGATCATTATATATATAAATCCTAAACTTGTAGACAACATCCTTTTAATAGTAACCATTGATCATTATATATATAAATCCTAGACTTGTAAACAATATCCTTTTAATAGTAACCATTGATCATTATATATATAAATCCTAAACTTACAGACAACATCCTTTTAATAGTAACCATTGATCATTATATATATAAATCCTAGACTTACAGACAACATCCTTTTAATAGTAACCATTGATCATTATATATATAAATCCTAAACTTGTAGACAATATCCTTTTAATAGTAACCATTGATCATTATATATATAAATCCTAAACTTACAGACAATATCCTTTTAATAGTACCATTGATCATTATATATATATAAATCCTAGACTTGTAGACAACATCCTTTTAATAGTAACCATTGATCATTATATATATAAATCCTAGACTTGTAAACAATATCCTTTTAATAGTAACCATTGATCATTATATATATAAATCCTAAACTTACAGACAACATCCTTTTAATAGTAACCATTGATCATTATATATATAAATCCTAGACTTGTAGACAATATCCTTTTAATAGTAACCATTGATCATTATATATATAAATCCTAGACTTGTAAACAATATCCTTTTAATAGTAACCATTGATCATTATATATATAAATCCTAGACTTGTAAACAATATCCTTTTAATAGTAACCATTGATCATTATATATATAAATCCTAGACTTGTAAACAATATCCTTTTAATAGTACCATTGATCATTATACATATAAATCCTAAACTTGTAGACAATATTAGTTATATAGGCTTTAGACAGGTAATATAAGTTCATATAACCTGTCTGTGTTTTATATTTCCTGAGCCGAAGGCGAGGGAAATATACAACACAGACAGGTTATATGAGCCCGTATTACCTGTCTAAAGCCTATATAACGAATTTGTCATACTGCAATACCATGGGTCCATATTACCTGTGTAAAGCCTAAATAAATAACATGACTACTATACATGTATTGTCTCATGAACATTTAACCCCAGATATGACTTTGCTTTAAAGAAAAAAATAATTCTTCAACATATTTAATAAACAACTTTACAATTTTAACAGAAAAATAACAAATGATTTAAAATTGCCTCAATATCGGCGTCAGCGTAACAGGCGAACCTGGGGGTCGCCATCTTGATTACGTATTTCAAAATGAGTTATCTTTCTTGGCATGTGCTTTCATATTACTGGCTAGAGCCGTATAATATGGATTAGTAAAATCGAGTAAATAACCAATCGGATCACTTAGATTTTCTATTGCAGTATGACAATATCCTTTTAATAGTAACCATTGATCATTATATATATAAATCCTAAACTTACAGACAACATCCTTTTAATAGCACCATTGATCATTATATATATAAATCCTAGACTTGTAGACAATATCCTTTTAATAGTACCATTGATCATTATATATATAAATCCTAGACTTGTAAACAATATCCTTTTAATAGTAACCATTGATCATTATATATATAAATCCTAGACTTGTAAACAATATCCTTTTAATAGTAACCATTGATCATTATATATATAAATCCTAAACTTACAGACAACATCCTTTTAATAGTACCATTGATCATTATATAAATCCTAGACTTGTAAACAATATCCTTTTAATAGTAGCCATTGATCATTATATATATAAATCCTAAACTTACAGACAACATCCTTTTAATAGCACCATTGATCATTATATATATAAATCCTTTATAAATTTTAGAGTTTTTGTAGTATCTTTTGATGGAATTCACTGTGAATGATGTAATTGTTGACTATCATTGTTTAACTTTCTTGATATTGGAAATGGAAAACATTAAAAGCACATGTTGTTCTGTATATTAAATGTATCATGTTGCCAATAATTTACATGTATATTGTTTTATGCATTATAGGAGAGTCAATCGCCATCTCTGCTGAGTTTGAGAACCATTCATCACGTACTGTAATACCAATGGCTACCTTGTATCAGACACAAGCTTTTTTTGCTAACGGAAAGTCTAGGGTCAGAAGAACGAAGTTCACAGTTTTGACAGGTATAAGGGGTTGTACAAATATATTTAGGCATTTGAATTTGTTTTTCTAAATTCATTCAATAACATGTACAGTACCAAAAAGGGGTTTTAGTTGGAAAACATTGTGATCAGTGGCAGGGCTCACCAAACCAGGTGAAGTGGGCGACTTCTTCGCCTTGGTTTCAATGAAATCGCCCAATTTCTGTCAAAAAGCGAAGTTTTAGTCGCACTGTCAGTCTTTTCAATTCCGTATTTTTTTCACCATTAATCATACTTTTTCTTCAATATTCACATAAAAGGAGCTCCCATGTTCTTGAAATGTGACCCATACAGGGTTTGATGTTCAATATTTTATTCCAAACTCGTTAATTGCATCCTTTTTAAGATCATAGTGCAGCACGTTCTTTTTTGTGAAAGGTAGGGGAACATGCGGTAGTGGGAAAAGAAATGTTAAAATTTGGATCGATTTTCGGAAGTCTCCCAGACATAGTGTCACTTAATCTTAAATATCTGTGTAGTACAGTTGTGAGAATTGCTTTGTATAAGTTGCTTTCCCCCCCCCCCCCCCCCCCCAAATAATATAAATCTGTGGGTTATATTATGAAGCTGTTTATCTATGAACTTTGACTTGATTATGATATCTGAACAAAACATATTTGTTTTTTTTCTTCAAATATTTCACATACTTCAGTTGACATTTATTTCCACTGGCACAAATATCTTTACTCTGTAAATTTGTCAAAAAGGGCATTTTCAGTGTATTCAATATTAACAGTAGATTGTATGTTATGCCTTTATGACTTTTATCATTAATATCTGACATAAAACTGGAAGTATATATACACAGGGTACAGTACAGAAAGGGACATACCGTGATCAATCACCGTGATAGTGGTCATGTCTAGGAGAGTGATGGGGATTACAAATTTTAATTCATGTCGGTGATCAGGGGGCAATAAAACACCAGGTGTTAATCTTTTAATCAAAGTGTGTCGTTTTACAGGTAAACTAGTCTGATAAGATGTACAGGTGAAATTACGTTTTTATATCGCCTATTTTTTTTTCAGGTACTGTCTCAGATTCCCCTCAGAATTAAAAAAAAACATTTTTATTTCTTTCCTCAAAACGTAAAACATCCTTCAACGTAATCCCGGGAATGAAATCCTGAGATCGAGAAAATAGCACGAGAACGGAGAGTTCATTTGAATTGATGAATAAAATGTAAATAATAAATGATTGTTCAACTTCAATTCAGTGAAATCATGGGTTGTTCAAATTTGTATCAAAGATTTTTAACCTTGGCTGTGTATTGCGTATCTACACCTAGTATTTTATTGACACACGTACACGTGACCTGGCTTGTGCACAAATGAAGTTTCATAAACACATGCGCGATATGCGTGATTTGTTACGTTTTAAAGCGTATTTCCAGTTCAATATTACATTTTAGTTCACTAATATTCTTTATACGTTCAGTAATTTTTTTTTATTTTAATCTTCGTAGAAAACCCAGTTAAAACCCTTTTCATTGTAGAAATACGTACTAAATAATTTTTATACGGTCATTGAAGAATTTGATTAAAAATTAACGAAATAAATATTTATAAACAGATCGTTCAAAGAAGTACTACATGTCCAAAAGTCACTAAATTTACGGATATATTTTGGAAATTAGCAGCTAATCTGCAGAAAGTTAGAAACGTGAAAGGAAATAAGGAATTAACCTTTATCATGATTTTACCCCTACAAATGTTTGACATTACACAGTATCTGACCAAAATCAAATGTCACCAGTTTATTTATTCAAATTCAAATCTTAATTGGCTTTCAACCCAATAGATTTGTGACAAAATACAGCCAAAAAAAAAAAAGTTTATGGAACAAACAAATTAAAAGCATGCTCTTCGTTTTCCGTTTTTTGTTCATTTTGTAGCCATTAGGCTACGTAAATTTGGATTGTTATAGGTTTTTGTTTGCAATTTTAAAGAAAATTATTTTCATCTATAACGGAATTACGTAACAAGCCAAGTGTGTAAAACAGTTTACTTGAATTGTTAATTTTTTTCAATACGAGAGGTTGAAGTCCAAAACACAAAATAAACCAATAATCAATTTGAAGTCTGCTCTTTACCAACTAAACACTACAAAACCCCACGCCTGCGGTTTAACTTATAAACAAAAAATACATTTATGAAGTAGCCCGTATTTACAAATAATTCAATACATATTGAATTCGAGCCAACAGAAGAAAAAGAATGAGAAATTAGAATTAAACAAGATAAAGTTCAGTTGCGGTTTCAACAAAATTCTTAATATAGAACTCGAGGTCATAAAGTAGAACTTTCTAAAACAAACGAAAACGATAACTAGACAGACATTCTTTGGCAATGAAAAGCAACAAACAGTCAAATATTAACAGCAAGAGGATACAAAATTAATTGTCAAAAATACATCCTTCAGTAGCAATAATTACGGCTTACGATATTAAAAGTCAACAGGTAGAACAGGTAATGCTAATCTCTTAATTGGCGGTAAAATATCAATCGGCGCACAGGTGACCGAGAGTCATAAAAGTTAATCCCCACCACCTTGTTTTATGGTCCTTTTTAGGTCTATCACAGTGGGTTTATGTCCGTGATGATATGTCTAAAGGATTAAAAATTATGTCTCTCGGAGTGATCAATCACGGTATGTCCCTTTCTGTATTGTATATAAGTATTCCTTACTTAATATGTCTATCACCTGATGTAGATTTCTATTTTCTTCTTCTGTAAATTGAGCTTATCCAGGGGTTAGGGTAAGGGTTATTGTGTTAACGCCACTTTCAACAATATTTCAGTTATATCATGGCGGTCAGTTTTATTGGTGGAAGAAACTGGAGTACCCAAAGAAAACCACAGACCTGCCGCAAGTCACTGACAAACTTGATCACATAATGTTGTATCAAGTACACCTCACCTGAGCGGGATTCAAACTCAAAACGTTATCCATGTCAAACATATAAGTAAGTAATTAGAAATAAGAAATTCAAGTTTCATATACTTACTTTGACAATTTGTATTTTTTATTTACAGGTTTACCTGTGGTTCCAAGGTCACATGGGAGTTGGGATTCCCAGTTATTAAAAATACCTGCAGTATCTCCATCTATCATTAATTGTTGTGTAATGAAAGTAGATTATTACATTAAGGTAAGTTTGTTTTGTGTCACAAATTGGGGACTGTCGTGGTCATGATCGTATGGTTGTTGGATTTACAACTACCTGTGCCATCAGTGCATATCTCCACTAAAGTTGTGACTTTGAACCACGTTCATGGCGATGTGATAAAGTTTGTCAGTGACTAGCGACAGGTCAGTGGTTTTCTCCGGGTACTCCAGTTTCCTCCACCAATAAAACTGACCGCCACGATATAACTGAAATTTTGTTGAAAGTGGTGTTAAACACCATAAACCTAATCCTGTCACAAATGGTAGTATAATAGACCATTCCTGCAGGTTTTAAAAAAAATTATAATACGGGGGAAAAAATTGTCTTTGTTCTTATATAAATGTTTATAATATCTGTATTATATATTTGAAAATTACAAACAAAAAAAGTTTGTTTTATGTCCACATATTCAGATTTATGAGATAAGGAATTTACATATTTCTTTTCTGTTGTCATATTAAGAATGATTTCAAAATGATATATATTTTACAGGTTGCATTGCACATCCCGGGTGCTTATAACTTAACACTTCATTTACCAATCGTCATAGGAACAGTACCTTTTCGACAAGGACCAACAAGATACACAAGTACTCGTTTCTTTAATGAAACCTTCACAGACTACCAAAACATGGTGAATCTACCTGTACCACCTCCATATAGAGAAACCATCACCCCACCTCCACCTTTTGATGGTAAGATTATATAACTTAGTAGTTCATAATTCAATTAAGAAATAAATCATGGAAGCCAGAATGTGTTGGGAGTTTTAACATGGAATGGCGGATATTAGTATTTTATCCCGAGCCAGAGGCGAGGGATAACATTTACCAATATCCGCCAATCCATATTAAAACTCAAAACTTATTCTGGCTTCCATGATTTATTTTGATTCTGATATGTCTAAGAGTACAAACACGGTAGTATACTTTGTTTGGAAGACAGTAATTTATATTTACGTTTGTGGAAAAATATCGCACACAATTTATGCTGCCAATGGAAAAGTCAGTCACATTCACCGGTGAATGAGATTATACCATCGATAAATCGCTCGTTTGTCTACAAAGCGAAAGAAGGACGTCATGTTAGAATGATTCATAATTTTACTCCTTATCTTCAGTGGTGACTGTTGGAACAAGGGAAAACAGACCACACAAGACAAGTGACAGCTTATTCAGTATTGATAGATTCAGATTGTCAATTCCAGCCTTGAAGATCAAGACTGACATTATTGCATTGAGTCCGATAGGATAATATATGTCAAGACCTTCAAAATTGACATTATTGTTGTAATCGGTATTAAACGTCATAGAGTCATGACGTCACACTGCCCGATATTGTCCCGTATCAGAGTCACTAAGGGCCGTCGTGTTCATGATCGTATGGTAGTTGGATTTATAACTACCTATTCAATCAGTGCCTATCACCACTAAAGTTGTGAGTTCGAACCCTACTCAGACAAGGTGTACTCAATGCAACATTATATGATAAAGTTTGATCAGTGACTTTCGACAGGTCAGTAGTTTTCTCCTGATACTCCGGTTTCCTCTACCAATAAAACCGACCGCTATGATATAGCTGAAATATTGTAGAAAATGGTGTTAAACACCATAACCCTAACCCCAAAGTCACTAGGTTGATACTGACAATATTACTAGGTGTTATCAAAGAAAAATCGTTCAATTTACAGATAATGATTGATGTATCACTGTTATTGGAAGGTTATGAATTGGAAAACATGATGATGTGGTCTGTTTGTAATGCTGCTTTGTTAAAGTTAGTTTATCATTGAACATTACAGTGCTCCCTCGTTAAACCGCCACCTTCTGTGCAGTCGGCAGTTTGGCGGTATAACGAGTTTGGCGATAAACTGAGGGACATTGAAAACCGGAAGTCATGTGATCAAATGAAAAGATAAACTTTCTCAAATTGTTTCAACTCGACTGACATACATTTTGCACTTGTACGAAGACATAAGTATAAATAATACATGTTTAATAAATAAATATATTAGAATAGGTCTGATCAGTTTTCGTTATTAATGTATCGTTGTTTACTTCCGTCGTCTGGTACTGTCAAAATGGATTACGAAGAAAACATGAAAAATGCTCGTTATGCAACGAATGATAACACTCCTTTATGAACCAAAGATTGAATCATCTTGTGTTGTATAAAAAGTGTAACTGTATTATTATGTCTCTAAATACATATAATAAAAACGTAGATATAATATGACATTATTGCATCATATCCCAAATCAAGCTACGTGGAACATGGTTTCTGAAAGCGATCTAAGGATGACATTTTTATGACAACTAATTAAATTACAATTTTTACTAAGAATTAAAAGTAATCACTAGAAAAGTAAATACAGGTAATTATTCTAATCAATACAACTCACCTGTTCCGACCCTCAACTATGAGATCAATGACCAGTCTTGACATTCCATAATTACCGATCAATACACAGCTGTCAAAAGGTAGTTGTGGGCGGTACTAACGGGGGAATTTAAATTGGTTTTACGACTTTTGTGTCTGAAAACCTGTGGCGGATGGCGGTAGCTGAGTTTGGCAGTATAACGGGGTATTTTTAATGGGGGAAATCAGGACAAACGAGAATTTTGGTGATAGGCGAGGTTGGCGATAAAACGGGGGGCGATAGACCGAAGGAGCACTGTATTTTATAGCTTAGTCATTGGCCTTGACAGTAGTGTTTGCCCACTTCTCTGGTACCAGTTCAAAAATTGGTTGGACAAATACCCTCTGCAAGTCACTGGTCCGATGGGATAGGTGATATAATCATTCAAATATATGAATAAAATAAAGAATCATTGCATAACTTCATAGAGATTGATCTTTCACAACTAAAAGGGAGGATTTTTACAAGTTTGTCATGTCGTGGTAACGTATAGTTGTAGCTGTGTGTTCATACTATTTGATATACGATCCTATGTAAATTCTTATACCAGTTACATACACGTACCCAAACCGGAGCAAATTTGACATTTCAGAGTTATCTTGTATGCAGGGGAAACATTGAAAGTAATCTTGAAAACATGGTCCATTCCTGTGTTTAGGTATAATTCAGTTTCCATTACATGTGCAGTGATCAATAGCAACCATTCTGAAAATGATATTGTAAACACATTGAAACATTAACAATGTTTACAAATATTTTTTTTATCTGAGCACTCTTGGCTAGAAGTTTTTAAATATTTTCAGATCCACCAACTTATCATGAAAGTGTAGGTGGCTCTGTCAGACTGGATGATGAAGATGACGATGATGATGAGAACACCTGTAACATGGGAGACTTGACATATACACCAATGTATAATTATGTATATAATTATAGACCGCCACCTACTTATACAGAGGTAACACACGCAGGTTTAATAAATATCTCTAGCTATATTAGTGAAATGTTTACTTTATTATATTGACGTCTTTATCTATAGTATTCATAGTTACTATCGCCTTGAGTGCGGTATATCGTGGCATAATATTAACAAAAATATATACCGATCTATTCAAATTGATAAGTGTTCATAGCAACGCAAGTCATTGTCAGTGCTCCTAATATGGAGGGACAAACACAAAATTGGTAAGTTAAAAGTAAACCGGAAATAAAAAGAATGAACAGTTTTTGATCAAATATCGTGAATATTACATTTGAAACAACCGGTTATAATAATTATCTTTGTGACAGTTTCAAGGAAGTAAGAATTTTCCGTTTGCCAGGGCTGATGAGACACAAAATATCTTAGCCACACCACCTCTGAAATCGTGAAATGCGACGTGGCGATCCTCTACCACAAACACAGACTAACTCTGATCCTGTGTTCAATGATTTGAGGCTAGAGATAGTTTTTGTTGATATTGATTGAATTGTTGAACATCACTGTAACTTTCTGTTCATGAAGTATTCTTTTATCATGCATCTTTCAAAAATAATAACTCAATCTGTAAATCTCAGCGTGTAGAACATATGACCTAGTTTCTGTGCTGCTGGTTACAACCTATCTAAAGAGGAGGCCTCTAGCACAGTAAAGGAGAGGTGATAAATGAGTGTCTCATGTTTGGAGAATGTCACACTGCTTGCATGTTAAAGACATCTTGCAGCACTTTATAATGAACAACAGGCTGTTAGGAGTGGGTTATTGGTGACCCTTTGTAAAGGAACATTTTTCGGACCAACTTTTATCCACAGTGCCATCTCAGTGTCACATATTTATTTATATGATTTGTTGTTTGTAAGCCTCTTGTTTTCTATATAGATAACTGAAATAATGCTGACTTAATGTGACACAACAATAAATCTAAGATAAAATGGGATCAAATCTAAATATGTTCAAAGATGTGTAAAAACAGTAACGTTTTATTTGTAGGTCAAATACACACAAAGAAAAAAGTTAAGCACCCCCATGTTTTTTGGAAATGACAAATGATACGACAAGTATCACAAGATTACTGACCAGATAAACTCAAGAACGCAATAATGACCTGTTAGGACATTACATTGGCTGTAAGAAACCACAAAATAAAATCAAGAAAAATGTTAATTTAATGAACATTTAATCACAATATCACAAGGCCAGTTTTTGCAGTAAAACATGTCCATTTTAAGTATTGACCTTCACCGTTCTAAAAGCACGATAAGATTGTCATTTCACTTTCAAAATGTCACTTATGAATCACTTGACGACATCTATTGTTCAAAGTTCAGTACCGGGTGTAACCCCCACGTGCTTGGATGACGGCCTCAACCCTGCATCTCATCCCTCCAGTTAGACGTCGAATGTCCTGTTGTGATAGATGCTGCCATTCCCGATGCAATGCTGCTTTCAACTGACGAATGTTTTGCACAGGAGGTTCCCGAGCCTGTACACAACGGTCTAACATGTCCCAAATATGCTCTATGTGATTCAAATCAGGGCTCATGGCTGGCCAAGGAACAGAAGTCATGGCTTCGCTTTGGAGGTAGGCGGTTACTGCTCTTGAACGATGAGGTCTGGCGTTGTCATTCATATACACATGCCTTGTAGCTAGTGGATGGTTGTCGAAATGGGGGACAACAACTGGTTGCAAGACGTCTCTGATGTACTGATCACCAGTTAGGTTGCCTTGTATGGTGACTAATTGCAGTCATGAGAGATACACCCCCAAACCATTACTGAGCCTCCACCATAAGGGACAGTAGGCTGGATATTCCTTGGGGTATAGGCTGTATTTTTGTGTCTCCAACCACGTCGTGCTAAATACCATGCCAAACGTGATCGTCGATTTTGGTCTACCAACAGTGGACATTTAATGACTCCTTGACTTAAGTCCCGCTGATTTCAGACGGTTTCTAACTGTTCTTGTTGACAGACATCTATTGGGCAGCCAGTGTTGTTTGAGTACGGGACTGGTTGCGAATGGCATCCGTCTAACCAAACGCTGCAATGCCCTGTCATCACGATCAGATGTTACCCGTGGTCTGCCGGATCTTGGCAAGTCTTTCACATTGTTGGTTTGTGTGTGTTTTCTCACCAGTCTGCTGACTACAGTATAATGGTAGCCCATCTGACGTCCAATAACTTTGAAGGACATCCCTGTTGTATGCATGCCGATTATTTGCCATCTTTGTGCTTCTGATATTCGCCTTTGTACCATGCTTACTGAGAATGAATACATTTTTTAAAACACCGGACTTAAATATCCAAATTCGAAGCGTGAACATACTGAATTTTGAGTAATGCGTGAGAGGCATGGTTCACTTGTATGACTAGTCGATATTAGACATAATGGTCATACCTGTGTGAGCACATCTTTTCAATGGAACATTGTTCTTGCTATAATCAATATAAATATTAGAATCTAAACTTAGTGTAACTTATTATGTTTTAATATATCAGAGGGTGCTTAACTTTTTTCTCTGTGTATAGTAAGCCAGGCATCTTGAACTTGATGTTTTCAAACTAATCAAATTGATATACAAGAAACCTTCTTATGTAGAATTTAATAAGCCAGACATGTTTCTATTTTCAGGAGGACCCTCATCCAATCGCGCTATGTGAAGTACCGAGAAGATTACCTCGAAACATTGAAAGGTGATATTGGTCAAACTTTAATCACTTGTGCCTGATCCAACGTGTCAAATTGTTGACACGAGCCAATGAAAGAAGAAAGTGTGGAGGTCAAAGTTCATGGCAGGGATATTTTCAGTAATGTGGAGACAAATATGTATTTTGTTGTACATGTACTATGAGATGTTGTATTCTTGGTCCAAGGTACTGTTTAATATGGCCGTCCATATAGCAAAATGTTGCAGATTAATTGATACCCTTTTGTCAGGATTTTATTAATTAATTTTTCAGCAAGTGTTTTACCTAAAGTAAATTTTTGGGATGTCCTCTTCCACCTAAAGCTATCTGTATTCTTCTAAATTTGTAATTTGTATTTTTTTTATAGATCTTTCCAGGAAACTATGATCGTATATTACCCTTGCATTGTAGACCTATGTTGTACCAGTAATGAAGTGAACAGACAACACTAAATAACATTCAACAAAATGTACAGCATTACTTTAATATACATAGTAAGGAAATAAGTGATAGTCACCATTTCAATATTATTTGGCAATTTTGATGGCAAATTGATATGTGATAAGATATATTTCAGACAAACATTAATGTTGAAATACTTACTTCCTGTTTGAGAAATACTAAAAATAGAACCACATATTACATCATAAGATAAGTCTTCCAGTAGTATTTCTTGTTTCAATATTTGTTTCCATCTTTCAATAGAATAATTGTTTTCATAGAATCCTGTATGGTTTGCAAAAACATAATATACATATGCAGTATACATGTAAATTGTCGGAAAACATCAAATTTAGGACCGCCACGATATAACTGAAATATTGTTGAAAGTTGCGTTAAACACCATAAAATTTAGGTAGATAGGTTTTGCCAGCTTTTCTGGCCTGTTTTGCAGTGAGTGCAATACAATTTTATATTTACTCACAATATATAGTGTTTATCTTACAATGTCAAGAAATCCAAAACAACTACAACATTTTACAGAAAATGGCAGAAACAAGCATTGTTCCAATCATATTCAAGGGTGTCATGTTTGCCAACGGTGCTATACTGTTTCTGATTCTTACCATTGGCTCTGCATCAATCAGATACCAGATGATATTTATTGGTCTAGTAGATGAATAAAGCTAAATTTCATATTCCTTTATTGTACAGGAAATGGGATGATTGCAAAATAGTAAAGATTAAATTGCCTTTAAAAAAAATTCAAGTTTAAAAAATGATTATGACAATCTCAACATTAAAAAAAACCAAGATGTAAGTGCCAAATTTCTCTGGACCTTTAGCCATACTGTCACAAAGGTTTTAGTTGAACTGGACAAAGGCAAAAGGTGCTTATTTGTATCACTTGGCTCCTGTCGTCCTTCCGTTGTCGTTAACTTTGCACATTTTAATCTTCCTCTGCAAATCTACTTCGACAACAAATGGAACCAAACTTGGCAAGGATGGTCCTTAGAAAGATGAGATTCAACCTTGTACAAATGAAGGACACTTAGTTTATTGGATCAAAGCCCAGGGGTCAAAAGTTTAACATAGACTTCAACAAGTTAACCAAAAAAAATGTATTTTTGTTAAGAACCAGATATGGAAATGAGACCATTGTTAATTCCATCAATTATCTTTGTTATATGTAGATTCACTTTTGCACAAATATCGGTTGGAGGGTATATGTTTTTTCAAGCCCTTGTGGTCCAAGGATTAAAATCAGTGATTATTGGAAAATGTTCAAAAAATGTCATTAAGAACCAAGAATATGGTTGTTTCGAATCATTTCCATTCTGTCAAAAACTTTTTATTTTCGTCTGCCAAACCACAAGATATTGATGGAATGTTAGGCACTGGACTTCCGGGGTCAATGTACACAACAAAAACTCCAATCGACAAGTGCCATTTTAACATTACTCAACTTAAAGAATTTTTTACATTTTCTGTGAAAGACGGATATCAATTAAATTATTTTATTTGCATCAAAGACTTCTATGCACAGACAATTGCTTCTTTAAAATTAAATTAGTTTTATTTCTTTATTTACTGCTGTCAGCACCATGAAAGGAAAACAGCCTGTCTTGATATATTTCTGTTATCAGACAGACAGTGAGGTACAGAACACCAGTATTTACTCAGCCGTTTTCTTGGCGTCTCCATATTACAATTACTTATAATCTACCGCATCTACAACTATGATATGTTGACGTTGTAATAGTAATAGCGTAGACAGCGGAAGTAGTCTGCCTAACATTTCAGACGTCATGACACGAAAAAGACGGAATGTGATCGGAATTGACATGATTCGAAACAACCGTATTGAAATGTAATCCTATTTTATGTGAAGCAGCATTGTAATATGAAGATTCAAATGAAGTGACCTTTGAAAACTGGTAAACTGATATGATGGGATAAACTTTGAGTGTCTATTGACCACATTAGTGAGTTGACTGCTTATTATTTGAGATAAAATAATATGTTTATACTTTTAAAACTGGCCGTTTACTGCAAGTGACTGTTAATTTAATGTTATGGCAAGTTTGCACATTATCTATGGTTAGCGACAAGATTGACTCGCTTTACCACTAATCCTGGTCCCCATGTCCAGAATACAGCTGAAACATTGTTGAAGTGGCATGAAGAATACATGTACATACAAATTAATTTTGAAAATTCTTCCTTATTCAGGGTTAGGTGTCTTTTTCAGACTTTATCATCAAGTGATGTCTATAGATGCTAGCTTTTCAAACTGTAGTCCAATTATTGGAAACTACTGTGTGAAATTAAATAATACAAGACAGTTTCTAAAAATAAAAATGCCATGTAGAGGACATGATGTAGTTACCTCCCCTGTTATATTGTTATAATTACCACCTGTTAAAACTGTGTAAATATTTGTTATGTTGTACACTGTTTTTGGATATGATTAAGAAAAAATAATGTGTCAAAAAAAGTTAAATTTATATTATATTTTTGTTAAAAGTTGTTGTGTAGTAGAATATCTCAGAACAGACATTTCTCCTGTTTATCAAATAAATTCAAGGTAATGGTAAACCAGTAGAAAATAGTGCTCCAATCGTACAAAATCAATGCAACTACCAACCATTTAAGCAATTACATACAGAACCCATAAACCTCTGGTTTTTATTAACCATTATCAACATTTCTAGTGAATCATGACTTGGAAAATTTTTTATTCAGTAATTTATGAACAGTCATGTTATTTGGTATGATTGAAAACAACTAGATTTAATTTGACTTTGATTTATCTTTATGTTTTGCTATTTATAATTACAGAACCCTCCCTATATTATTTCTTACCACTAAGAAGTATACCACTAGGAGCACATGGTTTGAAATAAAAGTTCACCTTCTTTAATCTATAACTTCAAATGATTTTCATGTCATGTGTAGATATCACACCCCTTTTTTTAACCAAAAAAAATTATCAAATGGGGATATTATTCTTAAAAAAGTTAGAATTGAAATGAAATGAATTCTAAGAGCAAAAATTAGAGACTAGAGTCACAAAAATACACACTATACATTTTTCTCATTTGTTATTATAAATATATGTATATTTTTCTTCAATGTGCCATATACATGTATATGCTAGTATTAGTGTGTGGGATAGTACTTGTTAATATAAAGATAAATATATTTTTAGCCAATACCTAATCTAGGAAATTTTTTACACAGCATCAGTAACAGAGACACATGTATAATTATAACATTTGTATGCTGCATTAAGCCATGTTAAATCAGATGAGCCTTAGTGCTCTTGGAATTATGTCTGGTTTGGAATTATATTTTAATGTTAAAGAGAAAAAAGTTGAAAAGAGGGGAGATAAATTATCAAAAACAAACATTTTATTTCAGTTTACTTGCAAATAATACCAGAATTTATAAAAGAAGGGAAGATAACTCACAAAGAAACAATCAGTTTACTCACAATGAACATTAAACAAAATGCCTTCTAAAATTTAAAGTAAGACTACAAATTATGGAAAGTTGACATGATGATAACATTTCTTATTTAGATTTGAGATAACTGTGGAGGTTGTGAGATTTCCTCTTAAGTTTTTTTTTATCCCCTCGCCAACGAAGTTGCAAAGGGATATAGTAACGCTACCGTCCGTCCTTCCGTAACATCCTTGTGAACACTCTAGAATCAACATCCTTCAATGG
Source organism: Bathymodiolus brooksi (assembly GCA_963680875.1). Lineage (NCBI taxonomy): Eukaryota > Metazoa > Mollusca > Bivalvia > Mytilida > Modiolidae > Bathymodiolus > Bathymodiolus brooksi. The sequence goes on along the minus strand of OY804577.1, from coordinate 13,408,556 downwards.
ATTTTGACCAAACTTGGTACATACTCAGTCCTTAAGAGAATCTGGAACCCTATTGATTTTCAAGGTCAAAGGTCAAGGTCACAGGGTCTAATTTTTACCCTGTAACATCCTTGTGAACACTAGAATCATCATGCTTCAATGGAATTTGACCAAACGTGGTACGTACTTAGTCCTTAAGAGAATCTGAAACCCTATTGATTTTCAAGGTCAAAGGTCAAGGTCATAGGGGTCTAATTTTTACCCTGTATAATCCTTGTGAACACTCTAGAATCAACATCCTTCAATGGATTTTGACCAAACTTGGTACATACTTAGTCCTTAAGAGAATCTGGAATCCTATTGATTTTCAAGGTCAAAGGTCAAAGTGAAAGGTAAAATTTTAAGTCAAGGGGATATGCCACGCTTTGCGTTGCCCTTGTTGTTTTTTTTTAATTAATATATTGATTTTTATAAAATGCAATCTAAATATATATTTTTTCTCACTTGTTCAATCATGGTTGGCACATTTTAAACTAAATTTGTTTTGTATGACTACAACAAAGAGAAATCCTATATATATACTATGATCTCATTATTATACTTATGTTTTATACCTATTTATATGTTTGAAGCATGTTCTATTATTACATATATTTCATTATTTATTTATATATAAGATATCCATTATTACAAAATCAGTTTCACAAATGAAGATAACCGTCTTAGTTCTGAATGCGTAAATAATTGACCTGTTGATATATTTTCCTGCTTGGTACATACAGGGGCCAGATCATGTTTTTTTTTTTATTTTATATAAATTTAAAATGAAGTGCACCAGACAAAATGCTTCTTTTCAGTTTCTTAGGCCCCAGGTACAGTGCTTAATGATAATCCAGCACTGAGTACATAAGATTTATGTTCTCATTGATAAGATTAAGGATTATGAGTGCTTTAAGTTTGCTGTATCTCATTGATAAGATTAAGGATTATGAGTGCTTTAAGTTTGCTGTATCTCATTGATAAGATTAAGGATTATGAGTGCTTTAAGTTTGCTGTATCTCATTGATAAGATTAAGGATTATGAGTGCTTTAAGTTTGCTGTATCTCATTGATAAGATTAAGGATTATGAGTGCTTTAAGTTTGCTGTATCTCATTGATAAGATTAAGGATTATGGATGTTTTAAGTTTGCTGTATCTCATTGATAAGATTAAGGATTATGGATGTTTTAAGTTTGCTGTATCTCAGTGATAAGATTAAGGATTATGGATGTTTTAAGTTTGCTGTATCTCAGTGATAAGATTAAGGATTATGGATGTTTTAAGTTTGCTGTATCTCATTGATAAGATTAAGGATTATGAGTGCTTTAAGTTTGCTGTATCTCATTGATAAGATTAAGGATTATGGATGTTTTAAGTTTGCTGTATCTCAGTGATAAGATTAAGGATTATGGATGTTTTAAGTTTGCTGTATCTCAGTGATAAGATTAAGGATTATGGATGTTTTAAGTTTGCTGTATCTCAGTGATAAGATTAAGGATTATGGATGTTTTAAGTTTGCTGTATCTCAGTGATAAGATTAAGGATTATGGATGTTTTAAGTTTGCTGTATCTCATTGATAAGATTAAGGATTATGAGTGCTTTAAGTTTGCTGTATCTCATTGATAAGATTAAGGATTATGGATGTTTTAAGTTTGCTGTATCTCAGTGATAAGATTAAGGATTATGGATGTTTTAAGTTTGCTGTATCTCAGTGATAAGATTAAGGATTATGGATGTTTTAAGTTTGCTGTATCTCAGTGATAAGATTAAGGATTATGGATGTTTTAAGTTTGCTGTATCTCAGTGATAAGATTAAGGATTATGGATGTTTTAAGTTTGCTGTATCTCATTGATAAGATTAAGGATTATGGATGTTTTAAGTTTGCTGTATCTCATTGATAAGATTAAGGATTATGGATGTTTTAAGTTTGCTGTATCTTGCTGGTAGTAATACAAATGTAGATATGGAGATATGTCTTTTATTGTTTATTGAGAACACAATATTTCAATAATATATGTTTTGCACCTTTGACTTTAAATACCGGTACACTAAATGAGAATTTAAGACCAGCTATGATATGTGTTATATTATCATTGTTAAGAAACTTGTAAATAAGGCTTTTGTAATAGTGTTTACCCAATTTTATATTGTATGAAAGACAGTGAGATAGCATGAGATAGTTATATATTATAGAGTATGTAATGATTGCTGTAGAATATTGCCCCTGTTATAAGGCCACTCCCACGAAATGCCAACCCTCCAATCAGGCCAGTTTTCATATGGATCGAGATAGTAAGATACTACTAAATTGTCCCTCGCAATGTGAGCTTTTGCCATCACTTGATGTCCGTCGGCCGTTAACTTTTCACATTTTAATCTTCTCCTCTGAAACCCCTCAACCAAATGAAGTGAAACTTGGTAGGAAGCATCTATGGAAGGTCCTCTCTAAAGATTGCTCATTTTGTCCCGATCCATTAACAAACATGGCCACCATAGGCAATTCTTGTTTCTGATTGGCAGATTTTTTAAAATATTCTCCTCGGAAACCGCTTGGCCAAATGAACCGAAACTTGGTAGGAAGCATCTATATCATGTCCTCTATAAAGATTGCTAATTTCGTCCTGATCCGTTAACAAACATGGCCGCCAAAGGCAATTCTTATTTCTGATTGGTTGATTTCTAAAAAATCTTCTCCTCTGAAACCGCTTGGCCAAATGAATCGAAACTTGGTATGAAGCATCCTTGGAAGGTCCTCTATTAAGATTGCTCATTTAGTTCCGATCCGTTAACAAACATGGCCGCCACAGACAATTCTTGTTTCTGATGGGTTGATTTCTAAAAAGCTTCTCCTCTGAAGCTGCTTTGCCAAATGAACCGAAACTTGGTAGGAAGCATCTTTGGAAGGTCCTCTATAACGATTGCTGATTTAGATCCGATCTGGTAACAAACATGGCCACCATAGTCAATTCTTGTTTCTGATTGGCCGATTTAAAAAAGTCTTCTCTTCTGAAACCACTTGGCCAAATGAACCAAAACTTAGTAGGAAACATCTATGGCAGGTCCTCTCTAAAAATGCTTATTTCGTCCCGATCCGTTGTCAAAACATGGCCACCACAGACCATTTTTGTTTCTGATTTGTTGATTTCTAAAAAATCTTCTCCTCTAACCACTTGGCCAAATGAATTGAAATTTGTTAGGAATCATCCTTGGAAGGTCCTCTATAAAGATTGCTCATTTAGTTCCGATCCGTTAACAAACATGGCCGCCACAGGCAATTCTTGTTTCTGATAGGATGATTTCTAAAAAATTGTCTCCTCTGAAACCACTTGGCCAAATGGATCGAAACTTGGTAGGAAGCATCCTTGGAAGGTCCTTTATGAAGATTGCTCATTTAGTTCCGATCTGTTAACAAACATGGCCGCCAAAGGCAATTCTTGTTTCTGATGGGTTGATTTCTAAAAAATCTTCTTCTCTGAAACCACTTTGCCAAATGAATCGAAACTTGGTAGGAAGCATCATTGGAAGGTCATCTATAAAGATTGCTCATTTAGTTCCGATCCGTTAATAAACATGGCCGCCACAGGCCATTCTTGTTTCTGATTGGTCGACTTCTAAATATCTTCTTCTCTGTAACTACTTAGCCAAATGACCGTAACTTGGTGGGAAGCACCTATGGGAGGTTCTGTATTAAGTTTCCTCAAAGCAGAATGAAAGGTGAGCGACACAGGCTCAGCCCACTGAGCCTCTAGTTTTATTGCAGAAATGATGGCCTTATTAGAGGACTACTGCTCTATGGATTTATATCTCGGCTTCAACAGCTAAAGATCATTCCTTCTGAAATTTTAACACTATGCTCCTTAACACAGAATATAGGTTTGGATTTACATTTGGGATTAAAATCTCCCCCATTTTCAAACAAAAGGTGTGAAGGTGCCAAAAATGGTCTACTTATGATCATATCAAGCCACCACCAGATGACAATTTATTAGCATAAAATGTGAAGTTCCTCATTAAGAAGGTAATGATGTCAATTATTTCAGTTAAGCTTATTTCCGGTCATTAATTTCACTTGTCGAAATTGAAATGTATTAAATGAATATATTGTTCAGGGGAATGTATTGTACTGATTAAGTGTGGGAAGGGCAAGTAGAAGAAACATATTGTAATATAAAGTCCATCAGTTTTGGAAGGGCTAATACAAGAAGCATGTAATATAAAGTCCATCAGTTTTGGAAGGGCTAATACAAGAAGCATGTAATATAAAGTCCATCCTATTGACAAAGTTTGCCATTGTTCTATTTTTAATTTATATTAAAAAATATTTTGCAAAACATTGATTATTTTGTATTTTGCATAAAGACATCACTGTTCAAACAATATAGGTAATAATGGTTATTTTATCATATCACTGACCCCATTTTCTCACTTTTTTGTGGTGGAGAACAGAATTTGAAGTAGTAGTGGGCTCCGCTACAGTACAGTACAAGCATTGAAATGGCAGATTTGATTTGTTACATTGCTCCTGAATATATTTTACATACAGATTTGTTCATTGATATATTTACAGATTGTCAATAACTATGTATACTACATGTGTCCTTACCTATTTAATATATAGAAATAACAGTTTATTGTTGTAATTTGTATTAAATGTTGTCATTTTGTGTCTCATGGACAAAAAGCATGATTTTTATGCTAATAAAATAGTACAACTTATTACTGTATTTAGGGCTTCTGATTACCCCCTTGGTATCTTCAAACTTTTCTTAGCTTACCTGGACCATGTGTTGTATCGTCACCACTTTGTATCAGTCATGGTCAACATCCATTACCTTTTCACAATTCAATTTATTTTTCTAAAACCACTGGCGCAACTAGAACCAAACTTGATAGTAATGTTACATGCGTGGTTTTTTATAGTCTTGTATAGATTTTATTTCATTTGGAAATTCGACATGGCTGCTAGGCCAATTTTGTGTTCTGATTGGGTGAATTTTGATAATATTCTCTGAAAGATCGATCTGAAATCCAATATGGCTCCACTGCAGGACTAAATGTTAACCTGAAGATTTAAATGCCAACATGGCTGGAACCTTCTGTGGGTGGCTTTTTACAACATGTATGTTATTTTGAACCCAAACTGTACATAAATAATCATTGGATCGAGTTTCAATTTTTGTTTGGATCATAAATCCATGTTGGCACATAGCACAAGTCATTGTTTTACTATGGGAATATGAATAAAAGCTTTTTCTCAGAAACTACGGTACAAATTTGCTTGAACCAAAATATTGCCAATAATAAAAGTGGAAGTGCCCGTTACCTGGCTTGCCTCAAGTGTGGTAGATGGTTGGTTCAAGCCTCGGTCGTATAAAACCAAAGACTATAAAATTGGTGTTTCTTCTTGCTTTTCTCCTAGTCATGCAGCACTAAGGAGTAAGACTTTTCTCCTAGTCATGCAGCTCTAAGGAGTAAGACTTTTCTCCTACTCATGCAGCACTAAGGAGTAAGAATTTTCTCCTAGTCATGCAGCACTAAGGAGTAAGACTTTTCTCCTAGTCATGCAGCACTAAGGAGTAAGACTTTTCTCCTAGTCATGCAGCACTAAGGAGTAAGACTTTTCTCCTAGTCATGCAGAACTAAGGAGTAAGACTTCTCCTAGTCATGCAGCACTAAGGAGTAAGACTTTTCTCCTAGTCATGCAGCACTAAGGAGTAAGACTTGTATCCTAGTCATGCAGCACTAATGAGTAAGACTTCTGCTAGTCATGCAGCACTAAAGAGTAAGACTTCTCCTAGTCATGTAGCACTAAGGAGTAAGACTTTTCTCCTAATCATGTAGCACTAAGGAGTAAGACTTCTAGTCATGCAGCACTAAGGAGTAAGACTTCTCCTAGTCATGTAGCACTAAGGAGTAAGACTTCTAGTCATGCAACACTAAGGAGTAAGACTTTTCTCCTAATCATGCAGCACTAAGGAGTAAGACTTTTCTCCTAGTCATATGCAGCACTAAGGAGTAAGACGTTTATCTTAGTCATGCAGCACTAAGGAGTAAGACTTCTGCTAGTCATGCAGCACTAAGGAGTAAGACTTTTATCCTAGTCATGCAGCACTAAGGAGTAAGACTTTTATCTTAGTCATGCAGCACTAAGGAGTAAGACTTCTGCTAGTCATGCAGCACTAAGGAGTAAGACGTTTATCCTAGTCATGCAGCACTAAGGAGTAAGACGTTTATCTTAGTCATGCAGCACTAAGGAGTAAGACTTCTGCTAGTCATGCAGCACTAAGGAGTAAGACGTTTATCCTAGTCATGCAGCACTAAGGAGTAAGACTTCTCCTAGTCATGTATCACTAAGGAGTAAGACTTCTAGTCATGCAGCACTAAGGAGTAAGACTTTTCTCCTAGTCATGCAGCACTAAGGAGTAAGACGTTTATCTTAGTCATGCAGCACTAAGGAGTAAGACTTCTCCTAGTCATGCAGCACTAAGGAGTAAGACTTCTGCTAGTCATGCAGCACTAAGGAGTAAGACGTTTATCCTAGTCATGCAGCACTAAGGAGTAAGACTTCTCCTAGTCATGCAGCACTAAGGAGTAAGAGCAAACTGGTTGGCTGGGAATTAGAATAATGTGTTCGAGTGGAGCGACATGTCTACCCGCAGACTGTTGGTGCAGTGAGCCAGCACTATAAAAATCCAACTGGGCATGCTGGTATAGAACAAAGCAGACATCATCATTATCTTATCAAAATGTAACTGTTCTCGCCATGATATAGCTGAAAAATTTTGCATTTGGCATTAAGCAATACTCACTCAACCGCCAAAATGGAACCACATTTGATGGGGATGATTTGTGGGAATAAGAAAATCATTGCAAATGGAAATTGATCCGCAATGGGAAGAGGTTAGTTTTGTGCCCAAAAAGGGCAGTGTGATAAACATTTTATGTTTATATTCACAACCAACCAGCCATATAAATGTTTAAATATTTGCTGTGCAGTATCATTGTGGTACAGTGAAACCTGATGAAACCGGACCCTGAGTAAACCGGAATACTGTCCCCAGTTTTTACCTTAATAATCTTTGTTAAAAATCATTGAATAAACCGGACACTGCACATTCCGAATTCCGGCCTTGACTTGCGGTGCCAATACACTAATTACTGTTATAATTTATCTCCGTAAACCGGTCATGATCAGATCAATCAAGCGTGTGTTTACATATATGTGAATATCGATCGGTAGTAAGGGGAAACGTATTGAAAGTGTTTATCGAAGTGTGTATATTAGCACACCTGTAATTAGTGATCACTGGTAACTCATGTGGTTAATGTTTAAATGTTCATTAAATGTTAAACAAACATGGAATCAACACCTAAAAAGCGAAAGCTTAATCAAGATGAAATACCCCGTATAACTTATAAGTGGTTTTTTTCGCCGGGACGCTTTTAAAATATCCAACATGGCCATGGGGGAATCCTTCCCGAAAACAATGCATATGTTGACAATGATCATAAATGAACAACAAACAATGCCTTATCATTTAAGTGATGAACTAGCATCAAAGCCATACAATCATAACTTGAGATGATTTATTGTTAATCGGATTATACTATATAGTCTTCACAGCTGGGAGTAATCAAACTCCCAGACTTGACATAAAAAATGACAAATACATTTGATTCCTATTTTCTTTTTATTTCAATCATTAAAAGCTCGAGTAAACACAGTCTGGCAGTCTAATTATACACTAAGTAATTATGACACCTTTCATACATACACACATTCAATCTTATCGACAGCATTATTGATTATTTTACGCACGGTTAGATATAATCACACTTTTTTAGCTCACCCACAGGCACTTGTGTAGAGTCAAAAATATGCTCACTATGTACCTAAAATACCACAAGGCCGGACTCACTCCTACTACCCCTGTCACTTCAATCGCTATTTCCCCTGTCAAAATGTCGATAGGACGCAAATCGCTTACTAATTTGCGTAGGGAAATGATTTTTCTTCAAGGAAAACCCGTTTTTTATATCTTCCTACCATCTACACCCCCATAATGACAGATAATCCTCAGATTTTGTTGACAATGGACACCTAAGTGGCAGCAAAGCGAAAGTAGATCACGTGCGACATATTTCCGCCTTTCGGTCGTTCTCGGGTTTTATCATTGCCTTACGAAACATACCTGAGAAGTTCAGAAAGAAAAGTTCGGGAAACGTAATTATATATCAGTATTGTTACTGTATAATTATAATGTTTTTTAAATACTATTATTTCCTATGCCTTATTTTTAGTATTATTTGCATACCAAGAAGCACTGAAGTTTTCATTCATTTTGTCAGTCATATTTTGGCGCCTTGTAATGTTTCTAGTGTTTAGTAATTATATATGATAAAACCCGAGAACGACCGAAAGGCGGAAATATGTCGCACATGACCTACTTTCGCTTTGCTGCCACTTAGGTGTCCATTGTCAACAAAATCTGAGGATTATCTGTCAGTATGGGGGTGTAGATGGTAGGAAGATATAAAAAACGGGTTTTCCTTGAAGAAAAATCATTTCACTACGCAAATTAGTAAGCGATTTGCGTCCTATCGACATTTTGACAGGGGAAATAGCGATTGAAGTGACAGGGGTAGTAGGAGTGAGTCCGGCCTTGTGGTATTTTAGGTACATAGCGAGCATATTTTTGACTCTACACAAGCGCCTGTGGCTCACCTGGCCATGTGAGCTATTGTCATCACTTTTTGTCCGTCGTCCGTCATCTGTCGTCCGTCCGTCAACATTTCACATTTTAATCTTCTCCTCAGAAACCACTGGGCCAATTGCAACCAAACTTTGGTGGAATAGTCCTTGGATGGCCCCCTTCCAAAATTGTGTCCTGTGATCCCGACTTCCAACCAAGATGGCCGCCAAGCTAAAAATAGAAAAAAGGGGGGATGAAATTTTAATTGTCCATTGCTGCTCTAGTGCAAGTCAAAATGAGCTCAAATTTTTGCTGCAGCTACATGGCAAGGAGTAGTTTAACATATATTCCGGGTTTTTTTGTGAAATTTTTCTTTCAGCCGATATATACCGATTATGCAAATTAGGCATATTTTCATAAAAGATCACATTTAAATCTTCTCCTCTGAAACCGCTGAACCAAATTAAACCAAACCTGGCAGGGATGGTCCCTGGGTGGGTCCCTTTCAAAATTGTGTCCGACAGCCCCGCCCTCCATTCAAGATGGCTGCTGTTACTAAAAATAGAAATTTCTTCAATTGTCCATTGCTGCTTTAGTATAAGTCAAAATGAGCTAAAATTTTAACTGCAGCTACATGGCAAGGAGTAGTTTAGTATATGTTCGGGGTTTTTGTTTGAAATTTTTCTTTCAGTCGATTTATACCGATTATGCAAATTAGGCATATTTTGATAAAAGATCACATTTAAATCTTCTCCTCTGAAACCGCTGAACCAAATTAAACCAAACCTGGCAGGGATGGTCCCTTTCAAAATTGTGTCCGTCAGCGCCGTCCTGTATCCAAGATGGCCGCCGTTACTAAAAACAGAAATTTCTTCAAATGGCCAAAACTGCTCTATTTTAAGCCAGAATGTGCCCAAATTTGAACTGTATAAGCATAATGATGAGCTTTTTAACATATATTACTGGATGTTTTATGAACTTTGAACTTTTGCGGATTTTGACCGATTATGCAAATTAGAAAAAAGGGGGGATGAAATTAAAAAAAAAAGTCTTCTCCTCTGAAACTACTGAGCCAATCTCAACCAAACTTTGCTGAAATGATTCTTGGGTGGTCCTCTTCCAAAATTGTGTCTAGCATTTCAGAACTCCGACCAAGATGGCCACCACAGCCGAAGTTAATTTAACATAGGACCCTATGGGAAATTCCCATAAAAATCTTCTTGTCTGAAACCATTTGCTCAATAACAACAAAATTTTGATGAAATAGTCATTGGATGGTTCTCTCCCAAAAATGTCTCCGGCGATTCGGCCCTTCGACCAAGATGGCCCCCACAGCCGAACTTAGCTTAACATAGGACCCTATGGGAAATTCACATAACAATCTTCTCCTCAGAAACCACTGGGCCAATTGCAACAAAACTATGGTGGAATGATCCTTGGATGGCCCCCTTCCAAATTTGTGTCCGGTGATCCCGACTTCCAACCAAGATGGCCGCCAAGCTAAAAATAGAAAAAAGGGGGGATGAAATTTGAAAAAAATCTTCTCCCCTGAAACTACTGAGCCAATCTCAACCAAACTTTGCTGAAATGATCCTTGGGTGGTCCCCTTCCAAAATTGTGTCCGGCATTTCATACCTCTGACCAAGATGGCTGCCACAGCCGAACTTAATTTAACATAGAACCTTATGGGAAATTCCCATAAAAATCTTCTTGTCTGAAACCATTTGCTCAATAAGAACTAAATGTTGATGAAATAGTCATTGGATGGTTCTCTTCCAAAAATAGGTCAGGCGGTTCAGCCCTTCGACCAAGATGGCCCAGACAGCCAAACTTAGTTTAACATGGAAACTATGGGAAATTCACATAAAATCTTCTTGTCTGGAACCAGTTGCTCAATTGGAACCAAACTTTGATAAAATAGTCATTGGATGGTCCTCTTCCAAAATTGTGTCTGGTGGTCCCGCTCTCTGACCAAAATGGCTGCACAGCTGAACTTAGTTTAACATAGGACCCTATGGGAAATTCACATAAAAACCATCTTGTCTGGAACCAGTAGCTCAATTAGAACCAAACTTGGATGGAATAGTCATTGGATGGTCCTCTTCCAAAATTGTGTCCGGCAGTCGCGCTCTCCCACCAAGATGACCGCCACAGTGCAGTTGCGTTGTTATTGAAAGCAGCTTTGATCCAGGTGAGCGATTACAGGCTCCTGGGAGCCTCTGGTTTTTAGTTTATTTTCGTATCGACGTTTACTGGTTCAAAACACAACTCCACTAGAGAGTATTACAATAAATGTAATTCTCTGAATAATTAAAAAGTATTATACGCATTTAACGAGTTTGTGGAATAGTGTCCAAACAAGTAAAGAAATACGAAAATATTAGACAGTAGTAAATGTGCACCCTCCTGCAAAATAAAGAATCTGGACAAAAACCCGTGCATTATGCATAAGAAATTACGATGCTCAATTATTTCAAAACAATTCCTATTTTGAATTGTTAGTTAAGTAATTCAGACAATCTGAAAGTAATTCTAATATAATGGTCTATCCGCTAAAATTTGATTTTGGTTAAAACTCAGGATCGCAAAAATTAAGTACCGCTAAAAAAAATCCACCAATTTGGAAGAACATCGTGAAATTTGGCTCCCGTGAAAAAACCACTTATACGGTAGTCAGAGAGTAGACACTGAATACACCGGCCCACTATCGATACCGGCCGTGAAGCGTGGTCCCAATGGTGGCCGGTTTACACAGGTTTTACTGTATTCTTAGCTACAACAACAAAAACAAATACCTCGGGAAATACCTTTTTTTATACCAATATTATGTCTAATAAACACTTTCTTGGTTTTTTTTCTGCAACTTATATATTTAACCATGATAATTCACGTTTTTTGGGAATGTATAATTTATTTATATTTATCTGTCATATAAGGTTTATTCTGTAATCGTCATGGTAAACCAACGTCAATATCTATTACGTTTATGGGCGACACCTGGTGGGTTATTATTATCTACCCTTGCGTAAATGTTCTTAGCCTGATGGGAGGAGGTACAGAAGCTGACGTTGGCTTCCCGACTGTACATTGTTTTTCAGAATTGAGAAGAATCATCCTGGAATAGATTTTTGTTAGAGACTATGCAAGTAGGGATATGATTTACCATTTCATTCATTTGGCTCTTAGAAATACCACAGTGAGAACGCGGACACCCTAGGAGTACTACACAACAACCTCGAACATATTCGAAAACAACAAACTTTTGTGTAATTATTGAAGGTGCTAATAAAATGGCGGGAAAGGGGCAGATAACCAGAGCTAGACAATGATAGACGCTGACGCCATAGAGAGCGCCAAAGGGATCACGGTCACTACGGATGACGTTTCATAACGTCACTTCCGGTCAAAATGCCTCCCTGGGGAGGATATTGTGCAACTTCCGGTTGCGCATGCGCACACCCAAGGGAACCCCACAGGGGTCACTTCCGGTAGCCATGGTACTGGTACTACTACTATAGTAAGAAAAAACGCGGGAAACGGTTGCGCATGCGATCACTTCCGGTCATGGCAGCTTCCGGTCACGTGACTTCCGATAGCTCCACCGCATCGCTCCACCACAAATGTGGCTTGAGCTGTGCCCATATACTACTCAAGGTTCTCCTCCCTCAGGCATAGGTATCCTCAATCTAATTAGAATTAGATCTCCGCACTTGCTCCCTATTTTCTATCGTTGTTTTATAATCGCGCGATCCTGTTTAATTTAGGCCCGTTGGTTTTATTGCTCATAAAACTAATTTATTTGGCTTTCTAATCTTTCAATTTTGAGAGAAAAGCGTCCTGCCCACTAAATTTTATATCTATGTTTTTATTATAGACTAGCCTATAAATGAATTAGGTAGACAATATTAATTGACATGGTGGCCTTACATATGTCATGACGACACGAAATCATGTATACAATTATAAATCTGTCTTGTCTGACTTTGACATTTCAACCAAGGATGAATAAGTGGATCGTCCGTCATTCTAATGAATTATTCCTAACTTGTACGAGTGTCCTTACAAATATCGTTCTATTGATGAATGTGTTCATTTTGGCTGGTACAAAAGAGTCATTTTTTAATGTGGTTCACATATTAACAAACAAATATAGATTGTAATGGGGAAGCAAAATATTTTTAATAGAAATGGCCTGCAGACAAGGTTTGAAAAAACCAAATAGGTAATCAGAAGCCGCAAATCGAAGGACAGACAACACAATGACCAAACGAAGGACAGACAACACAATGACCAAATGAAGGACAGACAACACAATGACCAAATGAAGGACAGACAACACAATGGTCAAATGAAGGACAGACAACACAATGGTCAAATCGAAGGACAGACAACACAATGACCAAATGAAGGACAGACAACACAATGACCAAATGAAGGACAGACAACACAATGACCAAATGAAGGACAGACAACACAATGGTCAAATGAAGGACAGACAACACAATGGTCAAATGAAGGACAGACAACACAATGACCAAATGAAGGACAGACAACACAATGACCAAATGAAGGACAGACAACACAATGGTCAAATGAAGGACAGACAACACAATGGTCAAATCGAAGGACAGACAACACAATGACCAAATGAAGGACAGACAACACAATGACCAAATGAAGGACAGACAACACAATGACCAAATGAAGGACAGACAACACAATGGTCAAATGAAGGACAGACAACACAATGGTCAAATGAAGGACAGACAACACAATGACCAAATGAAGGACAGACAACACAATGACCAAATGAAGGACAGACAACACAATGACCAAATGAAGGACAGACAACACAATGACCAAATGAAAAAAGGTCAAAAGGACAAAAAACGATCTATGAACAATTACACAGAAAACAAAACATTGAGCAACATGGATTTCCACTAAAAACCGGGGGTGAACTCGTACAAACAAATTGTATCTTCTTAACTGGTAGTCATTATTCCTCGGTGATTATTTTGTACTGTCAAAGTATATGTTTTCGTCATTTCTGCAAACGTTTGTATTCTTAGCGAATTCAGCCTCGTATACGTGTAGGTTATTTTGATGTAGTTAGTAAGAAGGTAGACAATTACTTTTCTCCTTAATATAGGTTTGACATCAATCCCATCTACTATCTTCGTCTAATAGACAGATCATTATAATGAGGTAAATGGTAAAAAGTAAATCCCCGATTTCAGAGCTGTTGTAATTTTCAAACAGGAGGCACAAAGCGTATGTCTATGTCCTTCCGCAGTACATCAGTTTACCCCTGATTTTAGTAGGGTTCTTGGTGCTCTATCTTCAGTTTTCTGTGTACTGTTTTGCTGATCATTGCTCTTTTACTCCTTTCCTTCTGCCATTGTATAGTCTTTCCTTTGATCTATGGTGTCTGACTACCCCCTGTGTTATCTGTATGCCTTTTTTGAATTTTATTCACCTACAATAATCATATGTATTAAGGTTAAAAAGGTTAAATAACAGTTGTCTATGTTTTATGAACAGTTATTAAGGTTATTTCATATTTATATGTTGCTTGATTTTAAGTCAACCAAAACATATATAGTTTAAAAAGGAAAAACTTTTTTTTATTTACTTTTATTTGAATTTCGTGTGTAAATATTCGATACGGACAGCACAGTCATGGTCGATTAGACAAGAATACTGACCTTCATCAGCACCATGACAACAGTAGCTTATCACCGGTTTGTGACAAGAGCAACAAGACGGGTGCCACATGTGGACACAAACTGCTTACCCTTCCGAAGCACATGTATTCACTCCTGATATTTAGTGGAGTTCGTGATACTCGATATTTATTTTTTTGTGTGATGTCTTGTAGGTCGTTGTTTGTCTTTTTGTCCTTTTTCTTTTGGTCATTGTGTTGTCTGTCCTTCTTCAATTGGCGGTTTCTGCTTGCCGCTTTGGTATCTTCGAACTTTTCTAGATGTATAGTAGTCTGCAATAAAAAAAAAATGATTTGGAAGAGATAACATTAGGTATTCCAGTATAAAGAAGAGATAACATTAGGCAATCCAGTATAAAGAAGAGATAACATTAGGTAATCCAGTATAAAGAAGAGATAACATTAGGCAATCCAGTATAAAGAAGAGATAACATTAGGTAATCCAGTGTAAAGAAGAGATAACATTAGGTAATCCGGTATAAAGAAGAGATAACATTAGGTAATCCAGTGTAAAGAAGAGATAACATTAGGTAATCCAGTGTAAAGAAGAGATAACATTAGGTAATCCGGTATAAAGAAGAGATAACATTAGGTAATCCAGTATAAAGAAGAGATAACATTAGGTAATCCAGTATAAAGAAGAGATAACATTAGGTAATCCAGTGTAAAGAAGAGATAACATTAGGTAATCCAGTATAAAGAAGAGATAACATTAGGTAATCCAGTGTAAAGAAGAGATAACATTAGGTAATCCAGTGTAAAGAAGAGATAACATTAGGTAATCCAGTGTAAAGAAGAGATAACATTAGGTAATCCAGTGTAAAGAAGAGATAACATTAGGTAATCCAGTATAAAGAAGAGATAACATTAGGCAATCCAGTATAAAGGGGAAACCGTTCACGAAAAACATAAACGGATTTGTTTGCATTTTCGCTGATTTTTGTTGTCTTAGGTTTGGTAGGCTTACGGCGTTTAACGCCACTTTCAACAATATTTCAGATATATCGTGGCGGTCATTTTTATTGTCGCAAGTTACTAACAAACTCTATCACATAATTTTGTAAGCCTTCTCTATTTATATTACACTATTTTTGACCAGAGACTGTATGTATTTTGTTTTATTGATATAGTGTCTTAATACCTGTGGAATACTCCACATACATGTATATCTGGATAGATTTACGGCTTCTGTTTCCCCTTTGGCGTCTTTAAGCTTTCTACACTCGCTTTAATAAGCATTGACTAGAAATTAGACAAGATGATCACACAAATAATTAACCAGTTGAAGTAATGAATGTTGTCATATTATGATGATGTCATAACAGAAACTACGTTTACTGAATTTGATATTTGTTTCTGAGGTAAACTACATGTAGCTACTGTTACTTATAAATCACAGGGAACAATAAAAATCACAATTCAAATAGATAAAAACAACACAAAACCAAATAGAGCTAATGAGAAAAACAAAATGGACACTCATAAAACTTGATTGTTTTCCTTTCTATTTCTGTGTTTTGTATTTTTTTTTAAATCTTAAGTGTACATGTATATACTATGTTGATTAACAGCAAAACGTTTAACATGAACATCAATTTCACACGCAAATATTAATCCTCGTACGTTTGAAAGTGCGAAGACCAGTTGATGTTCGTGCTACGACAACCGAACGACTGTTGGAGAAAACAAATTAATACATGAACATAATATTGCTACGTCTATAGTTTAAACAGTCAAATCCGATAATAATTATATGCTGCACCAGTTGGTAGATTATTGTTACATGACCTTCAATACGTGGTGATGTCAGCGATGCTCATCAGTTATTTTATTATTTTTAATAAAAAGCATAAATAATATGTCGTCTTGTTACCTGACTCATTCTGTTCGAATACTAATAACTACCAAAAAAAAACTGTAATTTATTACACTTGTCTGCCACTGAAGGTTTTTGTTTTCATTCTTTTTTTCCCTACATATTGTTACGACGTTGATGACGTTGTATTTGTGTTATGTCTTATCAATAGTTAGGGAACGACCATTTAACTTGAAGGGGGGGGGGGGGGGGTGGTTATGGTTTTTTTCCAAAAAAATATTCTGATTCCCAATGTTGCTGAAAAAAAAATTCTGATTTTGGTGGAAGAAAAAAAAATAATCTGATTCAGAGTTTTTGTCATATAACCTAATGTTAAATTCTGGAAAAAAAATTTGCGCTTCGCGCGACAAAAAAAAAATATATTCTAACTCTCGCTTAAAGTTAAATGGTCGGTCCCTTAGTGCCAATTAAAGAGTAACGATAAAAATGTTTTCCGATTGTAGTAGATACCATAGAAATCAAAGCTAAAACTAGAGAATAAGAGTGATACTAATAGCTATTGCTTCTTATGGACCAGTATTGTTGGTTAGTTTCATAGGCTACAGTTGTAAATTCAGTTGATTTAATAATTCTTACTAATAAAACAACAAATAGATTGGTCAATTACTTATTACCCTAGTTTGAATCATTTCAGAGAGCAAATCCATAAAATTAGCTTAAACCCGCCATTTTCTAATGAATTGTCTGTACCAAGCTGTTAGGAAAACATTCTATTGAAATGTCTGTACCAAGCTGTTAGGACAACTGTCTATTGAAGTGTCTGTACCAAGCTGTTAGGACAACTTTCTAGTGAAGTGTCTGTACCAAGCTGTTAGGACAACTATCTATTGAAGTGTCTGTACCAAGCTGTTAGGACAACTTTCTAGTGAAGTGTCTGTACCAAGCTGTTAGGACAACTTTCTATTGAAGTGTCTGTACCAAGCTGTTAGGACAACTTTCTAGTGAAGTGTCTGTACCAAGCTGTTAGGACAACTATCTATTGAAGTGTCTGTACCAAGCTGTTAGGACAACTTTCTATTTAAGTGTCTGTACAAAGCTGTTAGGACAACTTTCTATTGAAGTGTTTGTACCAAGCTGTTAGGAAAACTATCTATTGAAGTGTCTGTACCAAGCTGTTGGGGCAACTTTCTATTGAAATGTCTGTACCAAGCTGTTAGGACAACTTTCTAGTGAAGTGTCTGTACCAAGCTGTTAGGACAACTTTCTATTGAAGTGTCTGTACCAAGCTGTTAGGACAACTTTCTATTGAAGTGTCTGTACCAAGCTGTTAGGACAACTTTCTATTGAAGTGTTTGTACCAAGCTGTTAGGTAAACTATCTATTGAAGTGTCTGTACCAAGCTGTTGGGGCAACTTTCTATTGAAATGTCTGTACCAAGCTGTTAGGACAACTTTCTAGTGAAGTGTCTGTACCAAGCTGTTAGGACAACTTTCTATTGAAGTGTCTGTACCAAGCTGTTAGGACAACTTTCTAGTGAAGTGTCTGTACCAAGCTGTTAGGACAACTTTGTATTGAAGTATCTGTACCAAGCTGTTAGGACAACTTTCTATTGAATTGTCTGTACCAAGCTGTTAGGACAACTTTCTATTGAAGTGTCTGTACCAAGCTGTTAGGACAACTTTCTATTGAAATATCTGTACCAAGCTGTTAGGACAACTTTCTACTGAAGTGTCTGTACCAAGCTGTTAGGACAACTTTCTATTGAAATGTCTGTACCAAGCTGTTAGGACAACTTTCTATTGAAGTGTCTGTACCAAGCTGTTAGGACAACTTTCTATTGAAGTGTCTGTACCAAGCTGTTAGGACAACTTTCTATTGAAATGTCTGTACCAAGCTGTTAGGACAACTTTCTATTGAAGTGTCTGTACCAAGCTGTTATGACAACTTTCTATTGAAGTGTCTTTACCAAGCTGTTAGGACAACTTTCTATTGAAATGTCTGTACCAAGCTGTTAGGACAACTTTCTATTGAAATGTCTGTACCAAGCTGTTAGGACAACTGTCTATTGAAGTGTCTGTACCAAGCTGTTAGGACAACTATCTATTGAAGTGTCTGTACCAAGCTGTTAGGACAACTTTCTAGTGAAGTGTCTGTACCAAGCTGTTAGGACAACTTTCTATTGAAGTGTCTGTACCAAGCTGTTAGAACAACTTTCTATTGAAGTGTCTGTACCAAGCTGTTAGGACAACTTTCTATTGAAGTGTTTGTACCAAGCTGTTAGGAAAACTATCTATTGAAGTGTCTGTACCAAGCTGTTAGGACAACTTTCTATTGGAGTGTCTGTACCAAGCTGTTAGGACAACTTTCTATTGGAGTGTCTGTACCAAGCTGTTAGGACAACTTTCTATTGAAGTGTCTGTACCAAGCTGTTAGGACAACTTTCTATTGGAGTGTCTGTACCAAGCTGTTAGGACAACTTTCTATTGAAGTGTCTGTACCAAGCTGTTAGGACAACTTTCTATTGGAGTGTCTGTACCAATCTGTTAGGACAACTTTCTATTGAAGTGTCTGTACCAAGCTGTTAGGACAACTTTCTATTGGAGTGTCTGTACCAAGCTGTTAGGACAACTTTCTATTGAAGTGTCTGTACCAAGCTGTTAGGACAACTTTCTATTAGAGTGTCTGTACCAAGCTGTTAGGACAACTTTCTATTGGAGTGTCTGTACCAAGCTGTTAGGACAACTTTCTATTGGAGTGTCTGTACCAAGCTGTTAGGACAACTATCTATTGAAGTGTCTGTACCAAGCTGTTAGGACAACTTTCTATTGAAGTGTCTGTACCAAGCTGTTAGGACAACTTTCTATTGAAGTGTCTGTACCAAGCTGTTAGGACAACTTTCTATTGGAGTGTTTGTACCAAGATGTTAGGACAACTTTCTATTGAAGTGTCTGTACCAAGCTGTTAGGACAACTTTCTATTGAAGTGTCTGTACCAAGCTGTTAGGACAACTTTCTATTAGAGTGTCTGTACCAAGCTGTTAGGACAACTTTCTATTGGAGTGTCTGTACCAAGCTGTTAGGACAACTTTCTATTGAAGTGTCTGTACCAAGCTGTTAGGACAACTTTCTATTGAAGTGTCTGTACCAAGCTGTTAGGACAACTTTCTATTGGAGTGTTTGTACCAAGCTGTTAGGACAACTTACTATTGGAGTGTCTGTACCAAGCTGTTAGGACAACCTTCTATTGAAGTGTTTGTACCAAGCTGTTAGGACAACTTTCTAATGAAGTGTCTGTACCAAGCTGTTAGGACAACTTTCTATTGAAGTGTTTGTACCAAGCTGTTAGGACAACCTTCTATTGGAGTGTCTGTACCAAGCTGTTAGGACAACTTTCTATTGAAGTGTCTGTACCAAGCTGTTAGGACAACTTTTTATTGGAGTGTCTGTACCAAGCTGTTAGGACAACTGTCTATTGGAGTGTCTGTACCAAGCTGCTAGGACAACTTTCTATTGGAGTGTTTGTACCAAGCTGTTAGGACAACTTTCTATTGAAGTGTCTGTACCAAGCTGTTAGGACAACTTTCTATTGAAGTGTCTGTACCAAGCTGTTAGGACAACCTTCTATTGAAGTGTCTGTACCAAGCTGTTAGGACAACTTTCTATTGAAGTGTCTGTACCAAGCTGTTAGGACAACTTTCTATTGAAGTGTCTGTACCAAGCTGTTAGGACAACTTTCTATTGGAGTGTTTGTACCAAGCTGTTAGGACAACTTTCTATTGGAGTGTCTGTACCAAGCTGTTAGGACAACTTTCTATTGAAGTGTCTGTACCAAGCTGTTAGGACAACCTTCTATTGTAGTGTCTGTACCAAGCTGTTAGGACAACTTTCTATTGGAGTGTTTGTACCAAGCTGTTAGGACAACTTTCTATTGGATTGTCTGTACCAAGCTGTTAGGACAACTTTCTATTGAAGTGTTTGTACCAAGCTGTTAGGACAACTTTCTATTGGAGTGTCTGTACCAAGCTGTTAGGACAACCTTCTATTGGAGTGTCTGTACCAAGCTGTTAGGACAACTGTCTATTGAAGTGTCTGTACCAAGCTGTTAGGACAACTTTCTATTGGAGTGTCTGCACCAAGCTGTTAGGACAACCTTCTATTGGAGTGTCTGTACCAAGCTGTTAGGACAACTTTCTATTGAAGTGTCTGTACCAAGCTGTTAGGACAACTTTCTATTAGAGTGTCTGTACCAAGCTGTTAGGACAACTTTCTATTGGAGTGTCTGTACCAAGCTGTTAGGACAACTTTTTATTGGAGTGTCTGTACCAAGCTGTTAGGACAACTTTCTATTGAAGGGTCTGTACCAAGCTGTTAGGACAATTTTCTATTGGAGTGTCTGTACCAAGCTGTTAGGACAACTTTCTATTGAAGTGTCTGTACCAAGCTGTTAGGACAACTTTCTATTGGAGTGTCTGTACCAAGCTGTTAGGACAACTTTCTATTGAAGTGTCTGTACCAAGCTGTTAGGACAACTGTCTATTAGAGTGTCTGTACCAAGCTGTTAGGACAACTTTCTATTGGAGTGTCTGTACCAAGCTGTTAGGACAACTGTCTATTGGAGTGTCTGTACCAAGCTGTTAGGACAACTTTCTATTGAAGTGTCTGTACCAAGCTGTTAGGACAACTGTCTATTAGAGTGTCTGTACCAAGCTGTTAGGACAACTTTCTATTGGAGTGTCTGTACCAAGCTGTTAGGACAACTTTCTATTGAAGTGTCTGTACCAAGCTGTTAGGACAACTGTCTATTAGAGTGTCTGTACCAAGCTGTTAGGACAACTTTCTATTGGAGTGTCTGTGCCAAGCTGTTAGGACAACTGTCTATTGAAGTGTCTGTACCAAGCTGTTAGGACAACTTTCTATTGGAGTGTCTGTACCAAGCTGTTAGGACAACTTTCTATTGGAGTGTCTGTACCAAGCTGTTAGGACAACTTTCTATTAGAGTGTCTGTACCAAGCTGTTAGGACAACTTTCTATTGGAGTGTCTGTACCAAGCTGTTAGGACAACTTTTTATTGGAGTGTCTGTACCAAGCTGTTAGGACAACTTTCTATTGAAGTGTTTGTACCAAGCTGTTAGGACAACTTTCTATTAGAGTGTCTGTACCAAGCTGTTAGGACAACTTTCTATTGAAGTGTCTGTACCAAGCTGTTAGGACAACTTTCTATTGGAGTGTCTGTACCAAGCTGTTAGGACAACTTTCTATTGAAGTGTCTGTACCAAGCTGTTAGGACAACTTTCTATTGAAGTGTCTGTACCAAGCTGTTAGGACAACTTTCTATTGGATTGTCTGTACCAAGCTGTTAGGACAACTTTCTATTGAAGTGTCTGTACCAAGCTGTTAGGACAACTTTCTATTGAAGTGTCTGTACCAGGCTTTTAGGACAACTTTCTATTGGAGTGTCTGTACCAAGCTGTTAGGACAACTTTCTATTGGATTGTCTGTACCAAGCTGTTAGGACAACTTTCTATTGGATTGTCTGTACCAAGCTGTTAGGACAACTTTCTATTGAAGTGTCTGTACCAAGCTGTTAGGACAACTTTCTATTGGAGTGTCTGTACCAAGCTGTTAGGACAACTTTCTATTGAAGTGTCTGTACCAAGCTGTTAGGACAACTTTCTATTGGAGTGTCTGTACCAAGCTGTTAGGACAACTTTCTATTGAAGTGTCTGTACCAAGCTGTTAGGACAACTTTTTATTGGAGTGTCTGTACCAAGCTGTTAGGACAACTTTCTATTGAAGTGTCTGTACCAAGCTGTTAGGACAACCTTCTATTGAAGTGTCTGTACCAAGCTGTTAGGACAACTTTCTATTGAAGTGTCTGTACCAAGCTGTTAGGACAACTTTCTATTGGAGTGTCTGTACCAAGCTGTTAGGACAACCTTCTATTGAAGTGTCTGTACCAAGCTGTTAGGACAACTTTCTATTGAAGTGTCTGTACCAAGCTATTAGGACAACTTTCTATTGAAGTGTCTGTACCAAGCTGTTAGGACAACTTTCTATTGAAGTGTCTGTACCAAGCTGTTAGGACAACTTTCTATTGGAGTGTCTGTACCAAGCTGTTAGGACAACTTTCTATTGAAGTGTCTGTACCAAGCTGTTAGGACAACTTTCTATTGAAATGTCTGTACCAAGCTGTTAGGACAACTTTCTATTGAAGTGTCTGTACCAAGCTGTTAGGACAACTTTCTATTGAAGTGTCTGTACCAAGCTGTTAGGACAACTTTCTATTGAAATGTCTGTACCAAGCTGTTAGGACAACTTTCTATTGAAGTGTCTGTACCAAGCTGTTATGACAACTTTCTATTGAAGTGTCTTTACCAAGCTGTTAGGACAACTTTCTATTGAAATGTCTGTACCAAGCTGTTAGGACAACTTTCTATTGAAATGTCTGTACCAAGCTGTTAGGACAACTGTCTATTGAAGTGTCTGTACCAAGCTGTTAGGACAACTATCTATTGAAGTGTCTGTACCAAGCTGTTAGGACAACTTTCTAGTGAAGTGTCTGTACCAAGCTGTTAGGACAACTTTCTATTGAAGTGTCTGTACCAAGCTGTTAGAACAACTTTCTATTGAAGTGTCTGTACCAAGCTGTTAGGACAACTTTCTATTGAAGTGTTTGTACCAAGCTGTTAGGAAAACTATCTATTGAAGTGTCTGTACCAAGCTGTTAGGACAACTTTCTATTGGAGTGTCTGTACCAAGCTGTTAGGACAACTTTCTATTGGAGTGTCTGTACCAAGCTGTTAGGACAACTTTCTATTGAAGTGTCTGTACCAAGCTGTTAGGACAACTTTCTATTGGAGTGTCTGTACCAAGCTGTTAGGACAACTTTCTATTGAAGTGTCTGTACCAAGCTGTTAGGACAACTTTCTATTGGAGTGTCTGTACCAATCTGTTAGGACAACTTTCTATTGAAGTGTCTGTACCAAGCTGTTAGGACAACTTTCTATTGGAGTGTCTGTACCAAGCTGTTAGGACAACTTTCTATTGGAGTGTCTGTACCAAGCTGTTAGGACAACTATCTATTGAAGTGTCTGTACCAAGCTGTTAGGACAACTTTCTATTGAAGTGTCTGTACCAAGCTGTTAGGACAACTTTCTATTGAAGTGTCTGTACCAAGCTGTTAGGACAACTTTCTATTGGAGTGTTTGTACCAAGCTGTTAGGACAACTTTCTATTGGAGTGTCTGTACCAAGCTGTTAGGACAACTTTCTATTGGAGTGTCTGTACCAAGCTGTTAGGACAACTATCTATTGAAGTGTCTGTACCAAGCTGTTAGGACAACTTTCTATTGAAGTGTCTGTACCAAGCTGTTAGGACAACTTTCTATTGAAGTGTCTGTACCAAGCTGTTAGGACAACTTTCTATTGGAGTGTTTGTACCAAGATGTTAGGACAACTTTCTATTGAAGTGTCTGTACCAAGCTGTTAGGACAACTTTCTATTGAAGTGTCTGTACCAAGCTGTTAGGACAACTTTCTATTAGAGTGTCTGTACCAAGCTGTTAGGACAACTTTCTATTGGAGTGTCTGTACCAAGCTGTTAGGACAACTTTCTATTGAAGTGTCTGTACCAAGCTGTTAGGACAACTTTCTATTGAAGTGTCTGTACCAAGCTGTTAGGACAACTTTCTATTGGAGTGTTTGTACCAAGCTGTTAGGACAACTTACTATTGGAGTGTCTGTACCAAGCTGTTAGGACAACCTTCTATTGAAGTGTTTGTACCAAGCTGTTAGGACAACTTTCTAATGAAGTGTCTGTACCAAGCTGTTAGGACAACTTTCTATTGAAGTGTTTGTACCAAGCTGTTAGGACAACCTTCTATTGGAGTGTCTGTACCAAGCTGTTAGGACAACTTTCTATTGAAGTGTCTGTACCAAGCTGTTAGGACAACTTTTTATTGGAGTGTCTGTACCAAGCTGTTAGGACAACTGTCTATTGGAGTGTCTGTACCAAGCTGCTAGGACAACTTTCTATTGGAGTGTTTGTACCAAGCTGTTAGGACAACTTTCTATTGAAGTGTCTGTACCAAGCTGTTAGGACAACTTTCTATTGAAGTGTCTGTACCAAGCTGTTAGGACAACCTTCTATTGAAGTGTCTGTACCAAGCTGTTAGGACAACTTTCTATTGAAGTGTCTGTACCAAGCTGTTAGGACAACTTTCTATTGAAGTGTCTGTACCAAGCTGTTAGGACAACTTTCTATTGGAGTGTTTGTACCAAGCTGTTAGGACAACTTTCTATTGGAGTGTCTGTACCAAGCTGTTAGGACAACTTTCTATTGAAGTGTCTGTACCAAGCTGTTAGGACAACCTTCTATTGTAGTGTCTGTACCAAGCTGTTAGGACAACTTTCTATTGGAGTGTTTGTACCAAGCTGTTAGGACAACTTTCTATTGGATTGTCTGTACCAAGCTGTTAGGACAACTTTCTATTGAAGTGTTTGTACCAAGCTGTTAGGACAACTTTCTATTGGAGTGTCTGTACCAAGCTGTTAGGACAACCTTCTATTGGAGTGTCTGTACCAAGCTGTTAGGACAACTGTCTATTGAAGTGTCTGTACCAAGCTGTTAGGACAACTTTCTATTGGAGTGTCTGCACCAAGCTGTTAGGACAACCTTCTATTGGAGTGTCTGTACCAAGCTGTTAGGACAACTTTCTATTGAAGTGTCTGTACCAAGCTGTTAGGACAACTTTCTATTAGAGTGTCTGTACCAAGCTGTTAGGACAACTTTCTATTGGAGTGTCTGTACCAAGCTGTTAGGACAACTTTTTATTGGAGTGTCTGTACCAAGCTGTTAGGACAACTTTCTATTGAAGGGTCTGTACCAAGCTGTTAGGACAATTTTCTATTGGAGTGTCTGTACCAAGCTGTTAGGACAACTTTCTATTGAAGTGTCTGTACCAAGCTGTTAGGACAACTTTCTATTGGAGTGTCTGTACCAAGCTGTTAGGACAACTTTCTATTGAAGTGTCTGTACCAAGCTGTTAGGACAACTGTCTATTAGAGTGTCTGTACCAAGCTGTTAGGACAACTTTCTATTGGAGTGTCTGTACCAAGCTGTTAGGACAACTGTCTATTGGAGTGTCTGTACCAAGCTGTTAGGACAACTTTCTATTGAAGTGTCTGTACCAAGCTGTTAGGACAACTGTCTATTAGAGTGTCTGTACCAAGCTGTTAGGACAACTTTCTATTGGAGTGTCTGTACCAAGCTGTTAGGACAACTTTCTATTGAAGTGTCTGTACCAAGCTGTTAGGACAACTGTCTATTAGAGTGTCTGTACCA
Source organism: Bathymodiolus brooksi (assembly GCA_963680875.1). Taxonomy (NCBI): domain Eukaryota; kingdom Metazoa; phylum Mollusca; class Bivalvia; order Mytilida; family Modiolidae; genus Bathymodiolus; species Bathymodiolus brooksi. The sequence goes on along the minus strand of OY804577.1, from coordinate 13,382,961 downwards.
AGCTGTTAGGACAACTTTCTATTGGAGTGTCTGTGCCAAGCTGTTAGGACAACTGTCTATTGAAGTGTCTGTACCAAGCTGTTAGGACAACTTTCTATTGGAGTGTCTGTACCAAGCTGTTAGGACAACTTTCTATTGGAGTGTCTGTACCAAGCTGTTAGGACAACTTTCTATTAGAGTGTCTGTACCAAGCTGTTAGGACAACTTTCTATTGGAGTGTCTGTACCAAGCTGTTAGGACAACTTTTTATTGGAGTGTCTGTACCAAGCTGTTAGGACAACTTTCTATTGAAGTGTTTGTACCAAGCTGTTAGGACAACTTTCTATTAGAGTGTCTGTACCAAGCTGTTAGGACAACTTTCTATTGAAGTGTCTGTACCAAGCTGTTAGGACAACTTTCTATTGGAGTGTCTGTACCAAGCTGTTAGGACAACTTTCTATTGAAGTGTCTGTACCAAGCTGTTAGGACAACTTTCTATTGAAGTGTCTGTACCAAGCTGTTAGGACAACTTTCTATTGGATTGTCTGTACCAAGCTGTTAGGACAACTTTCTATTGAAGTGTCTGTACCAAGCTGTTAGGACAACTTTCTATTGAAGTGTCTGTACCAGGCTTTTAGGACAACTTTCTATTGGAGTGTCTGTACCAAGCTGTTAGGACAACTTTCTATTGGATTGTCTGTACCAAGCTGTTAGGACAACTTTCTATTGGATTGTCTGTACCAAGCTGTTAGGACAACTTTCTATTGAAGTGTCTGTACCAAGCTGTTAGGACAACTTTCTATTGGAGTGTCTGTACCAAGCTGTTAGGACAACTTTCTATTGAAGTGTCTGTACCAAGCTGTTAGGACAACTTTCTATTGGAGTGTCTGTACCAAGCTGTTAGGACAACTTTCTATTGAAGTGTCTGTACCAAGCTGTTAGGACAACTTTTTATTGGAGTGTCTGTACCAAGCTGTTAGGACAACTTTCTATTGAAGTGTCTGTACCAAGCTGTTAGGACAACCTTCTATTGAAGTGTCTGTACCAAGCTGTTAGGACAACTTTCTATTGAAGTGTCTGTACCAAGCTGTTAGGACAACTTTCTATTGGAGTGTCTGTACCAAGCTGTTAGGACAACCTTCTATTGAAGTGTCTGTACCAAGCTGTTAGGACAACTTTCTATTGAAGTGTCTGTACCAAGCTATTAGGACAACTTTCTATTGAAGTGTCTGTACCAAGCTGTTAGGACAACTTTCTATTGAAGTGTCTGTACCAAGCTGTTAGGACAACTTTCTATTGGAGTGTCTGTACCAAGCTGTTAGGACAACTTTCTATTGAAGTGTCTGTACCAAGCTGTTAGGACAACTTTTTATTGGAGTGTCTGTACCAAGCTGTTAGGACAACTTTCTATTGAAGTGTATGTACCAAGCTGTTAGGACAACTGTCTATTGGAGTGTCTGTACCAAGCTGTTAGGACAACTTTCTATTGAAGTGTCTGTACCAAGCTGTTAGGACAACTGTCTATTAGAGTGTCTGTACCAAGCTGTTAGGACAACTTTCTATTGGAGTGTCTGTACCAAGCTGTTAGGACAACTTTCTATTGAAGTGTCTGTACCAAGCTGTTAGGACAACTGTCTATTAGAGTGTCTGTACCAAGCTGTTAGGACAACTTTCTATTGGAGTGTCTGTACCAAGCTGTTAGGACAACTGTCTATTGAAGTGTCTGTACCAAGCTGTTAGGACAACTTTCTATTGGAGTGTCTGTACCAAGCTGTTAGGACAACTTTCTATTGGAGTGTCTGTACCAAGCTGTTAGGACAACTTTCTATTAGAGTGTCTGTACCAAGCTGTTAGGACAACTTTCTATTGGAGTGTCTGTACCAAGCTGTTAGGACAACTTTTTATTGGAGTGTCTGTACCAAGCTGTTAGGACAACTTTCTATTGAAGTGTTTGTACCAAGCTGTTAGGACAACTTTCTATTAGAGTGTCTGTACCAAGCTGTTAGGACAACTTTCTATTGAAGTGTCTGTACCAAGCTGTTAGGACAACTTTCTATTGGAGTGTCTGTACCAAGCTGTTAGGACAACTTTCTATTGAAGTGTCTGTACCAAGCTGTTAGGACAACTTTCTATTGAAGTGTCTGTACCAAGCTGTTAGGACAACTTTCTATTGGATTGTCTGTACCAAGCTGTTAGGACAACTTTCTATTGAAGTGTCTGTACCAAGCTGTTAGGACAACTTTCTATTGAAGTGTCTGTACCAGGCTTTTAGGACAACTTTCTATTGGAGTGTCTGTACCAAGCTTTTAGGACAACTTTCTATTGGATTGTCTGTACCAAGCTGTTAGGACAACTTTCTATTGGATTTTCTGTACCAAGCTGTTAGGACAACTTTCTATTGAAGTGTCTGTACCAAGCTGTTAGGACAACTTTCTATTGGAGTGTCTGTACCAAGCTGTTAGGACAACTTTCTATTGAAGTGTCTGTACCAAGCTGTTAGGACAACTTTCTATTGGAGTGTCTGTACCAAGCTGTTAGGACAACTTTCTATTGAAGTGTCTGTACCAAGCTGTTAGGACAACTTTTTATTGGAGTGTCTGTACCAAGCTGTTAGGACAACTTTCTATTGAAGTGTCTGTACCAAGCTGTTAGGACAACCTTCTATTGAAGTGTCTGTACCAAGCTGTTAGGACAACTTTCTATTGAAGTGTCTGTACCAAGCTGTTAGGACAACTTTCTATTGGAGTGTCTGTACCAAGCTGTTAGGACAACCTTCTATTGAAGTGTCTGTACCAAGCTGTTAGGACAACTTTCTATTGAAGTGTCTGTACCAAGCTATTAGGACAACTTTCTATTGAAGTGTCTGTACCAAGCTGTTAGGACAACTTTCTATTGAAGTGTCTGTACCAAGCTGTTAGGACAACTTTCTATTGGAGTGTCTGTACCAAGCTGTTAGGACAACTTTCTATTGAAGTGTCTGTACCAAGCTGTTAGGACAACTTTTTATTGGAGTGTCTGTACCAAGCTGTTAGGACAACTTTCTATTGAAGTGTATGTACCAAGCTGTTAGGACAACTTTCTATTGAAGTGTCTGTACCAAGCTGTTAGGACAACTTTCTATTGAAGTGTCTGTACCAAGCTGCTAGGACAACTTTCTATTGGAGTATCTGTACCAAGCTGTTAGCTATTTTTTGGTTTTCCATTTTATCGCTATGTATGTGATGTCAATCTAAGAACACGTTTTACTAATGCTTGCTGGACATTGGTGTCGATCTACATACCTGCCCCGGACGTGCTTATAGGTGGTGGATATGGCAAACCCTCTCGATGGTGGATTGTCAGGTCATAATAGGGAAAACCTTAAGCTTATAGTGGGCCATAGTGGGTACATGTTTGGAGAGTGCAACGATCCTTTCGCGTTCAGGACCACTTTTGTTTAGCTTTTAAAAGTAAACGCATTGTACTGGCAACATTGTACTCTTCGTCTCTACCTAGCTCTTCGTTCTTTTCCAGTGACTATCAAAAGTCATTGCCCAGGCCGTCCTGTTCCTCTCTCATTATTGTAAATCTTTTGTAATATTGTTGAAGTGGTTTTCGGTCTGAATATGCATGAAATATTGGATACTGGACGTTAAGTAGCCATCAATCAATAGATCAATACCAACATTTGTATACATTTGTATACTGGTTGCCATTTCAAGGTGTCCTGGAAATCAGTCGCAGAATCAATTTCGACTTGAATATAATAGTTTTTAAAATGTCCTAAACGTTCTTAGAGGTGAAATGCAAAGGTTTTGAGTATTTAATTTTATTGCTTTACTCGATAAAGATACATAATGGGATAAATAATGCCGAAAAAACTAATTTTCGACGACAAGTGTGTCACCGTTTATCCATAAACACAGGTAAATTTGTGGTTTATTGTCGAAGTTTAACATGATTATCTCCTCTAGGTAAGCCAAGACTGTGACGTCATTCGGTTCTTATCAGTCTGCTGCGCCTACGAGAATAACATAGCTTCTCGATATTCTGTTGATGAAAGTGACCAAAGTCACATCACAGGCATCGATTCAACATAGACAAAAATATATTAAAAACAAATAAATTAAGAAAACAAAAACAAAAGCATTTAATTTGAAATAAAAAATATTTAAAAAAGATACATGCCTATTTTGTGTACTCTAGCTGTTTACTTAACATTTAGACAATATTCGCTAGGGAATTTATAAATAGGCTTCTCTCAAAAAATATTGCATAGGGAAAAATATGAATGATAAATACTAGTAACTCAGGTTATTTGTACATGAACAATTATACATTTTCCTCCCTCTAATGCATTTTTATATCAAAATGTATTACTTATATGACTTGTCAGTAATCGTTGAATGGAGAACAGCGAGATGTGGAATTAATGTCCGTGGCACACTAAGTCATTATAGACTTCATTTACGTTAGTCGTAATTTACAAAGTTTACTTTAAGCTCGCCCCATAAAGTGTCATTTTACACCTTTCCGAGAGAAACAAAATTCAATAAAAGTTAAATCCTTTCCATAATATATATCTACGATTTTAGGGGACCCACTACCATTAACCACAGTATCTTGACGTTTTATCTAGCGAAATAATAGTGAAAAATCTGTATAAAATCTGTATATTATATATATAAAGACACAAGTAATGAAACAAGTTTTTGGGGAATTTTCCCTCCGAAAGTTGTCAAACTGTAAATTTTTTGTAATCTTCGTTCGCCCGTAAAATAATGCTACGTTGGAATGTTGGAAGGTAAATCCCTTTCATGCATAGTTTATTTGTACCAAACATTGCTTTGTTCCCTACCTATTTGTCTTTTTTCACAGCAGACAGACTTTCGTGTTTTAAAAAAATAGCCATTGTGCCCATAACTTCCGGTTTCGGCAGCAAATAAAGTTGACAAATAAATTATTTGCTTTACGTCTATCAAAAAATAATTGAAGGTAAGTAGCATTCGTAGTTTATTTTTACTTAATGTTTTTTGTATATAATTTTGTAAGATACCAACTGTAACAATACGAAAAGGGAGGTAATCATAAAGTTTTTTTGGCTGACACTTCAAATTGGTAGATTGAAATGCTGGATCGCCCCTGTATTCTGCATTTAAACGTCAAGTTACTGTATCCAAATTTATAAATAAATAAACACCTAAGTAAATGCGGTTTCCCTGTGCCACACTGGTCCGTGAAGACTAAGTTATGGCCATCCTTCGCCAACTTCAACACACGTTGTTGTTCTTGTGTCAGCTCCATGCATGCTGCCGGAAGTAGTCTTGAACCCGGAAAAATTTTCAGGTCATTTCCGTTTTTGGAATAGTTCTATTGTCAACTTTATTTGCTGCCGAAACCGGAAATTATGGGCACAATGGCTAAATTTTCAAAACACGAAAGTCTTTCTGCTGTGAAAAAAGACAAATAGGTAGGGAACAAAGCAATGTTTGGTACAAATAAATTATGCATGAAAGGGATTTACCTTCCAACATTCCAACGTAGCATTATTTTACGGGCGAACGAAGATTACAAAAAATTTACACAGTTATTTACAGTTAGACAACCTTTGGAGGGAAAAACTTGTTTCATTACTTGTGTCTTTATATATATAATATACAGATTTTATACAGATTTTTCACTATCATTTCGCTAGATAAAACGTCAAGATACTGTGCATTAACCATAAAAAAAAGTGAGTCCCCAAAAGTAAATGATTCCTATATTGCCTTGATGTACTTTAGGGACCCACTGCCATATATACCTGGCTCATATCATAAGACAACAACATTCGTTATAGAAAATAATGTGAGTCCCCCAAAGTACCTAATAAATATCGCCAGACAACAAAACCAAGTCTCATAGAACAACAATTATACATTATATGGTGAGTGCCCGGCTTTGTTTTGTTTGAAGATATGCATAGCCCCCTAAACTACACGAAGGCCTGACACACTGATTCACCAAAACAGAAAATTTTACACAATCTGCAACAGAGATCGTTGTGCCGTATTCAACAACTGACGACAGACCACACTATACGACAATGTACATGTATCTCAGAGGCGGATCCAGACATTTCCGTAAGGGGGGGGGGGGGGCCCGTTTTATTTCAGAAACCATTTTTTTTAGAAATATCAAAAGATACCGAGACGTAATTCAAAGCGAAAATTACAAGACATGGTAAAAAGAAAAATGACAAGGACGAAACTGGAAATATTCTGTTAAAATACGTTTTACCAGTCTACAATCTAGCACAAAAGGGGGACCTGTCCCCCTCTGGATCCGCCTATGTATCTCTTAGGGGATGGCCATTTGATTCTGAGAGGGGTCTGGAAGTTTTTTTTGGAAATAAATATTCTGGCCAGATCATGAACAAAACTAAAATAAATATCCTGTCACGCAAAGAAACAAAACGAAATACAGCATAAATAGACGACTTGATAATAAATTAAGAAAATATATAAAAAATGTCGCTCGTGAACATCAGAGCCAAGGAGGTTTTATTCAGAATTTCTGCGTGAATAAATTTGGTGTTTTGCTATTGTGTTATCCTTGTTTAATAGCTAAGACAATGGCAAATTTTTTTACACGAATATACCTATAAATTTGGTGGTCTATTTAGCCTAAATAAAAAAACGAAGAACGTGTTAGACAGCAAGATATTTTTGCAGCTAGGGGCGATGTAACCTAATTTCGACATCGAGATGTGCGTTGAGGGGCTAATAATGTTTTCAAAGTAAAGAAATACAGTTTTCTGACAGAAAAATCGTGCCATCTCTCCTTTATATGAACCAAGAGTACATCTCCTCTTTGAAATCTGAACGACTACCTCTTTTTGGTATACATTGATAATATTTACGGTCTACATTTGAAAGGACAGACACACATTTTAAATCAGACAATAACAGTTTGATATTTCACATTTGTTAAGAAGACAGACCTATATGCACGATGAACCCACGGGAGGATATCCTAGAACCACGGTATTAATTCTTTCATTTTAGTATATTTTTACAAGAGAATTTTTTAAATTAGTATACTTAACCTTTTAATGTAAGCTTTATTAACAGTAAATTTACCAATGTCCACCCGCCCAACAGTTTTGCACACAAAGAAGGGATATGGTATGATCAGGGGCGGATCCAGGATTTCAAGCTAGGGGGGCGCACTTAAAAAAATTGCGCCGAGCGGGGGGTATTTCGTCTGAAAAAATACGATTTTACGCCAAAAAATCATATTATTTCCAATTTTAGAGGGGGGGGGGGGGCGCCGGGTGCACCCCCCCCCCCCCTGGATCCGCCTCTGACCTCGAATATTTACAACCCAATGATGACGCAAATCAGGCGTCCATTTATCTGCCATTTTGCGATTTGACTTTTTTTGCCACTAGTGGTTTGCATTCACATTTTGCGCACTGTTGTTCCCATTACAGTAACGTTGCAGAGCAGCACCTCCTGAGATTTAATAGATGTGTGAGTGAATGTCAAACCTTGATTCGACATTTTGAGACTGAGAGAAATGAAATCAATTAGTTTACAACACTTTATATGATGAAGCTATAGATTTAGCGGAGCAATGTTGTGTTGTCTCGTCCAAGCCGCGGACAACCGGTAGACAACGAAATCGTACCAATTCACAGGTATCAGACAACAAGGATTACTGACGGATTATACTGTATTACTAGTTCCTAGATCACTTGTTAAACTAGATAAGGGACTGCTAGGTGAAAAACGCAGATCGATGTTTAACACAGTTATTGATACCGATTAATTTAAACAAACTAAAACAGGAGAATGAATTGCATATTTATGATGCTTATAGCCATAGGGCAGATGGAAAGCAAAGTGGGAATTCCATCTTTGTGAGACATTGGAACTTGTAAGCAAAAACTTGTGTCTGAATATCTATTGTATATATTTTGAAAAGTTTGCTGACAATGCCACCGTCTACAGCAACATTAGACATATCATTTAGTGTTTTGAAACGTGTAAAGACATATTTACGCGCCACAATGGGGCAGGAATGACTATGAGCCTGGTCATTGCCACATATTCACATAGACATTCAGCTCCCATTGCATGCATTCGTAGACAAGTTTAATAATACCAGGCAAAAAAAACCATTTTGCTTGATTGTATGTAAACATCAATTACATTATCAACATGATTACAGAATATTGGCGTAGTTTAAAAAAGACTTTCCTATTGTCTATATATCAAACTTTCCAAATTTCTCCCGGTACCCCTATACCTTGGAGGGAAAACCTCAAACACGCAGTGCGTGCACTTTTAATAACTCCTTCCTACGCCACTGGCGTGTAATTCATCAATTTGTATCTGGTTATGAATGATACTGATGTTGAAAGAACATCAGTATTAGGATTTAAGTTTACTAAATGCTTTGATCTGTAAAGATTTGTTTTTCTTATGGTTGTAAAATTGACTGAAGAAATAATGTTTAATTAGCGTGAGAAAATAGTTGATGTCTGGTACCTCGGAACCAATCAGAATGAAATAATCTTTGAACTACCGACGGCGAATCCATATATGAATCAGCGAACACACCCAACGTGTATTTACAATGTGTAGGAATATTTTACTACAGGTCACGAGTTAACCATTCATGAAAAATTTGTTTGTTGAACTGCTTAATTAACGTTGTATAACATATGCTTTACGAATTTTAGGGGGGGAGGGGGGGGGGGGGGCACGCCCCGCACGCCCCCTCTAAATCTGCCTCTGACGATTATCTTTGTCCCCATAAAAACGAAGAAATGACACGAACGACGCCACGACAGGAGATTTTTAAAGGGGAATAAGCATGATTGATATTTCCCGCGGTTTTAAACAGGTAAGTTTACCTGACGATTTCGCACAAACGGTTTGAGAAAATTGACAATTATTAAGATTTTCTATCAAGGTACTAAAATCACTATCTAAAAATGTGTAAATCTGAAAAAAGTAATGACCGTTGCATTTCACCTTTAAAGTGTCTTCAAAACGTGAACCAATTTGTAAAAAAACTTTGTAATGAAGATTAATGACTTTAGTAAGTACATGTAAAAACAATAAGTAAAACATTTTAAATGATTGAGTTGTATGAAGTTAAAATTTATCTGAAATAACAGATTGTATGTTAATTTTAAGTAAAATCGTGTTATCTCTGCACAATTCAGTGCATATGAATATATTAATTTCAATGTCGTTCTTTTTTCAAACAATACGTTCGTCCTATATTAAATAACCAGGGTCATATATTTATGATTAATTCATAAAATATATATATGACATCTTGCTGGTTTGTGTACTTATATTAACCTCTTTCTGTTTTGCTTCATGGTATTGTTTAGATAGTAATGCTACACTCTGAACTTGACTAGATTTTACACACGTACAGATCAAAAGAATTTGACTTCTCTGACCTCTATACAACTATTCCCCACTCAAAACTAAAAGACAGATTAAAAGAATGAGTCCAACTGTGTTTTATGAAAAAAACTAAAATGGCTAGCGTAGATACAAATACCTTGTATAAGGAAGGGACAAATCTTATTTTGTAAAAAAACAAAAAACACTCAGATTCTGCCAAGAAAGTTCGCCGAAACGGATATCATCAAAATGCTCGAGCTTTTGACTGACAACATATTATGTTTGTTGGACGTCGACATACCTATGGGTGTAAAGTGTGCACTTCTTGTCAATATGTTCCTTTATTCGTACGAGGCAGACGTCATACCGGGATTTCTCAAGAGAAACAAAAGAAGCTCATCAGATCCTTTAATTTCACGTTTCACTATATAGATGCTATTATTTCACTAAATAATTATAAATTACGCGAATTTGTTGTTTGCATCTATCCCATTCAGCTATACAGGATACCCCAGATACAGCTAGGTCTGCTTCATACCTTGACCTACACCTCGTAATAAACAGTGAGGACTGAATAAGAGCGAAACTTTACGACAAAAGAGAGAGATGATTTCAATTTTCCTTTTGTGAACTTTCCAATGTAGTATGCATGATAATCAGAGTCATGGTATATTGTACAAAATAGTATGCATTGTTATCAGATCCACGCTCCAATGTAAAATGTAGGATATATGGTCATCAGAACCATTGTCTATTGTACAATGTAGGACATATGATCATCATATCCATTTGCTATTGTAAAATGTAGGACATGTGGTCATCAGAACAATTTACTATTGTAAAATGCAGGACATATGGTCATCAGAACCATTGTCTATTGTAAAATGTAGGACATATGGTCATCAGAACCAGTTGCTATTGACAAATACAGGACATATGGTCATGAGAAACATTGTCTATTGTGAAATGTAGGATATATGGTCATCAGAACCATTGTCTATTGTAAAATGTAGGACATATGGTCATCAGAACCAGTTGCTATGACAAATACAGGACATATGGTCATGAGAACCATTGTCTATTGTGAAATGTAGGATATATGGTCATCAGAACCATTTGCTATTGTAAAATGTAGGACATATGGTCATCAGAACAATTTACTATTGTAAAATGCAGGACATATGGTCATCAGAACCATTGTCTATTGTGAAATGTAGGACATATGGCCATCAGAACCAGTTGCTATTGACAAATACAGGACATATGGTCATGAGAACCATTGTCTATTGTGAAATGTAGGATATATGGTCATCAGAACCATTTGCTATTGTAAAATGTAGGATATATGGTCATCAGAACCATTGTCTATTGTAAAATGTAGGACATATGGTCATCAGAACCAGTTGCTATGACAAATACAGGACATATGGTCATGAGAACCATTGTCTATTGTGAAATGTAGGATATATGGTCATCAGAACCATTTGCTATTGTAAAATGTAGGACATATGGTCATCAGAACAATTTACTATTGTAAAATGCAGGACATATGGTCATCAGAGCCATTGTCTATTGTGAAATGTAGGACATATGGCCATCAGAACCAGTTGCTATTGACAAATACAGGACATATGGTCATGAGAACCATTGTCTATTGTGAAATGTAGGATATATGGTCATCAGAACCATTTGCTATTGTAAAATGTAGGATATATGGTCATGAGAACCATTGTCTATTGTAAAATGTAGGACATATGGTCATCAGAACCAGTTGCTATGACAAATACAGGACATATGGTCATGAGAACCATTGTCTATTGTGAAATGTAGGATATATGGTCATCAGAACCATTTGCTATTGTAAAATGTAGGACATATGGTCATCAGAACCATTGTCTATTGTAAAATGTAGGACATATGGTCATCAGAACCATTGTCTATTGTGAAATGTAGGATATATGGTCATGAGAACCAGTTGCTATTGTAAAATGTAGGACATATGGTCATGAGAACCATTGTCTATTGTAAAATGTAGGACATATGGTCATCAGAACCAGTTGCTATTGACTAATACAGGACATATGGTCATGAGAACCATTGTCTATTGTGAAACGTAGGACATATGGTCATCAGAACCATTTGCTATTGTAAAATGTAGGATATATGGTCATCAGAACCATTTGCTATTGTAAAATGTAGGATATATGGTCATCAGAACCATTTGCTATTGTAAAATATAGGACATATGGTCATGAGAACCATTGTCTATTGTGAAATGTAGGACATATGGTCATCAGAACCAGTGGCTATTGACAAATACAGGACATATGGTCATGAGAACCATTGTCTATTGTAAAATGTAGGATATATGGTCATCAGAACCATTTGCTATTGTAAACTGTAGGATATATGGTCATCAGAACCATTGTCTATTGTAAAATGTAGGACATATGGTCATCAGAACCAGTTGCTATTGACAAATACAGGACATATGGTCATGAGAACCATTGTCTATTGTGAAATGTAGGATATATGGTCATCAGAACCCTTTGCTATTGTAAAATGTAGGAAATATGGTCATCAGAACCAATGTCTATTGTAAAATGTAGGATATATGGTCATCAGAACCAATGTCTATTGTAAAATGTAGGATATATGATCATCAGAACCATCTGCTATTGTGAAATGTAGGATATATGGTCATCAGAGCCATATGCTATTGTAAAATGTAGGATATATGGTCATCAGAACCATCTGCTATTGTAAAATGTAGGATATAAGGTCATCAGAGCTATCTGCTATTGTAAAATGTAGGATATATGGTCATCAGAACCATCTGCTATTGTAAAATGTAGGATATATGGTCTTCAGAGCCATCTGCTATTGTAAAATGTAGGATATATGGTCATCAGAGCCATCTGCTATTGTGAAATGTAGGATATATGGTCATCAGAGCCATCTGCTATTGTAAAATGTAGGATATATGGTCATCAGAACCATCTGCTATTGTAAAATGTAGGATATATGGTCATCAGAGCCATCTGCTATTGTAAAATGTAGGATATATGGTCATCAGAGCCATCTGCTATTGTAAAATGTAGGATATATGGTCATCAGAGCCATCTGCTATTGTATAATGTAGGATATATGGTCATCAGAACCATCTGCTATTGTAAAATGTAGGATATATGGTCATCAGAGCCATCTGCTATTGTAAAATGTAGGATATATGGTCATCAGAGCCATCTGCTATTGTAAAATGTAGGACATATGGTCATCAGAACCATTGTCTATTGTAAAATGCAGGATATATGGTCATCAGAACCATTTGCTATTGTAAAATGTAGGACACATGGTCATCAGAACCATTGTCTATTGTAAAATGTAGGACATATGGTCATCAGAACCATTGTCTATTGTGAAATGTAGGATATATGGTCATCAGAACCAGTTGCTATTGTAAAATGTAGGACATATGGTCATCAGAACCATTGTCTATTGTAAAATGTAGGACATATGGTCATCAGAACCAGTTGCTATTGACAAATACAGGACATATGGTAATGAGAACCATTGTCTATTGTGAAATGTAGGACATATGGTCATCAGAACCTGTTGCTATTGACAAATACAGGACATATGGTTATGAGAACCATTGTCTATTGTGAAATGTAGGATATATGGTCATCAGAACCATTTGCTATTGTAAACTGTAGGATATATGGTCATCAGAACCATTGTCTATTGTAAAATGTAGGACATATGGTCATCAGAACCAGTTGCTATTGACAAATACAGGACATATGGTCATGAGAACCATTGTCTATTGTTAAATGTAGGATATATGGTCATCAGAACCCTTTGCTATTGTAAAATGTAGGACATATGGTCATCAGAACCAATGTCTATTGTAAAATGTAGGATATATGGTCATCAGAACCAATGTCTATTGTAAAATGTAGGATATATGATCATCAGAACCATCTGCTATTGTGAAATGTAGGATATATGGTCATCAGAGCCATCTGCTATTGTAAAATGTAGGATATATGGTCATCAGAACCATCTGCTATTGTAAAATGTAGGATATATGGTCATCAGAGCCATCTGCTTTTGTAAAATGTAGGATATATGGTCATCGGAGCCATCTGCTATTGTGAAATGTAGGATATATGGTCATCAGAGCCATCTGCTATTGTAAAATGTAGGATATATGGTCATCAGAACCATCTGCTATTGTAAAATGTAGGATATATGGTCATCAGAGCCATTGTCTATTGTAAAATGTAGGATATATGGTCATCAGAGCCATCTGCTATTGTAAAATGTAGGATATATGGTCATCAGAGCCATCTGCTATTGTAAAATGTAGGATATATGGTCATCAGAACCATCTGCTATTGTAAAATGTAGGATATATGGTCATCAGAGCCATCTGCTATTGTAAAATGTAGGATATATGGTCATCAGAGCCATCTGCTATAGTAAAATGTAGGATATATGGTCATCAGAACCATCTGCTATTGTAAAATGTAGGATATATGGTCATCAGAGCCATCTGCTATTGTAAAATGTAGGATATATGGTCATCAGAGCCATCTGCTATTGTAAAATGTAGTATATATGGTCATCAGAGCCATCTGCTATTGTAAAATGTAGGACATATGGTCATCAGAACCATTGTCTATTGTAAAATGTAGGATTTATATATGGTCTTCAGAACCAATGTCTATTGTAAAATGTAGGATATATGGTCATCAGAACCAATGTCTATTGTAAAATGTAGGATATATGGACATCAGAACCAATGTCTATTGTAAAATGTAGGATATATGGTCATCAGAACCATTGTCTATTGTAAAATGTAGGACATATGGTCATCAGAACCATTGTCTATTGTAAAATGTAGGACATATGGTCATCAGAACCATTGTCTATTGTAAAATGTAGGACATATGGTCATCAGAACCATTGTCTATTGTAAATATTAGGACATATGGTCATCAGAACCAATGTCTATTGTAAAATGTAGGACATATGGTCATCAGAACCATTGTCTATTGTAAAATGTAGGACATATGGTCATCAGAACCATTGTCTATTGTAAAATGTAGGACATATGGTCATGAGAACCATTGTCTATTGTAAAATGTAGGACATATGGTCATCAGAAGCAATGTCTATTGTAAAATGTAGGATATATGGTCATGAGAACCAATGTCTATTGTAAAATGTAGCATATATGGTCATCAGAACCATCTGCTATTGTAAAATGTAGGACATATGGTCATCAGAACCATTGTCTATTGTGAATTGTAGGATACATGGTCATCAGAACCATCTGCTATTGTAAAATGTAGGACATATGGTCATCATAACCATTGTCTATTGTAAAATGTAGGATATATGGTCATCAGAACCATCTGCTATTGTAAAATGTAGGACATATGGTCATCAGAACCATTGTTTATTGTAAAATGTAGGACATATGGTCATCAGAACCAATGTCTATTGTAAAATGTAGGATATATGGTTATGAGAACTAATGTCTATTGTAAAATGTAGGATATATGGTCATCAGAACCAATGTCTATTGTAAAATGTAGGATATATGGACATCAGAACCAATGTCTATTGTAAAATGTAGGATATATGGTCATCAGAACCATTGTCTATTGTAAAATGTAGGACATATGGTCATCAGAACCATTGTCTATTGTAAAATGTAGGACATATGGTCATCAGAACCATTGTCTATTGTAAAATGTAGGACATATGGTCATCAGAACCATTGTCTATTGTAAATTGTAGGACATATGGTCATCAGAACCAATGTCTATTGTAAAATGTACGACATATGGTCATCAGAACCATTGTCTATTGTAAAATGTAGGACATATGGTCATCAGAACCATTGTCTATTGTAAAATGTAGGACATATGGTCATGAGAACCATTGTCTATTGTAAAATGTAGGACATATGGTCATCAGAAGCAATGTCTATTGTAAAATGTAGGATATATGGTCATGAGAACCAATGTCTATTGTAAAATGTAGCATATATGGTCATCAGAACCATCTGCTATTGTAAAATGTAGGACATATGGTCATCAGAACCATTGTCTATTGTGAATTGTAGGATACATGGTCATGAGAACCATCTGCTATTGTAAAATGTAGGACATATGGTCATCATAACCATTGTCTATTGTAAAATGTAGGATATATGGTCATCAGAACCATCTGCTATTGTAAAATGTAGGACATATGGTCATCAGAACCATTTTTTATTGTAAAATGTAGGACATATGGTCATGAGAACCAATGTCTATTGTAAAATGTAGGATATATGGTCATGAGAACCAATGTCTATTGTAAAATGTAGGATATATGGTCATCAGAACCATCTGCTATTGTAAAATGTAGGACATATGGTCATCAGATCCATTGTCTATTGTAAAATGTAGGATATATGGTCATCAGAGCAATCTGCTATTGTAAAATGTAAGATATATGGTCATCATAGCCATCTGCTATTGTAAAATGTAGGATATATGGTCAACAGAGCCATCTGCTATTGTAAAATGTAGGACATATGGTCATCAGAACCATTGTCTATTGTAAAATGTAGGATATATATATGGTCATCAGAACCAATGTCTATTGTAAAATGCAGGATATATGGTCATCAGAACCAATGTCTATTGTAAAATGTAGGATATATGGTCATCAGAACCAATGTCTATTGTAAAATGTAGGATATATGGTCATCAGAACCATTGTCTATTGTAAAATGTAGGACATATGGTCATCAGAACCATTGTCTATTGTAAAATGTAGGACATATGGTCATCAGAACCATTGTCTATTGTAAAATGTAGGACATATGGTCATCAGAACCATTGTCTATTGTAAAAAGAAGGACATATGGTCATCAGAACCAATGTCTATTGTTAAATGTAGGACATATGGTCATGAGAACCATTGTCTATTGTAAAATGTAGGATATATGGTCATCAAAACCATCTGCTATTGTAATGTAGGATATATGGTCACCAGAACCATTGTCTATTGTAAAATGTAGGAATTATGGTCATGAGAGCCAATGTCTATTGTTAAATGTAGGACATTTGGTCATCAGATCCATTGTCTATTGTAAAATGTAGGATATATGGTCATCAGAGCCATCTGCTATTGTAAAATGTAGGATATATGGTCATCAGAACCATCTGCTATTGTAAAATGTAGGATATATGGTCACCAGAGCCATCTGCTATTGTAAAATGTAGGATATATGGTCATCAGAGCCATCTGCTATTGTAAAATGTAGGACATATGGTCATCAGAACCATTGTTTATTGTAAAATGTAGGATATATATATGGTCATCAGAACCAATGTCTATTGTAAAATGTAGGATATATGGTCATGAGAACCAATGTCTATTGTAAAATGTAGGATATATGGTCATCAGAACCATCTGCTATTGTAAAATGTAGGACATATGGTCATCAGAACCATTGTCTACTGTGAAATGTAGGATATATGGTCATCGGAACCATCTGCTATTGTAAAATGTAGGACATATGGTCATCAGCACCATTTTCTATTGTAAAATGTAGGATATATGGTCATCAGAACCATCTGCTATTGTAAAATGTAGGACATATGGTCATCAGAACCATTGTCTATTGTAAAATGTAGGACATATGGTCAACAGAGCCATTGTCTATTGTAAAATGTAGGATATATGGTCATCAGAACCATTGTTTATTGTAAAATGTAGGATATATGGTCATCAGAACCATTGTCTATTGTAAAATATAGGATATATGGTCATCAGAACCATTGTCTATTGTAAAATGTAGGATATATGGTCATCAGAGCCATTGTCTATTGTAAAATGTAGGATATATGGTCATCAGAACCATTGTCTATTGTAAAATGTAGGATATATGGTCATCGGAACCGTTGTCTATTGTAAAATGTAGGATATATGGTCATCAGAACCATTGTCTATTGTAAAATGTAGGAAATATGGTCATCAGAACCATTGTCTATTGTAAAATGTAGGATATATGGTCATCAGAACCATTGTCTATTGTAAAATGTAGGATATATGGTCATCAGAACCATTGTCTATTGTAAAATGTTGGACATATGGTCATCAGAACCATTGTCTATTGTAAAATGTAGGATATATGGTCATCAGAACCATTGTCTATTTTAAAATGTAGGATATATGGTCATCAGAACCATTGTATGTTGTAAAATGTAGGATATATAGTCATCAGAGCCATTGTCTATTGTAAAATGTAGGATATATGGTCATCAGAACCATTGTCTATTGTAAAATGTAGGATATATGGTCATCAGAACCATTGTCTATTGTAAAATGTAGGATATATGGTCATCAGAGCCATTGTCTATTGTAAAATGTAGGATATATGGTCATCAGAACCATTGTCTATTGTAAAATGCAGGATATATGGTCATCAGAACCATTGTCTATTGTAAAATGTAGGATATATGGTCATCAGAACCATTGTCTATTGTAAAATGTAGGACATATGGTCATCAGAGCCATTGTCTATTGTAAAATGTAGGATATATGGTCATCAGAACCATTGTCTATTGTAAAATGTAGGATATATGGTCATCAGAACCATTGTCTATTGTAAAATGTAGGATATATGGTCATCAGAGCCATTGTCTATTGTAAAATGTAGGATATATGGTCATCAGAACCATTGTCTATTGTAAAATGTAGGATATATGGTCATCAGAACCATTGTCTATTGTAAAATGTAGGATATATGGTCATCAGAACCATTGTCTATTGTAAAATGTAGGATATATGGTCATCAGAACCATTGTCTATTGTAAAATGTAGGATATATGGTCATCAGAACCATTATCTATTGTAAAATGTAGGACATATGTCATCAGAACCATTGTCTATTGTGAAATGTAGGATATATGGTCATCAGAACCATTGTCTATTGTAAAATGTAGGATATATGGTCATCAGAGCCATTGTCTATTGTAAAATGTAGGATATATGGTCATCAGAACCATTGTCTATTGTAAAATGTAGGATATATGGTCATCAGAACCATTGTCTATTGTAAAATGTAGGATATATGGTCATCAGAGCCATTGTCTATTGTAAAATGTAGAATATTTGGTCATCAGAACCATTGTCTATTGTAAAATGTAGGATATATGGTCATCAGAACCATTTGCTATTGTAAAATGTAGGATATATGGTCATCAGAACCATTGTCTATTGTAAAATGTAGGATATATGGTCATCACAACCATTGTCTATTTTAAAATGTAGGATATATGGTCATCAGAACCATTGTCTATTGTAATATGTAGGATATATGGTCATCAGAGCCATTTTCTATTGTAAAATGTAGGATACATGGTCATCAGAACAATTTTCTATTGTAAAATGTAGGATATATGGTCATCAGAACCATTGTCTATTGTAAAATGTAGGATATATGGTCATCAGAGCCATTGTCTATTGTAAAATGTAGGATATATGGTCATCAGAATCATTGGCTATTGTAAAATGTAGGATATATGGTCATCAGAACCATTGTCTATTGTACAATGTAGGATATATGGTCATCAGAACCATTGTCTATTGTAAAATGTAGGATATATGGTCATCAGAACCATTTTCTATTGAAAAATGTAGGATATATGGTCATCATAACCATTATCTATTGTAAAATGTAGGACATATGGTCATCAGAGCCATTGTCTATTGTGAAAAGTAGGATATATGGTCATCAGAACCATTATCTATTGTAAAATGTAGGATATATGGTCATCAGAGCCATTGTCTATTGTAAAATGTAGGATATATGGTCATCAGAACCATTGTCTATTGTAAAATGTAGGATATATGGTCATCAGAACCATTTTCTATTGTAAAATGTAGGATATATGGTCATCAGAACCATTATCTATTGTAAAATGTAGGATATATGGTCATCAGAACCATTGTCTATTGTAAAATGTAGGATATATGGTCATGAGAACCATTGTCTATTGTAAAATGTAGGATATATGGTCATCAGAACCATTGTCTATTGAAAAATGTAGGATATATGGTCATCAGAACCATTGTCTATTGTAAAATGTAGGATATATGGTCATCAGAACCATTGTCTATTGTAAAATGTAGGATATATGGTCATCAGAACCATTGTCTATTGTAAAATGTAGGATATATGATCATCAGAACCATTGTCTATTGTAAAATGTAAGATATATGGTCATCAGAACCATTGTCTATTGTAAAATGTAGGATATATGATCATCAGAAACATTGTCTATTGTAAAATGTAGGATATATGGTCATCAGAACCATTGTCTATTGTAAAATGTAGGATATATGGTCATCAGAACCATTGTCTATTGTAAAATGTAGGATATATGGTCATCAGAACCATTTTCTATTGTAAAATGTAGGATATATGGTCATCAGAACCATTGTCTATTGTAAAATGTAGGATATATGGTCATCAGAACCATTGTCTATTGTAAAATGTAAGATATATGGTCATCAGAACCATTGTCTATTGTAAAATGTAGGATATATGGTCATCAGAGCCATTGTCTATTGTAAAATGTAGAATATATGGTCATCAGAGCCATTGTCTATTGTAAAATGTAGGATATATGGTCATCAGAACCATTTGCTATTGTAAAATGTAGGATATATGGTCATCAGAACCATTGTCTATTGTAAAATGTAGGATATATGGTCATCAGAACCATTGTCTATTGTAAAATGTAGGATATATGGTCATCAGAACCATTGTCTATTGTAAAAGGTAGGATATATGGTCATGAGAACCATTGTCTATTGTAAAATGTAGGATATATGGTCATCAGAACCATTGTCTATTGTAAAATGTAAGATATATGGTCATCAGAGCCATTTTCTATTGTAAAATGTAGGATATATGGTCAACAGAACCATTTTTTTTATTGTAAAATGTATGATATATGGTCATCAGAACCATTGTCTATTGTAAAATGTAAGAGATATATGGTCATCAGAACCATTGTCTATCGTAAAATGTAGGATATATGGTCATCAGAGCCATTGTCTATTGCAAAATGTAGAATATATGGTCATCAGAGCCATTGTCTATTGTAAAATGTAGGATATATGGTCATCAGAACCATTTGCTATTGTAAAATGTAGGATATATGGTCATCAGAACCATTGTCTATTGTAAAATGTAGGATATATGGTCATCAGAACCATTGTCTATTGTAAAATGTAGGATATATGGTCATCAGAACCAATGTCTATTGTAAAATGTAGGATATATGGTCATCAGAACCATTGTCTATTGTAAAATGTAGGATATATGGTCATCAGAACCATTTTCTATTGTAAAATGTAGGATATATGGTCATCAGAACCATTGTCTATTGTAAAATGTAGGATATATGGTCATCAGAACCATTGTCTATTGTAAAATGTAAGATATATGGTCATCAGAACCATTGTCTATTGTAAAATGTAGGATATATGGTCATCAGAGCCATTGTCTATTGTAAAATGTAGAATATATGGTCATCAGAGCCATTGTCTATTGTAAAATGTAGGATATATGGTCATCAGAACCATTTGCTATTGTAAAATGTAGGATATATGGTCATCAGAACCATTGTCTATTGTAAAATGTAGGATATATGGTCATCAGAACCATTGTCTATTGTAAAATGTAGGATATATGGTCATCAGAACCATTGTCTATTGTAAAATGTAGGATATATGGTCATGAGAACCATTGTCTATTGTAAAATGTAGGATATATGGTCATCAGAACCATTGTCTATTGTAAAATGTAAGATATATGGTCATCAGAGCCATTTTCTATTGTAAAATGTAGGATATATGGTCAACAGAACCATTTTTTTTATTGTAAAATGTATGATATATGGTCATCAGAACCATTGTCTATTGTAAAATGTAAGATATATGGTCATCAGAACCATTGTCTATCGTAAAATGTAGGATATATGGTCATCAGAACCATTGTCTATTGTAAAATGTAGGATATATGGTCATCAGAATCATTGGCTATTGTAAAATGTAGGATATATGGTCATCAGAACCATTGTCTATTGTAAAATGTAGGATATATGGTCATCAGAACCATTGTCTATTGTAAAATGTAGGATATATGGTCATCAGAACCATTGTCTATTGTAAAATGTAGGATATATGGTCATCATAACCATTATCTATTTTAAAATGTAGGACATATGGTCATCAGAACCATTGTCTATTGTGAAAAGTAGGATATATGGTCATCAGAACCATTGTCTATTGTAAAATGTAGGATA
Source organism: Bathymodiolus brooksi (assembly GCA_963680875.1). NCBI lineage: Eukaryota > Metazoa > Mollusca > Bivalvia > Mytilida > Modiolidae > Bathymodiolus > Bathymodiolus brooksi. The sequence continues at coordinate 13,361,207 of OY804577.1, read as the reverse complement.
TATGGTCATCAGAACCATCTGCTATTGTAAAATGTAGGACATATGGTCATCAGAACCATTGTCTATTGTAAAATGTAGGATATATGGTCATCAGAACCATTGTCTATTGTAAAATGTAGGATATATGGTCATCAGAACCATTGTCTATTGTAAAATGTAAGATATATGGTCATCAGAACAATTGTCTATTGTAAAATGTAGGACATATGGTAATTAGAACCATTGTCTATTGTGAAATGTAGGATATATGGTCATCAGAGCCATTGTCTATTGTAAAATGTAGAATATATGGTCATGAGAACCATTGTCTATTGTGAAATGTAGGATATATGGTCATCAGAACCATTTGCTATTGTAAAATGTAGGATATATGGTCATCAGAACCATTGTCTATTGTAAAATGTAGGATATATGGTCATCAGAACCATTGTCTATTGTAAAATGTAAGATATATGGTCATCAGAACCATTTTCTATTGTAAAATGTAGGATATATGGTCATCAGAGCCATTTTTTATTGTAAAATGTAGGATATATGGTCATGAGAACCATTTTCTATTGTAAAATGTAGGATATATGGTCATCAGAACCATTGTCTATTGTAAAATGTAGGATATATGGTCATCAGAGCCATTGTCTATTGTAAAATGTAGGATATATGGTCATCAGAACCATTGTCTATTGTAAAATGTAGGATATATGGTCATCAGAACCATTGTCTATTGTAAAATGTAGGATATATGGTCATCAGAGCCATTGTCTATTGTGAAATGTAGGATATATGGTCATCAGAACCATTTGCTATTGTAAAATGTTGGATATATGGTCATCAGAACCATTGTCTATTGTAAAATGTAGGATATATGGTCATCAGAGCCATTGTCTATTTTAAAATGTAGGATATATGGTCATCAGAACCATTTGCTATTGTAAAATGTAGGATATATGGTCATCAGAGCCATTGTCTATTGTAAAATGTAGGATATATGGTCATCAGAACCATTGTCTATTGTAAAATGTAGGATATATGGTCATCAGAACCATTGTCTATTGTAAAATGTAGGATATATGGTCATCAGAGCCATTGTCTATTGTGAAATGTAGGATATATGGTCATCAGAACCATTTGCTATTGTAAAATGTTGGATATATGGTCATCAGAACCATTGTCTATTGTAAAATGTAGGATATATGGTCATCAGAGCCATTGTCTATTTTAAAATGTAGGATATATGGTCATCAGAACCATTTGCTATTGTAAAATGTAGGATATATGGTCATCAGAGCCATTGTCTATTGTAAAATGTAGGATATATGGTCATCAGAACCATTGTCTATTGTAAAATGTAGGATATATGGTCATCAGAGCCATTGTCTATTGTAAAATGTAGGATATATGGTCATCAGAACCATTGTCTATTGTAAAATGTAGGATATATGGTCATCAGAGCCATTGTCTATTGTAAAATGTAGGATATATGGTCATCAGAACCATTGTCTATTGTAAAATGTAGGATATATGGTCATCAGAACCATTGTCTATTGTAAAATGTAGGATATATGGTCATCAGAACCATTGTCTATTGTAAAATGTAGGATATATGGTCATCAGAGCCATTGTCTATTGTAAAATGTAGGATATATGGTCATCAGAGCCATTGTCTATTGTAAAGTGCACATTAATATTGTACAAACTAAAATCATCTAAGCGTAAAAAAATAATAGAAAATATATCTACTTGTTGAAGAAATTACTAAAGGTAGCTAATGACATACTTACTGAAATAATCGTATCTACAACAATACCTGGTGACAGACTAATAGATTCTTGGGAAAGACCGGGTGATCTTCCACGAGTGATAGAAATTTTATGTCTTTTCGCGAGTGGAGCGCAGCGAAACGAGCGAAAAGAAAAAAAAATTTCCATCACGAGTGGAAGATCACCCGGGCTTTCCCAACAACGCATGTAAGTACCTATTTCTTCCGTAAACCAACAACTTTCACTATCGCGAACTCATAGAGACCCCCGCCAGTGATCAGTGACTAATTTGCATAGATTATCAGATCAATATCATAAAATTGAGCGTTATGAAATATGTATCACATAAAATTGACTTTTGTGACACCGATTGATAAACTAAGGAGCTTTCTACTGATATTTGAGCTTTTCTCACTAATATTTTGTTGAAAGTACAGGATTTTCCTTCATGAGAAACCCCATACATGAAATATGACGTGACACATATTTTGACGTCATTGAAGAATGACGTCAAAGGTACGGAAAAGGACATCTAGAAATACGAAAAAATTAAAATAAAAGACACAAATATATTTAATACGGTTGGAGTCTGTATTTAAAAAAACAAAACAATGGTTAATTCCGTAATATATCTGTTATTCAGCTATCAGACACGGTATTTAATGTGACATTCCCGGCTTAGGGTATATATTTAAACGATTTTTTTTCTTGTTAGAGGCGTTCTGATTGGATGTCACAACGAGTAAAGACGAGAGCACGTGGACTCGTCTTACCTCGGTCGTCTTCACCCGAAAACGACCATTTACGGAAGAATCACAGTTATTATCAAAATGTCAACAATAGCTGATGCAAGATTCATGGTACATGTTCACCAGCAGTTAACAATATGTGATGACAATAGTCTCTTGGTTGTTGTTCTACCTACAAATAGCTAGTTACAGTCTCTTGGTTGTTGTTCTAGCTACAATAGCTAGTTACAGTTTCTGGTTGTTGTTCTAGCTACAATAGCTAGTTACAGTTTCTGGTTGTTGTTCTACCTACAATAGCTAGTTACAGTCTCTTGGTTGTTGTTCTAGCTACAATAGCTAGTTACAGTCTCTTGGTTGTTGTTCTACCTACAATAGCTAGTTACAGTCTCGTGGTTGTTGTTCTAGCTACAATAGCTAGTTACAGTCTCTTGGTTGTTGTTCTACCTACAATAGCTAGTTTTAGTCCCCTGGTTGTTATTCTACCTACAATAGCTAGTTACAGTTTCTTGGTTGTTGTTCTACCTACAAATAGCTAGTTACAGTCTCTTGGTTGTTGTTCTACCTACAATAGCTAGCTAAAGTCTCTTGGTTGTTCTTCTACCTATAATAACTAGTTACAGTCTCTTGGTTGTTGTTCTAGCTACAATAGCTAGTTACAGTCTCTTGGTTGTTGTTCTACCTACAATAGCTAGTTACAGTCTCTTTGTTGTTGTTCTAGCTACAATAGCTAGTTACAGTTTCTTGGTTGTTGTTCTACCTACAATAGCTAGTTACAGTCTATTGGTTGTTGTTCTAGCTACAATAGCTAGTTACAGTCTCTTGGTTGTTGTTCTACCTACAATAACTAGTTACAGTCTCTTGGTTGTTGTTTTACCTACAATAGCTAGTTACAGTCTCTTGGTTGTTGTTCTACCTACAATAACTAGTTACAGTCGTTTTGTTGTTGTTCTAGTTACAATAGCTAGTTACAGTCTCTTGGTTGTTGTTCTAGCAACAATAACTAGTTACAGTCTCTTGGTTGTTATTCTACCTACAATAACTAGTTACAGTCGTTTGGTTGTTGTTCTAGCTACAATAGCTAGTTACAGTCTCTTGGTTGTTGTTCTAGCAACAATAACTAGTGACAGTCTCTTGGTTGTTGTTCTACCTACAATAACTAGTTACAGTCGTTTGGTTGTTGCTCTAGTTACAATAACTAGTTAGAGTCTCTTGGTTGTTGTTCTACCTACAATAACTAGTTACAGTCTCTTGGTTGTTGTTCTACCTACAATAACTAGTTACAGTCTCTTGGTTGTTGTACTAGTTACAATATCTAGTTACAGTCTCTTGGTTGTTGTTCTACCTACAATAACTAGTTACAGTCTCTTGGTTGTTGTTCTAGATACAATATCTAGTTACAGTCTCTTGGTTGTTGTTCTAGTGACAATATCTAGTTATAGTTTCTTGGTTGATGATCTACCTACAATAGCTAGTTACAGTCTCTTGGTTGTTGTTCAACCTACAAATAGCTAGTTACAGACTCTTGGTTGTTGTTCCACCCACAATAGCTAGTTACAGTCTCTTGGTTGTTGTTCTAGCTACAATAGCTAGTTACTGTCTCTTGGTTGTTGTTCTACCTACAATAGCTAGTTACAGTCTCTTGGTTGTTGTTCTACCTACAATACCTAGCTACAGTCTCTTGGTTGTTGTTCTAGCTACAATAGCTAGTTACAGTCTATTGGTTGTTGTTCTAGCTACAATAACTAGTTACAGTCTCTTGTTTGTTGTTCTACCTACAAATAGCTAGATACAGTCTCTTGGTTGTTGTTCTAGCTACAATAACTAGTTACAGTCTCTTGGTTGCTGTTCTACCTACAATAGCTAGTTACAGTCTCTTGGTTGTTGTTCTAATGACAATAGCTGGTTACAGTTTCTTGGTTGTTGTTCTACCTACAATAGCTAGTTACAGTCTCTTGGTTGTTGTTTTAGCTACAATAGCTAGCTAAAGTCTCTTGGTTGTTGTTCTAGCTACAATAGCTAGTTACAGTCTCTTGGTTGTTGTTCTACCTACAATAACTAGTTACAGTCTCTTGGTTGTTGTTCTACCTACAATAACTAGTTACAGTCGTTTTGTTGTTGTTCTAGTTACAATAGCTAGTTACAGTCTCTTGGTTGTTGTTCTAGCAACAATAACTAGTTACAGTCTCTTGGTTGTTATTCTACCTACAATAACTAGTTACAGTCGTTTGGTTGTTGTTCTAGTTACAATAGCTAGTTACAGTCTCTTGGTTGTTGTTCTAGCAACAATAACTAGTTACAGTCTCTTGGTTGTTGTTCTACCTATAATAACTTGTTACAGTCGTTTGGTTGTTGCTCTAGTTACAATAACTAGTTAGAGTCTCTTGGTAGTTGTTCTACCTACAATAACTAGTTACAGTCTCTTGGTTGTTGTTCTACCTACAATAACTAGTTACAGTCGTTTGGTTTTTTTTTCTAGTTACAATAACTAGTTACAGTTTCATGGTTGTTGTTCTACCTACAATAACTAGTTACAGTCTCTTGGTTGTTGTTCTACCTACAATAACTAGTTACAGTCTCTTGGTTGTTGGTCTACCTACAATAACTAGTTACAGTCTCTTGGTTGTTCTACCTACAATAACTAGTTCCAGTCGTTTGATTGTTGTTCTAGCAACAATAACTAGTTACAGTCTCTTGGTTGTTGTTCTACCTACAATAACTAGTTACAGTCTCTTGGTTGTTGTTCTACCTACAATAACTAGTTACGGTCTCTTGTTTGTTGTTCTAGCTACAATAACTAGTGACAGTCTGTTGGTTGTTGTTCTACCTACAATAACTAGTTAGTCTTTTGGTTGTTGTTCTAGCTACAATAACTAGTGACAGTCTCTTGGTTGTTGTTCTACCTACAATAGATAGTTACAGTCTCTAGGTTGTTGTTCTACCTACAGTAGCTAGTTACAGTCTATTGGTTGTTGTTCTACCTACAATATCTAGTTACACTCTCTTGGTTGGTGTTCTAGCTACAATAGCTAGTTACAGTCTATTGGTTGTTGTTCTAGCTACAATAGCTAGTTACAGTTTCTTGGTTGTTGTTCTACCTACAATATCTAGTTACAGTCTCTTGGTTGTTGTTCTACCTACAATAACTAGTGACAGTTTCTTGGTTGTTGTTCTACCTACAATAACTAGTTACAGTCTCTTGGTTGTTGTTCTACCTACAATAGCTAGTTATAGTCCCTGGTTGTTGTTCTAGCTACAATATCTAGTTACAGTCTCTTGTTTGTTGTTCTAGCTACAATAACTAGTGACAGTCTGTTGGTTGTTGTTCTACCTACAATAACTAGTTAGTCTTTTGGTTGTTGTTCTAGCTACAATAACTAGTGACAGTCTCTTGGTTGTTGTTCTACCTACAATAGATAGTTACAGTCTCTTGGTTGTTGTTCTACCTACAATAGCTAGTTACAGTCTATTGGTTGTTGTTCTACCTACAATATCTAGTTACACTCTCTTGGTTGTTGTTCTAGCTACAATAGCTAGTTACAGTGTATTGGTTGTTGTTCTAGCTACAATAGCTAGTTACAGTTTCTTGGTTGTTGTTCTACCTACAATATCTAGTTACAGTCTCTTGGTTGTTGTTCTACCTACAATAACTAGTGACAGTCTCTTGGTTGTTGTTCTACCTACAATAACTAGTTACAGTCGTTTGGTTTTTTTTTCTAGTTACAATAACTAGTTACAGTCTCTTGGTTGTTGTTCTACCTACAATAACTAGTTACAGTCTCTTGGTTGTTGTTCTACCTACAATAACTAGTTACAGTCTCTTGGTTGTTGGTTTACCTACAATAACTAGTTACAGTCTCTTGGTTGTTCTACCTACAATAACTAGTTACAGTCGTTTGATTGTTGTTCTAGCAACAATAACTAGTTACTGTCTCTTGGTTGTTGTTCTACCTACAATAACTAGTTACGGTCTCTTGTTTGTTGTTCTAGCTACAATAACTAGTGACAGTCTGTTGGTTGTTGTTCTACCTACAATAACTAGTTAGTCTTTTGGTTGTTGTTCTAGCTACAATAACTAGTGACAGTATCTTGGTTGTTGTTCTACCTACAATAGATAGTTACAGTCTCTTGGTTGTTGTTCTACCTACAATAGCTAGTTACAGTCTATTGGTTGTTGTTCTACCTACAATATCTAGTTACACTCTCTTGGTTGTTGTTCTAGCTACAATAGCTAGTTACAGTTTCTTGGTTGTTGTTCTACCTACAATATCTAGTTACAGTGTCTTGGTTGTTGTTCTACCTACAATAAATAGTGACAGTTTCTTGGTTGTTGTTCTACCTACAATAACTAGTTACAGTCTCTTGGTTGTTGTTCTACCTACAATAGCTAGTTATAGTCCCTGGTTGTTGTTCTAGCTACAATATCTAGTTACAGTCTCTTGTTTGTTGTTCTAGCTACAATAACTAGTGACAGTCTGTTGGTTGTTGTTCTACCTACAATAACTAGTTAGTCTTTTGGTTGTTGTTCTAGCTACAATAACTAGTGACAGTCTCTTGGTTGTTGTTCTACCTACAATAGATAGTTACAGTCTCTTGGTTGTTGTTCTACCTACAATAGCTAGTTACAGTCTATTGGTTGTTGTTCTACCTACAATATCTAGTTACACTCTCTTGGTTGTTGTTCTAGCTACAATAGCTAGTTACAGTCTATTGGTTGTTGTTCTAGCTACAATAGCTAGTTACAGTTTCTTGGTTGTTGTTCTACCTACAATATCTAGTTACAGTCTCTTGGTTGTTGCTCTACCTACAATAACTAGTGACAGTTTCTTGGTTGTTGTTCTACCTACAATAACTAGTTACAGTCTCTTGGTTGCTGTTCTACCTACAATAGCTAGTTATAGTCCCTGGTTGTTGTTCTAGCTACAATATCTAGTTAAGTCTCATGGTTGTTGTTCTAGCTACAATATCTAGTTACAGTCTCTTGGTTGTTGTTCTAGTTACAATAGCTAGTTACAGTCTCTTGTTTGTTGTTCTACCTACAAATAGCTAGTTACAGTCTCTTGGTTGCTGTTCTACCTACAGTAGCTAGTTACAGTCTCTTGGTTGATGTTCTAGCTATACTAGCTAGTTGCAGTCTCTTGGTTGTTGTTCTACCTACAATAACTAGGTACAGTCTCTTGGTTGTTGTTCTAGTTACAATAACTAGTTAGTCTCTTGGTTGTTGTTCTACCAACAATAGCTAGTTATTTTGTCTCTTGTAGGTATACACTATAGTAATAATGTATATCCATAATGTTTCTCCTCTTGGGGTGACCCTTTATTTAAACTTTAAATTTAAACTGATATATATAGCGATGCATTTTCATATAGTGAAAATGTATAAAGATAAAGAAGTCAAAAAATGTCAAGGATATTTTTTTTGTCAATGTGTGACGTAAAAATATTTTTGACATTTACGTCACCGAATATGGTACTGCTTTGACAACTATTTTACCTATTTTGTTCCTGTATTTAAATACTGTTATAGTGACAGCCGGAACCTTTGAACCGTAATGAGAGCGGGAGGTTTGGCGCCTTAAAATCTGATTCAACCCACCATTTCTTTAGAAATGCCCGTACCAAGTCAGGGTCATTACGGTTTTCACAGTTTTCCGGTTGTTGACTGATTTTGTCTGTTTATATAATTATGAGTTTTGACTTTCCCTTTGTAAGATTGTTCGGAGTTCGGTAATTTGTTATTACCCTTATTTAATGAACTGAACAGCAAGACCATGAAATTCAAAGAATCAATTCGTGTTTGTGTTGTACATGTACATTTGCAATTTATTTAGACCTCTTACATATCAGTGACTCAGAATGGTAGTAACACTTTATATGTTGAAACTTTAAACATCACAGGCATTTAATTCATTACAGGCTGAATTAAATTAAAGTTAACTGTGAACATCAATTTCTCTTCAAATTTCTCTTCTTCTTTTCTTTTCTTTTTTTCCCTATCTGCAAAATTTGTTTTTTGTTGACAAATTCAGAATTAACCCACATGTATATATATTTTTTCTTATGTAAATATGTCTTGTCTGATGATGAATGTTTTTTCAGAAGCGTTTCTTATATTGTGAGTGTCTTGTTTATACATATAAGTGTACACAACTATTTTGTGTTTCAATGGTTTATTATTTTATTTAACCTGGAATATGTCATTATTATGAATTATGATAGTTTTGATTAATTAATTATGCTATTAGAATATAATGCTGTAAAATGTATGTACCTGATGGTTACTGTGCTACCCATTTCTAAGTTTGGTATTGTTTCTAGTTATGTTATAAAATATGCCCTACTGATAGCTGGTATTGAGTCTAATCCAGGTCCACAATTGAATAATAAAAAAATATATAAAAATAATACACAATAATGTATGTAGTTTACTACCTAAATTAGACCTGATTGAACATGAATTTCAAGAGTATGATGTTATTTGTATATCTGAATCACATCTTGATAAATCTATTGATAATGATAAAATAAAATTAAAGAGCTTCCAAAATCCAGTTAGACTAGATAGAAATAGGCATGGTGGAGGTGTGACTATATATGTGAAGAATAGTTTATAATACAAAGTACGTACTGATCTTTCAGTTAATAATTTAGGGAACGACCATTTAACTTGAAGGGGGGGTGGGGGGGGGGTGGGGGGGGGGGGGGTTATGGTTTTTTTCCCAAAAAATATTCTGATTCCCAATGCTGCTGAAAAAAATATTCTGATTTTGGTGCAGGAAAAAAAAAATAATTTGATTCAGAGTTTTTGTCATATAACCTAATGTGGAATTCAGGATAAAAAAAATAAATATTCTAACTCTCATGTTGTCCAAAAACAAAATTCTGAACGAAACAAAAAACCATAACCCCCCCTTCAAGTTAAATGGTCGGTCCCTTAGAAATACTTTGGGTCGAAATCCGAAATAGTAATAATGACAAATCTTTAGTTGGTGTTATATATAGGCCTCCAAATTCTAATTTACCTATATGGGAGTTATTCTGTGAGTCTGTAGATAAAGCTCTTGATTCTGATTTACCACTTTTTTTAGTTGGCGACTATAATTGTGACATGTTGTCAAACTCCAGTAACTATTTTAAAAAGATATTAAATCGTTTAAATTTGGAAAATGTAGTATTTGAAGCCACACACTTTACTACAGAGACAGGAACTTGCATTGATATATGTATAACTAACTGAAAAAATTTGATTAACTCAGTGGATGTCCTTACTCCAGTATGCAGTACCCATGCTCCTGTCTTAGCTGAAATTTCATTTAAAACCTTTAAACAACACTCCTTTAAAAGGCAAATAAGAAATTATAATGCTGCCGACATTGAAGGGCTTGCTGATGAACTGAATATTACAAATTGGGATGATCTAGTTTTCGATTCTGATAATATTAATGATGTGTATTCTAATTTTCTTAAAATTTTAGATGATGCTGTTAAAAAATATATACCTACCAAGACTATTACAGTTCGACCAAATGATAAACCATTCATGAATAATAAAATTAGAAACAAGATCAGACAACGTAACAGAATTCATTATAAAGCTAAAACTACAAACAATCCTGATCATTGGAAAAAATTTAGAGAAATCAGGAATGAAGTTATTGATCTAGTGAGAAAAGCAAAGGACGAATATAAATATAAGCTTACCTCTGAACTTTTAAACAAGGATATTCCTCCTGGGAAATGGTGGAGAATTGCTAAATCCATATCAAATTTTACTAAAGCCAGAGATCCACCCCCATTTTTGGAACATGATGGCCAAATTTTTATTCACCCTTCTAATAAAGTTGAAATTCTAAATACTCACTTTTCTAATATAGCTAATATTGATAATGAACCAGTTATTTCTGATAATGTTACACCTCTGCCATGTCATTTGAATGAATTTATCATAACAGAACAGGAAATTTTAGACCAGTTAAAATTTTTTAAATGTAAATAAACCAGCTGGCCCTGATGGTGTCAGTCCTAGATTACCAAAAGATATTGCTTATTCAATTTCTAAACCACTAACAATTTCTTTAACAGGTCTCTTTCAATAAAACAGGTTCCTCTCTTATGGAAGATAGCTCATGTAAGTCCAATTTTTAAAGGTAAAGGTAATCCACATTCACCCCAAAACTATCGCCCTATATCAGTAGCCTGCATAGTATGTAAAATTATGGAAAAAATTCTATTTAAACACTTATTTAATTATATGAAAACAAATAATATCTTGTCAAAGTGTCAATCTGGCTTACAACCAAATGACTCAACTGTTAATCAACTGATTGAAATATATCATAATATTATTAGTAATATGGATAGGGGGAGGGATGTAAGATTTTCTTTTTGTGATGTTTCCAAGGCCTTTGACAAAGTTTGGCACAAAGGCCTTCCTTTCAAGCTTAAGCTGACTGGAGTTAACAAACAATTAATATCATGGATTGAAAGTTACCTCTCAGATCGACAACAAAAAGTTGTCTCGGAAGGTTTCTCTTCAACTCTTCAGGGTATTAAAGCAGTTGTTCCCCAAGGTTCTGTGTTGGGCCCATTCCTTTTCCTTGTTTATATTAATGATATTGTGAATGATATAAATAATGACATCCGGCTTTTCGCAGATGATACTTCCTTATTTGTAGTAGTAGAAAATGATCATACTGCAGCAGCAACTTCTCTGACGGATGACTTGAATGTTATTTCCAACTGGGCTAAAAAAAATGGGCAATTCGATTTATTCCTCAAAAAACAAAAAATTTCGCCCTTTGCGCGACAAAAGAAAAATAAATATTCTATATCTTGTGTTGTCTCAAAAAAATTTTCTGAACGAAACAAAAAACCATAACCCCCCCCCCCCCCATTCAAGTTAAATGGTCGGTCCCTTAAGAAATGAAAATAATACATTCCATCCACCATTTTCCAGAACAAGTTCTTTTTATAATAGTGTTATCCCTTTCACTATAAGACTATGGAATACTTTGCCCCTCACTATTACTGAATCTCCAAGTTTAAATATTTTTAAAAATAGATTGACACACTTCTATAAAACTTGGGACACCAATGCTCATTATAATTTTGGAATAAGAAAGTTTAATATAATTCATTGTCAATTAAGAAATGTGGCTAGTAACCTGAAGGCACATTTATTTAATGATTTTTTATCTGATAATACTAACTATCCAAACTGTAGTGGTTCATTAGAAGATAACAACCATTTTTTGCTTAACTGTCCTAAATTTAATAACTTACGATTTATCTTATTAGATTCCATACAGACATTAATACCAAATAATAATAATATTGACATTAATATAGATTTATTATTACATGGAAATAGATCATTTTCATATGATCTAAATACAGAAATATTTCAAGCTGTACACAAGTTCATAATTGACACTCATCGTTTCATTTAAGATGCTTCTTTTTTCAATTGCACTCCTCCCATTATACATTTATTTTGTGTTATTTTATTTTTCTTTAACTTCTTGTATGTTTAACTATTTAAAATATTTAGAAAGTCTACAAATTTCACTTCACTCGTAAATTTATTATATATGAAATATTAATGGTGTTCACAATTACATGTATTGAAGGAACATAATTATCTTATATTATTGTTAAATATACTGAATATATGCCTTGTACATGTAAAAGGAGATAGCTTGTATAGGCATAGCCTGTTGCTCAATCCTATTTATTTAGTTGTGAATAAACTATGTTTAAAACATTAGCTAGTTACAGTCTCTTGGTTGTTGTTCTAGCTATGCTAACTAGTTACAGTCTCCTGGTTGTTGTTCTAGCTACAATAACTAGTTACAATCTCTTGGTTGTTGTTATACCAACAATATCTAGTTACAGTCTCTTGGTTGTTGTTCTATCTACAATAGCTAGTGACAGTCTCTTGGTTGTTGCTCTAGCTACAATAGCTAGTTACAGTCTCTTGGTTGTTGTTATACCAACAATATCTAGTTACAGTCTCTTGGTTGTTGTTCTAGCTACAATAACTAGTGACAGTCTCTTGGTTGTTGTTCTACCTACAATAGATAGTTACAGTCTCTTGGTTGTTGTTCTACCTACAATAGCTAGTTACAGTCTATTGGTTGTTGTTCTACCTACAATATCTAGTTACACTCTCTTGGTTGTTGTTCTAGCTACAATAGCTAGTTACAGTCTATTGGTTGTTGTTCTAGCTACAATAGCTAGTTACAGTTTCTTGGTTGTTGTTCTACCTACAATATCTAGTTACAGTCTCTTGGTTGTTACTCTACCTACAATAACTAGTGACAGTTTCTTGGTTGTTGTTCTACCTACAATAACTAGTTACAGTCTCTTGGTTGCTGTTCTACCTACAATAGCTAGTTATAGTCCCTGGTTGTTGTTCTAGCTACAATATCTAGTTAAGTCTCATGGTTGTTGTTCTAGCTATAATATCTAGTTACAGTCTCTTGGTTGTTGTTCTAGTTACAATAGCTAGTTACAGTCTCTTGTTTGTTGTTCTACCTACAAATAGCTAGTTACAGTCTCTTGGTTGCTGTTCTACCTACAGTAGCTAGTTACAGTCTCTTGGTTGATGTTCTAGCTATACTAGCTAGTTGCAGTCTCTTGGTTGTTGTTCTACCTACAATAACTAGGTACAGTCTCTTGGTTGTTGTTCTAGTTACAATAACTAGTTAGTCTCTTGGTTGTTGTTCTACCAACAATAGCTAGTTATTTTGTCTCTTGTAGGTATACACTATAGTAATAATGTATATCCATAATGTTTCTCCTCTTGGGGTGACCCTTTATTTAAACTTTAAATTTAAACTGATATATATAGCGATGCATTTTCATATAGTGAAAATGTATAAAGATAAAGAAGTCAAAAAATGTCAAGGATATTTTTTTTGTCAATGTGTGACGTAAAAATATTTTTGACATTTACGTCACCGAATATGGTACTGCTTTGACAACTATTTTACCTATTTTGTTCCTGTATTTAAATACTGTTATAGTGACAGCCGGAACCTTTGAACCGTAATGAGAGCGGGAGGTTTGGCGCCTTAAAATCTGATTCAACCCACCATTTCTTTAGAAATGCCCGTACCAAGTCAGGGTCATTACGGTTTTCACAGTTTTCCGGTTGTTGACTGATTTTGTCTGTTTATATAATTATGAGTTTTGACTTTCCCTTTGTAAGATTGTTCGGAGTTCGGTAATTTGTTATTACCCTTATTTAATGAACTGAACAGCAAGACCATGAAATTCAAAGAATCAATTCGTGTTTGTGTTGTACATGTACATTTGCAATTTATTTAGACCTCTTACATATCAGTGACTCAGAATGGTAGTAACACTTTATATGTTGAAACTTTAAACATCACAGGCATTTAATTCATTACAGGCTGAATTAAATTAAAGTTAACTGTGAACATCAATTTCTCTTCAAATTTCTCTTCTTCTTTTCTTTTCTTTTTTTCCCTATCTGCAAAATTTGTTTTTTGTTGACAAATTCAGAATTAACCCACATGTATATATATTTTTTCTTATGTAAATATGTCTTGTCTGATGATGAATGTTTTTTCAGAAGCGTTTCTTATATTGTGAGTGTCTTGTTTATACATATAAGTGTACACAACTATTTTGTGTTTCAATGGTTTATTATTTTATTTAACCTGGAATATGTCATTATTATGAATTATGATAGTTTTGATTAATTAATTATGCTATTAGAATATAATGCTGTAAAATGTATGTACCTGATGGTTACTGTGCTACCCATTTCTAAGTTTGGTATTGTTTCTAGTTATGTTATAAAATATGCCCTACTGATAGCTGGTATTGAGTCTAATCCAGGTCCACAATTGAATAATAAAAAAATATATAAAAATAATACACAATAATGTATGTAGTTTACTACCTAAATTAGACCTGATTGAACATGAATTTCAAGAGTATGATGTTATTTGTATATCTGAATCACATCTTGATAAATCTATTGATAATGATAAAATAAAATTAAAGAGCTTCCAAAATCCAGTTAGACTAGATAGAAATAGGCATGGTGGAGGTGTGACTATATATGTGAAGAATAGTTTATAATACAAAGTACGTACTGATCTTTCAGTTAATAATTTAGGGAACGACCATTTAACTTGAAGGGGGGGTGGGGGGGGGGGGGGGGGTTATGGTTTTTTTCCCAAAAAATATTCTGATTCCCAATGCTGCTGAAAAAAATATTCTGATTTTGGTGCAGGAAAAAAAAAATAATTTGATTCAGAGTTTTTGTCATATAACCTAATGTGGAATTCAGGATAAAAAAAATAAATATTCTAACTCTCATGTTGTCCAAAAACAAAATTCTGAACGAAACAAAAAACCATAACCCCCCCTTCAAGTTAAATGGTCGGTCCCTTAGAAATACTTTGGGTCGAAATCCGAAATAGTAATAATGACAAATCTTTAGTTGGTGTTATATATAGGCCTCCAAATTCTAATTTACCTATATGGGAGTTATTCTGTGAGTCTGTAGATAAAGCTCTTGATTCTGATTTACCACTTTTTTTAGTTGGCGACTATAATTGTGACATGTTGTCAAACTCCAGTAACTATTTTAAAAAGATATTAAATCGTTTAAATTTGGAAAATGTAGTATTTGAAGCCACACACTTTACTACAGAGACAGGAACTTGCATTGATATATGTATAACTAACTGAAAAAATTTGATTAACTCAGTGGATGTCCTTACTCCAGTATGCAGTACCCATGCTCCTGTCTTAGCTGAAATTTCATTTAAAACCTTTAAACAACACTCCTTTAAAAGGCAAATAAGAAATTATAATGCTGCCGACATTGAAGGGCTTGCTGATGAACTGAATATTACAAATTGGGATGATCTAGTTTTCGATTCTGATAATATTAATGATGTGTATTCTAATTTTCTTAAAATTTTAGATGATGCTGTTAAAAAATATATACCTACCAAGACTATTACAGTTCGACCAAATGATAAACCATTCATGAATAATAAAATTAGAAACAAGATCAGACAACGTAACAGAATTCATTATAAAGCTAAAACTACAAACAATCCTGATCATTGGAAAAAATTTAGAGAAATCAGGAATGAAGTTATTGATCTAGTGAGAAAAGCAAAGGACGAATATAAATATAAGCTTACCTCTGAACTTTTAAACAAGGATATTCCTCCTGGGAAATGGTGGAGAATTGCTAAATCCATATCAAATTTTACTAAAGCCAGAGATCCACCCCCATTTTTGGAACATGATGGCCAAATTTTTATTCACCCTTCTAATAAAGTTGAAATTCTAAATACTCACTTTTCTAATATAGCTAATATTGATAATGAACCAGTTATTTCTGATAATGTTACACCTCTGCCATGTCATTTGAATGAATTTATCATAACAGAACAGGAAATTTTAGACCAGTTAAAATTTTTTAAATGTAAATAAACCAGCTGGCCCTGATGGTGTCAGTCCTAGATTACCAAAAGATATTGCTTATTCAATTTCTAAACCACTAACAATTTCTTTAACAGGTCTCTTTCAATAAAACAGGTTCCTCTCTTATGGAAGATAGCTCATGTAAGTCCAATTTTTAAAGGTAAAGGTAATCCACATTCACCCCAAAACTATCGCCCTATATCAGTAGCCTGCATAGTATGTAAAATTATGGAAAAAATTCTATTTAAACACTTATTTAATTATATGAAAACAAATAATATCTTGTCAAAGTGTCAATCTGGCTTACAACCAAATGACTCAACTGTTAATCAACTGATTGAAATATATCATAATATTATTAGTAATATGGATAGGGGGAGGGATGTAAGATTTTCTTTTTGTGATGTTTCCAAGGCCTTTGACAAAGTTTGGCACAAAGGCCTTCCTTTCAAGCTTAAGCTGACTGGAGTTAACAAACAATTAATATCATGGATTGAAAGTTACCTCTCAGATCGACAACAAAAAGTTGTCTCGGAAGGTTTCTCTTCAACTCTTCAGGGTATTAAAGCAGTTGTTCCCCAAGGTTCTGTGTTGGGCCCATTCCTTTTCCTTGTTTATATTAATGATAT
Source organism: Bathymodiolus brooksi (assembly GCA_963680875.1). Lineage (NCBI taxonomy): Eukaryota > Metazoa > Mollusca > Bivalvia > Mytilida > Modiolidae > Bathymodiolus > Bathymodiolus brooksi. Next base: position 13,344,596 of record OY804577.1, on the reverse strand, counting down.
TGTGAATGATATAAATAATGACATCCGGCTTTTCGCAGATGATACTTCCTTATTTGTAGTAGTAGAAAATGATCATACTGCAGCAGCAACTTCTCTGACGGATGACTTGAATGTTATTTCCAACTGGGCTAAAAAAAATGGGCAATTCGATTTATTCCTCAAAAAACAAAAAATTTCGCCCTTTGCGCGACAAAAGAAAAATAAATATTCTATATCTTGTGTTGTCTCAAAAAAATTTTCTGAACGAAACAAAAAACCATAACCCCCCCCCCCCCCATTCAAGTTAAATGGTCGGTCCCTTAAGAAATGAAAATAATACATTCCATCCACCATTTTCCAGAACAAGTTCTTTTTATAATAGTGTTATCCCTTTCACTATAAGACTATGGAATACTTTGCCCCTCACTATTACTGAATCTCCAAGTTTAAATATTTTTAAAAATAGATTGACACACTTCTATAAAACTTGGGACACCAATGCTCATTATAATTTTGGAATAAGAAAGTTTAATATAATTCATTGTCAATTAAGAAATGTGGCTAGTAACCTGAAGGCACATTTATTTAATGATTTTTTATCTGATAATACTAACTATCCAAACTGTAGTGGTTCATTAGAAGATAACAACCATTTTTTGCTTAACTGTCCTAAATTTAATAACTTACGATTTATCTTATTAGATTCCATACAGACATTAATACCAAATAATAATAATATTGACATTAATATAGATTTATTATTACATGGAAATAGATCATTTTCATATGATCTAAATACAGAAATATTTCAAGCTGTACACAAGTTCATAATTGACACTCATCGTTTCATTTAAGATGCTTCTTTTTTCAATTGCACTCCTCCCATTATACATTTATTTTGTGTTATTTTATTTTTCTTTAACTTCTTGTATGTTTAACTATTTAAAATATTTAGAAAGTCTACAAATTTCACTTCACTCGTAAATTTATTATATATGAAATATTAATGGTGTTCACAATTACATGTATTGAAGGAACATAATTATCTTATATTATTGTTAAATATACTGAATATATGCCTTGTACATGTAAAAGGAGATAGCTTGTATAGGCATAGCCTGTTGCTCAATCCTATTTATTTAGTTGTGAATAAACTATGTTTAAAACATTAGCTAGTTACAGTCTCTTGGTTGTTGTTCTAGCTATGCTAACTAGTTACAGTCTCCTGGTTGTTGTTCTAGCTACAATAACTAGTTACAATCTCTTGGTTGTTGTTATACCAACAATATCTAGTTACAGTCTCTTGGTTGTTGTTCTATCTACAATAGCTAGTGACAGTCTCTTGGTTGTTGCTCTAGCTACAATAGCTAGTTACAGTCTCTTGGTTGTTGTTATACCAACAATATCTAGTTACAGTCTCTTGGTTGTTGTTCTAGCTACAATAACTAGTGACAGTCTCTTGGTTGTTGTTCTACCTACAATAGATAGTTACAGTCTCTTGGTTGTTGTTCTACCTACAATAGCTAGTTACAGTCTATTGGTTGTTGTTCTACCTACAATATCTAGTTACACTCTCTTGGTTGTTGTTCTAGCTACAATAGCTAGTTACAGTCTATTGGTTGTTGTTCTAGCTACAATAGCTAGTTACAGTTTCTTGGTTGTTGTTCTACCTACAATATCTAGTTACAGTCTCTTGGTTGTTACTCTACCTACAATAACTAGTGACAGTTTCTTGGTTGTTGTTCTACCTACAATAACTAGTTACAGTCTCTTGGTTGCTGTTCTACCTACAATAGCTAGTTATAGTCCCTGGTTGTTGTTCTAGCTACAATATCTAGTTAAGTCTCATGGTTGTTGTTCTAGCTATAATATCTAGTTACAGTCTCTTGGTTGTTGTTCTAGTTACAATAGCTAGTTACAGTCTCTTGTTTGTTGTTCTACCTACAAATAGCTAGTTACAGTCTCTTGGTTGCTGTTCTACCTACAGTAGCTAGTTACAGTCTCTTGGTTGATGTTCTAGCTATACTAGCTAGTTGCAGTCTCTTGGTTGTTGTTCTACCTACAATAACTAGGTACAGTCTCTTGGTTGTTGTTCTAGTTACAATAACTAGTTAGTCTCTTGGTTGTTGTTCTACCAACAATAGCTAGTTATTTTGTCTCTTGTAGGTATACACTATAGTAATAATGTATATCCATAATGTTTCTCCTCTTGGGGTGACCCTTTATTTAAACTTTAAATTTAAACTGATATATATAGCGATGCATTTTCATATAGTGAAAATGTATAAAGATAAAGAAGTCAAAAAATGTCAAGGATATTTTTTTTGTCAATGTGTGACGTAAAAATATTTTTGACATTTACGTCACCGAATATGGTACTGCTTTGACAACTATTTTACCTATTTTGTTCCTGTATTTAAATACTGTTATAGTGACAGCCGGAACCTTTGAACCGTAATGAGAGCGGGAGGTTTGGCGCCTTAAAATCTGATTCAACCCACCATTTCTTTAGAAATGCCCGTACCAAGTCAGGGTCATTACGGTTTTCACAGTTTTCCGGTTGTTGACTGATTTTGTCTGTTTATATAATTATGAGTTTTGACTTTCCCTTTGTAAGATTGTTCGGAGTTCGGTAATTTGTTATTACCCTTATTTAATGAACTGAACAGCAAGACCATGAAATTCAAAGAATCAATTCGTGTTTGTGTTGTACATGTACATTTGCAATTTATTTAGACCTCTTACATATCAGTGACTCAGAATGGTAGTAACACTTTATATGTTGAAACTTTAAACATCACAGGCATTTAATTCATTACAGGCTGAATTAAATTAAAGTTAACTGTGAACATCAATTTCTCTTCAAATTTCTCTTCTTCTTTTCTTTTCTTTTTTTCCCTATCTGCAAAATTTGTTTTTTGTTGACAAATTCAGAATTAACCCACATGTATATATATTTTTTCTTATGTAAATATGTCTTGTCTGATGATGAATGTTTTTTCAGAAGCGTTTCTTATATTGTGAGTGTCTTGTTTATACATATAAGTGTACACAACTATTTTGTGTTTCAATGGTTTATTATTTTATTTAACCTGGAATATGTCATTATTATGAATTATGATAGTTTTGATTAATTAATTATGCTATTAGAATATAATGCTGTAAAATGTATGTACCTGATGGTTACTGTGCTACCATTTCTAAGTTTGGTATTGTTTCTAGTTATGTTATAAAATATGCCCTACTGATAGCTGGTATTGAGTCTAATCCAGGTCCACATTGAATAATAAAAAAATATATAAAAATAATACACAATAATGTATGTAGTTTACTACCTAAATTAGACCTGATTGAACATGAATTTCAAGAGTATGATGTTATGTTGTATATCTGAATCACATCTTGATAAATCTATTGATAATGATAAAATAAAATTAAAGAGCTTCCAAAATCCAGTTAGACTAGATAGAAATAGGCATGGTGGAGGTGTGACTATATATGTGAAGAATAGTTTATAATACAAAGTACGTACTGATCTTTCAGTTAATAATTTAGGGAACGACCATTTAACTTGAAGGGGGGGGGGGGGGGGGGTGGGGGGGGGGGGGGGGTTATGGTTTTTTTCCCAAAAAATATTCTGATTCCCAATGCTGCTGAAAAAAATATTCTGATTTTGGTGCAGGAAAAAAAAAATAATTTGATTCAGAGTTTTTGTCATATAACCTAATGTGGAATTCAGGATAAAAAAAATAAATATTCTAACTCTCATGTTGTCCAAAAACAAAATTCTGAACGAAACAAAAAACCATAACCCCCCCTTCAAGTTAAATGGTCGGTCCCTTAGAAATACTTTGGGTCGAAATCCGAAATAGTAATAATGACAAATCTTTAGTTGGTGTTATATATAGGCCTCCAAATTCTAATTTACCTATATGGGAGTTATTCTGTGAGTCTGTAGATAAAGCTCTTGATTCTGATTTACCACTTTTTTTAGTTGGCGACTATAATTGTGACATGTTGTCAAACTCCAGTAACTATTTTAAAAAGATATTAAATCGTTTAAATTTGGAAAATGTAGTATTTGAAGCCACACACTTTACTACAGAGACAGGAACTTGCATTGATATATGTATAACTAACTGAAAAAATTTGATTAACTCAGTGGATGTCCTTACTCCAGTATGCAGTACCCATGCTCCTGTCTTAGCTGAAATTTCATTTAAAACCTTTAAACAACACTCCTTTAAAAGGCAAATAAGAAATTATAATGCTGCCGACATTGAAGGGCTTGCTGATGAACTGAATATTACAAATTGGGATGATCTAGTTTTCGATTCTGATAATATTAATGATGTGTATTCTAATTTTCTTAAAATTTTAGATGATGCTGTTAAAAAATATATACCTACCAAGACTATTACAGTTCGACCAAATGATAAACCATTCATGAATAATAAAATTAGAAACAAGATCAGACAACGTAACAGAATTCATTATAAAGCTAAAACTACAAACAATCCTGATCATTGGAAAAAATTTAGAGAAATCAGGAATGAAGTTATTGATCTAGTGAGAAAAGCAAAGGACGAATATAAATATAAGCTTACCTCTGAACTTTTAAACAAGGATATTCCTCCTGGGAAATGGTGGAGAATTGCTAAATCCATATCAAATTTTACTAAAGCCAGAGATCCACCCCCATTTTTGGAACATGATGGCCAAATTTTTATTCACCCTTCTAATAAAGTTGAAATTCTAAATACTCACTTTTCTAATATAGCTAATATTGATAATGAACCAGTTATTTCTGATAATGTTACACCTCTGCCATGTCATTTGAATGAATTTATCATAACAGAACAGGAAATTTTAGACCAGTTAAAATTTTTTAAATGTAAATAAACCAGCTGGCCCTGATGGTGTCAGTCCTAGATTACCAAAAGATATTGCTTATTCAATTTCTAAACCACTAACAATTTCTTTAACAGGTCTCTTTCAATAAAACAGGTTCCTCTCTTATGGAAGATAGCTCATGTAAGTCCAATTTTTAAAGGTAAAGGTAATCCACATTCACCCCAAAACTATCGCCCTATATCAGTAGCCTGCATAGTATGTAAAATTATGGAAAAAATTCTATTTAAACACTTATTTAATTATATGAAAACAAATAATATCTTGTCAAAGTGTCAATCTGGCTTACAACCAAATGACTCAACTGTTAATCAACTGATTGAAATATATCATAATATTATTAGTAATATGGATAGGGGGAGGGATGTAAGATTTTCTTTTTGTGATGTTTCCAAGGCCTTTGACAAAGTTTGGCACAAAGGCCTTCCTTTCAAGCTTAAGCTGACTGGAGTTAACAAACAATTAATATCATGGATTGAAAGTTACCTCTCAGATCGACAACAAAAAGTTGTCTCGGAAGGTTTCTCTTCAACTCTTCAGGGTATTAAAGCAGTTGTTCCCCAAGGTTCTGTGTTGGGCCCATTCCTTTTCCTTGTTTATATTAATGATATTGTGAATGATATAAATAATGACATCCGGCTTTTCGCAGAAGATACTTCCTTATTTGTAGTAGTAGAAAATGATCATACTGCAGCAGCAACTTCTCTGACGGATGACTTGAATGTTATTTCCAACTGGGCTAAAAAAATGGGCAATTCGATTTATTCCTCAAAAAACAAAAAATTTCGCCCTTTGCGCGACAAAAGAAAAATAAATATTCTATATCTTGTGTTGTCTCAAAAAATTTTTCTGACCGAAACAAAAAACCATAACCGCCCCCCCCCCCCCCCCCCCCCCCCCCCCATTCAAGTTAAATGGTCGGTCCCTTAAGAAATGAAAATAATACATTCCATCCACCATTTTCCAGAACAAGTTCTTTTTATAATAGTGTTATCCCTTTCACTATAAGACTATGGAATACTTTGCCCCTCACTATTACTGAATCTCCAAGTTTAAATATTTTTAAAAATAGATTGACACACTTCTATAAAACTTGGGACACCAATGCTCATTATAATTTTGGAATAAGAAAGTTTAATATAATTCATTGTCAATTAAGAAATGTGGCTAGTAACCTGAAGGCACATTTATTTAATGATTTTTTATCTGATAATACTAACTATCCAAACTGTAGTGGTTCATTAGAAGATAACAACCATTTTTTGCTTAACTGTCCTAAATTTAATAACTTACGATTTATCTTATTAGATTCCATACAGACATTAATACCAAATAATAATAATATTGACATTAATATAGATTTATTATTACATGGAAATAGATCATTTTCATATGATCTAAATACAGAAATATTTCAAGCTGTACACAAGTTCATAATTGACACTCATCGTTTCATTTAAGATGCTTCTTTTTTCAATTGCACTCCTCCCATTATACATTTATTTTGTGTTATTTTATTTTTCTTTAACTTCTTGTATGTTTAACTATTTAAAATATTTAGAAAGTCTACAAATTTCACTTCACTCGTAAATTTATTATATATGAAATATTAATGGTGTTCACAATTACATGTATTGAAGGAACATAATTATCTTATATTATTGTTAAATATACTGAATATATGCCTTGTACATGTAAAAGGAGATAGCTTGTATAGGCATAGCCTGTTGCTCAATCCTATTCATTTAGTTGTGAATAAACTATGTTTAAAACATTAGCTAGTTACAGTCTCTTGGTTGTTGTTCTAGCTATGCTAACTAGTTACAGTCTCCTGGTTGTTGTTCTAGCTACAATAGCTAGTTACAATCTCTTGGTTGTTGTTATACCAACAATATCTAGTTACAGTCTCTTGGTTGTTGTTCTATCTACAATAGCTAGTGACAGTCTCTTGGTTGTTGTTCTAGCTACAATAGCTAGTTACAGTCTCTTGGTTGTTGTTATACCAACAATATCTAGTTACAGTCTCTTGGTTGTTGTTCTAGCTACAATAACTAGTGACAGTCTCTTGGTTGTTGTTCTACCTACAATAGCTAGTTACAGTCTCTTGGTTGTTGTTTTACCTACAATATCTAGTTACAGTCTCTTGATTGTTGTTCTACCTACAATAACTAGTGACAGTTTCTTGGTTGTTGTTCTACCTACAATAACTAGTTATAGTCTCTTGGTTGTTGTTCTACCTACAATAGCTAGTTATAGTCCCTGGTTGTTGTTCTAACTACAATATCTAGTTAAGTCTCATGGTTGTTGTTCTAGCTACAATATCTAGTACAGTCTCTTGGTTGTTGTTCTAGCTACAATATCTAGTTACAGTCTCTTGGTTGTTGTTCTAGTTACAATAGCTAGTTACAGTCTCTTGTTTGTTGTTCTACCTACAAATAGCTAGTTACAGTCTCTTGGTTGCTGTTCTACCTACAGTAGCTAGTTACAGTCTCTTGGTTGTTGTTCTAGCTACAATAGCTAGTTACAGTCTCTTGGTTGTTGTTCTAGCTATAATAGCTAGTTGCAGTCTCTTGGTTGTTGTTCTACCTACAATAACTAGGTACAGTCTCTTGGTTGTTGTTCTAGTTACAATAACTAGTTAGTCTCTTGGTTGTTGTTCTACCAACATTAGCTAGTTATTTTGTCTCTTGTAGGTATACACTATAGTAATAATGTATATCCATAATGTTTCTCCTCTTGGGGTGACCCTTTATTTAAACTTTAAATCTAAACTGATATATATAGCGATGCATTTTCATATAGTGAAAATGTATAAAGAAAAAGAAGTCAAAAAATGTCAAGGATATTTTTTTTGTCAATGTGTGACGTAAAAATATTTTTGACATTTACGTCACCGAATATGGTACTGCTTTGACAACTATTTTACCTATTTTGTTCCTGTATTTAAATACTGTTATAGTGACAGCCGGAACCTTTGAACCGTAATGAGAGCGGGAGGTTTGGCGCCTTAAAATCTGATTCAACCCACCATTTCTTTAGAAATGCCCGTACCAAGTCAGGGTCATTACGGTTTTCACAGTTTTCCGGTTGTTGACTGATTTTGTCTGTTTATATAATTATGAGTTTTGACTTTCCCTTTGTAAGATTGTTCGGAGTTCGGTAATTTGTTATTACCCTTATTTAATGAACTGAACAGCAAGACCATGAAATTCAAAGAATCAATTCGTGTTTGTGTTGTACATGTACATTTGCAATTTATTTAGACCTCTTACATATCAGTGACTCAGAATGGTAGTAACACTTTATATGTTGAAACTTTAAACATCACAGGCATTTAATTCATTACAGGCTGAATTAAATTAAAGTTAACTGTGAACATCAATTTCTCTTCAAATTTCTCTTCTTCTCTTCTTTTCTTTTTTTCCCTATCTGCAAAATTTGTTTTTTGTTGACAAATTCAGAATTAACCCACATGTATATATATTTTTTCTTATGTAAATATGTCTTGTCTGATGATGAATGTTTTTTCAGAAGCGTTTCTTATATTGTGAGTGTCTTGTTTATACATATAAGTGTACACAACTATTTTGTGTTTCAATGGTTTATTATTTTATTTAACCTGGAATATGTCATTATTATGAATTATGATAGTTTTGATTAATTAATTATGCTATTAGAATATAATGCTGTAAAATGTATGAACCTGATGGTTACTGTGCTACCCATTTCTAAGTTTGGTATTGTTTCTAGTTATGTTATAAAATATGCCCTACTGATAGCTGGTATTGAGTCTAATCCAGGTCCACAATTGAATAATAAAAAAAAATATAAAAATAATACACAATAATGTATGTAGTTTACTACCTAAATTAGACCTGATTGAACATGAATTTCAAGAGTATGATGTTATTTGTATATCTGAATCACATCTTGATAAATCTATTGATAATGATAAAATAAAATTAAAGAGCTTCCAAAATCCAGTTAGACTAGATAGAAATAGGCATGGTGGAGGTGTGACTATATATGTGAAGAATAGTTTATAATACAAAGTACGTACTGATCTTTCAGTTAATAATTTAGGGAACGACCATTTAACTTGAAGGGGGGGGGGCGGGTTATGGTTTTTTTCCCAAAAAATATTCTGATTCCCAATGCTGCTGAAAAAAATATTCTGATTTTGGTGCAGGAAAAAAAAAATAATTTGATTCAGAGTTTTTGTCATATAACCTAATGTGGAATTCAGGATAAAAAAAATAAATATTCTAACTCTCATGTTGTCCAAAAACAAAATTCTGAACGAAACAAAAAACCATAACCCCCCCTTCAAGTTAAATGGTCGGTCCCTTAGAAATACTTTGGGTCGAAATCCGAAATAGTAATAATGACAAATCTTTAGTTGGTGTTATATATAGGCCTCCAAATTCTAATTTACCTATATGGGAGTTATTCTGTGAGTCTGTAGATAAAGCTCTTGATTCTGATTTACCACTTTTTTTAGTTGGCGACTATAATTGTGACATGTTGTCAAACTCCAGTAACTATTTTAAAAAGATATTAAATCGTTTAAATTTGGAAAATGTAGTATTTGAAGCCACACACTTTACTACAGAGACAGGAACTTGCATTGATATATGTATAACTAACTGAAAAAATTTGATTAACTCAGTGGATGTCCTTACTCCAGTATGCAGTACCCATGCTCCTGTCTTAGCTGAAATTTCATTTAAAACCTTTAAACAACACTCCTTTAAAAGGCAAATAAGAAATTATAATGCTGCCGACATTGAAGGGCTTGCTGATGAACTGAATATTACAAATTGGGATGATCTAGTTTTCGATTCTGATAATATTAATGATGTGTATTCTAATTTTCTTAAAATTTTAGATGATGCTGTTAAAAAATATATACCTACCAAGACTATTACAGTTCGACCAAATGATAAACCATTCATGAATAATAAAATTAGAAACAAGATCAGACAACGTAACAGAATTCATTATAAAGCTAAAACTACAAACAATCCTGATCATTGGAAAAAATTTAGAGAAATCAGGAATGAAGTTATTGATCTAGTGAGAAAAGCAAAGGACGAATATAAATATAAGCTTACCTCTGAACTTTTAAACAAGGATATTCCTCCTGGGAAATGGTGGAGAATTGCTAAATCCATATCAAATTTTACTAAAGCCAGAGATCCACCCCCATTTTTGGAACATGATGGCCAAATTTTTATTCACCCTTCTAATAAAGTTGAAATTCTAAATACTCACTTTTCTAATATAGCTAATATTGATAATGAACCAGTTATTTCTGATAATGTTACACCTCTGCCATGTCATTTGAATGAATTTATCATAACAGAACAGGAAATTTTAGACCAGTTAAAAATTTTTAAATGTAAATAAACCAGCTGGCCCTGATGGTGTCAGTCCTAGATTACCAAAAGATATTGCTTATTCAATTTCTAAACCACTAACAATTTCTTTAACAGGTCTCTTTCAATAAAACAGGTTCCTCTCTTATGGAAGATAGCTCATGTAAGTCCAATTTTTAAAGGTAAAGGTAATCCACATTCACCCCAAAACTATCGCCCTATATCAGTAACCTGCATAGTATGTAAAATTATGGAAAAAATTCTATTTAAACACTTATTTAATTATATGAAAACAAATAATATCTTGTCAAAGTGTCAATCTGGCTTACAACCAAATGACTCAACTGTTAATCAACTGATTGAAATATATCATAATATTATTAGTAATATGGATAGGGGGAGGGATGTAAGATTTTCTTTTTGTGATGTTTCCAAGGCCTTTGACAAAGTTTGGCACAAAGGCCTTCCTTTCAAGCTTAAGCTGACTGGAGTTAACAAACAATTAATATCATGGATTGAAAGTTACCTCTCAGATCGACAACAAAAAGTTGTCTCGGAAGGTTTCTCTTCAACTCTTCAGGGTATTAAAGCAGTTGTTCCCCAAGGTTCTGTGTTGGGCCCATTCCTTTTCCTTGTTTATATTAATGATATTGTGAATGATATAAATAATGACATCCGGCTTTTCGCAGATGATACTTCCTTATTTGTAGTAGTAGAAAATGATCATACTGCAGCAGCAACTTCTCTGACGGATGACTTGAATGTTATTTCCAACTGGGCTAAAAAAATGGGCAATTCGATTTATTCCTCAAAAAACAAAAAATTTCGCCCTTTGCGCGACAAAAGAAAAATAAATATTCTATATCTTGTGTTGTCTCAAAAAATTTTTCTGAACGAAACAAAAAACCATAACCCCCCCCCCCCCCCCCCCATTCAAGTTAAATGGTCGGTCCCTTAAGAAATGAAAATAATACATTCCATCCACCATTTTCCAGAACAAGTTCTTTTTATAATAGTGTTATCCCTTTCACTATAAGACTATGGAATACTTTGCCCCTCACTATTACTGAATCTCCAAGTTTAAATATTTTTAAAAATAGATTGACACACTTCTATAAAACTTGGGACACCAATGCTCATTATAATTTTGGAATAAGAAAGTTTAATATAATTCATTGTCAATTAAGAAATGTGGCTAGTAACCTGAAGGCACATTTATTTAATGATTTTTTATCTGATAATACTAACTATCCAAACTGTAGTGGTTCATTAGAAGATAACAACCATTTTTTGCTTAACTGTCCTAAATTTAATAACTTACGATTTATCTTATTAGATTCCATACAGACATTAATACCAAATAATAATAATATTGACATTAATATAGATTTATTATTACATGGAAATAGATCATTTTCATATGATCTAAATACAGAAATATTTCAAGCTGTACACAAGTTCATAATTGACACTCATCGTTTCATTTAAGATGCTTCTTTTTTCAATTGCACTCCTCCCATTATACATTTATTTTGTGTTATTTTATTTTTCTTTAACTTCTTGTATGTTTAACTATTTAAAATATTTAGAAAGTCTACAAATTTCACTTCACTCGTAAATTTATTATATATGAAATATTAATGGTGTTCACAATTACATGTATTGAAGGAACATAATTATCTTATATTATTGTTAAATATACTGAATATATGCCTTGTACATGTAAAAGGAGATAGCTTGTATAGGCATAGCCTGTTGCTCAATCCTATTCATTTAGTTGTGAATAAACTATGTTTAAAACATTAGCTAGTTACAGTCTCTTGGTTGTTGTTCTAGCTATGCTAACTAGTTACAGTCTCCTGGTTGTTGTTCTAGCTACAATAGCTAGTTACAATCTCTTGGTTGTTGTTATACCAACAATATCTAGTTACAGTCTCTTGGTTGTTGTTCTATCTACAATAGCTAGTGACAGTCTCTTGGTTGTTGTTCTACCTACAATAGCTAGTTACAGTCTCTTGGTTGTTGTTCTACCTACAATAGCTAGTTACACTCTCTTGGTTGTTGTTTAGCTACAATAGCTAGTTACAGTCTATTGGTTGTTGTTCTAGCTACAATAGCTAGTTACAGTTTCTTGGTTGTTGTTTTACCTACAATATCTAGTTACAGTCTCTTGATTGTTGTTCTATCTACAATAACTAGTGACAGTTTCTTGGTTGTTGTTCTACCTACAATAACTAGTTATAGTCTCTTGGTTGTTGTTCTACCTACAATAGCTAGTTATAGTCTCTTGGTTGTTGTTATACCAACACTATCTAATTACAGTCTCTTGGTTGTTGTTCTATCTACAATAGTTAGTGACAGTCTCTTGGTTGTTGTTCTATCTACAATAGCTAGTGACAGTCTCTTGGTTGGTGTTCTAGCTACAATAGCTAGTTACAGTCTCTTGGTTGTTGTTCTACCTACAATAGCTAGTTACAGTCTTTTGGTTGTTGTTCTACCTACAATAACTAGTTACAGTCTATTGGTTGTTGTTCTAGCTACAATAGCTAGTTACAGTCTCTTGGTTGTTGTTCTACCTACAATAGCTAGTTACAGTCTCTTGGTTATTGTTCTAGCTACAATATCTAGTTACAGTCTCTTGGTTGTTGTTCTACCTTACAATAACTAGTTACAGTTTCTTGGTTGTTGTTCTATCTACAATAACTAGTCACAGTCTCTTGGTTGTTCTTCTAGCTACAATACCTAGTTACAGTCTCTTGGTTGTTGTTATACCAACAATATCTAGTTACAGTCTCTTGGTTGTTGTTCTATCTACAATAGCTAGTGACAGTCTCTTGGTTGTTGTTCTATCTACAATAGCTAGTGACAATCTCTTGGTTGTTGTTCTAGCTACAATAGCTAGTTACATTCTCTTGGTTGTTGTTCTACCTACAATAACTAGTTATAGTCTATTGGTTGTTGTTCTAGCTACAATAGCTAGTTACAGTTTCTTGGTTGTTGTTCTAGCTACAATAGCTAGTGACAGTCTCTTGGTTGTGGTTCTAGCTACAATAACTAGTTACAGACTCTTGGTTGTTGTTCTACCTACAATAACTAGTTACAGTTTCTTGGTTGTTGTTCTAGCTACAATAGCTAGTGATAGTCTCTTGGTTGTTGTTCTAGCTACAATAGCTAGTTACAGTCTCTTGGTTGTTGATCTACCTACAATAGCTAGTTACAGTCTCTTGGTTGTTGTTCTACCTACAATAGCTATTTACAGTCTCTTGATTGTTGTTCTATCTACAATAGCTAGTTACAGTCTCCTGGTTGTTGTTCTAGCTACAATAGCTAGTTACAATCTCTTGGTTGTTGTTATACCAACAATATCTAGTTACAGTCTCTTGGTTGTTATTCTATCTACAATAGCTAGTGACAGTCTTTTGGTTGTTGTTCTAGCTACAATAGCTAGTTACAGTCTCTTGGTTGTTGTTATACCAACAATATCTAGTTACAGTCTCTTGGTTGTTGTTCTAGCTACAATAACTAGTTACGGTCTCTTGTTTGTTGTTCTAGCTACAATAACTAGTGACAGTCTCTTGGTTGTTGTTCTACCTACAATAACTAGTTAGTCTCTTGGTTGTTGTTCTAGCTACAATAACTAGTGACAGTCTCTTGGTTGTTGTTCTACCTACAATAGCTAGTTACACTCTCTTGGTTGTTGTTTAGCTACAATAGCTAGTTAGAGTCTATTGGTTGTTGTTCTAGCTACAATAGCTAGTTACAGTTTCTTGGTTGTTGTTTTACCTACAATATCTAGTTACAGTCTCTTGGTTGTTGTTCTACCTACAATAACTAGTGACAGTTTCTTGGTTGTTGTTCTACCTACAATGACTAGTTATAGTCTCTTGGTTGTTGTTCTACCTACAATGGCTAGTTATAGTCCCTGGTTGTTGTTCTAACTACAATATCTAGTTAAGTCTCATGGTTGTTGTTCTAGCTACAATATCTAGTACAGTCTCTTGGTTGTTGTTCTAGCTACAATATTTAGTTACAGTCTCTTGGTTGTTGTTCTAGTTACAATAGCTAGTTACAGTCTCTTGTTTGTTGTTCTACCTACAAATAGCTAGTTACAGTCTCTTGGTTGTTGTTCTAGCTACAATAACTAGCTACGGTCTCTTGTTTGTTGTTCTAGCTACAATAACTAGTGACAGTCTCTTGGTTGTTGTTCTACCTACAATAACTAGTTAGTCTCTTGGTTGTTGTTCTAGCTACAATAACTAGTGACAGTCTCTTGGTTGTTGTTCTACCTACAATAGCTAGTTACACTCTCTTGGTTGTTGTTTAGCTACAATAGCTAGTTACAGTCTATTGGTTGTTGTTTTAGCTACAATAGCTAGTTACAGTTTCTTGGTTGTTGTTCTACCTACAATAACTAGTGACAGTTTCTTGGTTGTTGTTCTACCTACAATAACTAGTTATAGTCTCTTGGTTGTTGTTCTACCTACAATAGCTAGTTATAGTCCCTGGTTGTTGTTCTAACTACAATATCTAGTTAAGTCTCATGGTTGTTGTTCTAGCTACAATATCTAGTACAGTCTCTTGGTTGTTGTTCTAGCTACAATATCTAGTTACAGTCTCTTGGTTGTTGTTCTAGTTACAATAGCTAGTTACAGTCTCTTGTTTGATGTTCTACCTACAAATAGCTAGTTACAGTCTCTTGGTTGCTGTTCTAACTACAATATCTAGTTAAGTCTCATGGTTGTTGTTCTAGCTACAATATCTAGTACAGTCTCTTGGTTGTTGTTCTAGCTACAATATCTAGTTACAGTCTCTTGGTTGTTGTTCTAGTTACAATAGCTAGTAACAGTCTCTTGTTTGTTGTTCTACCTACAAATAGCTAGTTACAGTCTCTTGGTTGCTGTTCTACCTACAGTAGCTAGTTACAGTCTCTTGGTTGTTGTTCTAGCTACAATAGCTAGTTACAGTCTCTTGGTTGTTGTTCTAGCTATAATAGCTAGTTGCAGTCTCTTGGTTGTTGTTCTACCTACAATAACTAGGTACAGTCTCTTGGTAGTTGTTCTAGTTACAATAACTAGTTAGTCTCTTGGTTGTTGTTCTACCAACAATAGCTAGTTATTTTGTCTCTTGTAGGTATACACTATAGTAATAATGTATATCCATAATGTTTCTCCTCTTGGGGTGACCCTTTATTTAAACTTTAAATTTAAACTGATATATATAGCGATGCATTTTCATATAGTGAAAATGTATAAAGATAAAGAAGTCAAAAAATGTCAAGGATATTTTTTTTGTCAATGTGTGACGTAAAAATATTTTTGACATTTACGTCACCGAATATGGTACTGCTTTGACAACTATTTTACCTATTTTGTTCCTGTATTTAAATACTGTTATAGTGACAGCCGGAACCTTTGAACCGTAATGAGAGCGGGAGGTTTGGCGCCTTAAAATCTGATTCAACCCACCATTTCTTTAGAAATGCCCGTACCAAGTCAGGGTCATTACGGTTTTCACAGTTTTCCGGTTGTTGACTGATTTTGTCTGTTTATATAATTATGAGTTTTGACTTTCCCTTTGTAAGATTGTTCGGAGTTCGGTAATTTGTTATTACCCTTATTTAATGAACTGAACAGCAAGACCATGAAATTCAAAGAATCAATTCGTGTTTGTGTTGTACATGTACATTTGCAATTTATTTAGACCTCTTACATATCAGTGACTCAGAATGGTAGTAACACTTTATATGTTGAAACTTTAAACATCACAGGCATTTAATTCATTACAGGCTGAATTAAATTAAAGTTAACTGTGAACATCAATTTCTCTTCAAATTTCTCTTCTTCTTTTCTTTTCTTTTTTTCCCTATCTGCAAAATTTGTTTTTTGTTGACAAATTCAGAATTAACCCACATGTATATATATTTTTTCTTATGTAAATATGTCTTGTCTGATGATGAATGTTTTTTCAGAAGCGTTTCTTATATTGTGAGTGTCTTGTTTATACATATAAGTGTACACAACTATTTTGTGTTTCAATGGTTTATTATTTTATTTAACCTGGAATATGTCATTATTATGAATTATGATAGTTTTGATTAATTAATTATGCTATTAGAATATAATGCTGTAAAATGTATGTACCTGATGGTTACTGTGCTACCCATTTCTAAGTTTGGTATTGTTTCTAGTTATGTTATAAAATATGCCCTACTGATAGCTGGTATTGAGTCTAATCCAGGTCCACAATTGAATAATAAAAAAATATATAAAAATAATACACAATAATGTATGTAGTTTACTACCTAAATTAGACCTGATTGAACATGAATTTCAAGAGTATGATGTTATTTGTATATCTGAATCACATCTTGATAAATCTATTGATAATGATAAAATAAAATTAAAGAGCTTCCAAAATCCAGTTAGACTAGATAGAAATAGGCATGGTGGAGGTGTGACTATATATGTGAAGAATAGTTTATAATACAAAGTACGTACTGATCTTTCAGTTAATAATTTAGGGAACGACCATTTAACTTGAAGGGGGGGGGGGGGGGTTATGGTTTTTTTCCCAAAAAATATTCTGATTCCCAATGCTGCTGAAAAAAATATTCTGATTTTGGTGCAGGAAAAAAAAAATAATTTGATTCAGAGTTTTTGTCATATAACCTAATGTGGAATTCAGGATAAAAAAAATAAATATTCTAACTCTCATGTTGTCCAAAAACAAAATTCTGAACGAAACAAAAAACCATAACCCCCCCTTCAAGTTAAATGGTCGGTCCCTTAGAAATACTTTGGGTCGAAATCCGAAATAGTAATAATGACAAATCTTTAGTTGGTGTTATATATAGGCCTCCAAATTCTAATTTACCTATATGGGAGTTATTCTGTGAGTCTGTAGATAAAGCTCTTGATTCTGATTTACCACTTTTTTTAGTTGGCGACTATAATTGTGACATGTTGTCAAACTCCAGTAACTATTTTAAAAAGATATTAAATCGTTTAAATTTGGAAAATGTAGTATTTGAAGCCACACACTTTACTACAGAGACAGGAACTTGCATTGATATATGTATAACTAACTGAAAAAATTTGATTAACTCAGTGGATGTCCTTACTCCAGTATGCAGTACCCATGCTCCTGTCTTAGCTGAAATTTCATTTAAAACCTTTAAACAACACTCCTTTAAAAGGCAAATAAGAAATTATAATGCTGCCGACATTGAAGGGCTTGCTGATGAACTGAATATTACAAATTGGGATGATCTAGTTTTCGATTCTGATAATATTAATGATGTGTATTCTAATTTTCTTAAAATTTTAGATGATGCTGTTAAAAAATATATACCTACCAAGACTATTACAGTTCGACCAAATGATAAACCATTCATGAATAATAAAATTAGAAACAAGATCAGACAACGTAACAGAATTCATTATAAAGCTAAAACTACAAACAATCCTGATCATTGGAAAAAATTTAGAGAAATCAGGAATGAAGTTATTGATCTAGTGAGAAAAGCAAAGGACGAATATAAATATAAGCTTACCTCTGAACTTTTAAACAAGGATATTCCTCCTGGGAAATGGTGGAGAATTGCTAAATCCATATCAAATTTTACTAAAGCCAGAGATCCACCCCCATTTTTGGAACATGATGGCCAAATTTTTATTCACCCTTCTAATAAAGTTGAAATTCTAAATACTCACTTTTCTAATATAGCTAATATTGATAATGAACCAGTTATTTCTGATAATGTTACACCTCTGCCATGTCATTTGAATGAATTTATCATAACAGAACAGGAAATTTTAGACCAGTTAAAATTTTTTAAATGTAAATAAACCAGCTGGCCCTGATGGTGTCAGTCCTAGATTACCAAAAGATATTGCTTATTCAATTTCTAAACCACTAACAATTTCTTTAACAGGTCTCTTTCAATAAAACAGGTTCCTCTCTTATGGAAGATAGCTCATGTAAGTCCAATTTTTAAAGGTAAAGGTAATCCACATTCACCCCAAAACTATCGCCCTATATCAGTAGCCTGCATAGTATGTAAAATTATGGAAAAAATTCTATTTAAACACTTATTTAATTATATGAAAACAAATAATATCTTGTCAAAGTGTCAATCTGGCTTACAACCAAATGACTCAACTGTTAATCAACTGATTGAAATATATCATAATATTATTAGTAATATGGATAGGGGGAGGGATGTAAGATTTTCTTTTTGTGATGTTTCCAAGGCCTTTGACAAAGTTTGGCACAAAGGCCTTCCTTTCAAGCTTAAGCTGACTGGAGTTAACAAACAATTAATATCATGGATTGAAAGTTACCTCTCAGATCGACAACAAAAAGTTGTCTCGGAAGGTTTCTCTTCAACTCTTCAGGGTATTAAAGCAGTTGTTCCCCAAGGTTCTGTGTTGGGCCCATTCCTTTTCCTTGTTTATATTAATGATATTGTGAATGATATAAATAATGACATCCGGCTTTTCGCAGAAGATACTTCCTTATTTGTAGTAGTAGAAAATGATCATACTGCAGCAGCAACTTCTCTGACGGATGACTTGAATGTTATTTCCAACTGGGCTAAAAAAATGGGCAATTCGATTTATTCCTCAAAAAACAAAAAATTTCGCCCTTTGCGCGACAAAAGAAAAATAAATATTCTATATCTTGTGTTGTCTCAAAAATTTTTTCTGACCGAAACAAAAAACCATAACCGCCCCCCCCCCCCCCCCCCCCCATTCAAGTTAAATGGTCGGTCCCTTAAGAAATGAAAATAATACATTCCATCCACCATTTTCCAGAACAAGTTCTTTTTATAATAGTGTTATCCCTTTCACTATAAGACTATGGAATACTTTGCCCCTCACTATTACTGAATCTCCAAGTTTAAATATTTTTAAAAATAGATTGACACACTTCTATAAAACTTGGGACACCAATGCTCATTATAATTTTGGAATAAGAAAGTTTAATATAATTAATTGTCAATTAAGAAATGTGGCTAGTAACCTGAAGGCACATTTATTTAATGATTTTTTATCTGATAATACTAACTATCCAAACTGTAGTGGTTCATTAGAAGATAACAACCATTTTTTGCTTAACTGTCCTAAATTTAATAACTTACGATTTATCTTATTAGATTCCATACAGACATTAATACCAAATAATAATAATATTGACATTAATATAGATTTATTATTACATGGAAATAGATCATTTTCATATGATCTAAATACAGAAATATTTCAAGCTGTACACAAGTTCATAATTGACACTCATCGTTTCATTTAAGATGCTTCTTTTTTCAATTGCACTCCTCCCATTATACATTTATTTTGTGTTATTTTATTTTTCTTTAACTTCTTGTATGTTTAACTATTTAAAATATTTAGAAAGTCTACAAATTTCACTTCACTCGTAAATTTATTATATATGAAATATTAATGGTGTTCACAATTACATGTATTGAAGGAACATAATTATCTTATATTATTGTTAAATATACTGAATATATGCCTTGTACATGTAAAAGGAGATAGCTTGTATAGGCATAGCCTGTTGCTCAATCCTATTCATTTAGTTGTGAATAAACTATGTTTAAAACATTAGCTAGTTACAGTCTCTTGGTTGTTGTTCTAGCTATGCTAACTAGTTACAGTCTCCTGGTTGTTGTTCTAGCTACAATAGCTAGTTACAATCTCTTGGTTGTTGTTATACCAACAATATCTAGTTACAGTCTCTTGGTTGTTGTTCTATCTACAATAGCTAGTGACAGTCTCTTGGTTGTTGTTCTAGCTACAATAGCTAGTTACAGTCTCTTGGTTGTTGTTATACCAACAATATCTAGTTACAGTCTCTTGGTTGTTGTTCTAGCTACAATAACTAGTGACAGTCTCTTGGTTGTTGTTCTACCTACAATAGCTAGTTACAGTCTCTTGGTTGTTGTTTTACCTACAATATCTAGTTACAGTCTCTTGATTGTTGTTCTACCTACAATAACTAGTGACAGTTTCTTGGTTGTTGTTCTACCTACAATAACTAGTTATAGTCTCTTGGTTGTTGTTCTACCTACAATAGCTAGTTATAGTCCCTGGTTGTTGTTCTAACTACAATATCTAGTTAAGTCTCATGGTTGTTGTTCTAGCTACAATATCTAGTACAGTCTCTTGGTTGTTGTTCTAGCTACAATATCTAGTTACAGTCTCTTGGTTGTTGTTCTAGTTACAATAGCTAGTTACAGTCTCTTGTTTGTTGTTCTACCTACAAATAGCTAGTTACAGTCTCTTGGTTGCTGTTCTACCTACAGTAGCTAGTTACAGTCTCTTGGTTGTTGTTCTAGCTACAATAGCTAGTTACAGTCTCTTGGTTGTTGTTCTAGCTATAATAGCTAGTTGCAGTCTCTTGGTTGTTGTTCTACCTACAATAACTAGGTACAGTCTCTTGGTTGTTGTTCTAGTTACAATAACTAGTTAGTCTCTTGGTTGTTGTTCTACCAACATTAGCTAGTTATTTTGTCTCTTGTAGGTATACACTATAGTAATAATGTATATCCATAATGTTTCTCCTCTTGGGGTGACCCTTTATTTAAACTTTAAATCTAAACTGATATATATAGCGATGCATTTTCATATAGTGAAAATGTATAAAGAAAAAGAAGTCAAAAAATGTCAAGGATATTTTTTTTGTCAATGTGTGACGTAAAAATATTTTTGACATTTACGTCACCGAATATGGTACTGCTTTGACAACTATTTTACCTATTTTGTTCCTGTATTTAAATACTGTTATAGTGACAGCCGGAACCTTTGAACCGTAATGAGAGCGGGAGGTTTGGCGCCTTAAAATCTGATTCAACCCACCATTTCTTTAGAAATGCCCGTACCAAGTCAGGGTCATTACGGTTTTCACAGTTTTCCGGTTGTTGACTGATTTTGTCTGTTTATATAATTATGAGTTTTGACTTTCCCTTTGTAAGATTGTTCGGAGTTCGGTAATTTGTTATTACCCTTATTTAATGAACTGAACAGCAAGACCATGAAATTCAAAGAATCAATTCGTGTTTGTGTTGTACATGTACATTTGCAATTTATTTAGACCTCTTACATATCAGTGACTCAGAATGGTAGTAACACTTTATATGTTGAAACTTTAAACATCACAGGCATTTAATTCATTACAGGCTGAATTAAATTAAAGTTAACTGTGAACATCAATTTCTCTTCAAATTTCTCTTCTTCTCTTCTTTTCTTTTTTTCCCTATCTGCAAAATTTGTTTTTTGTTGACAAATTCAGAATTAACCCACATGTATATATATTTTTTCTTATGTAAATATGTCTTGTCTGATGATGAATGTTTTTTCTGAAGCGTTTCTTATATTGTGAGTGTCTTGTTTATACATATAAGTGTACACAACTATTTTGTGTTTCAATGGTTTATTATTTTATTTAACCTGGAATATGTCATTATTATGAATTATGATAGTTTTGATTAATTAATTATGCTATTAGAATATAATGCTGTAAAATGTATGAACCTGATGGTTACTGTGCTACCCATTTCTAAGTTTGGTATTGTTTCTAGTTATGTTATAAAATATGCCCTACTGATAGCTGGTATTGAGTCTAATCCAGGTCCACAATTGAATAATAAAAAAAAATATAAAAATAATACACAATAATGTATGTAGTTTACTACCTAAATTAGACCTGATTGAACATGAATTTCAAGAGTATGATGTTATTTGTATATCTGAATCACATCTAGATAAATCTATTGATAATGATAAAATAAAATTAAAGAGCTTCCAAAATCCAGTTAGACTAGATAGAAATAGGCATGGTGGAGGTGTGACTATATATGTGAAGAATAGTTTATAATACAAATCACGTACTGATCTTTCAATTAACAATTTAGGGAACGACCATTTAACTTGAAGGGGGAGGGGGGTTATGGTTTTTTTCCCAAAAAATATTCTGATTCCCAATGCTGCTGAAAAAAATATTCTGATTTTGGTGCAGGAAAAAAAAAATAATTTGATTCAGAGTTTTTGTCATATAACCTAATGTGGAATTCAGGATAAAAAAAATAAATATTCTAACTCTCATGTTGTCCAAAAACAAAATTCTGAACGAAACAAAAAACCATAACCCCCCCTTCAAGTTAAATGGTCGGTCCCTTAGAAATACTTTGGGTCGAAATCCGAAATAGTAATAATGACAAATCTTTAGTTGGTGTTATATATAGGCCTCCAAATTCTAATTTACCTATATGGGAGTTATTCTGTGAGTCTGTAGATAAAGCTCTTGATTCTGATTTACCACTTTTTTTAGTTGGCGACTATAATTGTGACATGTTGTCAAACTCCAGTAACTATTTTAAAAAGATATTAAATCGTTTAAATTTGGAAAATGTAGTATTTGAAGCCACACACTTTACTACAGAGACAGGAACTTGCATTGATATATGTATAACTAACTGAAAAAATTTGATTAACTCAGTGGATGTCCTTACTCCAGTATGCAGTACCCATGCTCCTGTCTTAGCTGAAATTTCATTTAAAACCTTTAAACAACACTCCTTTAAAAGGCAAATAAGAAATTATAATGCTGCCGACATTGAAGGGCTTGCTGATGAACTGAATATTACAAATTGGGATGATCTAGTTTTCGATTCTGATAATATTAATGATGTGTATTCTAATTTTCTTAAAATTTTAGATGATGCTGTTAAAAAATATATACCTACCAAGACTATTACAGTTCGACCAAATGATAAACCATTCATGAATAATAAAATTAGAAACAAGATCAGACAACGTAACAGAATTCATTATAAAGCTAAAACTACAAACAATCCTGATCATTGGAAAAAATTTAGAGAAATCAGGAATGAAGTTATTGATCTAGTGAGAAAAGCAAAGGACGAATATAAATATAAGCTTACCTCTGAACTTTTAAACAAGGATATTCCTCCTGGGAAATGGTGGAGAATTGCTAAATCCATATCAAATTTTACTAAAGCCAGAGATCCACCCCCATTTTTGGAACATGATGGCCAAATTTTTATTCACCCTTCTAATAAAGTTGAAATTCTAAATACTCACTTTTCTAATATAGCTAATATTGATAATGAACCAGTTATTTCTGATAATGTTACACCTCTGCCATGTCATTTGAATGAATTTATCATAACAGAACAGGAAATTTTAGACCAGTTAAAATTTTTTAAATGTAAATAAACCAGCTGGCCCTGATGGTGTCAGTCCTAGATTACCAAAAGATATTGCTTATTCAATTTCTAAACCACTAACAATTTCTTTAACAGGTCTCTTTCAATAAAACAGGTTCCTCTCTTATGGAAGATAGCTCATGTAAGTCCAATTTTTAAAGGTAAAGGTAATCCACATTCACCCCAAAACTATCGCCCTATATCAGTAACCTGCATAGTATGTAAAATTATGGAAAAAATTCTATTTAAACACTTATTTAATTATATGAAAACAAATAATATCTTGTCAAAGTGTCAATCTGGCTTACAACCAAATGACTCGACTGTTAATCAACTGATTGAAATATATCATAATATTATTAGTAATATGGATAGGGGGAGGGATGTAAGATTTTCTTTTTGTGATGTTTCCAAGGCCTTTGACAAAGTTTGGCACAAAGGCCTTCCTTTCAAGCTTAAGCTGACTGGAGTTAACAAACAATTAATATCATGGATTGAAAGTTACCTCTCAGATCGACAACAAAAAGTTGTCTCGGAAGGTTTCTCTTCAACTCTTCAGGGTATTAAAGCAGTTGTTCCCCAAGGTTCTGTGTTGGGCCCATTCCTTTTCCTTGTTTATATTAATGATATTGTGAATGATATAAATAATGACATCCGGCTTTTCGCAGATGATACTTCCTTATTTGTAGTAGTAGAAAATGATCATACTGCAGCAGCAACTTCTCTGACGGATGACTTGAATGTTATTTCCAACTGGGCTAAAAAAATGGGCAATTCGATTTATTCCTCAAAAAACAAAAAATTTCGCCCTTTGCGCGACAAAAGAAAAATAAATATTCTATATCTTGTGTTGTCTCAAAAAATTTTTCTGAACGAAACAAAAAACCATAACCCCCCCCCCCCCCCCCCCCCATTCAAGTTAAATGGTCGGTCCCTTAAGAAATGAAAATAATACATTCCATCCACCATTTTCCAGAACAAGTTCTTTTTATAATAGTGTTATCCCTTTCACTATAAGACTATGGAATACTTTGCCCCTCACTATTACTGAATCTCCAAGTTTAAATATTTTTAAAAATAGATTGACACACTTCTATAAAACTTGGGACACCAATGCTCATTATAATTTTGGAATAAGAAAGTTTAATATAATTCATTGTCAATTAAGAAATGTGGCTAGTAACCTGAAGGCACATTTATTTAATGATTTTTTATCTGATAATACTAACTATCCAAACTGTAGTGGTTCATTAGAAGATAACAACCATTTTTTGCTTAACTGTCCTAAATTTAATAACTTACGATTTATCTTATTAGATTCCATACAGACATTAATACCAAATAATAATAATATTGACATTAATATAGATTTATTATTACATGGAAATAGATCATTTTCATATGATCTAAATACAGAAATATTTCAAGCTGTACACAAGTTCATAATTGACACTCATCGTTTCATTTAAGATGCTTCTTTTTTCAATTGCACTCCTCCCATTATACATTTATTTTGTGTTATTTTATTTTTCTTTAACTTCTTGTATGCTTAACTATTTAAAATATTTAGAAAGTCTACAAATTTCACTTCACTCGTAAATTTATTATATATGAAATATTAATGGTGTTCACAATTACATGTATTGAAGGAACATAATTATCTTATATTATTGTTAAATATACTGAATATATGCCTTGTACATGTAAAAGGAGATAGCTTGTATAGGCATAGCCTGTTGCTCAATCCTATTCATTTAGTTGTGAATAAACTATGTTTAAAACATTAGCTAGTTACAGTCTCTTGGTTGTTGTTCTAGCTATGCTAACTAGTTACAGTCTCCTGGTTGTTGTTCTAGCTACAATAGCTAGTTACAATCTCTTGGTTGTTGTTATACCAACAATATCTAGTTACAGTCTCTTGGTTGTTGTTCTATCTACAATAGCTAGTGACAGTCTCTTGGTTGTTGTTCTACCTACAATAGCTAGTTACAGTCTCTTGGTTGTTGTTCTACCTACAATAGCTAGTTACACTCTCTTGGTTGTTGTTTAGCTACAATAGCTAGTTACAGTCTATTGGTTGTTGTTCTAGCTACAATAGCTAGTTACAGTTTCTTGGTTGTTGTTTTACCTACAATATCTAGTTACAGTCTCTTGATTGTTGTTCTATCTACAATAACTAGTGACAGTTTCTTGGTTGTTGTTCTACCTACAATAACTAGTTATAGTCTCTTGGTTGTTGTTCTACCTACAATAGCTAGTTATAGTCCCTGGTTGTTGTTCTAACTACAATATCTAGTTAAGTCTCATGGTTGTTGTTCTAGCTACAATATCTAGTACAGTCTCTTGGTTGTTGTTCTAGCTACAATATCTAGTTACAGTCTCTTGGTTGTTGTTCTAGTTACAATAGCTAGTTACAGTCTCTTGTTTGTTGTTCTACCTACAAATAGCTAGTTACAGTCTCTTGGTTGCTGTTCTACCTACAGTAGCTAGTTACAGTCTCTTGGTTGTTGTTCTAGCTACAATAGCTAGTTACAGTCTCTTGGTTGTTGTTCTAGCTATAATAGCTAGTTGCAGTCTCTTGGTTGTTGTTCTACCTACAATAACTAGGTACAGTCTCTTGGTTGTTGTTCTAGTTACAATAACTAGTTAGTCTCTTGGTTGTTGTTCTACCAACAATAGCTAGTTATTTTGTCTCTTGTAGGTATACACTATAGTAATAATGTATATCCATAATGTTTCTCCTCTTGGGGTGACCCTTTATTTAAACTTTAAATCTAAACTGATATATATAGCGATGCATTTTCATATAGTGAAAATGTATAAAGAAAAAGAAGTCAAAAAATGTCAAGGATATTTTTTTTGTCAATGTGTGACGTAAAAATATTTTTGACATTTACGTCACCGAATATGGTACTGCTTTGACAACTATTTTACCTATTTTGTTCCTGTATTTAAATACTGTTATAGTGACAGCCGGAACCTTTGAACCGTAATGAGAGCGGGAGGTTTGGCGCCTTAAAATCTGATTCAACCCACCATTTCTTTAGAAATGCCCGTACCAAGTCAGGGTCATTACGGTTTTCACAGTTTTCCGGTTGTTGACTGATTTTGTCTGTTTATATAATTATGAGTTTTGACTTTCCCTTTGTAAGATTGTTCGGAGTTCGGTAATTTGTTATTACCCTTATTTAATGAACTGAACAGCAAGACCATGAAATTCAAAGAATCAATTCGTGTTTGTGTTGTACATGTACATTTGCAATTTATTTAGACCTCTTACATATCAGTGACTCAGAATGGTAGTAACACTTTATATGTTGAAACTTTAAACATCACAGGCATTTAATTCATTACAGGCTGAATTAAATTAAAGTTAACTGTGAACATCAATTTCTCTTCAAATTTCTCTTCTTCTTTTCTTTTCTTTTTTTCCCTATCTGCAAAATTTGTTTTTTGTTGACAAATTCAGAATTAACCCACATGTATATATATTTTTTCTTATGTAAATATGTCTTGTCTGATGATGAATGTTTTTTCAGAAGCGTTTCTTATATTGTGAGTGTCTTGTTTATACATATAAGTGTACACAACTATTTTGTGTTTCAATGGTTTATTATTTTATTTAACCTGGAATATGTCATTATTATGAATTATGATAGTTTTGATTAATTAATTATGCTATTAGAATATAATGCTGTAAAATGTATGAACCTGATGGTTACTGTGCTACCCATTTCTAAGTTTGGTATTGTTTCTAGTTATGTTATAAAATATGCCCTACTGATAGCTGGTATTGAGTCTAATCCAGGTCCACAATTGAATAATAAAAAAATATATAAAAATAATACACAATAATGTATGTAGTTTACTACCTAAATTAGACCTGATTGAACATGAATTTCAAGAGTATGATGTTATTTGTATATCTGAATCACATCTTGATAAATCTATTGATAATGATAAAATAAAATTAAAGAGCTTCCAAAATCCAGTTAGACTAGATAGAAATAGGCATGGTGGAGGTGTGACTATATATGTGAAGAATAGTTTATAATACAAAGTACGTACTGATCTTTCAGTTAATAATTTAGGGAACGACCATTTAACTTGAAGGGGGGGGGGGGGTTATGGTTTTTTTCCCAAAAAATATTCTGATTCCCAATGCTGCTGAAAAAAATATTCTGATTTTGGTGCAGGAAAAAAAAAATAATTTGATTCAGAGTTTTTGTCATATAACCTAATGTGGAATTCAGGATAAAAAAAATAAATATTCTAACTCTCATGTTGTCCGAAAACAAAATTCTGAACGAAACAAAAAACCATAACCCCCCCTTCAAGTTAAATGGTCGGTCCCTTAGAAATACTTTGGGTCGAAATCCGAAATAGTAATAATGACAAATCTTTAGTTGGTGTTATATATAGGCCTCCAAATTCTAATTTACCTATATGGGAGTTATTCTGTGAGTCTGTAGATAAAGCTCTTGATTCTGATTTACCACTTTTTTTAGTTGGCGACTATAATTGTGACATGTTGTCAAACTCCAGTAACTGTTTTAAAAAGATATTAAATCGTTTAAATTTGGAAAATGTAGTATTTGAAGCCACACACTTTACTACAGAGACAGGAACTTGCATTGATATATGTATAACTAACTGAAAAAATTTGATTAACTCAGTGGATGTCCTTACTCCAGTATGCAGTACCCATGCTCCTGTCTTAGCTGAAATTTCATTTAAAACCTTTAAACAACACTCCTTTAAAAGGCAAATAAGAAATTATAATACTGCCGACATTGAAGGGCTTGCTGATGAACTGAATATTACAAATTGGGATGATCTAGTTTTCGATTCTGATAATATTAATGATGTGTATTCTAATTTTCTTAAAATTTTAGATGATGCTGTTAAAAAATATATACCTACCAAGACTATTACAGTTCGACCAAATGATAAACCATTCATGAATAATAAAATTAGAAACAAGATCAGACAACGTAACAGAATTCATTATAAAGCTAAAACTACAAACAATCCTGATCATTGGAAAAAATTTAGAGAAATCAGGAATGAAGTTATTGATCTAGTGAGAAAAGCAAAGGACGAATATAAATATAAACTTACCTCTGAACTTTTAAACAAGGATATTCCTCCTGGGAAATGGTGGAGAATTGCTAAATGCATATCAAATTTTACTAAAGCCAGAGATCCACCCCCATTTTTGGAACATGATGGCCAAATTTTTATTCACCCTTCTAATAAAGTTGAAATTCTAAATACTCACTTTTCTAATATAGCTAATATTGATAATGAACCAGTTATTTCTGATAATGTTACACCTCTGCCATGTCATTTGAATGAATTTATCATAACAGAACAGGAAATTTTAGACCAGTTAAAATTTTTAAATGTAAATAAACCAGCTGGCCCTGATGGTGTCAGTCCTAGATTACCAAAAGATATTGCTTATTCAATTTCTAAACCACTAACAATTTTTTTTAACAGGTCTCTTTCAATAAAACAGGTTCCTCTCTTATGGAAGATAGCTCATGTAAGTCCAATTTTTAAAGGTAAAGGTAATCCACATTCACCCCAAAACTATCGCCCTATATCAGTAACCTGCATAGTATGTAAAATTATGGAAAAAATTCTATTTAAACACTTATTTAATTATATGAAAACAAATAATATCTTGTCAAAGTGTCAATCTGGCTTACAACCAAATGACTCAACTGTTAATCAACTGATTGAAATATATCATAATATTATTAGTAATATGGATAGGGGGAGGGATGTAAGATTTTCTTTTTGTGATGTTTCCAAGGCCTTTGACAAAGTTTGGCACAAAGGCCTTCTTTTCAAACTTAAGCTGACTGGAGTTAACAAACAATTAATATCATGGATTGAAAGTTACCTCTCAGATCGACAACAAAAAGTTGTCTCGGAAGGTTTCTCTTCAACTCTTCAGGGTATTAAAGCAGTTGTTCCCCAAGGTTCTGTGTTGGGCCCATTCCTTTTCCTTGTTTATATTAATGATATTGTGAATGATATAAATAATGACATCCGGCTTTTCGCAGATGATACTTCCTTATTTGTAGTAGTAGAAAATGATCATACTGCAGCAGCAACTTCTCTGACGGATGACTTGAATGTTATTTCCAACTGGGCTAAAAAAATGGGCAATTCGATTTATTCCTCAAAAAACAAAAAATTTCGCCCTTTGCGCGACAAAAGAAAAATAAATATTCTATATCTTGTGTTGTCTCAAAAATTTTTTCTGAACGAAACAAAAAACCATAACCCCCCCCCCCATTCAAGTTAAATGGTCGGTCCCTTAATGAATAATACAATTAGAAACAAGATCAGACAACGTAACAGAATTCATTATAAAGCTAAAACTACAAACAATCCTGATCATTGGAAAAAATTTAGAGAAATCAGGAATGAAGTTATTGATCTAGTGAGAAAAGCAAAGGACGAATATAAATATAAACTTACCTCTGAACTTTTAAACAAGGATATTCCTCCTGGGAAATGGTGGAGAATTGCTAAATGCATATCAAATTTTACTAAAGCCAGAGATCCACCCCCATTTTTGGAACATGATGGCCAAATTTTTATTCACCCTTCTAATAAAGTTGAAATTCTAAATACTCACTTTTCTAATATAGCTAATATTGATAATGAACCAGTTATTTCTGATAATGTTACACCTCTGCCATGTCATTAAAATGAATTTATCATAACAGAACAGGAAATTTTAGACCAGTTAAAAATTTTAAATGTAAATAAACCAGCTGGCCCTGTTGCTCAATCCTATTCATTTAGTTGTGAATAAAATATGTTAAAAACAATAGCTAGTTACAGTCTCTTGGTTGTTGTTCTAGCTATGCTAACTAGTTACAGTCTCCTGGTTGTTGTTCTAGCTACAATAGCTAGTTACAGTCTCTTGGTTGTTGTTCTAGCTACAATAGCTAGTGACAGTCTCTTGGTTGTTGTTCTAGCTACAATAGCTAGTTACAGTCTCTTGGATGTTGTTCTAGCTACAATATCTAGTTACAGTCTCTTGGTTGTTGTTCTACCTACAATAGCTAGTTACAGTCTCTTGGTTGTTGTTCTACCTACAATAACTAGTCACAGTCTCTTGGTTGTTCTAGCTACAATAGCTAGTTACAGTCTCTTGGTTGTTGTTATGCCAACACTATCTAATTACAGTCTCTTGGTTGTTGTTCTATCTACAATAGTTAGTGACAGTCTCTTGGTTGTTGTTCTATCTACAATAGCTAGTGACAGTCTCTTGGTTGGTGTTCTAGCTACAATAGCTAGTTACAGTCTCTTGGTTGTTGTTCTACCTACAATAGCTAGTTACAGTCTTTTGGTTGTTGTTCTACCTACAATAACTAGTTACAGTCTATTGGTTGTTGTTCTAGCTACAATAGCTAGTTACAGTCTCTTGGTTGTTGTTCTACCTACAATAGCTAGTTACAGTCTCTTGGTTATTGTTCTAGCTACAATATCTAGTTACAGTCTCTTGGTTGTTGTTCTACCTTACAATAACTAGTTACAGTTTCTTGGTTGTTGTTCTATCTACAATAACTAGTCACAGTCTCTTGGTTGTTCTTCTAGCTACAATACCTAGTTACAGTCTCTTGGTTGTTGTTATACCAACAATATCTAGTTACAGTCTCTTGGTTGTTGTTCTATCTACAATAGCTAGTGACAGTCTCTTGGTTGTTGTTCTATCTACAATAGCTAGTGACAATCTCTTGGTTGTTGTTCTAGCTACAATAGCTAGTTACATTCTCTTGGTTGTTGTTCTACCTACAATAACTAGTTATAGTCTATTGGTTGTTGTTCTAGCTACAATAGCTAGTTACAGTTTCTTGGTTGTTGTTCTAGCTACAATAGCTAGTGACAGTCTCTTGGTTGTGGTTCTAGCTACAATAACTAGTTACAGACTCTTGGTTGTTGTTCTACCTACAATAACTAGTTACAGTTTCTTGGTTGTTGTTCTAGCTACAATAGCTAGTGATAGTCTCTTGGTTGTTGTTCTAGCTACAATAGCTAGTTACAGTCTCTTGGTTGTTGATCTACCTACAATAGCTAGTTACAGTCTCTTGGTTGTTGTTCTACCTACAATAGCTATTTACAGTCTCTTGATTGTTGTTCTATCTACAATAGCTAGTTACAGTCTCCTGGTTGTTGTTCTAGCTACAATAGCTAGTTACAATCTCTTGGTTGTTGTTATACCAACAATATCTAGTTACAGTCTCTTGGTTGTTATTCTATCTACAATAGCTAGTGACAGTCTTTTGGTTGTTGTTCTAGCTACAATAGCTAGTTACAGTCTCTTGGTTGTTGTTATACCAACAATATCTAGTTACAGTCTCTTGGTTGTTGTTCTAGCTACAATAACTAGTTACGGTCTCTTGTTTGTTGTTCTAGCTACAATAACTAGTGACAGTCTCTTGGTTGTTGTTCTACCTACAATAACTAGTTAGTCTCTTGGTTGTTGTTCTAGCTACAATAACTAGTGACAGTCTCTTGGTTGTTGTTCTACCTACAATAGCTAGTTACACTCTCTTGGTTGTTGTTTAGCTACAATAGCTAGTTAGAGTCTATTGGTTGTTGTTCTAGCTACAATAGCTAGTTACAGTTTCTTGGTTGTTGTTTTACCTACAATATCTAGTTACAGTCTCTTGGTTGTTGTTCTACCTACAATAACTAGTGACAGTTTCTTGGTTGTTGTTCTACCTACAATGACTAGTTATAGTCTCTTGGTTGTTGTTCTACCTACAATGGCTAGTTATAGTCCCTGGTTGTTGTTCTAACTACAATATCTAGTTAAGTCTCATGGTTGTTGTTCTAGCTACAATATCTAGTACAGTCTCTTGGTTGTTGTTCTAGCTACAATATTTAGTTACAGTCTCTTGGTTGTTGTTCTAGTTACAATAGCTAGTTACAGTCTCTTGTTTGTTGTTCTACCTACAAATAGCTAGTTACAGTCTCTTGGTTGTTGTTCTAGCTACAATAACTAGCTACGGTCTCTTGTTTGTTGTTCTAGCTACAATAACTAGTGACAGTCTCTTGGTTGTTGTTCTACCTACAATAACTAGTTAGTCTCTTGGTTGTTGTTCTAGCTACAATAACTAGTGACAGTCTCTTGGTTGTTGTTCTACCTACAATAGCTAGTTACACTCTCTTGGTTGTTGTTTAGCTACAATAGCTAGTTACAGTCTATTGGTTGTTGTTTTAGCTACAATAGCTAGTTACAGTTTCTTGGTTGTTGTTCTACCTACAATAACTAGTGACAGTTTCTTGGTTGTTGTTCTACCTACAATAACTAGTTATAGTCTCTTGGTTGTTGTTCTACCTACAATAGCTAGTTATAGTCCCTGGTTGTTGTTCTAACTACAATATCTAGTTAAGTCTCATGGTTGTTGTTCTAGCTACAATATCTAGTACAGTCTCTTGGTTGTTGTTCTAGCTACAATATCTAGTTACAGTCTCTTGGTTGTTGTTCTAGTTACAATAGCTAGTTACAGTCTCTTGTTTGATGTTCTACCTACAAATAGCTAGTTACAGTCTCTTGGTTGCTGTTCTAACTACAATATCTAGTTAAGTCTCATGGTTGTTGTTCTAGCTACAATATCTAGTACAGTCTCTTGGTTGTTGTTCTAGCTACAATATCTAGTTACAGTCTCTTGGTTGTTGTTCTAGTTACAATAGCTAGTAACAGTCTCTTGTTTGTTGTTCTACCTACAAATAGCTAGTTACAGTCTCTTGGTTGCTGTTCTACCTACAGTAGCTAGTTACAGTCTCTTGGTTGTTGTTCTAGCTACAATAGCTAGTTACAGTCTCTTGGTTGTTGTTCTAGCTATAATAGCTAGTTGCAGTCTCTTGGTTGTTGTTCTACCTACAATAACTAGGTACAGTCTCTTGGTAGTTGTTCTAGTTACAATAACTAGTTAGTCTCTTGGTTGTTGTTCTACCAACAATAGCTAGTTATTTTGTCTCTTGTAGGTATACACTATAGTAATAATGTATATCCATAATGTTTCTCCTCTTGGGGTGACCCTTTATTTAAACTTTAAATTTAAACTGATATATATAGCGATGCATTTTCATATAGTGAAAATGTATAAAGATAAAGAAGTCAAAAAATGTCAAGGATATTTTTTTTGTCAATGTGTGACGTAAAAATATTTTTGACATTTACGTCACCGAATATGGTACTGCTTTGACAACTATTTTACCTATTTTGTTCCTGTATTTAAATACTGTTATAGTGACAGCCGGAACCTTTGAACCGTAATGAGAGCGGGAGGTTTGGCGCCTTAAAATCTGATTCAACCCACCATTTCTTTAGAAATGCCCGTACCAAGTCAGGGTCATTACGGTTTTCACAGTTTTCCGGTTGTTGACTGATTTTGTCTGTTTATATAATTATGAGTTTTGACTTTCCCTTTGTAAGATTGTTCGGAGTTCGGTAGTTTGTTATTACCCTTATTTAATGAACTGAACAGCAAGACCATGAAATTCAAAGAATCAATTCGTGTTTGTGTTGTACATGTACATTTGCAATTTATTTAGACCTCTTACATATCAGTGACTCAGAATGGTAGTAACACTTTATATGTTGAAACTTTAAACATCACAGGCATTTAATTCATTACAGGCTGAATTAAATTAAAGTTAACTGTGAACATCAATTTCTCTTCAAATTTCTCTTCTTCTTTTCTTTTCTTTTTTTCCCTATCTGCAAAATTTGTTTTTTGTTGACAAATTCAGAATTAACCCACATGTATATATATTTTTTCTTATGTAAATATGTCTTGTCTGATGATGAATGTTTTTTCAGAAGCGTTTCTTATATTGTGAGTGTCTTGTTTATACATATAAGTGTACACAACTATTTTGTGTTTCAATGGTTTATTATTTTATTTAACCTGGAATATGTCATTATTATGAATTATGATAGTTTTGATTAATTAATTATGCTATTAGAATATAATGCTGTAAAATGTATGAACCTGATGGTTACTGTGCTACCCATTTCTAAGTTTGGTATTGTTTCTAGTTATGTTATAAAATATGCCCTACTGATAGCTGGTATTGAGTCTAATCCAGGTCCACAATTGAATAATAAAAAAAAATATAAAAATAATACACAATAATGTATGTAGTTTACTACCTAAATTAGACCTGATTGAACATGAATTTCAAGAGTATGATGTTATTTGTATATCTGAATCACATCTTGATAAATCTATTGATAATGATAAAATAAAATTAAAGAGTTTCCAAAATCCAGTTAGACTAGATAGAAATAGGCATGGTGGAGGTGTGACTATATATGTGAAGAATAGTTTATAATACAAAGTACGTACTGATCTTTCAGTTAATAATTTAGGGAACGACCATTTAACTTGAAGGGGGGGGGGGGGTTATGGTTTTTTTTCCCAAAAAATATTCTGATTCCCAATGTTGCTGAAAAAAATATTCTGATTTTGGTGCAGGAAAAAAAAAATAATTTGATTCAGAGTTTTTGTCATATAACCTAATGTGGAATTCAGGATAAAAAAAATAAATATTCTAACTCTCATGTTGTCCGAAAACAAAATTCTGAACGAAACAATAAACCAAAAACCCCCCTTCAAGTTAAATGGTCGGTCCCTTAGAAATACTTTGGGTCGAAATCCGAAATAGTAATAATGACAAATCTTTAGTTGGTGTTATATATAGGCCTCCAAATTCTAATTTACCTATATGGGAGTTATTCTGTGAGTCTGTAGATAAAGCTCTTGATTCTGATTTACCACTTTTTTTAGTTGGCGACTATAATTGTGACATGTTGTCAAACTCCAGTAACTATTTTAAAAAGATATTAAATCGTTTAAATTTGGAAAATGTAGTATTTGAAGCCACACACTTTACTACAGAGACAGGAACTTGCATTGATATATGTATAACTAACTGAAAAAATTTGATTAACTCAGTGGATGTCCTTACTCCAGTATGCAGTACCCATGCTCCTGTCTTAGCTGAAATTTCATTTAAAACCTTTAAACAACACTCCTTTAAAAGGCAAATAAGAAATTATAATGCTGCCGACATTGAAGGGCTTGCTGATGAACTGAATATTACAAATTGGGATGATCTAGTTTTCGATTCTGATAATATTAATGATGTGTATTCTAATTTTCTTAAAATTTTAGATGATGCTGTTAAAAAATATATACCTACCAAGACTATTACAGTTCGACCAAATGATAAACCATTCATGAATAATAAAAGTAGAAACAAGATCAGACAACGTAACAGAATTCATTATAAAGCTAAAACTACAAACAATCCTGATCATTGGAAAAAATTTAGAGAAATCAGGAATGAAGTTA
Organism: Bathymodiolus brooksi; assembly: GCA_963680875.1. Taxonomy (NCBI): domain Eukaryota; kingdom Metazoa; phylum Mollusca; class Bivalvia; order Mytilida; family Modiolidae; genus Bathymodiolus; species Bathymodiolus brooksi. The sequence goes on along the minus strand of OY804577.1, from coordinate 13,308,687 downwards.
TTGATCTAGTGAGAAAAGCAAAGGACGAATATAAATATAAGCGTACCTCTGAACTTTTAAACAAGGATATTCCTCCTGGGAAATGGTGGAGAATTGCTAAATCCATATCAAATTTTACTAAAGCCAGAGATCCACCCCCATTTTTGGAACATGATGGCCAAATTTTTATTCACCCTTCTAATAAAGTTGAAATTCTAAATACTCACTTTTCTAATATAGCTAATATTGATAATGAACCAGTTATTTCTGATAATGTTACACCTCTGCCATGTCATTTGAATGAATTTATCATAACAGAACAGGAAATTTTAGACCAGTTAAATTTTTTTAAATGTAAATAAACCAGCTGGCCCTGATGGTGTCAGTCCTAGATTACCAAAAGATATTGCTTATTCAATTTCTAAACCACTAACAATTTCTTTAACAGGTCTCTTTCAATAAAACAGGTTCCTCTCTTATGGAAGATAGCTCATGTAAGTCCAATTTTTAAAGGTAAAGGTAATCCACATTCACCCCAAAACTATCGCCCTATATCAGTAACCTGCATAGTATGTAAAATTATGGAAAAAATTATATTTAAACACTTATTTAATTATATGAAAACAAATAATATCTTGTCAAAGTGTCAATCTGGCTTACAACCAAATGACTCAACTGTTAATCAACTGATTGAAATATATCATAATATTATTAGTAATATGGATAGGGGGAGGGATGTAAGATTTTCTTTTTGTGATGTTTCCAAGGCCTTTGACAAAGTTTGGCACAAAGGCCTTCTTTTCAAACTTAAGCTGACTGGAGTTAACAAACAATTAATATCATGGATTGAAAGTTACCTCTCAGATCGACAACAAAAAGTTGTCTCGGAAGGTTTCTCTTCAACTCTTCAGGGTATTAAAGCAGTTGTTCCCCAAGGTTCTGTGTTGGGCCCATTCCTTTTCCTTGTTTATATTAATGATATTGTGAATGATATAAATAATGACATCCGGCTTTTCGCAGATGATACTTCCTTATTTGTAGTAGTAGAAAATGATCATACTGCAGCAGCAACTTCTCTGACGGATGACTTGAATGTTATTTCCAACTGGGCTAAAAAAATGGGCAATTCGATTTATTCCTCAAAAAACAAAAAATTTCGCCCTTTGCGCGACAAAAGAAAAATAAATATTCTATATCTTGTGTTGTCTCAAAATTTTTTTCTGTACGAAACAAAAAACCATAACCCCCCCCCCCCCCCCATTCAAGTTAAATGGTCGGTCCCTTAATGAATAATACAATTAGAAACAAGATCAGACAACGTAACAGAATTCATTATAAAGCTAAAACTACAAACAATCCTGATCATTGGAAAAAATTTAGAGAAATCAGGAATGAAGTTATTGATCTAGTGAGAAAAGCAAAGGACGAATATAAATATAAACTTACCTCTGAACTTTTAAACAAGGATATTCCTCCTGGGAAATGGTGGAGAATTGCTAAATCCATATCAAATTTTACTAAAGCCAGAGATCCACCCCCATTTTTGGAACATGATGGCCAAATTTTTATTCACCCTTCTAATAAAGTTGAAATTCTAAATACTCACTTTTCTAATATAGCTAATATTGATAATGAACCAGTTATTTCTGATAATGTTACACCTCTGCCATGTCATTTAAATGAATTTATCATAACAGAACAGGAAATTTTAGACCAGTTAAAAATTTTAAATGTAAATAAACCAGCTGGCCCTGTTGCTCAATCCTATTCATTTAGTTGTGAATAAAATATGCTAAAAACAATAGCTAGTTACAGTCTCTTGGTTGTTGTTCTAGCTATGCTAACTAGTTACAGTCTCCTGGTTGTTGTTCTAGCTACAATAGCTAGTGACAGTCTCTTGGTTGTTGTTCTAGCTACAATAGCTAGTTACAGTCTCTTGGATGTTGTTCTAGCTACAATATCTAGTTACAGTCTCTTGGTTGTTGTTCTACCTACAATAACTAGTCACAGTCTCTTGGTTGTTCTAGCTACAATAGCTAGTTACAGTCTCTTGGTTGTTGTTTTACCAACACTATCTAATTACAGTCTCTTGGTTGTTGTTCTATCTACAATAGCTAGTGACAGTCTCTTGGTTGTTGTTCTACCTACAATAGCTAGTTACAGTCTCTTGGATGTTGTTCTAGCTACAATATCTAGTTACAGTCTCTTGGTTGTTGTTCTACCTACAATAGCTAGTTACAGTCTCTTGGTTGTTGTTCTACCTACAATAACTAGTCACAGTCTCTTGGTTGTTCTAGCTACAATAGCTAGTTACAGTCTCTTGGTTGTTGTTATACCAACACTATCTAATTACAGTCTCTTGGTTGTTGTTCTATCTACAATAGCTAGTGACAGTCTCTTGGTTGTTGTTCTATCTACAATAGCTAGTGACAGTCTCTTGGTTGGTGTTCTAGCTACAATAGCTAGTTACAGTCTCTTGGTTGTTGTTCTACCTACAATAGCTAGTTACAGTCTTTTGGTTGTTGTTCTACCTACAATAACTAGCTACAGTCTATTGGTTGTTGTTCTAGCTACAATAGCTAGTTACAGTCTCTTGGTTGTTGTTCTACCTACAATAGCTAGTTACAGTCTCTTGGTTGTTGTTCTAGCTACAATATCTAGTTACAGTCTCTTGGTTGTTGTTCTACCTTACAATAGCTAGTTACAGTTTCTTGGTTGTTGTTCTATCTACAATAACTAGTCACAGTCTCTTGGTTGTTCTTCTAGCTACAATACCTAGTTACAGTCTCTTGGTTGTTGTTATACCAACAATATCTAGTTACAGTCTCTTGGTTGTTGTTCTATCTACAATAGCTAGTGACAGTCTCTTGGTTGTTGTTCTATCTACAATAGCTAGTGACAATCTCTTGGTTGTTGTTCTAGCTACAATAGCTAGTTACATTCTCTTGGTTGTTGTTCTACCTACAATAACTAGTTATAGTCTATTGGTTGTTGTTCTAGCTACAATAGCTAGTTACAGTTTCTTGGTTGTTGTTCTAGCTACAATAGCTAGTGACAGTCTCTTGGTTGTGGTTCTAGCTACAATAACTAGTTACAGACTCTTGGTTGTTGTTCTACCTACAATAACTAGTTACAGTTTCTTGGTTGTTGTTCTAGCTACAATAGCTAGTGATAGTCTCTTGGTTGTTGTTCTAGCTACAATAGCTAGTTACAGTCTCTTGGTTGTTGATCTACCTACAATAGCTAGTTACAGTCTCTTGGTTGTTGTTCTACCTACAATAGCTAATTACAGTCTCTTGATTGTTGTTCTATCTACAATAGCTAGTTACAGTCTCTTGGTTGTTGTTCTAGCTACAATATCTAGTTACAGTCTCTTGGTTGTTGTTCTACCTACAATAGCTAGTTACAGTCTCTTGGATGTTGCTCTACCTACAATAACTAGCTACGGTCTCTTGGTTGTTGTTCTACCTACAATAACTAGTTAGTCTCTTGGTTGTTGTTCTAGCTACAATAACTAGTGACAGTCTCTTGGTTGTTGTACTACCTACAATAACTAGTTACAGTCACTTGGTTGTTGTTCCAACTACAATAGCAAGTTACAGTCTCTTGGTTGTTGTTCTAGCTACAATAGCTAGTTACAGTCTCTAGGTTGTTGTTCTAGCTACAATATCTAGTTAGTCTCTTAGTTGTTGTTCTAGCTACAATAGCTAGTTACAGTCTCTTGGTTGTTGTTCTACCTACAATAGCTAATTACAGTCTCTTGGTTGTTGTTCTGGCTACAATAGTTAGTTACAGTCTCTTGGTTGTTGTTCTACCTACAATAACTAGCTACAGTCTCTTGGTTGTTGTTCTAGCTACACTAGCTAGTCATAGTCCCCTGGCCTTTGTTCTACCTACAATAGCTAGTTACAGTCTCTTGGCTTGTTGTTCTACCTACAATAGCTAGTTACAGTCTCTTGGTTGTTGTTCTAGCTACAATAGCTAGTTACAGTCTCTTGGTTGTTGTTCTAGCTACAATAGCTAGTTACAGTCCCTTGGTTGTTGTTCTAGCTTCAATAGGTAGTTAGTCTCTTGGTTGTTGTTCTAGTTACAATAGCTAGTTACAGTCTCTTGGTTGTTGTTCTAGCTACAATAGCTAGTTACAGTCTCTTGGTTGTTGTTCTACCTACAATGGCTAGTTATAATCTCTTGATTGTTCTTCTAGCTACAATAGATAGTTACAGTCTCTTGGATGTTGTTCTAGCTACAATAGCTAGTTACAGTCTCCTGGTTGTTGTTCTACCTACAATATCTAGTTACAATCTCTTGGTTGTTGTTCTACCTACAATAGCTAGTTACAGTCTCTTGGTTGTTGTTCTAGTTACAATATCTAGTTAGAGTTTCTTGGTTGTTGTTCTACCTACAGTAACTAGTTACGGTCTCTTGGTTGTTGTTCTACCTACAATAGCTAGTTACAGTCTCTTGGATGTTGCTCTACCTACAATAACTAGTTACGGTCTCTTGTTTGTTGTTCTAGCTACAATAACTAGTGACAGTCTCTTGGTTGTTGTTCTACCTACAATAACTAGTTAGTCTCTTGGTTGTTGTTCAAGCTACAATAACTAGTGACAGTCTCTTGGTTGTTGTTCTACCTACAATAGCTAGTTACAGTCTCTTGGTTGTTGTTTTACCAACAATATCTAGTTACAGTCTCTTGGTTGTTGTTCTACCTACAATAACTAGTCAGAGTCTCTTGGTTGTTGTTCTAGCTACAATATCTAGTGACAGTCTCTTGGTTGTTGTTCTACCTACAATAGCTAGTTACAGTCTCTTGGTTGTTGTTCTACCTACAATAACTAGTTACAGTCACTTGGTTGTTGTTCTAGCTACAATAGCTAGTTGCAGTCTCTTGGTTGTTGTTCTAACTACAATACCAAGTTACAGTATCTTGGTTGTTGTTCTAGCTACAATAGCTAGTTACAGTCTCTTGGTTGTTGTTCTACCTACAATAGCTAGTAACAGTCTCTTGGTTGTTGTTCTACCTACAATAACTAGTTACAGTCACTTGGTTGTTGTTCTATCTACAATAGCAAGATACAGTCTCTTGGTTGTTATTCTAGCTACAATAACTAGTTACAGTTTCTTGGTTGTTGTTCTAGCTACAATATCTAGTTAGTCTCTTAGTTGTTGTTCTAGTTACAATAGCTAGTTACAGTCTCTTGGTTGTTGTTCTACCTACAATAGCTAATTACAGTCTCTTGATTGTTGTTCTACCTACAATGGCTAGTTACAATCTCTTGATTGTTCTTCTAGCTACAATAGCTAGTTACAGTCTCTTGGATGTTGTTCTAGCTACAATAGCTAGTTACAGTCTCCTGGTTGTTGTTCTACCTACAATATCTAGTTACAATCTCTTGGTTGTTGTTCTAGCTACAATAGCTAGTTACAGTCTCTTGGTTGTTGTTCTAGTTACAATATCTAGTTAGAGTTTCTTGGTTGATGTTCTACCTACAGTAACTAGTTACGGTCTCTTGGTTGTTGTTCTATTTACAATAGCTAGTTACAGTCTCTTGGATGTTGCTCTACCTACAATAACAAGCTACGGTCTCTTGGTTGTTGTACTACCTACAATAACTAGTTAGTCTCTTGGTTGTTGTTCTAGCTACAATAACTAGTGACAGTCTCTTGGTTGTTGTTCTACCTACAATAACTAGTTACAGTCACTTGGTTGTTGTTCCAACTACAATAGCAAGTTACAGTCTCTTGGTTGTTGTTCTAGCTACAATAGCTAGTTACAGTCTCTTGGTTGTTGTTCTAGCTACAATATCTAGTTAGTCTCTTAGTTGTTGTTCTAGTTACAATAGCTAGTTACAGTCTCTTGGTTGTTGTTATACCTACAATAGCTAATTACAGTCTCTTGGTTGTTGTTCTGGCTACAATAGTTAGTTACAGTCTCTTGGTTGTTGTTCTACCTACAATAACTAGCTACAGTCTCTTGGTTGTTGTTCTAGCTACACTAGCTTGTCATAGTCCCCTGCCCGTTGTTCTACCTACGATAGCTAGTTACAGTCTCTTGGCTTGTTGTTCTACCTACAATAGCTAGTTACAGTCTCTTGGTTGTTGTTCTAGCTACAATAGCTAGTTACAGTTTCTTGGTTGTTGTTCTAGCTACAATAGCTAGTTACAGTCTCTTGGTTGTTGTTCTAGCTACAATAGGTAGTTAGTCTCTTGGTTGTTGTTCTAGTTACAATAGCTAGTTACAGTCTCTTGGTTGTTGTTCTAGCTACAATAGCTAGTTACAGTCTCTTGATTGTTGTTCTACCTACAATGGCTAGTTACAATCTCTTGATTGTTCTTCTAGCTACAATAGCTAGTTACAGTCTCTTGGATGTTGTTCTAGCTACAATAGCTAGTTACAGTCTCCTGGTTGTTGTTCTACCTACAATATCTAGTTACAATCTCTTGGTTGTTGTTCTACCTACAATAGCTAGTTACAGTCTCTTGGTTGTTGTTCTAGTTACAATATTTAGTTAGAGTTTCTTGGTTGATGTTCTACCTACAGTAACTAGTTACGGTCTCTTGGTTGTTGTTCTACCTACAATAGCTAGTTACAGTCTCTTGGATGTTGCTCTACCTACAATAACTAGTTACGGTCTCTTGTTTGATGTTCTAGCTACAATAACTAGTGACAGTCTCTTGGTTGTTGTTCTACCTACCATAACTAGTTAGTCTCTTGGTTGTTGTTCAAGCTACAATAACTAGTGACAGTCTCTTGGTTGTTGTTCTACCTACAATAGCTAGTTACAGTCTCTTGGTTGTTGTTATACCAACAATATCTAGTTACAGTCTCTTGGTTTTTGTTCTACCTACAATAACTAGTCAGAGTCTCTTGGTTGTTGTTCTAGCTACAATAGCTAGTGACAGTCTCTTGGTTGTTGTTCTACCTACAATAGCTAGTTACAGTCTCTTGGATGTTGCTCTACATACAATAACTAGTTACGGTCTCTTGTTTGTTGTTCTAGCTACAATAACTAGTGACAGTCTCTTGGTTGTTGTTCTACCTACAATAACTAGTTAGTCTCTTGGTTGTTGTTCAAGCTACAATAACTAGTGACAGTCTCTTGGTTGTTGTTCTAGCTACAATAGCTAGTTACAGTCTCCTGGTTGTTGTTCTACCTACAATATCTAGTTACAATCTCTTGGTTGTTGTTCTAGCTACAATAGCTAGTTACAGTCTCTTGGTTGTTGTTCTAGTTACAATATCTAGTTAGAGTTTCTTGGTTGATGTTCTACCTACAGTAACTAGTTACGGTCTCTTGGTTGTTGTTCTATTTACAATAGCTAGTTACAGTCTCTTGGATGTTGCTCTACCTACAATAACAAGTTACGGTCTCTTGGTTGTTGTACTACCTACAATAACTAGTTAGTCTCTTGGTTGTTGTTCTAGCTACAATAACTAGTGACAGTCTCTTGGTTGTTGTTCTACCTACAATAACTAGTTACAGTCACTTGGTTGTTGTTCCAATTACAATAGCAAGTTACAGTCTCTTGGTTGTTGTTCTAGCTACAATAGCTAGTTACAGTCTCTTGGTTGTTGTTCTAGCTACAATATCTAGTTAGTCTCTTAGTTGTTGTTCTAGTTACAATAGCTAGTTACAGTCTCTTGGTTGTTGTTCTACCTACAATAGCTAATTACAGTCTCTTGGTTGTTGTTCTGGCTACAATAGTTAGTTACAGTCTCTTGGTTGTTGTTCTACCTACAATAACTAGCTACAGTCTCTTGGTTGTTGTTCTAGCTACACTAGCTTGTCATAGTCCCCTGCCCGTTGTTCTACCTACGATAGCTAGTTACAGTCTCTTGGCTTGTTGTTCTACCTACAATAGCTAGTTACAGTCTCTTGGTTGTTGTTCTAGCTACAATAGCTAGTTACAGTTTCTTGGTTGTTGTTCTAGCTACAATAGCTAGTTACAGTCTCTTGGTTGTTGTTCTAGCTACAATAGGTAGTTAGTCTCTTGGTTGTTGTTCTAGCTACAATAGCTAGTTACAGTTTCTTGGTTGTTGTACTAGCTACAATAGCTAGTTACAGTCTCTTGGTTGTTGTTCTAGCTACAATAGGTAGTTAGTCTCTTGGTTGTTGTTCTAGTTACAATAGCTAGTTACAGTCTCTTGGTTGTTGATCTAGCTACAATAGCTAGTTACAGTCTCTTGATTGTTGTTCTACCTACAATGGCTAGTTACAATCTCTTGATTGTTCTTCTAGCTACAATAGATAGTTACAGTCTCTTGGATGTTGTTCTAGCTACAATAGCTAGTTACAGTCTCCTGGTTGTTGTTCTACCTACAATATCTAGTTACAATCTCTTGGTTGTTGTTCTACCTACAATAGCTAGTTACAGTCTCTTGGTTGTTGTTCTAGTTACAATATTTAGTTAGAGTTTCTTGGTTGATGTTCTACCTACAGTAACTAGTTACGGTCTCTTGGTTGTTGTTCTACCTACAATAGCTAGTTACAGTCTCTTGGATGTTGCTCTACCTACAATAACTAGTTACGGTCTCTTGTTTGATGTTCTAGCTACAATAACTAGTGACAGTCTCTTGGTTGTTGTTCTACCTACAATAACTAGTTAGTCTCTTGGTTGTTGTTCAAGCTACAATAACTAGTGACAGTCTCTTGGTTGTTGTTCTACCTACAATAGCTAGTTACAGTCTCTTGGTTGTTGTTATACCAACAATATCTAGTTACAGTCTCTTGGTTTTTGTTCTACCTACAATAACTAGTCAGAGTCTCTTGGTTGTTGTTCTAGCTACAATAGCTAGTGACAGTCTCTTGGTTGTTGTTCTACCTACAATAGCTAGTTACAGTCTCTTGGATGTTGCTCTACATACAATAACTAGTTACGGTCTCTTGTTTGTTGTTCTAGCTACAATAACTAGTGACAGTCTCTTGGTTGTTGTTCTACCTACAGTAACTAGTTAGTCTCTTGGTTGTTGTTCAAGCTACAATAACTAGTGACAGTCTCTTGGTTGTTGTTCTAGCTACAATAGCTAGTTACAGTCTCCTGGTTGTTGTTCTACCTACAATATCTAGTTACAATCTCTTGGTTGTTGTTCTAGCTACAATAGCTAGTTACAGTCTCTTGGTTGTTGTTCTAGTTACAATATCTAGTTAGAGTTTCTTGGTTGATGTTCTACCTACAGTAACTAGTTACGGTCTCTTGGTTGTTGTTCTATTTACAATAGCTAGTTACAGTCTCTTGGATGTTGCTCTACCTACAATAACAAGTTACGGTCTCTTGGTTGTTGTACTACCTACAATAACTAGTTAGTCTCTTGGTTGTTGTTCTAGCTACAATAACTAGTGACAGTCTCTTGGTTGTTGTTCTACCTACAATAACTAGTTACAGTCACTTGGTTGTTGTTCCAACTACAATAGCAAGTTACAGTCTCTTGGTTGTTGTTCTAGCTACAATAGCTAGTTACAGTCTCTTGGTTGTTGTTCTAGCTACAATATCTAGTTAGTCTCTTAGTTGTTGTTCTAGTTACAATAGCTAGTTACAGTCTCTTGGTTGTTGTTCTACCTACAATAGCTAATTACAGTCTCTTGGTTGTTGTTCTGGCTACAATAGTTAGTTACAGTCTCTTGGTTGTTGTTCTACCTACAATAACTAGCTACAGTCTCTTGGTTGTTGTTCTAGCTACACTAGCTTGTCATAGTCCCCTGCCCGTTGTTCTACCTACGATAGCTAGTTACAGTCTCTTGGCTTGTTGTTCTACCTACAATAGCTAGTTACAGTCTCTTGGTTGTTGTTCTAGCTACAATAGCTAGTTACAGTTTCTTGGTTGTTGTTCTAGCTACAATAGCTAGTTACAGTCTCTTGGTTGTTGTTCTAGCTACAATAGGTAGTTAGTCTCTTGGTTGTTGTTCTAGTTACAATAGCTAGTTACAGTCTCTTGGTTGTTGTTCTAGCTACAATAGCTAGTTACAGTCTCTTGGATGTTGTTCTACCTACAATGGCTAGTTACAATCTCTTGATTGTTCTTCTAGCTACAATAGATAGTTACAGTCTCTTGGATGTTGTTCTAGCTACAATAGCTAGTTACAGTCTCCTGGTTGTTGTTCTACCTACAATATCTAGTTACAATCTCTTGGTTGTTGTTCTACCTACAATAGCTAGTTACAGTCTTTTGGTTGTTGTTCTAGTTACAATATTTAGTTAGAGTTTCTTGGTTGATGTTCTACCTACAGTAACTAGTTACGGTCTCTTGGTTGTTGTTCTACCTACAATAGCTAGTTACAGTCTCTTGGATGTTGCTCTACCTACAATAACTAGTTACGGTCTCTTGTTTGATGTTCTAGCTACAATAACTAGTGACAGTCTCTTGGTTGTTGTTCTACCTACAATAACTAGTTAGTCTCTTGGTTGTTGTTCAAGCTACAATAACTAGTGACAGTCTCTTGGTTGTTGTTCTACCTACAATAGCTAGTTACAGTCTCTTGGTTGTTGTTATACCAACAATATCTAGTTACAGTCTCTTGGTTTTTGTTCTACCTACAATAACTAGTCAGAGTCTCTTGGTTGTTGTTCTAGCTACAATAGCTAGTGACAGTCTCTTGGTTGTTGTTCTACCTACAATAGCTAGTTACAGTCTCTTGGATGTTGCTCTACATACAATAACTAGTTACGGTCTCTTGTTTGTTGTTCTAGCTACAATAACTAGTGACAGTCTCTTGGTTGTTGTTCTACCTACAATAACTAGTTAGTCTCTTGGTTGTTGTTCAAGCTACAATAACTAGTGACAGTCTCTTGGTTGTTGTTCTACCTACAATAGCTAGTTACAGTCTCTTGGTTGATGTTTTACCAACAATATCTAGTTACAGTCTCTTGGTTGTTGTTCTACCTACAATAACTAGTCAGAGTCTCTTGGTTGTTGTTCTAGCTACAATAGATAGTGACAGTCTCTTGGTTGTTGTTCTAGCTACAATAGCTAGTTACAGTCTCTTGGATGTTGTTCTAGCTACAATAGCTAGTTACAGTCCCCTGGTTGTTGTTCTACCTACAATATCTAGTTACAATCTCTTGGTTGTTGTTCTAGCTACAATAGCTAGTTACAGTCTCTTGGTTGTTGTTCTAGTTACAATATCTAGTTAGAGTTTCTTGGTTGATGTTCTACCTACAGTAACTAGTTACGGTCTCTTGGTTGTTGTTCTATTTACAATAGCTAGTTACAGTCTCTTGGATGTTGCTCTACCTACAATAACAAGTTACCGTCTCTTGTTTGTTGTACTACCTACAATAACTAGTTAGTCTCTTGGTTGTTGTTCTAGCTACAATAACTAGTGACAGTCTCTTGGTTGTTGTTCTACCTACAATAACTAGTTACAGTCACTTGGTTGTTGTTCCAACTACAATAGCAAGTTACAGTCTCTTGGTTGTTGTTCTAGCTACAATAGCTAGTTACAGTCTCTTGGTTGTTGTTCTAGCTACAATATCTAGTTAGTCTCTTAGTTGTTGTTCTAGTTACAATAGCTAGTTACAGTCTCTTGGTTGTTGTTCTAGTTACAATATTTAGTTAGAGTTTCTTGGTTGATGTTCTACCTACAGTAACTAGTTACGGTCTCTTGGTTGTTGTTCTACCTACAATAGCTAGTTACAGTCTCTTGGATGTTGCTCTACCTACAATAACTAGTTACGGTCTCTTGTTTGATGTTCTAGCTACAATAACTAGTGACAGTCCCTTGGTTGTTGTTCTACCTACAATAACTAGTTAGTCTCTTGGTTGTTGTTCAAGCTACAATAACTAGTGACAGTCTCTTGGTTGTTGTTCTACCTACAATAGCTAGTTACAGTCTCTTGGTTGTTGTTATACCAACAATATCTAGTTACAGTCTCTTGGTTTTTGTTCTACCTACAATAACTAGTCAGAGTCTCTTGGTTGTTGTTCTAGCTACAATAGCTAGTGACAGTCTCTTGGTTGTTGTTCTACCTACAATAGCTAGTTACAGTCTCTTGGATTTTGCTCTACATACAATAACTAGTTACGGTCTCTTGTTTGTTGTTCTAGCTACAATAACTAGTGACAGTCTCTTGGTTGTTGTTCTACCTACAATAACTAGTTAGTCTCTTGGTTGTTGTTCAAGCTACAATAACTAGTGACAGTCTCTTGGTTGTTGTTCTACCTACAATAGCTAGTTACAGTCTCTTGGTTGATGTTTTACCAACAATATCTAGTTACAGTCTCTTGGTTGTTGTTCTACCTACAATAACTAGTCAGAGTCTCTTGGTTGTTGTTCTAGCTACAATAGCTAGTGACAGTCTCTTGGTTGTTGTTCTAGCTACAATAGCTAGTTACAGTCTCTTGGATGTTGTTCTAGCTACAATAGCTAGTTACAGTCTCCTGGTTGTTGTTCTACCTACAATATCTAGTTACAATCTCTTGGTTGTTGTTCTAGCTACAATAGCTAGTTACAGTCTCTTGGTTGTTGTTCTAGTTACAATATCTAGTTAGAGTTTCTTGGTTGATGTTCTACCTACAGTAACTAGTTACGGTCTCTTGGTTGTTGTTCTATTTACAATAGCTAGTTACAGTCTCTTGGATGTTGCTCTACCTACAATAACAAGTTACGGTCTCTTGGTTGTTGTACTACCTACAATAACTAGTTAGTCTCTTGGTTGTTGTTCTAGCTACAATAACTAGTGACAGTCTCTTGGTTGTTGTTCTACCTACAATAACTAGTTACAGTCACTTGGTTGTTGTTCCAACTACAATAACAAGTTACAGTCTCTTGGTTGTTGTTCTAGCTACAATAGCTAGTTACAGTCTCTTGGTTGTTGTTCTAGCTACAATATCTAGTTAGTCTCTTAGTTGTTGTTCTAGTTACAATAGCTAGTTACAGTCTCTTGGTTGTTGTTCTACCTACAATAGCTAATTACAGTCTCTTGGTTGTTGTTCTGGCTACAATAGTTAGTTACAGTCTCTTGGTTGTTGTTCTACCTACAATAACTAGCTACAGTCTCTTGGTTGTTGTTCTAGCTACACTAGCTAGTCATAGTCCCCTGCCCGTTGTTCTACCTACGATAGCTAGTTACAGTCTCTTGGCTTGTTGTTCTACCTACAATAGCTAGTTACAGTCTCTTGGTTGTTGTTCTAGCTACAATAGCTAGTTACAGTTTCTTGGTTGTTGTTCTAGCTACAATAGCTAGTTACAATCTCTTGGTTGTTGTTCTAGCTACAATAGGTAGTTAGTCTCTTGGTTGTTGTTCTAGTTACAATAGCTAGTTACAGTCTCTTGGTTGTTGTTCTAGCTACAATAGCTAGTTACAGTCTCTTGGTTGTTGTTCTACCTACAATGGCTAGTTACAATCTCTTGATTGTTCTTCTAGCTACAATAGATAGTTACAGTCTCTTGGATGTTGTTCTAGCTAAAATAGCTAGTTACAGTCTCCTGGTGGTTGTTCTACCTACAATATCTAGTTACAATCTCTTGGTTGTTGTTCTACCTACAATAGCTAGTTACAGTCTCTTGGTTGTTGTTCTAGTTACAATATTTAGTTAGAGTTTCTTGGTTGATGTTCTACCTACAGTAACTAGTTACGGTCTCTTGGTTGTTGTTCTACCTACAATAGCTAGTTACAGTCTCTTGGATGTTGCTCTACCTACAATAACTAGTTACGGTCTCTTGTTTGATGTTCTATCTACAATAACTAGTGACAGTCTCTTGGTTGTTGTTCTACCTACAATAACTAGTTAGTCTCTTGGTTGTTGTTCAAGCTACAATAACTAGTGACAGTCTCTTGGTAGTTGTTCTACCTACAATAGCTAGTTACAGTCTCTTGGTTGTTGTTATACCAACAATATCTAGTTACAGTCTCTTGGTTTTTGTTTTACCTACAATAACTAGTCAGAGTCTCTTGGTTGTTGTTCTAGCTACAATAGCTAGTGACCGTCTCTTGGTTGTTGTTCTACCTACAATAGCTAGTTACAGTCTCTTGGATGTTGCTCTACATAAAATAACTAGTTACGGTCTCTTGTTTGTTGTTCTAGCTACAATAACTAGTGACAGTCTCTTGGTTGTTGTTCTACCTACAATAACTAGTTAGTCTCTTGGTTGTTGTTCAAGCTACAATAACTAGTGACAGTCTCTTGGTTGTTGTTCTACCTACAATAGCTAGTTACAGTCTCTTGGTTGATGTTTTACCAACAATATCTAGTTACAGTCTCTTGGTTGTTGTTCTACCTACAATAACTAGTCAGAGTCTCTTGGTTGTTGTTCTAGCTACAATAGCTAGTGACAGTCTATTGGTTGTTGTTCTACCTACAATAGCTAGTTACAGTCTCTTGGTTGTTGTTCTACCTACAATAACTAGTTACAGTCACTTGGTTGTTGTTCTAGCTACAATAGCTAGTTGCAGTCTCTTGGTTGTTGTTCTAACTACAATACCAAGTTACAGTCTCTTGGTTGTTGTTTTAGCTACAATAGCTAGTTACAGTCTCTTGGTTGTTGTTCTACCTACAATAGCTAGTTACAGTCTCTTGGTTGTTGTTCTACCTACAATAACTAGTTACAGTCACTTGGTTGTTGTTCCAACTACAATAGCAAGATACAATCTCTTGGTTGTTGTTCTAGCTACAATAACTAGTTACAGTTTTTGGTTGTTGTTCTAGCTACAATATCTAGTTAGTCTCTTAGTTGTTGTTCTAGTTACAATAGCTAGTTACAGTCTCTTGGTTGTTGTTCTACCTACAATAGCTAATTACAGTCTCTTGATTGTTGTTCTACCTACAATGGCTAGTTACAATCTCTTGATTGTTCTTCTAGCTACAATAGCTAGTTACAGTCTCTTGGATGTTGTTCTAGCTACAATAGCTAGCTACAGTCTCCTGGTTGTTGTTCTACCTACAATATCTAGTTACAATCTCTTGGTTGTTGTTCTAGCTACAATAGCTAGTTACAGTCTCTTGGTTGTTGTTCTAGTTACAATATCTAGTTAGAGTTTCTTGGTTGATGTTCTACCTACAGTAACTAGTTACGGTCTCTTGGTTGTTGTTCTACCTACAATAGCTAGTTACAGTCTCTTGGATGTTGCTCTACCTACAATAACTAGTTACGGTCTCTTGTTTGTTGTTCTAGCTACAATAACTAGTGACAGTCTCTTGGTTGTTGTTCTACCTACAATAACTAGTTAGTCTCTTGGTTGTTGTTCAAGCTACAATAACTAGTGACAGTCTTTTGGTTGTTGTTCTACCTACAATAGCTAGTTACAGTCTCTTGGTTGTTGTTTTACCAACAATATCTAGTTACAGTCTCTTGGTTGTTGTTCTACCTACAATAACTAGTCAGAGTCTCTTGGTTGTTGTTCTAGCTACAATATCTAGTGACAGTCTCTTGGTTGTTGTTCTACCTACAATAGCTAGTTACAGTCTCTTGGTTGTTGTTCTACCTACAATAACTAGTTACAGTCACTTGGTTGTTGTTCTAGCTACAATAGCTAGTTGCAGTCTCTTGGTTGTTGTTCTACCTACAATAACTAGTTACAGTCACTTGGTTGTTGTTCCAACTACAATAACAAGATACAGTCTTTTGGTTGTTGTTCTAGCTACAATAACTAGTTACAGTTTCTTGGTTGTTGTTCTAGCTACAATATCTAGATAGTCTCTTAGTTGTTGTTCTAGTTACAATAGCTAGTTACAGTCTCTTGGTTGTTGTTCTACGTACAATAGCTAATTACAGTCTCTTGATTGTTGTTCTACCTACAATGGCTAGTTACAATCTCTTGATTGTTCTTCTAGCTACAATAGCTAGTTACAGTCTCTTGGATGTTGTTCTAGCTACAATAGCTAGTTACAGTCTCCTGGTTGTTGTTCTACCTACAATATCTAGTTACAATCTCTTGGTTGTTGTTCTAGCTACAATAGCTAGTTACAGTCTCTTGGTTGTTGTTCTAGTTACAATTTCTAGTTAGAGTTTCTTGGTTGATGTTCTACCTACAGTAACTAGTTACAGTCTCTTGGTTGTTGTTCTATCTACAATAGCTAGTTACAGTCTCTTGGATATTGCTCTACCTACAATAACTAGTTACGGTTTCTTGGTTGTTGTTCTACCTACAATAACTAGTTAGTCTCTTGGTTGTTGTTCTAGCTACAATAACTAGTGACAGTCTCTTGGTTGTTGTTCTACCTACAATAACTAGTTACAGTCACTTGGTTGTTGTTCCAACTACAATAGCAAGTTACAGTCTCTTGGTTGTTGTTCTAGCTACAATAGCTAGTTACAGTCTCTTGGTTGTTGTTCTAGCTACAATATCTAGTTAGTCTCTTAGTTGTTGTTCTAGTTACAATAGCTAGTTACAGTCTCTTGGTTGTTGTTCTACCTACAATAGCTAATTACAGTCTCTTGGTTGTTGTTCTGGCTACAATAGTTAGTTACAGTCTCTTGGTTGTTGTTCTACCTACAATAACTAGCTACAGTCTCTTGGTTGTTGTTCTAGCTACACTAGCTAGTCATAGTCCCCTGCCCGTTGTTCTACCTACGATAGCTAGTTACAGTCTCTTGGCTTGTTGTTCTACCTACAATAGCTAGTTACAGTCTCTTGGTTGTTGTTCTAGCTACAATAGCTAGTTACAGTCTCTTGGTTGTTGTTCTAGCTACAATAGCTAGTTACAGTCTCTTGGTTGTTGTTCTAGCTACAATAGGTAGTTAGTCTCTTGGTTGTTGTTCTAGTTACAATAGCTAGTTACAGTCTCTTGGTTTTTGTTCTAGCTACAATAGCTAGTTACAGTCTCTTGGTTGTTGTTCTACCTACAATGGATAGTTACAATCTCTTGATTGTTCTTCTAGCTACAATAGATAGTTACAGTCTCTTGGATGTTGTTCTAGCTACAATAGCTAGTTACAATCTCTTGGTTGTTGTTCTACCTACAATAGCTAGTTACAGTCTCTTGGTTGTTGTTCTAGTTACAATATCTAGTTAGAGTTTCTTGGTTGATGTTCTACCTACAGTAACTAGTTACGGTCTCTTGGTTGTTGTTCTACCTACAATAGCTAGTTACAGTCTCTTGGATGTTGCTCTACCTACAATAACTAGTTACGGTCTCTTGTTTGATGTTCTAGCTACAATAACTAGTGACAGTCTCTTGGTTGTTGTTCTACCTACAATAACTAGTTAGTCTCTTGGTTGTTGTTCAAGCTACAATAACTAATGACAGTCTGTTGGTTGTTGTTCTACCTACAATAGCTAGTTACAGTCTCTTGGTTGTTGTTATACCAACAATATCTAGTTACAGTCTCTTGGTTTTTGTTCTACCTACAATAACTAGTCAGAGTCTCTTGGTTGTTGTTCTAGCTACAATAGCTAGTGACAGTCTCTTGGTTGTTGTTCTACCTACAATAGCTAGTTACAGTTTCTTGGATGTTGCTCTACATACAATAACTAGTTACGGTCTCTTGTTTGTTGTTCTAGCTACAATAACTAGTGACAGTCTCTTGGTTGTTGTTCTACCTACAATAACTAGTTAGTCTCTTGGTTGTTGTTCAAGCTACAATAACTAGTGACAGTCTCTTGGTTGTTGTTCTACCTACAATAGCTAGTTACAGTCTCTTGGTTGTTGTTTTACCAACAATATCTAGTTACAGTCTCTTGGTTGTTGTTCTACCTACAATAACTAGTCAGAGTCTCTTGGTTGTTGTTCTAGCTACAATAGCTAGTGACAGTCTCTTGGTTGTTGTTCTACCTACAATAGCTAGTTACAGTCTCTTGGTTGTTGTTCTACCTACAATAACTAGCTACAGTCACTTGATTGTTGTTCTAGCTACAATAGCTAGTTGCAGTCTCTTGGTTGTTGTTCTAACTACAATACCAAGTTACAGTCTCTTGGTTGTTGTTTTAGCTACAATAGCTAGTTACAGTCTCTTGGTTGTTGTTCTACCTACACTAGCTAGTTACATTCTCTTGGTTGTTGTTCTATCTACAATAACTAGTTACAGTCACTTGGTTGTTGTTCCAACTACAATAGCAAGATACAGTCTCTTGGTTGTTGTTCTAGCTACAATAACAAGTTACAGTTTCTTGGTTGTTGTTCTATCTACAATATCTAGTTAGTCTCTTAGTTGTTGTTCTAGTTACAATAGCTAGTTACAGTCTCTTGGTTGTTGTTCTACCTACAATAGCTAATTACAGTCTCTTGATTGTTGTTCTACCTACAATGGCTAGTTACAATCTCTTGATTGTTCTTCTAGCTACAATAGCTAGTTACATTCTCCTGGATGTTGTTCTAGCTACAATAGCTAGTTACAGTCTCCTGGTTGTTGTTCTACCTACAATATCTAGTTACAATCTCTTGGTTGTTGTTCTAGCTACAATAGCTAGTTACAGTCTCTTGGTTGTTGTTCTAGTTACAATATCTAGTTAGAGTTTCTTGGTTGATGTTCTACCTACAGTAACTAGTTACGGTCTCTTGGTTGTTGTTCTATCTACAATAGCTAGTCACAGTCTCTTGGATGTTGCTCTACCTACAATAACTAGTTACGGTCTCTTGGTTGTTGTTCTACCTACAATAACTAGTTAGTCTCTTGGTTGTTGTTCTAGCTACAATAACTAGTGACAGTCTCTTGGTTGTTGTTCTACCTACAATAACTAGTTACAGTCACTTGGTTGTTGTTCCAACTACAATATCAAGTTACAGTCTCTTGGTTGTTGTTCTAGCTACAATAGCTAGTTACATTCTCTTGGTTGTTGTTCTAGCTACAATATCTAGTTAATCTCTTAGTTGTTGTTCTAGTTACAGTAGCTAGTTACAGTCTCTTGGTTGTTGTTCTACCTACAATAGCTAATTACAGTCTCTTGGTTGTTGTTCTGGCTACAATAGTTAGTTACAGTCTCTTGGTTGTTGTTCTACCTACAATAACTAGCTACAGTCTCTTGGTTGTTGTTCTAGCTACACTAGATAGACATAGTACCCTGGCCGTTGTTCTACCTACGATAGCTAGTTACAGTCTCTTGGCTTGTTGTTCTACCTACAATAGCTAGTTACAGTCTCTTGGTTGTTGTTCTAGCTACAATAGCTAGTTACAGTCTCTTGGTTGTTGTTCTAGCTACAATAGCTAGTTACAGTCTCTTGGTTGTTGTTCTAGCTACAATAGGTAGTTAGTCTCTTGGTTGTTGTTCTAGTTACAATAGCTAGTTACAGTCTCTTGGTTGTTGTTCTAGCTACAATAGCTAGTTACAGTCTCTTGGTTGTTGTTCTACCTACAATGGCTAGTTACAATCTCTTGATTGTTCTTCTAGCTACAATAGCTAGTTACAGTCTCCTGGATGTTGTTCTAGCTACAATAGCTAGTTACAGTCTCCTGGTTGTTGTTCTACCTACAATATCTAGTTACAATCTCTTGGTTGTTGTTCTAGCTACAATAGCTAGTTACAGTCTCTTGGTTGTTGTTCTAGTTACAATATCTAGTTAGAGTTTCTTGGTTGATGTTCTACCTACAGTAACTAGTTACGGTCTCTTGGTTGTTGTTCTATCTACAATAGCTAGTTACAGTCTCTTGGATGTTGCTCTACCTACAATAACTAGTTACGGTCTCTTGGTTGTTGTTCTACCTACAATAACTAGTTAGTCTCTTGGTTGTTGTTCTAGCTACAATAACTAGTGACAGTCTCTTGGTTGTTGTTCTACCTACAATAACTAGTTACAGTCACTTGGTTGTTGTTCCAACTACAATAGCAAGTTACAGTCTCTTGGTTGTTGTTCTAGCTACAATAGCTAGTTACAGTCTCTTGGTTGTTGTTCTAGCTACAATATCTAGTTTGTCTCTTAGTTGTTGTTCTAGTTACAATAGCTAGTTACAGTCTCTTGGTTGTTGTTCTACCTACAATAGCTAATTACAGTCTCTTGGTTGTTGTTCTGGCTACAATAGTTAGTTACAGTCTCTTGGTTGTTGTTCTACCTACAATAACTAGTTACGGTCTCTTGGTTGTTGTTCTACCTACAATAACTAGTCAGTCTCTTGGTTGTTGTTCTAGCTACAATAACTAGTGACAGTCTCTTGGTTGTTGTTCTACCTACAATAACTAGTTACAGTCACTTGGTTGTTGTTCCAACTACAATAGCAAGTTACAGTCTCTTGGTTGTTGTTCTAGCTACAATAGCTAGTTACAGTCTCTTGGTTGTTGTTCTAGCTACAATATCTAGTTTGTCTCTTAGTTGTTGTTCTAGTTACAATAGCTAGTTACAGTCTCTTGGTTGTTGTTCTACCTACAATAGCTAATTACAGTCTCTTGGTTGTTGTTCTGGCTACAATAGTTAGTTACAGTCTCTTGGTTGTTGTTCTACCTACAATAACTAGCTACAGTCTCTTGGTTGTTGTTCTAGCTACACTAGCTAGTCATAGTACCCTGGCCGTTGTTCTACCTACGATAGCTAGTTACAGTCTCTTGGCTTGTTGTTCTACCTACAATAGCTAGTTACAGTCTCTTGGTTGTTGTTCTAGCTACAATAGCTAGTTACAGTCTCTTGGTTGTTGTTCTAGCTACAATAGGTAGTTAGTCTCTTGGTTGTTGTTCTAGTTACAATAGCTAGTTACAGTCTCTTGGTTGTTGTTCTAGCTACAATAGCTAGTTACAGTCTCTTGGTTGTTGTTCTACCTACAATGGCTAGTTACAATCTCTTGATTGTTCCTCTAGCTACAATAGATAGTTACAGTCTCTTGGATGTTGTTCCAACTACAATAGCAGGTTACAGTTTCTTGGTTGTTGTTCTAGCTACAATATCTAGTTAGTCTTTTGGTTGTTGTTCTAGTTACAATAGGTAGTTACAGTATCTTGGTTGTTGTTCTACCTACAATAGCTAATTACAGTCTCTTGATTGTTGTTCTGGCTACAATAGTTTGTTACAGTCTCTTAGTTGTTGTTCTACCTACAATAACTAGCTACAGTCTCTTGGTTGTTGTTCTAGCTACACTAGCTAGTCATAGTCCCCTGGTCGTTGTTCTACCTACGATAGCTAGTTACAGTCTCTTGGCTAGTTGTTCTACCTACAATAGCTAGTTACAGTCTCTTGGTTGTTGTTCTAGCTACAATAGCTAGTTACAGTCTCTTGGTTGTTATTCTACCTACAATAGCTAGTTACAGTCTCTTGGTTGTTGTTATACCAACAATATCTAGTTACAGTCTCTGTATTGTTGTTCTACCTACAATAGTTAGTTACAGTCTCTTGGTTGTTGTTCTAGCTACAATAGATAGTTACAGTCTCTTGGTTGTTGTTCTAGTTACAATAGCTAGTTACAGTCTCTTGGTTGTTGTTCTAGCTACAATAGCTAGTTACAGTCTCTTGGTTGTTGTTCTACCTACAATAGCTAGTTACAATCTCTTGATTGTTCTTCTAGCTACAATAGCTAGTTACAGTCTCTTGGATGTTGTTCTAGTTACAATAGCTAGTTACAGTCTCCTGGTTGTTGTTCTACCTACAATATCTATTTACAATCTCTTGGTTGTTGTTCTAGCTACAATAGCTAGTTACAGTCTCTTGGATGTTTCTCTACCTACAATAGCTAGTTACAGTCTCCTGGTTGTTGTTCTACCTACAATATCTATTTACAATCTCTTGTTTGTTGTTCTAGCTACAATAACTAGTGACAGTCTCATGGTTATTGTTCTACCTACAATAATTAGTTAGTCTCTTGGTTGTTGTTCTAGCTGCAATAACTAGTGATAGTCTCTTGGTTGTTGTTCTACCTACAATTGCTAGTTACAGTCTCTTGGTTGTTGTTATACCAACAATATCTAGTTACAGTCTCTTGGTTGTTGTTCTACCTACAATAACTAGTCACAGTCTCTTGGTTGTTGTTCTAGCTACAATAGATAGTTACAGTCTCTTGGTTGTTGTTATACCAACAATATCTAGTTACAGTCTCTTGGTTGTTGTTCTATCTACAATTGCTAGTGACAGTCTCTTGGTTGTTGTTCTAGCTACAATATAGCTAGTTACAGTCTCTTGGTTGTTGTTCTACCTACACTAGCTAGTTACAATCTCTTGGTTGTTGTTCTACCTACAATAGCTAGTTACAATCTCTTGATTGTTCTTCTAGCTACAATAGCTAGTAACAGTCTCTTGGTTGTTGTTCTAGCTACAATAGTTAGTTACAGTCTCCTCGTTGTTGTTCTACCTACAATATCTAGTTACAATCTCTTGGTTGTTGTTCTAGCTACAGTAGCTAGTTACAGTCTCTTGGTTGTTGTTCTAGTTACAATATCTAGTTAGAGTTTCTTGGTTGATGTTTTACCTACAATAACTAGTTACGGTCTCTTGGTTGTTGTTCTACCTACAATAGCTAGTTACAGTCTCTTGCTTGTTGCTCTACCTACAATAACTAGTTACGGTCTCTTGTTTGTTGTTCTACCTACAATAACTAGTTAGTCTCTTGGTTGTTGTTCTAGCTACACTAGCTAGTCATAGTACCCTGGCCGTTGTTCTACCTACGATAGCTAGTTACAGTCTCTTGGCTTGTTGTTCTATCTACAATAGCTAGTTACAGTCTCTTGGTTGTTGTTCTAGCTACAATAGCTAGTTACAGTCTCTTGGTTGTTGTTCTAGCTACAATAGGTAGTTAGTCTCTTGGTTGTTGTTCTAGTTACAATAGCTAGTTACAGTCTCTTGGTTGTTGTTCTAGCTACAATAGCTAGTTACAGTCTCTTGGTTGTTGTTCTACCTACAATGGCTAGTTACAATCTCTTGATTGTTCTTCTAGCTACAATAGATAGTTACAGTCTCTTGGATGTTGTTCCAACTACAATAGCAGGTTACAGTTTCTTGGTTGTTGTTCTAGCTACAATATCTAGTTAGTCTTTTGGTTTTTGTTCTAGATACAATAGCTAGTTACAGTATCTTGGTTGTTGTTCTACCTACAATAGCTAATTACAGTCTCTTGATTGTTGTTCTGGCTACAATAGTTTGTTACAGTCTCTTAGTTGTTGTTCTACCTACAATAACTAGCTACAGTCTCTTGGTTGTTGTTCTAGCTACACTAGCTAGTCATAGTCCCCTGGTCGTTGTTCTACCTACGATAGCTAGTTACAGTCTCTTGGCTAGTTGTTCTACCTACAATAGCTAGTTACAGTCTCTTGGTTGTTGTTCTAGCTACAATAGCTAGTTACAGTCTCTTGGTTGTTGTTCTACCTACAATAGCTAGTTACAGTCTCTTGGTTGTTGTTATACCAACAATATCTAGTTACAGTCTCTGTATTGTTGTTCTACCTACAATAGTTAGTTACAGTCTCTTGGTTGTTGTTCTAGCTACAATAGATAGTTACAATCTCTTGGTTGTTGTTCTAGCTACAAAAGGTAGTTACAGTCTCTTGGTTGTTGTTCTAGTTACAATAGCTAGTTACAGTCTCTTGGTTGTTGTTCTAGCTACAATAGCTAGTTACAGTCTCTTGGTTGTTGTTCTACCTACAATAGCTAGTTACAATCTCTTGATTGTTCTTCTAGCTACAATATCTAGTTACAGTCTCTTGGATGTTGTTCTAGTTACAATAGCTAGTTACAGTCTCCTGGTTGTTGTTCTACCTACAATATCTATTTACAATCTCTTGGTTGTTGTTCTAGCTACAATAGCTAGTTACAGTCTCTTGGATGTTGCTCTACCTACAATAGCTAGTTACAGTCTCCTTCTTGTTGTTCTACCTACAATATCTATTTACAATCTCTTGTTTGTTGTTCTAGCTACAATAACTAGTGACAGTCTCTTGGTTATTGTTCTACCTACAATAATTAGTTAGTCTCTTGGTTGTTGTTCTAGCTGCAATAACTAGTGATAGTCTCTTGGTTGTTGTTCTACCTACAATTGCTAGTTACAGTCTCTTGGTTGTTGTTATACCAACAATATCTAGTTACATTCTCTTGGTTGTTGTTCTACCTACAATAACTAGTCACAGTCTCTTGGTTGTTGTTCTAGCTACAATAGATAGTTAGTCTCTTGGTTGTTGTTATACCAACAACATCTAGTTACAGTCTCTTGGTTGTTGTTCTATCTACAATTGCTAGTGACAGTCTCTTGGTTGTTGTTCTAGCTACAATATAGCTAATTACAGTCTCTTGGTTGTTGTTCTACCTACACTAGCTAGTTACAATCTCTTGGTTGTTGTTCTACCTACAATAGCTAGTTACAATCTCTTGATTGTTCTTCTAGCTACAATAGCTAGTAACAGTCTCTTGGTTGTTGTTCTAGCTACAATAGTTAGTTACAGTCTCCTCGTTGTTGTTCTACCTACAATATCTAGTTACAATCTCTTGGTTGTTGTTCTAGCTACAGTAGCTAGTTACAGTCTCTTGGTTGTTGTTCTAGTTACAATATCTAGTTAGAGTTTCTTGGTTGATGTTTTACCTACAATAACTAGTTACGGTCTCTTGGTTGTTGTTCTACTTACAATAGCTAGTTACAGTCTCTTGCTTGTTGCTCTACCTACAATAACTAGTTACGGTCTCTTGTTTGTTGTTCTACCTACAATAACTAGTTAGTCTCTTGGTTGTTGTTCTAGCTACAATAACTAGTGACAGTTTCCAGGTTGTTGTTCTACCTACAATAGCTAGTTACAGTCTCTTGGTTGTTGTTCTACCTACAATAGCTAGTTACAGTCTCTTGGTTGTTGTTCTACCTACAATAACTAGTTACAGTCTATTGGTTGTTGTTCTAGCTACAATAGCTAGTTACAGTCTATTGGTTGTTGTTCTAGCTACAATAGCTAGTTACAGTCTCTTGGTTGTTGTTCTACCTACAATGGCTAGTTACAATCTCTTGATTGTTCTTCTAGCTACAATAGATAGTTACAGTCTCTTGGATGTTGTTCCAACTACAATAGCAGGTTACAGTTTCTTGGTTGTTGTTCTAGCTACAATATCTAGTTAGTCTTTTGGTTTTTGTTCTAGTTACAATAGCTAGTTACAGTATCTTGGTTGTTGTTCTACCTACAATAGCTAATTACAGTCTCTTGATTGTTGTTCTGGCTACAATAGTTTGTTACAGTCTCTTAGTTGTTGTTCTACCTACAATAACTAGCTACAGTCTCTTGGTTGTTGTTCTAGCTACACTAGCTAGTCATAGTCCCCTGGTCGTTGTTCTACCTACGATAGCTAGTTACAGTCTCTTGGCTAGTTGTTCTACCTACAATAGCTAGTTACAGTCTCTTGGTTGTTGTTCTAGCTACAATAGCTAGTTACAGTCTCTTGGTTGTTGTTCTACCTACAATAGCTAGTTACAGTCTCTTGGTTGTTGTTATACCAACAATATCTAGTTACAGTCTCTGTATTGTTGTTCTACCTACAATAGTTAGTTACAGTCTCTTGGTTGTTGTTCTAGCTACAATAGATAGTTACAGTCTCTTGGTTGTTGTTCTAGCTACAATAGGTAGTTACAGTCTCTTGGTTGTTGTTCTAGTTACAATAGCTAGTTACAGTCTCTTGGTTGTTGTTCTAGCTACAATAGCTAGTTACAGTCTCTTGGTTGTTGTTCTACCTACAATAGCTAGTTACAATCTCTTGATTGTTCTTCTAGCTACAATAGCTAGTTACAGTCTCTTGGATGTTGTTCTAGTTACAATAGCTAGTTACAGTCTCCTGGTTGTTGTTCTACCTACAATATCTATTTACAATCTCTTGGTTGTTGTTCTAGCTACAATAGCTAGTTACAGTCTCTTGGATGTTGCTCTACCTACAATAGCTAGTTACAGTCTCCTGGTTGTTGTTCTACCTACAATATCTATTTACAATCTCTTGTTTGTTGTTCTAGCTACAATAACTAGTGACAGTCTCTTGGTTATTGTTCTACCTACAATAATTAGTTAGTCTCTTGGTTGTTGTTCTAGCTGCAATAACTAGTGATAGTCTCTTGGTTGTTGTTCTACCTACAATTGCTAGTTACAGTCTCTTGGTTGTTGTTATACCAACAATATCTAGTTACAGTCTCTTGGTTGTTGTTCTACCTACAATAACTAGTCACAGTCTCTTGGTTGTTGTTCTAGCTACAATAGATAGTTACAGTCTCTTGGTTGTTGTTATACCAACAATATCTAGTAACAGTCTCTTGGTTGTTGTTCTATCTACAATTGCTAGTGACAGTCTCTTGGTTGTTGTTCTAGCTACAATATAGCTAGTTACAGTCTCTTGGTTGTTGTTCTACCTACACTAGCTAGTTACAATCTCTTGGTTGTTGTTCTACCTACAATAGCTAGCTACAATCTCTTGATTGTTCTTCTAGCTACAATAGCTAGTAACAGTCTCTTGGTTGTTGTTCTAGCTACAATAGTTAGTTACAGTCTCCTCGTTGTTGTTCTACCTACAATATCTAGTTACAATCTCTTGGTTGTTGTTCTAGCTACAGTAGCTAGTTACAGTCTCTTGGTTGTTGTTCTAGTTACAATATCTAGTTAGAGTTTCTTGGTTGATGTTTTACCTACAATAACTAGTTACGGTCTCTTGGTTGTTGTTCTACCTACAATAGCTAGTTACAGTCTCTTGCTTGTTGCTCTACCTACAATAACTAGTTACGGCCTCTTGTTTGTTGTTCTACCTACAATAACTAGTTAGTCTCTTGGTTGTTGTTCTAGCTACAATAACTAGTGACAGTTTCCAGGTTGTTGTTCTACCTACAATAGCTAGTTACAGTCTCTTGGTTGTTGTTCTAGCTACAATAGCTAGTTACAGTCTATTGGTTGTTGTTCTAGCTACAATAGCTAGTTACAGTTTCTTGGTTGTTGTTCTACCTACAATATCTAGTTACAGTCTCTTGGTTGTTGTTCTACCTACAATATCTAGTTACAATCTCTTGGTTGTTGTTCTAGCTACAATAGCTAGTTACAGTCTCTTGGTTGTTGTTCTAGTTACAATATCTAGTTAGAGTTTCTTGGTTGATGTTCTACCTACAGTAACTAGTTACGGTCTTTTGGTTGTTGTTCTACTTACAATAGCTAATTACAGTCTCTTGGATGTTGCTCTACCTACAATGACTAGTTACGGTCTCTTGTTTGTTGTTCTAGCTACAATAACTAGTGACAGTCTCTTGGTTATTGTTCTACCTACAATAATTAGTTAGTCTCTTGGTTGTTGTTCTAGCTACAATAACTAGTGATAGTCTCTTGGTTGTTGTTCTACCTACAATAGCTAGTTACAGTCTCTTGGTTGTTGTTATACCAACAATATCTAGTTACAGTCTCTTGGTTGTTGTTCTACCTACAATAACTAGTCACAGTCTCTTGGTTGTTGTTCTAGCTACAATAGATAGTTACAGTCTCTTGGTTGTTGTTATACCAACAATATCTAGTTACAGTCTCTTGGTTGTTGTTCTATCTACAATAGCTAGTGACAGTCTCTTGGTTGTTGTTCTATCTACAATTGTTAGTGACAGTCTCTTGGTTGTTGTTCTAGCTACAATATAGCCAGTTACAGTCTCTTGGTTGTTGTTCTACCTACAATAGCTAGTTACAGTCTCTTGTTATTGTTCTACCTACAATAGATAGTTACAATCTCTTGATTGTTCTTTTAGCTACAATAGCTAGTAACAGTCTCTTGGTTGTTGTTCTAGCTACAATAGTTAGTTACAGTCTCCTCGTTGTTGTTCTACCTACAATATCTAGTTACAATCTCTTGGTTGTTGTTCTAGCTACAGTAGCTAGTTAAAGTCTCTTGGTTGTTGTTCTAGTTACAATATCTAGTTAGAGTTTCTTGGTTGATGTTTTACCTACAATAACTAGTTACGGTCTCTTGGTTGTTGTTCTACCTACAATAGCTAGTTACAGTCTCTTACTTGTTGCTCTACCTACAATAACTAGTTACGGTCTCTTGTTTGTTGTTCTACCTACAATAACTAGTTAGTCTCTTGGTTGTTGTTCTAGCTACAATAACTAGTGACAGTCTCCTGGTTGTTGTTCTACCTACAATAGCTAGTTACAGTCTCTTGGTTGTTGTTCTACCTACAATAGCTAGTTACACTCTCTTGGTTGTTGTTCTACCTACAATAACTAGTTACAGTCTATTGGTTGTTGTTCTAGCTACAATAGCTAGTTACAGTCTATTGGTTGTTGTTCTAGCTACAATAGCTAGTTACAGTTTCTTGGTTGTTGTTCTACCTACAATATCTAGTTACAGTCTCTTGGTTGTTGTTGTACCTACAATAACTAGTGACAGTTTCTTGGTTGTTGTTCTACCTACAATAACTAGTTACAGTCTCTTGGTTGTTGTTCTACCTACAATAACTAGCTACAGTCTCTTGGTTGTTGTTCCACCTACAATAGCTAGTTACAGTCTCTTGATTGTTGTTCTACATACAATAGCAAGCTACAGTCTCTTGGTTGTTGTTCTAGCTACAATAGCTAGTTACAGTCTCTTGGTTGTTGTTCTACCTATAATAGCTAGTTACAGCCTCTTGATTGTTCTTCTAGCTACAATAGCTAGTTACAGTCTCTTGGATGTTGTTCTAGCTACAATAGCTAGTTACAGTCTGCTGGTTGTTGTTCTACCTACAATATCTAGTTACAATGTCTTGGTTGTTGTTCTAGCGACAATATAGCTAGTTACAGTCTCTTGGTTGTTGTTCTAGTAACAATATCTAGTTAGAGTGTCTTGGTTGATGTTCTACCTACAATAACTAGTTACGGTCTCTTGGTTGTTGTTCTACCTACAATAGCTAATTACAGTCTCTTGGATGTTGCTCTACCTACAATAACTAGTTACGGTCTCTTGTTTGTTGTTCTAGCTACAATACCTAGTGACAGTCTCTTGGTTGTTGTTCTACCTACAATAACTAGATAGTCTCTTGGTTGTTGTACTAGTTACAATAACTAGTGACAGTCTCTTGGTTGTTGTTCTACCTACAATAGCTTGTTACAGTCTCTTGGTTGTTGTTATACCTACAATATCTAGTTATAGTCTCTTGGTTGTTGTTCTACCTACAATAACTAGTCACAGTATCTTGGTTGTTGTTCTAGCTACAATATCTAGTTACAGTCTCTTGGTTGTTGTTCTATCTACAATAGCTAGTGACAGTCTCTTGGTTGTTGTTCTACCTACAATAACTAGTCACAGTATCTTGGTTGTTGTTCTAGCTACAATATAGCTAGATACAGTCTCTTGGTTGTTGTTCTACCTACAATAGCTAGTTACAGTCTCTTGGTTGTTGTTCTACCTACAATAACTAGTTACAGTCTATTGGTTGTTGTTCTAGCTACAATAGCTAGTTACAGTCTCTTGGTTGTTGTTCTACCTACAATAGCTAGCTACAGTCTCTTGGTTGTTGTTCTAGCTACAATATCTAGTTACAGTCTCTTGGTTGTTGTTCTACCTACAATAGCTAGTTATAGTCCCTGGTTGTTGTTCTAGCTACAATATCTAGTTAAGACTCATGGTTGTTGTTCTACCTACAAAAGCTAGTTACAGTCTCTTGGTTGTTGTTCTAGCTACAATAGCTAGTTACAGTCACTTGGTTGTTGTTCTACCTACAATAACTAGTTACAGTCTCTTGGTTGTTGTTCTACCTACAATAACTAGTTACAGTCTCTTGGTTGTTGCTCTACCTACAATAGCTAGTTACAGTCTCTTGGTTGTTGTTCTAGCTACAATAGCTAGTTACAGTCTCTTGATTGTTGTTCTACATACAATAGCAAGTTACAGTCTCTTGGTTGTTTTTCTAGCTACAATAGCTAGTTACAGTCTCTTGGTTGTTGTTCTACCTACAATAGCTAGTTAAAGCCTCTTGATTGTTCTTCTAGATACAATAGCTAGTTACAGTCTCTTGGATGTTGTTCTAGCTACAATAGCTAGTTACAGTCTCCAGGTTGTTGTTCTACCTACAATATCTAGTTACAATGTCTTGGTTGTTGTTCTAGCTACAATATAGCTAGTTACAGTCTCTTGGTTATTGTTCTAGTTACAATATCTAGTTAGAGTTTCTTGGTTGATGTTCTACCTACAATAACTAGTTACGGTCTCTTGGTTGTTGTTCTACCTACAATAGCTAGTTACAGTCTCTTGGATGTTGCTCTACCTACAATAACTAGTTACGGTCTCTTGTTTGTTGTTCTAGCTACAATAACTAGTGACAGTCTCTTGGTTGTTGTTCTACCTACAATAACTAGTTAGTCTCTTGGTTGTTGTACTAGCTACAATAACTAGTGACAGTCTCTTGGTTGTTGTTCTACCTACAACAGCTAGTTACAGTCTCTTGACTGTTGTTATACCAACACTATCTAGTTACAGTCTCTTGGTTGTTGTTCTACCTACAATAACTAGTCACAGTATCTTGGTTGTTGTTCTAGCTACAATATCTAGTTACAGTGTCTTGGTTGTTGTTATACCAACAATATCTAGTTACAGTCTCTTGGTTGTTGTTCTACCTACATTAGCTAGTTACAGTCTCTTGGTGGTTGTTATACCTACAATATCTAGTTATAGTCTCTTGGCTGTTGTTCTACCTACAATAACTAGTCACAGTATCTTGGTTGTTGTTCTAGCTACAATATCTAGTTACAGTCTCTTGGTTGTTGTTCTATCTACAATAGCAAGTGACAGTCTATTGTTTGTTGTTCTATCTACAATAGCTAGTGACAGTCTCTTGGTTGTTGTTCTAGCTACAATATAGCTAGTTACAGTCTCTTGGTTGTTGTTCTACCTACAATAGCTAGTTACAGTCTCTTGGTTGTTGTTCTACCTACAATAACTAGTTACAGTCTATTGGTTGTTGTTCAAGCTACAATAGCTAGTTACAGTCTCTTGGTTGTTGTTCTACCTACAATAGATAGTTACAGTCTCTTGGTTGTTGTTCTAGCTACAATATCTAGTTACAGTCTCTTGGTTGTTGTTCTACCTACAATAGCTAGTTATAGTCCCTGGTTGGTGTTCTAGCTACAATATCTAGTTAAGTCTCATGGTTGTTGTTCTACCTACAATAGCTAGTTACAGTCTCTTGGTTGTTGTTCTAGCTACAATAGCTAGTTACAGTCACTTGGTTGTTGTTCTACCTACAATAACTAGTTACAGTCTCTTGGTTGTTGTTCTACCTACAATAACTAGTTACAGTCTCTTGGTTGTTGTTCTACCTACAATAGCTAGTTACAGTCTCTTGATTGTTGTTCTACCTACAATAGCTAGATACAGTCTCTTGGTTGTTGTTCTAGCTACAATAGCTAGTTACAGTCTCTTGATTGTTGTTCTACATACAATAGCAAGTTACAGTCTCTTGGTTGTTGTTCTAGCTACAATAGCTAGTTACAGTCTCTTGGTTGTTGTTCTACCTACAATAGCTAGTTAAAGCCTCTTGATTGTTCTTCTAGATACAATAGCTAGTTACAGTCTCCTGGTTGTTGTTCTACCTACAATATCTAGTTACAATGTCTTGGTTGTTGTTCTAGCTACAATATAGCTAGTTACAGTTTCTTGGTTATTGTTCTAGTTACAATATCTAGTGAGAGTTTCTTGGTTGATGTTCTACCTACAATAACTAGTTACGGTCTCTTGGTTGTTGTTCTACCTACAATAGCTAGTTACAGTCTCTTGGATGTTGCTCTACCTACAATAACTAGTTACGGTCTCTTGTTTGTTGTTCTAGCTACAATAACTAGTGACAGTCTCTTGGTTGTTGTTCTACCTACAATAACTAGTTAGTCTCTTGGTTGTTGTACTAGCTACAATAACTAGTGACAGTCTCTTGGTTGTTGTTATACCTACAATATCTAGTTATAGTCTCTTGGTTGTTGTTCTACCTACAATAACTAGTCACAGTATCTTGGTTGTTGTTCTAGCTACAATATCTAGTTACAGTCTCTTGGTTGTTGTTCTATCTACAATAGCTAGTGACAGTCTATTGGTTGTTGTTCTATCTACAATAGCTAGTGACAGTCTCTTGGTTGTTGTTCTAGCTACAATATAGCTAGTTACAGTCTCTTGGTTGTTGTTCTACCTACAATAGCTAGTTACAGTCTCTTGGTTGTTGTTCTACCTACAATAACTAGTTACAGTCTATTGGTTGTTGTTCTAGCTACAATAGCTAGTTACAGTCTCTTGGTTATTGTTCTACCTACAATAGCTAGTTACAGTCTCTTGGTTGTTGTTCTAGCTACAATATCTAGTTACAGTCTCTTGGTTGTTGTTCTACGTACAATAGTTAGTTATAGTCCCTGGTTGTTGTTCTAGCTACAATATCTAGTTAAGTCTCATGGTTGTTGTTCTACCTACAATAGCTAGTTACAGTCTCTTGGTTGTTGTTCTAGCTACAATAGCTAGTTACAGTCACTTGGTTGTTGTTCTACCTACAATAACTAGTTACAGTCTCTTGGTTGTTGTTCTACCTTCAATAACTAGTTACAGTCTCTTGGTTGTTGTTCTACCTACAATAGCTAGTTACAGTCTCTTGATTGTTGTTCTACCTACAATAGCTAGATACAGTCTCTTGGTTGTTGTTCTAGCTACAATAGCTAGTTACAGTCTCTTGATTGTTGTTCTACATACAATAGCAAGTTACAGTCTCTTGGTTGTTGTTCTAGCTACAATAGCTAGTTACAGTCTCTTGGTTGTTGTTCTACCTACAATAGCTAGTTAAAGCCTCTTGATTGTTCTTCTAGATACAATAGCTATTTACAGTCTCTTGGATGTTGTTCTAGCTACAATAGCTAGTTACAGTCTCCTGGTTGTTGTTCTACCTACAATATCTAGTTACAATGTCTTGGTTGTTGTTCTAGCTACAATATAGCTAGCTACAGTCTCTTGGTTATTGTTCTATTTACAATATCTAGTTAGAGTTTCTTGGTTGATGTTCTACCTACAATAACTAGTTACGGTCTCTTGGTTGTTGTTCTACCTACAATAACTAGTTACAGTCTCTTGGATGTTGCTCTACCTACAATAACTAGTGACAGTCTCTTGGTTGTTGTTCTACCAACAATAACTAGTTAGTCTCTTGGTTGTTGTACTAGCTACAATAACTAGTGACAGTCTCTTGGTTGTTGTTCTACCTACAACAGCTAGTTACAGTCTCTTGGTTGTTGTTATACCAACAATATCTAGTTACAGTCTCTTGGTTGTTGTTCTACCTACAATAACTAGTCACAGTATCTTGGTTGTTGTTCTAGCTACAATATCTAGTTACAGTCTCTTGGTTGTTTTATACCAACAATATCTAGTTAAAGTCTCTTGGTTGTTGTTCTATCTACAATAGCTAGTGACAGTCTATTGGTTGTTGTTCTATCTACAATAGCTAGTGACAGTCTCTTGGTTGTTGTTCTAGCTACAATATAGCTAGTTACAGTCTCTTGGTTGTTGTTCTACCTACAACAGCTAGTTACAGTCTCTTTGTTGTTGTTCTACCTACAATAACTAGTTACAGTCTCTTGGTTGTTGTTCTAGCTACAATATCTAGTTACAGTCTCTTGGTTGTTGTTCTACCTACAATAGCTAGTTACAGTCTCTTGGTTGTTGTTCTACCTACAATATCTAGTTACAGTCTCTTGATTGTTGTTCTTGCTAAAATAGCTAGTTGCAGTCTCTTGGTTGTTGTTCTAACTACAATAGCAAGTTACAGTCTCTTGGTTGTTGTTCTAGCTACAATAGCTAGTTACAGTCTCTTGGTTGTTGTTCTACCTACAATAGCTAGTTACAGTCTCTTGGTTGTTGTTCTACCTACAATAACTAGTTACAGTCACTTGGTTGTTGTTCTAACTACAATAGCAAGTTACAGTCTCTTGGTTGTTGTTCTAGCTACAATAGCTAGTTACAGTCTCTTGGTTGATGTTCTAGATACAATATCTAGTTAGTCTCTTGGTTGTTGTTCTAGTTACAATAGCTAGTTACAGTCTCTTGGTTGTTGTTCTACCTACAAAAGCTAATTACAGTCTCTTGGTTGTTGTTCTAGCTACAATAGTTAGTTACAGTCTCTTGGTTGTTGTTCTACCTACAATAACTAGCTACAGTCTCTTGGTTGTTGTTCTAGCTACACTAGCTAGTCATAGTCCCATGGTCGTTGTTCTACCTACGATAGCTAGTTACAGTCTCTTGGCTTGTTGTTCTACCTACAATAGCTAGTTACAGTCTCTTGGTTGTTGTTCTAGCTACAATAGTTAGTTACAGTCTCTTTGTCGTTGTTCTACCTACAAATAGCTAGTTACAGTCTCTTGGCTGTTGTTCTAGCTACAATAGTTAGTTACAGTCTCTTGGTAGTTGTTCTACCTACAATAGCTAATTACAGTCTCTTGGCTGTTGTTCTAGCTACAATAGTTAGTTACAGTCTCTTGGTCATTGTTCTACCTACAATAACTAGTTACAGTCTACTGGTTGTTGTTCTACCTACAATAACTAGTTACAGTCTCTTGGCTGTTGTTCTAGCTACACTAGCTAGTCATAGTCCCCTGGTCGTTGTTCTACCTACGATAGCTAGTTACAGTCTCTTGGTTTTTGTTCTACCTACCATAGCTAGTTACAGTCTCTTGGTTGTTGTTCTAGCTACAATAGCTAGTTACAGTCTCTTGGTTGTTGTTCTACCTACAATAGCTAGTTACAGTCTCTTGGTTGTTGTTCTAGCTACAATAGTTAGTTACAGTCTCCTGGTTGTTGTTCTACCTACAATATCTAGTTACAATCTCTTGGTTGTTGTTCTAGCTACAGTAGCTAGTTACAGTCTCTTGGTTGTTGTTCTAGTTACAATATCTAGTTAGAGTTTCTTGGTTGATGTTCTACCTACAATAACTAGTTACGGTCTCTTGGTTGTTGTTCTACCTACAATAGCTAGTTACAGTCTCTTGCTTGTTGCTCTACCTACAATAACTAGTTACGGTCTCTTGTTTGTTGTTCTACCTACAATAACTAGTTAGTCTCTTGTTTGTTGTTCTACCTACAATAGCTAGTTACAGTCTCTTGGTTGTTGTTCTACCTACAATAGCTAGTTACACTCTCTTGGTTGTTCTTCTAGCTACAATAGCTAGTTACAGTCTATTGGTTGTTGTTCTAGGTACAATAGCTAGTTATAGTCCCTGGTTGTTGTTCTAGCTACAATATCTAGTTAAGTCTCTTGGTTGTTGTTCTAGCTACAATATCTAGTTACAGTCTCTTGGTTGTTGTTCTATCTACAATATCTAGTTACCGTCTCTTGGTTGTTGTTCTAGTTACAATAGCTAGTTACAGTCTCTTGTTTGTTGTTCTACCTACAAATAGCTAGTTACAGTCTCTTGGTTGCTGTTCTACCTACAGTAGCTAGTTACAGTCTCTTGGTTGTTGTTCTAGCTACAATAGCTAGTTACAGTCTCTTGGTTGTTGTTCTAGCTATAATAGCTAGTTGTAGTCTCTTGGTTGTTGTTCTAGTTACAATAACTAGTTAGTCTTTTGGTTGTTGTTCTACCAACAATAGCTAGTTATTTTGTCTCTTGTAGGTATACACTATAGTAAAAATGTATATCCATAATGTTTCTCCTCTTGGGGTGACCCTTTATTTAAACTTTAAATCTAAACTGATATATATAGCGATGCATTTTCATATAGTGAAAATGTATAAAGATAAAGAAGTCAAAAAATGTCAAGGATATTTTTTTGGTCAATGGGTGACGTAAAAATATTTTTGACATTTACGTCACCGAATATGGTACTGCTTTGACAACTATTTTACCTATTTTGTTCCTGTATTTAAATACTGTTATAGTGACAGCCGGAACCTTTGAACCGTAATGAGAGCGGGAGGTTTGGCGCCTTAAAATCTGATTCAACCCACCATTTCTTTAGAAATGCCTGTACCAAGTCAGGGTCATTACGGTTTTCACAGTTTTCCGGTTGTTGACTGATTTTGTCTGTATATATAATTATGAGTTTTGACTTTCCCTTTGTAAGATTGTTCGGAGTTCGGTAATTTTGTTATTACCCTTATTTAATGAACTGAACAGCAAGACCATGAAATTCAAAGAATCAATTCGTGTTTGTGTTGTACATGTATATTTGCAATTTATTTAGACCTCTTACATATCAGTGACTCAGAATGGTAGTAACACTTTATATGTTGAAACTTTAAACATCACAGGCATTTAATTCATTACAGGCTGAATTTAATTAAAGTTAACTGTGAACATCAATTTCTCTTCAGATTTCTCTTCTTCTTTTCTTTTCTTTTTTTCCCTATCTGCAAAATTTGTTTTTTGTTGACAAATTCAGAATTAACCCACATGTATATATATTTTTTCTTATGTAAATATGTCTTGTCTGATGATGAATGTTTTTTCAGAAGCGTTTCTTATATTGTGAGTGTCTTGTTTATACATGTAAGTGTACACAACTATTTTGTGTTTCAATGGTTTATTATTTTATTTAACCTGGAATATGTCATTATTATGAATTATGATAGTTTTGATTAATTAATTATGCTATTAGAATATAATGCTGTAAAATGTATGAACCTGATGGTTACTGTGCTACCCATTTCTAAGTTTGGTATTGTTTCTAGTTATGTTATAAAATATGCCCTACTGATAGCTGGTATTGAGTCTAATCCAGGTCCACAATTGAATAATAAAAAAAAATATAAAAATAATACACAATAATGTATGTAGTTTACTACCTAAATTAGACCTGATTGAACATGAATTTCAAGAGTATGATGTTATTTGTATATCTGAATCACATCTTGATAAATCTATTGATAATGATAAAATAAAATTAAAGAGCTTCCAAAATCCAGTTAGACTAGATAGAAATAGGCATGGTGGAGGTGTGACTATATATGTGAAGAATAGTTTATAATACAAAGTACGTACTGATCTTTCAGTTAATAATTTAGGGAACGACCATTTAACTTGAAGGGGGAGGGGGGTTATGGTTTTTTTCTAAAAAAATATTCTGATTCCCAATGTTGCTGAAAAAAATATTCTGATTTTGGTGCAGGAAAAAAAAAATAATCTGATTCAGAGTTTTTGTCATATAACCTAATGTGGAATTCAGGATAAAAAAAATAAATATTCTAACTCTCATGTTGTCCGAAAACAAAATTCTGAACGAAGCAAAAAACCATAACCCCCCCTTCAAGTTAAATGGTCGGTCCCTTAGAAATACTTTGGGTCGAAATCCGAAATAGTAATAATGACAAATTTTTAGTTGGTGTTATATATAGGTCTCCAAATTCTAATTTACCTATATGGGAGTTATTCTGTGAGTCTGTAGATAAAGCTCTTGATTCTGATTTACCACTTTTTTTAGTTGGCGACTATAATTGTGACATGTTGTCAAACTCCAGTAACTATTTTAAAAAGATATTAAATCGTTTAAATTTGGAAAATGTAGTATTTGAAGCCACACACTTTACTACAGAGACTGGAACTTGCATTGATATATGTATAACTAACCGAAAAAAATTGATTAACTCAGTGGATGTCCTTACTCCAGTCTGCAGTACCCATCCTCCTGTCTTAGCTGAAATTTCATTTAAAACCTTTAAACAACACTCCTTCAAAAGGCAAATAAGAAATTATAATGCTGCCGACATTGAAGGGCTTGCTGATGAATTGAATATTACAAATTGGGATGATCTAGTTTTCGATTCTGATAATATTAATGATGTGTATTCTAATTTTCTTAAAATTTTAGATGATGCTGTTAAAAAATATATACCTACCAAGACTATTACAGTTCGACCAAATGATAAACCATTCATGAATAATAAAATTAGAAACAAGATCAGACAACGTAACAGAATTCATTATAAAGCTAAAACTACAAACAATGCTGATCATTGAAAAAAATTTAGAGAAATCAGGAATGAAGTTATTGATCTAGTGAGAAAAGCAAAGGACGAATATAAATATAAACTTACCTCTGAACTTTTAAACAAGGATATTCCTCCTGGGAAATGGTGGAGAATTGCTAAATCCATATCAAATTTTACTAAAGCCAGAGATCTACCCCCATTTTGGAACATGATGGCCAAATTTTTATTCACCCTTCTAATAAAGTTGAAATTCTAAATACTCACTTTTCTAATATAGCTAATATTGATAATGAACCAGTTATTTCTGATAATGTTACACCTCTGCCATGTCATTTGAATGAATTTATCATAACAGAACAGGAAATTTTAGACCAGTTAAAAATGTTAAATGTAAATAAACCAGCTGGCCCTGATGGTGTCAGTCCTAGATTACTAAAATATATGCATTGTACATGTAAAAGGAGAGAGCTTGTATAGGCATAGCCTGTTGCTCATTCCTATTCATTTAGTTGTGAATAAAATATGTTTAAAACAATAGCTAGTTACAGTCTCTTGGTTGTTTTTCTAGCTACAATAGCTAGTTACAGTCTCTTGGTTGTTGTTATACCAACAATATCTAGTTACAGTCTCTTAGTTGTTGTTCTACCTACAATAGCTAGTTACAGTCTCTTGGTTGTTGTTCTATCTACAATATCTAGTTACAGTCTCTTGGTTGTTGTTCTATCTACAATAGCTAGTGACAGTCTCTTGATTGTTGTTCTACATACAATAGCTAGTTACAGTCTCTTGGTTGTTGTTCTAGCTACAATAGTTAGTTACAGTCTCTTGGTTGTTGTTCTACCTACAATAACTAGTTACAGTCTCTTGGTTGTTGTTCTAGCTCTTCGTTGTTGTTCTAGCTACAATATCTAGTTACAGTCTCTTGGTTGTTGTTCTACCTACAATAGCTAGTTACAGTCTCTTGGTTGTTGTTCTACCTACAATAACTAGTCACAGTCTCTTGGTTGTTGTTCTAGATACAATAGCTAGTTACAGTCTCTTGGTTGTTGTTATACCAACAATATCTAGTTACAGTCTCTTGGTTGTTGTTCTATCTACAATAGCTAGTGACAGTCTCTTGGTTGTTGTTCTATCTACAATAGCTAGTGACAGTCTCTTGGTTGTTGTTCTAGCTACAATAACTAGTTACAGTCTCTTGGTTGTTGTTCTACCTACAATAGCTAGTTACAGTCTCTTGGTTGTTGTTCTACCTACAATAACTAGTTACAGTCTATTGGTTGTTGTTCTAGCTACAATAGCTAGTTACAGTCTCTTGGTTGTTGTTCTACCTACAATAGCTAGTTACAGTCTCGTGGTTGTTGTTCTAGCTACAATATCTAGTTACAGTCTCTTGGTTGTTGTTCTACCTACAATAGCTAGTTACAGTCTCTTTGTTGTTGTTCTACCTACAATAGCTAGTTACACTCTCTTGATTGTTGTTCTACCTACAATAGCTAGTTAGTCTCTTGGTTGTTGTTCTAGCTACAATAGCTAGTTACAGTCTCTTGATGGTTGTTCTACATACAATAGCTAGTTACAGTCTCTTGGTTGTTGTTCTAGCTACAATAGCTAGTTACAGTCTCTTGATTGTTGTTCTATCTACAATAGCTAGTTACAGTCTCTTGGTTGATGTTCTAGCTACAATAGCTAGGTACAGTCTCTTGGTTGTTGTTCTACCTACAATAGCTAGTTACAGTCTCATGGTTGTTGTTCTACCTACAATAGCTAGTTACAGTCTCTTGATTGTTGTTCTAGCTACAATAGCAAGTTACAGTCTCTTGGTTGTTGCTCTATCTACAATAGCTAGTTACAGTCTATTGGTTGTTGTTCTACCTACAATAGCTAGTTACAGTCTCTTGGTTGTTGTTCCAACTACAATAGCAAGTTAGTGTTTTGGTTGTTGTTCTAGTTACAATAGCTAGTCACAGTCTCTTGGTTGTTGTTCTACCTACAATAGCTAATTACAGTCTCTTGGTTGTTGTTCTAGCTACAATAGTTAGTTACAGTCTCTTGGTTGTTGTTCTACCTACAATAACTAGTTACAGACTCTTGGTTGTTGTTCTAGCTACAATAGCTAGTCATAGTCCCCTGGTCGTTGTTCTACCTACGATAGCTAGTTACAGTCTCTTGGCTTGTTGTTCTACCTACAATAGCTAGTTACAGTCTCTTGGTTGTTGTTCTAGCTACAATAGCTAGTTACAGTCTCTTGGTTGTTGTTCTAGCTACAATAGCTAGTTACAGTCTCTTGGTTGTTGTTCTAGCTACAATAGCTAGTTACAGTCTCTTGGTTGTTGTTCTACCTACAATAGCTAGTGACAGTCTCTTGGTTGTTGTGCTAGCTACAATAGCTAGTTACAGTCTCTTGGTTGTTGTTCTACCTACAAAGGCTAGTTACAATCTCTTGATTGTTCTTCTAGATACAATAGCTAGTTACAGTCTCTTGTTTGTTGTTCTAGCTACAATAGCTAGTGACAGTCTCTTGGTTGTTGTTCTAGTTACAATATCTAGTTAGAGTTTCTTGGTTGATGTTCTACCTACAATAACTAGTTACGTTCTCTTGGTTGTTGTTCTACCTACAATAGCTAGCTACAGTCTCTTGGATGTTACTCTATCTACAATAACTAGTTACGGTCTCTTGTTTGTTGTTCTAGCTACAATAACTAGTGACAGTCTCTTGGTTGTTTTTCTACCTACAATAACTAGTTAGTCTCTTGGTTGTTGTTCTAGCTACAATAACTAGTGACAGTCTCTTGGTTGTTGTTCTACCTACAATAGCTAGTTACAGTCTCTTGGTTGTTGTTATACCAACAATATCTAGTTACAGTTTATTGGTTGTTGTTCTACCTACAATAACTAGTCACAGTCTCTTGGTTGTTCTAGCTACAATAGCTAGTTACAGTCTCTTGGTTGTTGTTATACCAACAATATCTAGTTACAGTCTCTTGGTTGTTGTTCTATCTACAATAGCTAGTGACAGTCTCTTGGTTGTTGTTCTATCTACAATAGCTAGTGACAGTCTCTTGGTTGTTGTTCTAGCTACAATATAGCTAGTTACAGTCTCTTGGTTGTTGTTCTACCTACAATAGCTAGTTACAGTCTCTTGGTTGTTGTTCTAGCTACAATAGCTAGTTAAAGTCTCTTGGTTGTTGTTCTACCTACAATGGCTAGTTACAATCTCTTGATTGTTCTTCTAGCTACAATAGCTAGTAACAGTCTCTTGGATGTTGTTCTACCAACAATATATAGTTACAATCTCTTGGTTGTTGTTCTAGCTACAATAGCTAGTTACAGTCTCTTGGTTGTTGTTCTAGTTACAATATCTAGTTAGAGTTTCTTGGTTGATGTTCTACCTACAATAACTAGTTACGGTCTCTTGGTTGTTGTTCTACCTACAATAGCTAGTTACAGTCTCTTGGATGTTGCTCTACCTACAATAACTAGTTACAGTCTCTTGTTTGCTGTTCTAGCTACAATAACTAGTGACAGTCTCTTGGTTGTTGTTCTACCTACAATAAATAATTAATTTCTTGGTTGTTGTTCTAGCTACAATAACTAGTGACAGTCTCTTGGTTGTTGTTCTACCTACAATAGCTAGTTAGTCTCTTGGTTGTTGTTATACCAACAATATCTAGTTACATTCTCTTGGTTGTTGTTCTACCTTCAATAACTAGTCACAGTCTCTTGGTTGTTGTTCTAACTACAATAGCTAGTGACAGTCTCTTGGTTGTTGTTCTAGCTACAATATAGCTAGTTACAGTCTCTTGGTTGTTGTTCTACCTAATATAGCTAGTTACAGTCTCTTGGTTGTTGTTCTACCTACAATAACTAGCTACAGTCTATTGGTTGTTGTTCTAGCTACAATAGCTAGTTACAGTCTCTTGGTTGTTGTTCTACCTACAATAGCTAGTTACAGTCTATTGGTTGTTGTTCTAGTTACAATATCTAGTTACAGTCTCTTGGTTGTTGTTCTACCTACAATAGCTAGTTACAGTCTCTTGGTTGTTGTTCTACCTACAATAGCTAGTTACAGTCTGTTGATTGTTGTTCTACCTACAATAGCTAGTTACAGTCTCTTGGTTGTTGTTCTAGCTACAATAGCTAGTTACAGTCTCTTGATTGTTGTTCTACCTACAATAGCAGGTTACAGTCTCTTGGTTGTTGTTCTAGCTACAATAGCTAGTTACAGTCTCTTGGTTGTTCTTCTAGCTACAATAGCTAGTTACAGTCTCTTGGATGTTGTTCTAGCTACAATAGCTAGTTACAGTCTCCTGGTTGTTGTTCTACCTACAATATATAGTTACAATCTCTTGGTTGTTGTTCTAGCTACAATAGCTAGTTACAGTCTCATGGTTGTTGTTCTAGCTACAATAACTATTGACAGTCTCTTGGTTGTTGTTCTACCTACAATAGCTAGTTACAGTCTCTTGGTTGTTGTTCGATCTACAATAGCTAGTTACAGTCTCTTGATTGTTGTTCTAGCTACAATAGCTAGTTGCAGTCTCTTGGTTGTTGTTCTAACTACAATAGCTAGTTACAGTCTCTTGGTTGTTGTTCTAGCAACAATAGCTAGTTACAGTCTCTTGGTTGTTGTTCTACCTACAATAGCTAGTTACAGTTTCTTGGTTGTTGTTCTACCTACAATAACTAGTTACAATCACTTGGTTGTTGTTCTAACTACAATAACAAGTTACAGTCTCTTGGTTGATGTTCTAGCTACAATATCTAGTTAGTCTCTTGGTTGTTGTTCTATCTATAATAACTAGTTACAATCACTTGGTTGTTGTTCTAGCTACAATAACTTGTTACAGTCTCTTGGTTGATGTTCTAGCTACAATATCTAGTTAGTCTCTTGGTTGTTGTTCTAGTTACAATAGCTAGTTACAGTCTCTTGGTTGTTGTTCTACCTACAATAGCTAGTTACGGTCTCTTGGTTGTTGTTCTACCTACAATAACTAGTTACAGTCTATTGGTTGTTGTTCTAGCTACAATAGCTAGTTACAGTCTCTTGGTTGTTGTTCTACCTACAATAACTAGCTACAGTCTATTGGTTGTTGTTCTAGCTACAATAGCTAGTTACAGTCTCTTGGTTGTTGTTCTACCTACAATAGCTAGTTACAGTCTATTGGTTGTTGTTCTAGTTACAATATCTAGTTACAGTCTCTTGGTTGTTGTTCTACCTACAATAGCTAGTTACAGTCTCTTGGTTGTTGTTCTACCTACAATAGCTAGTTACAGTCTGTTGATTGTTGTTCTACCTACAATAGCTAGTTACAGTCTCTTGGTTGTTGTTCTAGCTACAATAGCTAGTTACAGTCTCTTGATTGTTGTTCTACCTACAATAGCAGGTTACAGTCTCTTGGTTGTTGTTCTAGCTACAATAGCTAGTTACAGTCTCTTGGTTGTTCTTCTAGCTACAATAGCTAGTTACAGTCTCTTGGATGTTGTTCTAGCTACAATAGCTAGTTACAGTCTCCTGGTTGTTGTTCTACCTACAATATATAGTTACAATCTCTTGGTTGTTGTTCTAGCTACAATAGCTAGTTACAGTCTCATGGTTGTTGTTCTAGCTACAATAACTATTGACAGTCTCTTGGTTGTTGTTCTACCTACAATAGCTAGTTACAGTCTCTTGGTTGTTGTTCGATCTACAATAGCTAGTTACAGTCTCTTGATTGTTGTTCTAGCTACAATAGCTAGTTGCAGTCTCTTGGTTGTTGTTCTAACTACAATAGCTAGTTACAGTCTCTTGGTTGTTGTTCTAGCAACAATAGCTAGTTACAGTCTCTTGGTTGTTGTTCTACCTACAATAGCTAGTTACAGTTTCTTGGTTGTTGTTCTACCTACAATAACTAGTTACAATCACTTGGTTGTTGTTCTAACTACAATAACAAGTTACAGTCTCTTGGTTGATGTTCTAGCTACAATATCTAGTTAGTCTCTTGGTTGTTGTTCTATCTATAATAACTAGTTACAATCACTTGGTTGTTGTTCTAGCTACAATAACTTGTTACAGTCTCTTGGTTGATGTTCTAGCTACAATATCTAGTTAGTCTCTTGGTTGTTGTTCTAGTTACAATAGCTAGTTACAGTCTCTTGGTTGTTGTTCTACCTACAATAGCTAGTTACGGTCTCTTGGTTGTTGTTCTACCTACAATAACTAGTTACAGTCTATTGGTTGTTGTTCTAGCTACAATAGCTAGTTACAGTCTCTTGGTTGTTGTTCTACCTACAATAGCTAGTTACAGTCTATTGGTTGTTGTTCTAGCTACAATATCTAGTTACAGTCTCTTGGTTGTTGTTCTACCTACAATAGCTAGTTACGGTCTCTTGGTTGTTGTTCTACCTACAATAGCTAGTTACAGTCTCTTGATTGTTGTTCTACCTATAATAGCTAGTTACAGTCTCTTGGTTGTTGTTCTAGCTAAAATAGCTAGTTACAGTCTCTTGATTGTTGTTCTACATACAATAGCAAATTACAGTCTCTTGGTTGTTGTTCTAGCTACAATAGCTAGTTACAGTCTCTTGGTTGTTGTTCTACCTACAATAGCTAGTTACAGTCTCTTGATTGTTGTTCTACCTACAATAGCTAGTTACAGTCTCTTGGTTGTTGTTCTAGCTACAATAGCTAGTTACAGTCTCTTGATTGTTGTTCTACCTACAATAGCTAGTTACAGTCTCATGGTTGTTGT
The DNA here is from genome assembly GCA_963680875.1 of Bathymodiolus brooksi. NCBI lineage: Eukaryota > Metazoa > Mollusca > Bivalvia > Mytilida > Modiolidae > Bathymodiolus > Bathymodiolus brooksi. The sequence goes on along the minus strand of OY804577.1, from coordinate 13,264,292 downwards.
TCTACCTACAATAGCTAGTTACAGTCTCTTGATTGTTGTTCTATCTACAATAGCTAGTGACAGTCTCTTGGTTGTTGTTCTATCTACAATAGCTAGTGACAGTCTCTTGGTTGTTGTTCTAGCTACAATAACTAGTTACAGTCTCTTGGTTGTTGTTCTACCTACAATAGCTAGTTACAGTCTCTTGGTTGTTGTTCTACCTACAATAACTAGTTACAGTCTATTGGTTGTTGTTCTAGCTACAATAGCTAGTTACAGTCTCTTGGTTGTTGTTCTACCTACAATAGCTAGTTACAGTCTCGTGGTTGTTGTTCTAGCTACAATATCTAGTTACAGTCTCTTGGTTGTTGTTCTACCTACAATAGCTAGTTACAGTCTCTTTGTTGTTGTTCTACCTACAATAGCTAGTTACAGTCTCTTGATTGTTGTTCTACCTACAATAGCTAGTTAGTCTCTTGGTTGTTGTTCTAGCTACAATAGCTAGTTACAGTCTCTTGATGGTTGTTCTACATACAATAGCTAGTTACAGTCTCTTGGTTGTTGTTCTAGCTACAATAGCTAGTTACAGTCTCTTGATTGTTGTTCTATCTACAATAGCTAGTTACAGTCTCTTGGTTGATGTTCTAGCTACAATAGCTAGGTACAGTCTCTTGGTTGTTGTTCTACCTACAATAGCTAGTTACAGTCTCATGGTTGTTGTTCTACCTACAATAGCTAGTTACAGTCTCTTGATTGTTGTTCTAGCTACAATAGCAAGTTACAGTCTCTTGGTTGTTGCTCTATCTACAATAGCTAGTTACAGTCTATTGGTTGTTGTTCTACCTACAATAGCTAGTTACAGTCTCTTGGTTGTTGTTCCAACTACAATAGCAAGTTAGTCTTTTGGTTGTTGTTCTAGTTACAATAGCTAGTCACAGTCTCTTGGTTGTTGTTCTACCTACAATAGCTAATTACAGTCTCTTGGTTGTTGTTCTAGCTACAATAGTTAGTTACAGTCTCTTGGTTGTTGTTCTACCTACAATAACTAGTTACAGACTCTTGGTTGTTGTTCTAGCTACAATAGCTAGTCATAGTCCCCTGGTCGTTGTTCTACCTACGATAGCTAGTTACAGTCTCTTGGCTTGTTGTTCTACCTACAATAGCTAGTTACAGTCTCTTGGTTGTTGTTCTAGCTACAATAGCTAGTTACAGTCTCTTGGTTGTTGTTCTAGCTACAATAGCTAGTTACAGTCTCTTGGTTGTTGTTCTAGCTACAATAGCTAGTTACAGTCTCTTGGTTGTTGTTCTACCTACAATAGCTAGTGACAGTCTCTTGGTTGTTGTGCTAGCTACAATAGCTAGTTACAGTCTCTTGGTTGTTGTTCTACCTACAAAGGCTAGTTACAATCTCTTGATTGTTCTTCTAGATACAATAGCTAGTTACAGTCTCTTGTTTGTTGTTCTAGCTACAATAGCTAGTGACAGTCTCTTGGTTGTTGTTCTAGTTACAATATCTAGTTAGAGTTTCTTGGTTGATGTTCTACCTACAATAACTAGTTACGTTCTCTTGGTTGTTGTTCTACCTACAATAGCTAGCTACAGTCTCTTGGATGTTACTCTATCTACAATAACTAGTTACGGTCTCTTGTTTGTTGTTCTAGCTACAATAACTAGTGACAGTCTCTTGGTTGTTTTTCTACCTACAATAACTAGTTAGTCTCTTGGTTGTTGTTCTAGCTACAATAACTAGTGACAGTCTCTTGGTTGTTGTTCTACCTACAATAGCTAGTTACAGTCTCTTGGTTGTTGTTATACCAACAATATCTAGTTACAGTTTATTGGTTGTTGTTCTACCTACAATAACTAGTCACAGTCTCTTGGTTGTTCTAGCTACAATAGCTAGTTACAGTCTCTTGGTTGTTGTTATACCAACAATATCTAGTTACAGTCTCTTGGTTGTTGTTCTATCTACAATAGCTAGTGACAGTCTCTTGGTTGTTGTTCTATCTACAATAGCTAGTGACAGTCTCTTGGTTGTTGTTCTAGCTACAATATAGCTAGTTACAGTCTCTTGGTTGTTGTTCTACCTACAATAGCTAGTTACAGTCTCTTGGTTGTTGGTCTATCTACAATAGCTAGTTACAGTCTCTTGGTTGTTGTTTTATCTACAATAGCTAGTTACAGTCTCTTGGTATTTGTTCTAGCTACAATAGCTAGTTGCAGTTTCTTGATTGTTGTTCTACATACAATAGCAAGTTACAGTCTCTTGGTTGTTGTTCTACCTACAATAGGTAATTACAGTCTCCTGGTTGTTGTTCTACCTATAATAGCTAGTTACAGTCTCTTGATTGTTGTTCTACCTACAATAGCTAGTTACAGTCTCTTGGTTGTTGTTCAAGCTACAATACTAGTTACAGTCTCTTGATTGTTGTTCTACCTACAATAGCTAGTTACAATCTCATGGGTGTTGTTCTAGCTACAATAGCTAGTTACAGTCTCTTGGTTGTTGTTCTACCTACAATAGCTAGTTACAGTCTCTTGGTTGTTGTTCTAGCTACAATAGCTAGTTAAAGTCTCTTGGTTGTTGTTCTACCTACAATGGCTAGTTACAATCTCTTGATTGTTCTTCTAGCTACAATAGCTAGTAACAGTCTCTTGGATGTTGTTCTACCAACAATATATAGTTACAATCTCTTGGTTGTTGTTCTAGCTACAATAGCTAGTTACAGTCTCTTGGTTGTTGTTCTAGTTACAATATCTAGTTAGAGTTTCTTGGTTGATGTTCTACCTACAATAACTAGTTACGGTCTCTTGGTTGTTGTTCTACCTACAATAGCTAGTTACAGTCTCTTGGATGTTGCTCTACCTACAATAACTAGTTACAGTCTCTTGTTTGCTGTTCTAGCTACAATAACTAGTGACAGTCTCTTGGTTGTTGTTCTACCTACAATAAATAATTAATTTCTTGGTTGTTGTTCTAGCTACAATAACTAGTGACAGTCTCTTGGTTGTTGTTCTACCTACAATAGCTAGTTAGTCTCTTGGTTGTTGTTATACCAACAATATCTAGTTACATTCTCTTGGTTGTTGTTCTACCTTCAATAACTAGTCACAGTCTCTTGGTTGTTGTTCTAACTACAATAGCTAGTGACAGTCTCTTGGTTGTTGTTCTAGCTACAATATAGCTAGTTACAGTCTCTTGGTTGTTGTTCTACCTAATATAGCTAGTTACAGTCTCTTGGTTGTTGTTCTACCTACAATAACTAGCTACAGTCTATTGGTTGTTGTTCTAGCTACAATAGCTAGTTACAGTCTCTTGGTTGTTGTTCTACCTACAATAGCTAGTTACAGTCTATTGGTTGTTGTTCTAGTTACAATATCTAGTTACAGTCTCTTGGTTGTTGTTCTACCTACAATAGCTAGTTACAGTCTCTTGGTTGTTGTTCTACCTACAATAGCTAGTTACAGTCTGTTGATTGTTGTTCTACCTACAATAGCTAGTTACAGTCTCTTGGTTGTTGTTCTAGCTACAATAGCTAGTTACAGTCTCTTGATTGTTGTTCTACCTACAATAGCAGGTTACAGTCTCTTGGTTGTTGTTCTAGCTACAATAGCTAGTTACAGTCTCTTGGTTGTTCTTCTAGCTACAATAGCTAGTTACAGTCTCTTGGATGTTGTTCTAGCTACAATAGCTAGTTACAGTCTCCTGGTTGTTGTTCTACCTACAATATATAGTTACAATCTCTTGGTTGTTGTTCTAGCTACAATAGCTAGTTACAGTCTCATGGTTGTTGTTCTAGCTACAATAACTATTGACAGTCTCTTGGTTGTTGTTCTACCTACAATAGCTAGTTACAGTCTCTTGGTTGTTGTTCGATCTACAATAGCTAGTTACAGTCTCTTGATTGTTGTTCTAGCTACAATAGCTAGTTGCAGTCTCTTGGTTGTTGTTCTAACTACAATAGCTAGTTACAGTCTCTTGGTTGTTGTTCTAGCAACAATAGCTAGTTACAGTCTCTTGGTTGTTGTTCTACCTACAATAGCTAGTTACAGTTTCTTGGTTGTTGTTCTACCTACAATAACTAGTTACAATCACTTGGTTGTTGTTCTAACTACAATAACAAGTTACAGTCTCTTGGTTGATGTTCTAGCTACAATATCTAGTTAGTCTCTTGGTTGTTGTTCTACCTATAATAACTAGTTACAATCACTTGGTTGTTGTTCTAGCTACAATAACTTGTTACAGTCTCTTGGTTGATGTTCTAGCTACAATATCTAGTTAGTCTCTTGGTTGTTGTTCTAGTTACAATAGCTAGTTACAGTCTCTTGGTTGTTGTTCTACCTACAATAGCTAGTTACGGTCTCTTGGTTGTTGTTCTACCTACAATAACTAGTTACAGTCTATTGGTTGTTGTTCTAGCTACAATAGCTAGTTACAGTCTCTTGGTTGTTGTTCTACCTACAATAGCTAGTTACAGTCTATTGGTTGTTGTTCTAGCTACAATATCTAGTTACAGTCTCTTGGTTGTTGTTCTACCTACAATAGCTAGTTACGGTCTCTTGGTTGTTGTTCTACCTACAATAGCTAGTTACAGTCTCTTGATTGTTGTTCTACCTATAATAGCTAGTTACAGTCTCTTGGTTGTTGTTCTAGCTAAAATAGCTAGTTACAGTCTCTTGATTGTTGTTCTACATACAATAGCAAATTACAGTCTCTTGGTTGTTGTTCTAGCTACAATAGCTAGTTACAGTCTCTTGGTTGTTGTTCTACCTACAATAGCTAGTTACAGTCTCTTGATTGTTGTTCTACCTACAATAGCTAGTTACAGTCTCTTGGTTGTTGTTCTAGCTACAATAGCTAGTTACAGTCTCTTGATTGTTGTTCTACCTACAATAGCTAGTTACAGTCTCATGGTTGTTGTTCTACCTACAATAGCTAGTTACAGTCTCTTGATTGTTGTTCTAGCTACAATAGCTAGTTGCAGTCTCTTGGTTGTTGTTCTAACTACAATTGCAAGTAACAGTCTCTTGGTTGTTGTTCTACCTACAATAACTAGTTACAGTCACTTGGTGGTTGTTCTAACTACAATAGCAAGTTACAGTCTCTTGGTTGTTGTTCTAGCTACAATAGCTAGTTACAGTCTCTTGGTTGATGTTCTAGCTACAATATCTAGTTAGTCTCTTGGTTGTTGATCTAGTTACAATAGCTAGTTACAGTCTCTTGGTTGTTGTTCTACCTACAATAGCTAATTACAGTCTCTTGGTTGTTGTTCTAGCTACAATAGTTAGTTACTGTCTCTTGGTTGTTGTTCTACCTACAATAACTAGTTACAGTCTCTTGGTTGTTGTTCTAGCTACACTAGCTAGTCATAGTACCCTGGTCGTTGTTCTACCTACGATAGCTAGTTACCGTCTCTTGGCTTGTTGTTCTACCTACAATAGCTAGTTACAGTCTCTTGGTTGTTGTTCTAGCTACAATAGCTAGTTACAGTCTCTTGGTTGTTGTTCTAGCTACAATAGTTAGTTACAGTCTCTTGGTTGTTGTTCTAGCTACAATAGCTAGTTACGGTCTCTTGGTTGTAGTTCTATCTACAATGGCTAGTTACAATCTCTTGGTTGGTGTTCTAGCTACAATAGCTTGCTACGGTCTCTTGGTTGTTGTTCTACCTACAATAACTAGTTACAGTCTCCTGGCTGTTGTTCTAGCTACACTAGCTAGTCATAGTCCCCTGGTCGTTGTTCTACCTACGATAGCTAGTTACAGTCTCTTGGTTGTTGTTCTAGCTACAATAGCTAGTTACAGTCTCTTGGTTGTTGTGCTAGCTACAATAGCTAGTTACAGTCTCTTGGTTGTTGTTCTACCTACAATAGCTAGTTACAGTCTCCTGGTTGTTGTTCTACCTACAATATATAGTTACAATCTCTTGGTTGTTGTTCTAGCTACAATAGCTAGTTACAGTCTCTTGGTTGTTGTTCTAGCTACAATAACTATTGACAGTCTCTTGGTTGTTGTTCTACCTACAATAGCTAGTTACAGTTTCTTGGTTGTTGTTCTATCTACAATAGCTAGTTACAGTCTCTTGATTGTTGTTCTAGCTACAATAGCTAGTTGCAGTCTCTTGGTTGTTGTTCTAACTCCAATAGCTAGTTACAGTCTCTTGGTTGTTGTTCTAGCAACAATAGCTAGTTACAGTCTCTTGGTTGTTGTTCTAGCTACAATAGCTAGTTACAGTCTCTTGGTTGTTGTTCTACCTACAATAACTAGTTACAATCACTTGGTTGTTGTTCTAACTACAATAACAAGTTACAGTCTCTTGGTTGATGTTCTAGCTACAATATCTAGTTATTCTCTTGGTTGTTGTTCTACCTATAATAACTAGTTACAATCACTTGGTTGTTGTTCTAGCTACAATAGCTTGTTACAGTCTCTTGGTTGATGTTCTAGCTACAATATCTAGTTAGTCTCTTGGTTGTTGTTCTAGTTACAATAGCTAGTTACAGTCTCTTGGTTGTTGTTCTACCTACAATAGCTAGTTACGGTCTCTTGGTTGTTGTTCTACCTACAATAACTAGTTACAGTCTATTGGTTGTTGTTCTAGCTAAAATAGCTAGTTACAGTCTCTTGATTGTTGTTCTACATACAATAGCAAGTTACAGTCTCTTGGTTGTTGTTCTAGCTACAATAGCTAGTTACAGTCTCTTGGTTGTTGTTCTACCTACAATAGCTAGTTACAGTCTCTTGAATGTTGTTCTACCTACAATAGCTAGTTACAGTCTCTTGGTTGTTGTTCTACCTAAAATAGCTAGTTACAGTCTCTTGATTGTTGTTCTACCTACAATAGCTAGTTACAGTCTCATGGTTGTTGTTCTACCTACAATAGCTAGTTACAGTCTCTTGATTGTTGTTCTAGCTACAATAGCTAGTTGCAGTCTCTTGGTTGTTGTTCTAACTACAATTGCAAGTAACAGTCTCTTGGTTGTTGTTCTACCTACAATAACTAGTTACAGTCACTTGGTGGTTGTTCTAACTACAATAGCAAGTTACAGTCTCTTGGTTGTTGTTCTAGCTACAATAGCTAGTTACAGTCTCTTGGTTGATGTTCTAGCTACAATATCTAGTTAGTCTCTTGGTTGTTGATCTAGTTACAATAGCTAGTTACAGTCTCTTGGTTGTTGTTCTACCTACAATAGCTAATTACAGTCTCTTGGTTGTTGTTCTAGCTACAATAGTTAGTTACTGTCTCTTGGTTGTTGTGCTACCTACAATAACTAGTTACAGTCTCTTGGTTGTTGTTCTAGCTACACTTGCTAGTCATAGTACCCTGGTCGTTGTTCTACCTACGATAGCTAGTTACAGTCTCTTGGCTTGTTGTTCTACCTACAATAGCTAGTTACAGTCTCTTGGTTGTTGTTCTAGCTACAATAGCTAGTTACAGTCTCTTGGTTGTTGTTCTAGCTACAATAGTTAGTTACAGTCTCTTGGTTGTTGTTCTAGCTACAATAGCTAGTTACGGTCTCTTGGTTGTAGTTCTATCTACAATGGCTAGTTACAATCTCTTGGTTGGTGTTCTAGCTACAATAGCTTGCTACGGTCTCTTGGTTGTTGTTCTACCTACAATAACTAGTTACAGTCTCCTGGCTGTTGTTCTAGCTACACTAGCTAGTCATAGTACCCTGGTCGTTGTTCTACCTACAATAGCTAGTTACAGTCTCTTGGCTTGTTGTTCTACCTACAATAGCTAGTTACAGTCTCTTGGTTGTTGTTCTAGCTACAATAGCTAGTTACAGTCTCTTGGTTGTTGTTCTAGCTACAATAGTTAGTTACAGTCTCTTGGTTGTTGTTCTAGCTACAATAGCTAGTTACGGTCTCTTGGTTGTAGTTCTATCTACAATAGCTAGTTACAATCTCTTAGTTGGTGTTCTAGCTACAATAGCTTGCTACGGTCTCTTGGTTGTTGTTCTACCTACAATAACTAGTTACAGTCTCCTGGCTGTTGTTCTAGCTACACTAGCTAGTCATAGTCCCCTGGTCGTTGTTCTACCTACGATAGCTAGTTACAGTCTCTTGGCTTGTTGTTCTACCTACAATAGCTAGTTACAGTCTCTTGGTTGTTGTTCTAGCTACAATAGCTAGTTACAGTCTCTTGGTTGTTGTTCTAGCTACAATAGTTAGTTACAGTCTCTTGGTTGTTGTTCTAGCTACAATAGCTAGTTACGGTCTCTTGGTTGTAGTTCTATCTACAATGGCTAGTTACAATCTCTTGGTTGGTGTTCTAGCTACAATAGCTAGTTACAGTCTCTTGGTTGTTGTTCTAGCTACAATAGCTAGTTACAGTCTCTTGGTTGTTGTTCTACCTACAATAGCTAGTTACAGTCTCTTGGTTTTTGTTCTAGCCACAATAGCTAGTTACGGTCTCTTGGTTGTTGTTCTACCTACAATGGCTAGTTACAATCTCTTGATTGTTCTTCTAGCTACAATAGCTAGTTACATTCTCTTGGTTGTTGTTCTAGCTACAATAGCTAGTTACAGTCTCCTGGTTGTTGTTCTACCTACAATATCTAGTTACAATCTCTTGGTTGTTGTTCTAGCTACAATAGCTAGTTACAGTCTCTTGGTTGTTGTTCTAGTTACAATATCTAGTTAGAGTTTCTTGGTTGATGTTCTACCTACAATAACTAGTTACGGTCTCCTGGTTGTTGTTCTATCTACAATAGCTAGTTACAGTCTCTTGCTTGTTGCTCTACATACAATAACTAGCTACGGTCCCTTGTTTGTTGTTCTAGCTACATTAACTAGTGACAGTCTCTTGGTTGTTGTTCTACCTACAATAGCTAGTTACAGTCTCTTGGTTGTTGGTCTACCTACAATAGCTAGTTACAGTCTCTTGGTTGTTGTTCTAGGTACAATAGCTAGTTACAGTCTCTTGGTTGTTGTTCTAACTACAATAGCAAGTTACAGTCTCTTGGTTGTTGTTCTAGCTACAATAGCTAGTCACAGTCTCTTGGTTGATGTTCTAGCTACAATATCTAGTTAGTCTCTTGGTTGTTGATCTAGTTACAATAGCTAGTTACAGTCTATTGGTTGTTGTTCTACCTACAATAGCTAATTACAGTCTCTTGGTTGTTGTTCTAGCTACAATAGTTAGTTACTGTCTCTTGGTTGTTGTTCTACCTACAATAACTAGTTACAGTCTCTTGGTTGTTGTTCTAGCTACACTAGCTAGTCATAGTCCCCTGGTCGTTGTTCTACCTACGATAGCTAGTTACAGTCTCTTGGCTTGTTGTTCTACCTACAATAGCTAGTTACAGTCTCTTGGTTGTTGTTCTACCTACAATAGCTAGTTACAGTCTCTTGGTTGTTGTTCTACCTACAATAACTAGTTACAATCACTTGGTTGTTGTTCTAACTACAATAGCAAGTTACAGTCTCTTGGTTGTTGTTCTAGCTACAATAGCTAGTTACGGTCTTTTGGTTGTAGTTCTATCTACAATGGCTAGTTACAATCTCTTGGTTGGTGTTCTAGCTACAATAGCTTGCTACGGTCTCTTGGTTGTTGTTCTACCTACAATAACTAGTTACAGTCTCCTGGCTGTTGTTCTAGCTACACTAGCTAGTCATAGTCCCCTGGTCGTTGTTCTTCCTACGATAGCTAGTTACAGTCTCTTTGTTGTTGTTCTAGCTACAATAGCTAATTACAGTCTCTTGGTTGTTGTTCTAGCTACAATAGTTAGTTACTGTCTCTTGGTTGTTGTGCTACCTACAATAACTAGTTACAGTCTCTTGGTTGTTGTTCTAGCTACACTAGCTAGTCATAGTACCCTGGTCGTTGTTCTACCTACGATAGCTAGTTACAGTCTCTTGGCTTGTTGTTCTACCTACAATAGCTAGTTACAGTCTCTTGGTTGTTGTTCTAGCTACAATAGCTAGTTACAGTCTCTTGGTTGTTGTTCTAGCTACAATAGTTAGTTACAGTCTCTTGGTTGTTGTTCTAGCTACAATAGCTAGTTACGGTCTCTTGGTTGTAGTTCTATCTACAATGGCTAGTTACAATCTCTTGGTTGGTGTTCTAGCTACAATAGCTTGCTACGGTCTCTTGATTGTTGTTCTACCTACAATAACTAGTTACAGTCTCCTGGCTGTTGTTCTAGCTACACTAGCTAGTCATAGTCCCCTGGTCGTTGTTCTTCCTACGATAGCTAGTTACAGTCTCTTGGTTGTTGTTCTAGCTACAATAGCTAGTTACAGTCTCTTGGTTGTTGTTCTAGCTACAATAGCTAGTTACAGTCTCTTGGTTGTTGTTCTAGCTACAATAGCTAGTTACAGTCTCTTGGTTGTTGTTCTACCTACAATAGCTAGTTACATTCTCTTGGTTTTTGTTCTAGCCACAATAGCTAGTTACGGTCTCTTGGTTGTTGTTCTACCTACAATGGCTAGTTACAATCTCTTGATTGTTCTTCTAGCTACAATAGCTAGTTACATTCTCTTGGTTGTTGTTCTAGCTACAATAGCTAGTTACAGTCTCCTGGTTGTTGTTCTACCTACAATATCTAGTTACAATCTCTTGGTTGTTGTTCTAGCTACAATAGCTAGTTACAGTCTCTTGGTTGTTGTTCTAGTTACAATATCTAGTTAGAGTTTCTTGGTTGATGTTCTACCTACAATAACTAGTTACGGTCTCCTGGTTGTTGTTCTATCTACAATAGCTAGTTACAGTCTCTTGCTTGTTGCTCTACATACAATAACTAGCTACGGTCCCTTGTTTGTTGTTCTAGCTACAATAACTAGTGACAGTCTCTTGGTTGTTGTTCTACCTACAATAGCTAGTTACAGTCTCTTGGTTGTTGTTCTACCTACAATAGCTAGTTACAGTCTCTTGGTTGTTGTTCTAGGTACAATAGCTAGTTACAGTCTCTTGGTTGTTGTTCTAACTACAATAGCAAGCTACAGTCTCTTGGTTGTTGTTCTAGCTACAATAGCTAGTCACAGTCTCTTGGTTGATGTTCTAGCTACAATATCTAGTTAGTCTCTTGGTTGTTGATCTAGTTACAATAGCTAGTTACAGTCAATTGGTTGTTGTTCTACCTACAATAGCTAATTACAGTCTCTTGGTTGTTGTTCTAGCTACAATAGTTAGTTACTGTCTCTTGGTTGTTGTTCTACCTACAATAACTAGTTACAGTCTCTTGGTTGTTGTTCTAGCTACACTAGCTAGTCATAGTCTCCTGGTCGTTGTTCTACCTACGATAGCTAGTTACAGTCTCTTGGCTTGTTGTTCTACCTACAATAGCTAGTTACAGCCTCTTGGTTGTTGTTCTACCTACAATAGCTAGTTACAGTCTCTTGGTTGTTGTTCTACCTACAATAACTAGTTACAATCACTTGGTTGTTGTTCTAACTACAATAGCAAGTTACAGTCTCTTGGTTGTTGTTCTAGCTACAATAGCTAGTTACAGTTTCTTGGTTGATGTTCTAGCTACAATATCTAGTTACAATCTCTTGGTTGTTGTTCTAGCTACAATAGTTAGTTACAGTCTCTTGGTCATTGTTCTACCTACAATAACTAGTTACAGTCTCCTGGCTGTTGTTCTAGCTACACTAGCTAGTCATAGTCCCCTGGTCGTTGTTCTACCTACGATAGCTAGTTACAGTCTCTTGGCTTGTTGTTCTACCTACAATAGCTAGTTACAGTCTCTTGGTTGTTGTTCTACCTACAATAGCTAGTTACAGTCTCTTGGTTGTTGTTCTAGCTACAATAGTTAGTTACAGTCTCTTGGTCATTGTTCTACCTACAATAACTAGTTACAGTCTCCTGGCTGTTGTTCTAGCTACACTAGCTAGTCATAGTCCCCTGGTCGTTGTTCTACCTACAATAGCTAGTTACAGTCTCTTGGTTGTTGGTCTACCTACAATAGCTAGTTACAGTCTCTTGGTTGTTGTTCCAACTACAATATCTAGTTACAGTCTCTTTGTTGTTGTTCTAGCTACAATAGCTAGTTACAGTCTCTTGGTTGTTGTTCTAGCTACAATAGCTAGTTACAGTCTCTTGGTTGTTGTGCTAGCTACAATAGCTAGTTACAGTCTCTTGGTTGTTGTTCTACCTACAATAGCTAGTTACAGTCTCTTGGTTGTTGTTCTAGCTAAAATAGCTAGTTACGGTCTCTTGGTTGTTGTTCTACCTACAATGGCTAGTTACAATCTCTTGATTTTTCTTCTAGCTACAATAGCTAGTTACATTCTCTTGGTTGTTGTTCTAGCTACAATAGCTAGTTACAGTCTCCTGGTTGTTGTTCTACCTACAATATCTAGTTACAATCTCTTGGTTGTTGTTCTAGCTACAATAGCTAGTTACAGTCTCTTGGTTGTTGTTCTAGTTACACTATCTAGTTAGAGTTTCTTGGTTGATGTTCTACCTACAATAACTAGCTACGGTCTCCTGGTTGTTGTTCTACCTACAATAGCTAGTTACAGTCTCTTGCTTGTTGCTCTACCTACAATAACTAGCTACGTCCCTTGTTTGTTGTTCTAGCTACAATAACTAGTGACACTCTCTTGGTTGTTGTTCTACCTACAATAACTAGTTAATCTCTTGGTTGTTGTTCTAGCTACAATAACTAGTGATAGTCTCTTGGTTGTTGTTCTACCTACAATAGCTAGTTACAGTCTCTTGGTTGTTGTTCTACCTACAATAGCTAGTTACACTCTCTTGGTTGTTGTTCTACCTACAATAACTAGTTACAATCTATTGGTTGTTGTTCTAGCTACAATAGCTAGTTACAGTTTCTTGGTTGTTGTTCTACCTACAATATCTAGTTACAGTCTCTTGGTTGTTGTTCTACCGAAAATAACTAGTGACAGTTTCTTGGTTGTTGTTCTACCTACAATAACTAGTTAGTCTCTTGGTTGTTGTTTTACCTACAATAACTAGTTACAGTCACTTGGTTGTTGTTCTAACAACAATAGCAAGTTACAGTCTCTTGGTTGTTGTTCTAGCTACAATAGCTAGTCACAGTCTCTTGGTTGATGTTCTAGCTACAATATCTAGTTAGTCTCTTGGTTGTTGATCTAGTTACAATAGCTAGTTACAGTCTCTTGGTTGTTGTTCTACCTACAATAGCTAATTACAGTCTCTTGGTTGTTGTTCTAGCTACAATAGTTAGTTACTGTCTCTTGGTTGTTGTTCTACCTACAATAACTAGTTACAGTGTCTTGGTTGTTGTTCTAGCTACACTAGCTAGTCATAGTCCCCTGGTCGTTGTTCTACCTACGATAGCTAGTTACAGTCTCTTGGCTTGTTGTTCTACCTACAATAGCTAGTTACAGTCTCTTGGTTGTTGTTCTACCTACAATAGTTAGTTACAGTCTCTTGGTTGTTGTTCTACCTACAATAACTAGTTACAGTCACTTGGTTGTTGTTCTAACTACAATAGCAAGTTAGAGTCTCTTGGTTGTTGTTCTAGCTACAATAGCTAGTTACAGTCTCTTGGTTGATGTTCTAGCTACAATATCTAGTTAGTCTCTTGGTTGTTGATCTAGTTACAATAGCTAGTTACAGTCTCTTGGTTGTTGTTCTACCTACAATAGCTAATTACAGTCTCTTGGTTGTTGTTCTAGCTACAATAGTTAGTTACTGTCTCTTGGTTGTTGTTCTACCTACAATAACTAGTTACAGTCTCTTGGTTGTTGTTCTAGCTACACTAGCTAGTCATAGTCCCCTGGTCGTTGTTCTACCTACGATAGCTAGTTACAGTCTCTTGGCTTGTTGTTCTAGCTACAATAGCTAGTTACAGTCTCTTGGTTGTTGTTCTACCTACAATAGCTAGTTACAGTCTCTTGGTTGTTGTTCTAGCTACAATAGTTAGTTACAGTCTCTTGGTCATTGTTCTACCTACAATAACTAGTTACAGTCTCCTGGCTGTTGTTCTAGCTACACTAGCTAGTCATAGTCCCCTGGTCGTTGTTCTACCTACGATAGCTAGTTACATTCTCTTGGCTTGTTGTTCTACCTACAATAGCTAGTTACAGTCTCTTGGTTGTTGTTCTACCTACAATAGCTAGTTACAGTCTCTTTGTTGTTGTTCTACCTACAATAACTAGTTACAGTCTCTTGGTCATTGTTCTACCTACGATAGCTAGTTACAGTCTCCTGGCTGTTGTTCTAGCTACACTAGCTAGTCATAGTCCCCTGGTCGTTGTTCTACCTACAATAGCTAGTTACAGTCTCTTGATTGTTGTTCTACCTACAATAGCTAGTTACAGTCTCTTGGTTGTTGTGCTAGCTACAATAGCTAGTTACAGTCTCTTGGTTGTTGTTCTACCTACAATAGCTAGTTACAGTCTCTTGGTTGTTGTTCTAGCTAAAATAGCTAGTTACGGTCTCTTGGTTGTTGTTCTACCTACAATGGCTAGTTACAATCTCTTGATTTTTTTTCTAGCTACAATAGCTAGTTACATTCTCTTGGTTGTTATTCTACCTACAATAGCTAGTTACAGTCTTCTGGTTGTTGTTCTACCTACAATATCTAGTTACAATCTCTTGGTTGTTGTTCTAGCTACAATAGCTAGTTACAGTCTCTTGGTTGTTGTTCTAGTTACAATATCTAGTTAGAGTTTCTTGGTTGATGTTCTACCTACAATAACTAGTTACGGTCTCTTGGTTGTTGTTCTACCTACAATAGCTAGTTACAGTCTCTTGCTTGTTGCTCTACCTACAATAACTAGCTACGGTCCCTTCTTTGTTGTTCTAGCTACAATAACTAGTGACACTCTCTTGGTTGTTGTTCTACCTACAATAACTAGTTAATCTCTTGGTTGTTGTTCTAGCTACAATAACTAGTGACAGTCTCTTGGTTGTTGTTCTACATACAATAGCTAGTTACAGTCTCTTGGTTGTTGTTCTACCTACAATAGCTAGTTACACTCTCTTGGTTGTTGTTCTACCTACAATAACTAGTTACAGTCTATTGGTTGTTGTTCTAGCTACAATAGCTAGTTACAGTTTCTTGGTTGTTGTTCTACCTACAATATCTAGTTACAGTCTCTTGGTTGTTGTTCTACCTAAAATAACTAGTGACAGTTTCTTGGTTGTTGTTCTACCTACAATAACTAGTTAGTCTCTTGGTTATTGTTCTAGCTACAATAGCTAGTTACAGTCTCTTGGTTGTTTTTCTAGCTACATTAGCAGTTACAGTCTCTTGGTTGTTGTTCTACCTACAATAGCTAATTGCAGTCTCTTATTTGTTGTTTTGGCTACAATAGTTAGTTACAATCTCTTGGTTGTTGTTCTACCTACAATAGCGAGTGACAGTCTCTTGGTTGTTCTACCTACAATAGCTAGTTACAGTCTCTTGGTTGTTGTTCTAGCTACATTAGCTAGTCACAGTCTCTTGGTTGTTGTTCTAGCTACAATGGCTAGTTACAGTCTCTTGGTTGTTGTTCTATCTACATTAACTAGTTAGTCTCTTGGTTGTTGTTCTAGCTACAATAGCTAGTTACAGTCTCCTGGTTGTTGTTCTACCTACAATATCTAGTTACAATCTCTTGGTTGTTGTTCTAGCTACAATAGCTAGTTACAGTCTCTTGGTTGTTGTTCTAGTTACAATATCTAGTTAGAGTTTCTTGGTTGATGTTCTACCTACAATAACTAGTTACGGTCTCCTGGCTGTTCTTCTACCTTCAATAGCTAGTTACAGTCTCTTGCTTGTTGCTCTACCTACAATAACTAGCTACGGTCCCTTGTTTGTTGTTCTAACTACAATAACTAGTGACAGTCTCTTGGTTGTTGTTCTACCTACAATAACTAGTTAATCTCTTGGTTGTTGTTCTAGCTACAATAACTAGTGACAGTCTCTTGGTTGTTGTTCTACCTACAATAGCTAGTTACAGTCTCTTGGTTGTTGTTCTACCTACAATAGCTAGTTACACTCTCTTGGTTGTTGTTCTACCTACAATAACTAGTTACAGTCTATTGGTTGTTGTTCTAACTACAATAGCTAGTTACAGTCTATTGGTTGTTGTTCTAGCTACAATAGCTAGTTACAGTTTCTTGGTTGTTGTTCTTCCTACAATAACTAGTGACAGTTTCTTGGTTGTTGTTCTACCTACAATAACTAGTTAGTCTCTTGGTTATTGTTCTAGCTACAATAGCTAGTTACAGTCTCTTGGTTGTTTTTCTAGCTACATTAGCTAGTTACAGTCTCTTGGTTGTTGTTCTACCTACAATAGCTAATTGCAGTCTCTTATTTGTTGTTCTGGCTACAATAGTTAGTTACAATCTCTTGGTTGTTGTTCTACCTACAATAGCGAGTGACAGTCTCTTGGTTGTTCTACCTACAATAGCTAGTTACAGTTTCTTGGTTGTTGTTCTAGCTACATTATCTAGTCACAGTCTCTTGATTGTTGTTCTAGCTGCAATAGCTAGTTACAGTCTCTTGGTTGTTGTTCTATCTACATTAACTAGTTAGTCTCTTGGTTGTTGTTCTAGCTGCAATAGCTAGTTACAGTCTCTTGGTTGTTGTTCTAGCTGCAATAGCTAGTTACAGTCTCTTGGTTGTTGTTCTACCTACAATAGCTAGTTACAGTCTCTTGGTTGTTGTTCTACCTACAATAGCTAGCTACAGTCTCTTGGTTGTTGTTCTACTTACAATAGCTAGTTACAGTCTCTTGGCTGTTGTTCTAGCTACAATAGCAAGTTACAGTCTCTTGGCAATTGTCTTAGCTACAATAGCTGTTGAAATCTCATGACAATTGCAGTACAATAGTTGGTGACAGACTCTTAATAATGGTCTTAACTTTACTACAAACGCCTTGGTAATTGTGGTAACTATAATAGCAAAGACTTTTGGTATTTGTTGTAACTATGATAGCAAAGACTTTTGGTAATTGTGGAAACTATAATAGCAAAAACATTTGGTATTTGTTGTAACTATAATAGCAAAGACTTTGGTAATTGTGGTAATTATAATAGCAAAGACTTTTGGTAATTGTGGTAATTAAAATAACAACGACTTTTGGTAATTGTGGTAACTATAATAGCAAAGACTTTTGGTAATTGTGGTAACTATAATAGCAAAGACCTTTGGAAATTGTGGTAACTATAATAGCAAAGACTTTTGGTAATTGTGGTAATTAAAATAACAACGACTTTTGGTAATTGTGGTAACTATAATAGCAAAGACTTTTGGTAATTGTGGTAACTATAATAGCAAAGACTTTTGGTAATTGTGGTAACTATAATAGCAAAGACTTTTGGTAATTATGGTAACTATAATAGCAAAGACTTTTGGTAATTGTGGTAACTATAATAGCAAAGACTTTTGGTAATAGTGGTGATTATAATAGCAAAGACTTTTGGTAATTGTGGCAACTATTATAGCAAAGAACTTTGGTAATTATGGTAATTATAATAGCAAAGACCTTTGGTAAAGTATACACCTATTTACTGGCTATGAGGACAATAAACTTGTTATTGTCCGAATAGCCAGTAAATAAGTGTTTTACTATACCAAAGGCAATCTAGGAAATCTGAGAAATTATGGCTATTAAAAAGACAGAAATAGAAGTTCTTAATAGTAATATTAAGAAAATATATCAACAATAAACATGTTTTAACAACAATTCTAACCAGTTTAAAGTTTCAGCAGATGCCATTTTATCGTCTGGTAAACAAATAATCGTATCTCTCGGGCATGTAGGTGCATGTACGTTAAAACACGAAAGATCCAAACCATAAAAGCGCGGGAAAACGTATGCTATTTGAACTGAACTATTTCCCTAGGGAAATAGTCATCGAGACTATTTCCCTAGGGATAATAGTCATGATCAGTCATCAAAACTATTTAAACAAAATCAGCAATTGGATTTTTATGTGCAAAATAGTAATTTTATCTGCATTTAATTTTATATAGAAAATATATACTGAGGTATAATAATGGGAATTATTACCTAATTGTAAATTTTTTCTAGTTTATTAAGTAACTACATATTTTAAGATATTTTTGTGTTTTTTGCTCCCCTGTGATCTATTGAAGCGTCAATAGTCTTCAAGAGACTATTGCACGAGACTATTGAACTGACCTTTGAACCGTTTTTTCATTGGACAACAAATTTCAAATCTTCAAAAACTTCAAAATTTCAAAAAATTTCTGAAATTTAAAAATTCTAAAATTAAAAAAAAAAAATCAAAATTTCTAAATTTTCATAACATTTAAAAATTTAAATTTTTTTTTCCAAAATTTCAGTTTTCCTAAAATTTCTAAATTTTAATATTTAAATAATAATATTGAAAAACATGTAATATAAACATTAAGGACTTTTTACTCTATGTTCCACTTGTTTATTGTTATCTAATTCAACAAATAAATCATTTTCATCGGTTTTTCTACAATATATGCTTGATTATTATACTTTCTGTAAATTTCTTCTGTAATATAAGTTCATACGATATTATAGCATATATCACAAAGAATTATATAGCGTTGATATACTATGCGAAAATAGTACATCTACTATGCCAGTTTCACGCGGGGAAGGTTGGGTTTTCAGCTGTCTGTCAAGCTATTTATTGCTAGTCCACGTGCAAGGGGGCTGATCCAATCTGTCAATCTATTATAGTCGTCTATTATTCATGTTACTGTTTTTTAATACTTGTTATTGTTGTTAATTAAATTTCAAACTTCAATTTTTTTTATATTTTTTAAGCCTTAAATGAAACAAAGAATATTCTCACACTTTCAAGACTATCTGATCCAATATATTAGTCACCAATATCAGGACCTCCTTTATTGTAATAGTTCTCAATATAGTTTGTCTACATATAACAGTCAGCATAATAATAATAACAATGTTGTGTTAGCAATGACTATGCCATATAGTGGTCAGGGTTGAAGACATAGTGCATTCCCCTTCGGGTCGTGCACTATGTCATCAACCCTGACCACTATATTGGCATAGTCATTGCTAACACAACATTGTTATATAAATATATTTAAGTCATGTCCGCTACCTTGCTTCTGTTTAATTAGGAACTAACTGTATACTATAATAGAACATACTTTTGGTAATTGCCGTACCTGTTAACAGACTCGTTGCAATTGTCCTAGCTACAAGAATAGCTGGGAAGAGATTCTGGGATATTACAAGTACAGTAAAAAGGTAGATATCCAATTTTGAGCACAAGGTGCGTTTCTGGAATAAGAAGAGATTGAAGATACCAACGGGTAATCAGAATCCATAAATCGAAGAATGGCAGACAACACAATGGGCAAAAGAGAAAGGACAAAAAGACAAACAACGATCTACAAAACATACGCATACAACTAAAGATCGAGAAACACGAACCCCACTAAGAACCGGGGGTGAACTCAGGTGCTTTGGAAGGGTAAGCAGTTCCTGCTCCAGTAGTTGCACTCGTCGTGTGAATCTAGTTACAACCTCGCTGATTGTCAAAAGATTGGGAAGAAGCGAAATACTTTAAAAACATCTCCGGGAGATTAAAGGACATACACAGAATTGTAACATCGGCTAAGGGCACATATTCCAAAGACAGGAAACCTTAGTTTTAATAATAATTTAATAATTACATTATTTAGAAACTGTAAATTTCAATAATAATGTTCTGTTTCGACTTGGACAGTTTTGATGTTATGATTTATACTAAGCTCACATATCACATATACGGTATAATAACTTTTATCTTCTTATCTACATTGTGAATTCTCCATTTCTACACAAATTTATTTGTTCAGAGATCTGTACAACTATATGTTTTTATCCTGCAATCAGTACATTTGCTGTACAAATATGCTATACGAATAAATTTTTGCTTTATTCGTACTAGACGAATAAACTTTTCGTACTATACGAATACACTTTTCAGCCTACGAATAAACTTTCCTGGTATACCCTGTAGCTATGTACAGCGGAGGGCGCAGACAAGTATGAAACTGGTACTAATGTAACGCGGACCAATAAGAAGACACCCTTGACAACATTTATGAAAGGCGAGGAATGACGCTTGTTTCTGTCCTTTTTGTTTAAATCTGACAAGTTTTCCGACTTTTTTGACATTGCAGGATAAACACAATATACGTAAATTGTCGTTAAATATAAAATTTATTTGTACTCGCTGCGAAACAGGCCTGAAAAGCTCGCCGAAGGCTCGCTATTCTGCCTGTTTCTAAAGCTCGTACAAATAAATCTTATATTTACCGACAATGTACGTATATTGTATATATTTTATTTGTATTTAGGAGTAACAAAATATGTAAATAAAAAATCAATTATGCTGTATATAACGCTTTAAAGTCAACATATCAGTCCCATTATGTATATTATTACATTTATAATTTTATACAGTACTATAAAAACCATATAATTCGTTTTTTGTGATAAATTGTCATATTGCACGGCAGGATTACATATTGCACGATCTATACAGTCCGACAAAAGTTAAGCACCACCTTTAACTTATTTCAAATCGGTTTGCTGTTTTCGTTACCTGTACACACATACTTACTTACCTGTGAAACAGGTTATTGATTGATTTTTATTTATGTGTATATGACAGGGTGTGTAAAGTATCACGTGTACTTTTCAACATTTGTGTTTGCGAACGAAAGCTGATGTTTTTTGTGTAGAGTTTTAAGTTTCATTTTCTATTGGTTTGGTATGGTGCGGCGAAAATTAACCATACCAGAAAGGTGGCAAGCTGTTGGCATGCATAATGGTGGTTTTAGCCATAAAAGGGTGGCAGACCACTTCAGGGTTAGCCATTCCATCATTGCACGACTGATGCAGCGTTTTCGTCAAACGGAGAATGTTACTGACCGTCCACGTGCAGGTAGACCTCGCAAAACGACGCCGAGAGAGGACCGGCTCATATCCAGACGGGTGCGGCAACGGCCGTTCAGTACAGCTGGTGCACTTCGTGGTAATTTAGCGTTTGGAGGCCACATTAGCACACGCACTGTAATCAGACGCCTCCACCATCAAGGAATGCGAGCGCGACGACCCATAAAACGTCCATAGTTGACATTACGTCATCGCCATGCTGGATTTGACTGGTCACATGATCATTTGGGGTGGACTATTCGCACATGGAGACGGGTCCACTGGTCTGATGAAAGTCGTTTTTTGTTACGCCCTACCGACGGTCGTGCAAGGGTTTGGCGCCAACGAAACACTTCATTTCAGGACAACCACATTGTGGGTACAACTGCCTTTGGGGGTGGGGGTGTAACTGTCTGGGGTTGTTTTTCTTTTGACTGTAAGTTGGACTTGTACGTTCTTGATGGTAATCTGACAGGCCAAAAATACCGTGACAATGTGCTCGCTCCACGCGTAGTCCCCCATTTCGACAATCATGCGTTGGCTGACAGGCCAATGTTCATGAACGACAACGCTAGGCTACATAGAGCCTGAATTGTACAACATTTTTTTACAGCAAGAGGCTGTTAAGACAATTCCATGGCCTGCGATGTCGCCAGACATGAACCCTATAGAACATGTATGGGACTTTATTGGTCGAAAAATTAACCAACGCAATCCAAAATGTCAAAATATTGACGAATTAAGAACTGCTATCTTACAGGAGTGGCAACAGTTCCCCCAAGAACGGCTTAGGCGGCTTGTGCGAAGCATGACGAGGCGTGTTACAGAACTTCACAATAAACGCGGTGGACATACTTGTTATTGATTTTTATGCCTTACACATACGCACAATAGATGCATTTAAAAGTTCCTAAAATCTGAAGACTCTGCATTTTAATGCAATGTTAAAAACTTCCATCAAAGACAAACTGGTTTTACGTTTTTCCAGCGCCTGTTTTGGACCCCATTTTTGCCACGTCATAATCACGTCTTTCAGGACGATAAATACTTCGTAGATTAGTAATTTTAGAGCCCTTGGTGTAGTCTTTTAAGAAGTGTACGAAAAATGGTGATATCTATTTTATTGTTTTAACAGTATTGATGTAAAAAAATATATCGATACAAATATAGGGTGGTGCTTAACTTTTGTCGGAGTGTATATTTAGCGGTGGGCGAAACCCCTGCAAAATTTTAAAATTTACTAACCAAAAACGTTTTCTACGTCCGTTGCAATGACGTCGCACAAACACAAACAGAAAGTGGCACAGAAGTTTTACAAAAGCATGCAGAATGCAAATATAAATTTGTACACATCGAATTAGTAATATAAATGTGTACACACTGAATTAGTACAAGTATCTATATTAAATGGATCAGTTCATGTGCTTTTGAAATTGAAAAAAAACCCAACAAACAATCCCTAAAAATTGATCCAGCGACATAATAAAAAAAATGGGAATGTTAAATGTAATAAAACAATTACAGCACTTCATTTTGTGCAATATGATGTGTAATGGAGCACCGAAAAGAAATATTGACCGCAGTCTTCGGTCTTGGTCAATATTGCTTTTCAGTGCTCCATAACACATCATATCGCACTCAATGAAGTGCAATAATGGGGATCGTTCACCAAATTTCTTTCGACAGATGTCGCTGTTGTTCCATAAGTGGTTAGCGGAACGTTTTAATCTCGGTGACGCTTGAATTGTTAACGTTGGGTACAAGAACACGTCAATATCTAATGCCCTTATAACATGAATAGGAAAATTCTGTAAATTCGTTCACAAACAAAACTGTTCTCACGACTTTTTTTATTGTATAAATTATAACATTATTGTACAAGTTAGATAAACTACTATTGAAACAAAAGAAGTTACCCGTATTGCGGGATATTCAATACGGGCTGCTTCTTTTTTTTAATAGTACTGTATCTTATACTTACAACCATTGCGCTGGAACAGTTGACTACTGAACGACAGGGATATTAGGTTATTAATTAAATTCCTAACGGTGTATACGTGTATCACATTTAATTTCTTTGCATTTAAAATAGCATTAGGGGAAAAGGGTGTATTTTACTCTTATAAAAAGATTTCGATGCTACATTTTTGTAACTGAAAAAAAAATGCACTCTGAAACAGAATTTTTGTTTTGGGAAAAAATTGTCCCTTTATGACCTATAATAAAAATATTGGTAAAAGGGTAAAAAATCAAAACCATACATGTACAATACACAGGAACACAACAAATTCATTTATAGCTTTAGGCAGTAATATACAATTTTCAACAAACACAGAAAAAGAATAATAAAAAAAACTTGTAACAATGAACAAATATAATTTCTGTGTGTATAGACACCTTTTCAAGTAACATAGTTGGTATTTTATGTCATTCAAAATAAATCTAAAAACGGCTAATGGTAAAAAAAATGAATAGCAATAATAAATTTATCTTTGTAATAAACAATCCAAAAGGAATACATTTATGATTATTTTCAAAAAATTTCAGCAAAAAATATTCTTCATCTGTACGATATATCCAGTTTACAGTAAGGAAAAACTTAATTGACCTTCCCTACCTAGATGATCACAGTTTTTATTTTTGAAACATATTTTCCTTTTCTCATTTTTGTTTCAATTTTTAGTTTAAGCCACACACAATAAAATTCTTTTTAGATTCTCATCCCATCCCTTCCCACTTTTTACCATCAAATTCACGATTTTCTATATTCAATCAATTCATTTTAAAAATTTAACAAATTCTTCATTAGGGTATCAGTATGCCAAATAAAGTTTTTGTTTTATAATGCGATGTTCTATCACGATAGTTTCCAGATGTATCTAGTTCTACAATATTTAACTCAGTAGTCCGCAAGGGGCTTTCGTGGTCGTGATCGTTTGGTAGTTGGATTTACAACTACTTATAGATGCAATCAGTACCTATCACGACTAACGTTATGAGTTCGAATCTCGCCCAGGCGATACAATATTATGTGATAAAGTTTGCCAGTGACTTGTGGTAGGTCCGTGGTTTTCTCTGTGCACTCCGTTTTCCTCCACCAATAAAACTGATCCCCACTGAAATTTGTTGAAAGTGGTGTTAAACACCAAACCCAGTAGTCCGTACGTTTCCAATCGTGTACGTTTACATTCTTTTATGTTTATTTGTTTTTATTGTATAGAACGCTGGGTTTTATGCAAATTCCCGATTTTTTCGTAGCATTACTGAAATCGTAATTCAAATCGTTTGACTGTTCATTTCAATAACAGGCAGCTAACTAAAGTTATAAATAACGCCACGGTTTTTACCTGCATTAGAATGGAATAAACCTACACAAATCATATGCTTTGCCTTTAGTCCTTTACCATTAAAAAGTTCATTATGCCAAATAATTGTAATCTTCAATATATTTTTACATATATATTACAATGAAATAAATTTGATAATTGGGATAGTATAGTGGTGCGTGTATAGGTTAACAGATAAGAAAAGTTTGTAGATGCCAAAAGGGTTATCGGAAGTCATATATCGAAGAAGGGCAGGCAATGCAATGGCCAAACGAAAAAGGACAAAATGATAAACAGTGGTCTACAAAAAACTATACAGAAAACTGAAGATTGAGCAGCACGAATCCCACTTAAAACCCGACGGAACTCTGTCGGTGACAACTTGAGTCTTTAGTTTTGCATTGTATGGCAGTTCCATGTTTTGTACGGTGATCAGCCAGTCTGATCGTACAAACTATTTGAATGCTACCAAAATCTGTCGAAAATAATTAAAAATAGTAAGAAACAACGAATTTTCTTTATTTAATTATTTATTATGCCATTCATAATACATCTGCTCAAAATCTTTCTAAAATAAATGCTATGATTAACCCGCTTGTCGTCGAATCTTTAACAGTTAATAACACTACACGAAGAAGGAATATATTATCTGTATAATTTTGTACCAAATAATTTTAAAGAGTGTGATTTAGATTTGAAGATTGCCTAAATATAGAAAGACCTAGATATATTCATTCAACATTTTGTATGTGGAGACGGGGACTTTATTATTCTATTTTGTTCACTTGGAGGTAGTATTTCCCGAAATTCAGGTACTTTAAAATGTTGGAATGAAGTTCATCAGCATTGCAGTGTGAGTAACAAAACATCATGTACACTGTACACCTTTTATGAACATGCATAGGTTACACCAAGGTACATGCCGATATGGCTTGTAAACGTCTGTTGTATTTCTTAATATGGTCATAATAAAATTCTTTTCTTGCGACTTACAAATAATACTTTTGCTTTACATATACTCGTCAACTAAATCTATACTTCTAACAGGTAATATCACCCGCGCTGTACTAGTTAAGCTTCAATGTTTGCACCATCCAAGTTTTATAATTCAGTGCTGTCATTAGGTTAACGTTAAGATACAAGCGTCTTTGTGATTCAAACGCACATGTAACCACTTATGGAACAGTAGCGTCACCAAACTGAGAGAAGCGGTGAATGATCCGTATTGTATAATATTACAATAAACAAGGTTGTTCACTTTGATCATGACTCGTGTCATAATGAAGTATACTTCATCAATATTACATTGTTTTATACTAAATGGTTAAATGATCTGTATTTATTTCGATGTGTTTTCATTCGTAATTTGTTGACTAGTGAAAACAACAGTTATGTACGGAAGCGCATTGGGGCCAAATTTTATTTTTTATTTGAAAAAAGTCAACTTTTATCTTGGTAATTTCAACTTTATTCTTGGTAATACCAACTTTAATCTTGGTAATACCAATTTTAATCTTCGTAATACCAACTTTAATCTTGGTAATACTAACCTCAATCTTGGTAATATCAACTTTAATCTTGGTTAATACCAACTCTAATCTTGGTAATTCTAACTTTAATCTTGGTAATACCAACTTTAATCTTGGTAATTCCAACTTTAATCTTGGTAATACCAACTTTAATCCTGGTAATACCAACTTTAATCTTGGTAATACCAACTTTATTCTTTGTAATACCAACTTTATTCTTTGTAATACCAACTTTAATCTTGGTAATACCAACTTTAATCTTGGTAATACCAACTTTAATCTTGGTAATACCAACTTTAATCTTGGTAATACCAATTTTAATCTTCGTAATACCAACTTTAATCTTGGTAATACTAACCTCAATCTTGGTAATATCAACTTTAATCTTGGTTAATACCAACTCTAATCTTGGTAATTCTAACTTTAATCTTGGTAATACCAACTTTAATCTTGGTAATTCCAACTTTAATCTTGATAATACCAACTTTAATCTTGATAATACCAACTCTAATCTTGATAATACCAACTTTAATCTTGATAATACCAACTTTAATCTTGATAATACCAACTTTAATCTTGATAATACCAACTTTAATCTTGGTAATACCAACTTTAATCTTGGTAATACCAACTTTAATCTTGGTAATACCAACTTTAATCTTGGTAATACCAACTTTAATCTTGGTAATTCCAACTTTAATCTTGGTAATACCAACTTTAATCCTGGTAATACCAACTTTATTCTTTGTAATACCAACTTTAATCTTGGTAATACCAACTTTAATCTTGATAATACCAACTTTAATCTTTGTAATACCAACTTTAATCTTGGTAATACCAACTTTAATCTTGGTAATACCAACTTTAATCTTGGTAATACCAACTTTAATCTTGGTAATACCAATTTTAATCTTCGTAATACCAACTTTAATCTTGGTAATACTAACCTCAATCTTGGTAATATCAACTTTAATCTTGGTTAATACCAACTCTAATCTTGGTAATTCTAACTTTAATCTTGGTAATACCAACTTTAATCTTGGTAATTCCAACTTTAATCTTGATAATACCAACTTTAATCTTGATAATACCAACTTTAATCTTGATAATACCAACTTTAATCTTGATAATACCAACTTTAATCTTGATAATACCAACTTTAATCTTGATAATACCAACTTTAATCTTGGTAATACCAACTTTAATCTTGGTAATACCAACTTTAATCTTGGTAATACCAACTTTAATCTTGGTAATACCAACTTTAATCTTGGTAATTCCAACTTTAATCTTGGTAATACCAACTTTAATCCTGGTAATACCAACTTTATTCTTTGTAATACCAACTTTAATCTTGGTAATACCAACTTTAATCTTGATAATACCAACTTTAATCTTGGTAATACCAACTTTAATCTTGGTAATACCAACTTTAATCTTGGTAATACCAACTTTAATCTTGATAATACCAACTTTAATCTTGGTAATACCAACTTTAATCTTGGTAATACCAACTTTAATCTTGGTAATTCCAACTTTAATCTTGATAATACCAACTTTAATCTTGATAATACCAACTTTAATCTTAATAATACCAACTTTAATCTTGATAATACCAACTTTATCCATATTGAGTTCACTTTCGTAGGAGACAAAAAGTTATTTTTCGCATTATATCGCGAAAGTTTCTCACTAAATAAGAATAAGCTTTGCTTTAATACCAACTTTATTCTTGGTAATACCGCCTTTAATCTTGGTAATTCCATCTTCATTCTTGGTAATATCAGCTTTAATCTTTGTAATACCAACTTTAATCTTGGTAATACCAACTTTATTCTTGGTAATACCTACTTTATTCTTGGTAATACCAATATTAGTATTGGAAATTCCAATTTAATTCCTGGTAATACCAACTTCATTCTTGGTCATATCAACTTTATTCTTGGTAATGCCATCTTTAATCTTGGCAATATGAACTTTATTCTTGGTAATACCAACATTAAACTTGGTAATACCAACTTTGTTCTTGGTAATGCCATCTTTAATCTTGGCAATATCAACTTTATTCTTGGTAATACCAACATTAATTTTGGTAATGCCAACTTTATTCTTGGTAATGCCATCTTTAATCTAGGCAATATCAACTTTATTCTTGGTAATACCAACATTAATCTTGGTAATGCCAACTTTATTCTTGGGAATACCAACTTTAATCTTGGTAATGCCACCTTTATTCCTATTGGGCTCATTTTTGTAAGAAAAAAGTTATTTTTCGCATTATATAGCGAAAGTTTCCCACTAAATAAGAATAAGCTTTGCTATCGATTTCTTATTTGTGAGAGGCGGGGTAGGGGTATACATTTGTGAGAGGCGGGGTAGGGGTATACATTTGTGATGTTCATTTTGTTTCTAGCAAGAATCTTAATCTAAATTATTAAATGCATATTTATAAAGTTTAGCTAGATTTATTTATTAAAAGAATTGAATGTAATTTTTTGTAGTTTTATCGGCGTGTTAAAACGTGGGCCGAAGCACATTTGTATGAAGAACGTGGCGCGTGAATTATATATATAATTAACTAATCTAATTTAGCATTTCCCCACCGTCAAAAGATTTAAGCCAAGTTACTTAAAAATCGTTGGAAGCAGGTAAATCAAAGGACCTTAACATGATAGTCAAACTCGGCTACGATCACCTATGGGCTGAGTGATTAGGCAACATGAACTCCACTAAAAATCGGGGTGAACGGATCCTCCGGAAGGGTAAATAGTTCCTGCTCCTCTAGTGGCACCCATCGTGTTACTGTTAAACGACACGAACACCATCTGATATGGAAATCGCGTAGAACACCAGCAAACATAAATAAAAGCTAATAACATGAATAAAACATGAAACCCTTACAAATGGGAGTAAAGACGACTCGAACATTGTTTTACGCGGAAATCGTAGCGGTAAACACAACATGGGACTAAAAACGTGAAGACATGTAATTTGACAACATCTACAACACGAACCCCACTGAAACATATAAAAAAACCCGGGTCGAACTCATGTGTTCCGGATTGGTGTAAACCAAAAGACCTGAGTAGAATAGCGTATAATCAGCTATGGTTACCTATGGTTGAGTGAGGTTGATCTCAGTTTTAATCAATTACATTACTGAGGAACTGTAAATTACAAACATAATGTGATTTATTCCCACTTTGGAATAAATCCGGTTATCTGGGGCGATCGGGTATATGTTTAATTAGAGTTATCCCGCTTTGCGAGTACATCGATTAAATACGCCTTCATGCATTGCTGACGTCACATATCCTTTCTTTTCCGCCAGGCCATTGAGGAAGACGCAAGTGTATTTTACTCTACGAAAATTTTAGAAATTTTGTTTAAAATACCCACCCACCCACCGCATCACAAAGATTGTGGTACATTGGGGGTAATATTTTACTTCATATTAATCGTATGTCAGTAATCTTCTTTTTCTGTTGTTTGTTCTTTATATTTTCAGACATGTGTTACCTTACTATTTTCACTAAAAACAACAACAAAAAACCAACAAGAGTGTCACGGCTTCAAGGAGGACGGCATAATGGCAACAAAAACAGACTTTATTTAGCCACAGAGGTTATCTTTTCAAATGTCAACATCACAGCTACCAGCCGTATCTCCTTATAGTGTGTTACATGGACTGCGATAATAGCGACACAACATCTACTTTAATACAAGTCTTTATAATGGACTATTCTTTTACTCGCTGAGCTTCTGTTCCCAGGGCCAGCATCCGATAATTTTATTATAATTTGATTAAACGATCATGCGTTTAATGGACATTTAACCATTTAACACAATGGTATATAAGGACTTATAAAGTATATAAGGAATTTTGTTTATAAGGTACATGTATATAAGGATTTGTTTATAAGGATAAATGGATTTACGAGGCTTGCCATTTCTAGTGGTCGACAGCCTCTCTTGCAAGCCGTGGCCGTACATTATATGTACATTTTGCCATTAAAATATAATTTTGCAAGATGTGTTTTTATTTTTTGTCATCCCGAAAGATCCAAGATAATACATCTAATAAACAATACATCTAATAAACAATACATCTAATAAACAATACATCTAATAAACAATACATCTAATAAACAATACATCTAATAAACAATACATCTAATAAACAATACATCTAATAAACAATACATCTAATAAACAATATCAATACCGAAACATTGACCTTTGACAACGTGTACAACACGATCATCACTGAAACATGTAAAAACGGAGGCGAACTCAGTTGTTCCGGAAGGGTGATTAGTTCCTGTTCCACTAGAGGAACCCTTCGTGTTGCTCTTGTTACAAACTCGGCTAAGGCTTTGTTCTGAGTAGGGACTGTAAATATCAAATATAAATATACATGTATCTAATAAAGCGCCCCATGCAAAAATAAATTTATATGTGCAAACTGTGGAGAGAAATGTTATTCTGTCTGAAACGGAAAATATTCACCTACATGTAAGATTTGAAATTAGTTCACATGGAACAATTCGTTGTATTTAAGTAGGACTTTGCAGTTAAAAAAAATAGAATTTCTTTCAAAACGTTAGTTCATCATGTCAAGTATTCAAGTATGACTAGTTTTATATTAAAAAAAAACATGTATTTTCATCTTGTAAACTAAAATAATAATAATTACAAATCTAATCATGGATAGTTGCAAACTTAATGTCACCTGTAATTAATCACTTTGATCATCATAATGTCATGCATTTGTTCTATTTAGAGTGAATGAGTCATAAATTGTTTTTAACGTCAATTCAGCAATTTTTCAGCAATATCTTTGGTGAGAAAAAAATAGATTCGACGAGATGATGATGATGTCCGCTTTGTTCCAGACCAACACGCTTAGCTGGATTTCATAGTGATAGTAACTGACTGTAACACCAGTTCGTAGGTAAACATGTCGCTCCACTCGGACACATTATCCTGATTCAGAACCAACCAATCTTTGCTCTTACTCCTTTGATCTGCTTGCTTCGCGGAGAAGTAACAAATACGAATTTCATAGTCTTTGGTTTGACCAGAACGAGACTAGAACCAACAATCTACAGCACTCGAGGCGAGCACACTAACGATTACACCATCCATGCGGTTTAGTAGTGAAGGAAGCACACAAATAAAAGTGTAGTGAGAATTGTGTCCATGTTTTGAAATATGAAAGGTCATGGGAAAGTTGTGGATGAATAAAAAAACATCCCATAGTGGTGTCCAGTAATATGAAAAGCCAAAAATACCACGCTGTCGGAACTTTTCCCAAAATCCAACAGAAAAATCATATAAAGAGGCAAAATTGATACCCCTAGCAAACACATACATGATAGTGGCGGGGTTAAACTAGTTTCATGGGCCTAAACCTCCCTATCAATGAAATGATGTTGTCATGCAAGTGCTTTCCATGTGTGAGTAAAATGGCAACCCACACATAGAACTGCTCATAAATAAATACATAGTTAACAGTAGCCCATTCGCTGAATATTGCCTCATTACTAGTACAGTAAGTGAGAGTATGCCAATAAGTTGCCAATGACAAGACAACTGAAAGTAATTTCATATAGGTTGTATACTACATAAAATAATAATTTTATTGATTTCTCAAAACGGGAGGCATTTCCAAGACGAAATTAATTCTTCGCAAAAATAGCTGAATATATTTGGAAACTTAAACAAACGACATAGAGTACCAACATATTTACTTGATAATAGGCACAAGAAATGAAGGATATTGAGACCGACAGGACAGTCAGAGCACGACAGGTATTGTGATAGAAAAGGACCGTCGAAATAAGACAGATATTGTGACCGAAAGGTCCGTCTAAAGACGACAGATATTGTGACCGACAGGTCCGTCTAAAGACGACAGATATTGTGACCGACAGGTCCGTCTAAAGACGACAGATATTGTGACCGACAGGTCCGTCTAAAGACGACAGATATTGTGACCGACAGGTCCGTCTAAAGACGACATATATTGTAACCGACAGGACCGTCTAAAGACGACATACATTGTGACCGTCAGGACCGTCTAAATACGACAGATATTGTGACAGACAGGACCGTCTAAAGAGGACAGATATTGTGACCGACAGGTCCGTCACAATACGACAGATATTGTGACCGACAGGTACGTCTAAACACGACAGATATTGTGACCGACAGGTTCGTCTAAAGACGACAGATATTGTGACCGACAGGTCCGTCAAAATACGGCAGATATTGTGACCGACAGGTACGTCTAAAGACGACAGATATTGTAACCGACAGGTCCGTCACAATACGACAGATATTGTGACCGACAGGTCCGTCTAAAGACGACAGATATTGTGACCGACAGGACCGTCAAAATACGGCAGATATTGTGACCGACAGCTCCGTCACAATACGACAGAGTAACAGTATAAAATTATTATAAGATATTTTCATTCACAGTCATCAACAACAAAAATCAGTTGCTATGAATCTGATACAGACGGAACATAAAAGTACAGTATATAGTGTGTTGTGTAAATCTCTTCGAATAACAGAGCTGTCGCTTAATTAGGAAAAGAAAGTTTAAATAGTGATGGTGAACAATTCAACCAATAGCAACAAAACGACCAATCACCTCTTACCTCAAACTATTGAACATACAAATGATTGATTGATTTATTTTTGGTGCTTAGCGCCACTTTCAGCAACATTTCAGCTATATCACGCCGACCAGTTTTAGTGGTGCGAGTCAAGTGCACCATTTTTTGAAATTTACAAAGCCGGGCGCGAACCCACACCGTATTGGTGATAGGGTTGTATGAGTTATTAGGTAATACAACTACCTAACTCATTGATCTACCGGGTCCTGAACACAAAATGAGACCATGTTGGACATCCAAAAACAAACTTGGGACATGTATTAAAATCAGAACCATATTGGACATTAATAGTTAACCAATGTTGTTTGGTATCTAGATAAGGAATCATATGCATACTTCTATAAAATAACGATATTGAAATATGTGTGAGCTCGTCGAAAAATGATTAGAATACGTCCACAAAAAATAAATGATGCAGATTATATGTGTTTAATGCCCATTAGAACAATATTTCAGCTATATCGTGGACAATTTTTATTGGTGGGGGAAACTGGCATATCTAGTGAAAATCATGGATCTACATATAACACAAACCACTGACAAACTTTACCATATAACGTAGTATTGAGTAGACTTCTCCACCGGTGGGAAGAGAACTCACAACTTCAGATAGGCAGTGATTACATAGGTAGGAGTACATCTAACTTCCACAATACTACAACCTCGCCGACACCCAAAGTACAAAGAACATCTTAGCAAGGTACAAAAATACCCCAAAAAAAACATCATAAAAGTTTTTTAAAAAAAGGGCCAGAAAAATATACATACAGTTTATATATTACAAAATATCGTTCCTTTTTTATGGTTTATCGCTCTATTTCGTAATATGCATATATTGTTCTAATTAAAGACAAATGGAACTGATTATGCAAAAATTAATACAATACAATACAATACAATATCTTTATTTCCAATTCGGGCCCACTTGAGACATACAGATAGTTTTACATAAGAGACAGAAAGAATCCAAATATAGATAGAATTTTACATAAATAAATGATAATGATAATGATAATGTCATTACTGTCATATAATTACAATATTTCTTACATTGTATATTAAAGTACCATCTAAATTGAAGGAGATGAGGTGGATTTGTCTTTACAATTGACTGCCTTTCTTGTTTCAAAACCTTTTTTTGTAAAAAAGTTGAAATCGCCATATATATTTTAGGTTCTTCATTGTTAGATAACCAATATAGTTTATCGGAATTATTCAAGTATGGGAAACTACTACATAAAATCTGTATTTCATTTACAAAAAGACATCTTTCTTTAATGCATAAGGGACATTCAAACAGAAAGTGTAATTCATCCTCTACCTTATCAAAATTATAAAATAAGCATTTTCTCTGTTCCCTATCCAGTTTTTTTTTACATTCCCACCTTCATCCCTACATTTTTCATATCTGCCAGTCTCTATTCGTAAGGAATGAGCACTAAGTCTAAATTTAGTAAGAATGCTTCTCTGTTTGAAGCAAAGGCTATCTAAATAAAATTCTCTTGAAAATATTTCCTTAATTTTATAAAAAGTGGTTAGTTTACCCTCATTAAGACCGAATGACGATGCCCTCTCTTCACGCCAAAAACTTATACGTAAACAGTAACCAATATTTTTTTCAAAATTGTTTTTCTTTTTTTAAGAATGACAGAAATTGAACCCGTAATGCCTTTGAGGTAATATTTTTTATGGATTCGATCACGGGCTACAATTAGAGTCGTATTTGAAGCTAGTTATAAAAAATCGAATTGTTTGTTATTATAAGCGGGAAAAAGGGAGATAACACGGACATTTTAAAAACTTCAAAAAAGTTTTATGTGTTTATTATTTTCCAACAATCTAAGAAAACGGACGAGTCATAATTTTTTCAGAACTTTCGAATGAATGTATGAAGAAGCCATAGCGCGCATATTTACTCAGTTGCGAGTATAACAACCACGTTTACGCCAAAGCTCCCGCACTCGCTTATTCATTCCATGAACTAGGCGACGAAGCCTCTCTTGTGGGAATCTTGTTGTTAATTCAGCAATATTTTGACATTGTGGATTACGTTATTCCACATTTACGGGAAATAAAGTCACATACGTGCTCGACTGGGGTCATATCAGGGGACATGGCAGGCCATTAAAATGTGTCAATCGCCTCTTGCTGCATGAATTCTCTGACAAATCGAGCTGTGTTCGATCTGTTGTTCTCGTCCATAAAGATCGGCCTGTCAGCCAATGGATGATTATCAAAATGAAGCACACCATGTGCGTTAAGCACATTGTTGTCGCGGTATGCCACGCCATTGAGGTTACCTTGTAAGACATGCAAGTCCAACTTACAACAAAAAGAAAAGCACTCAAAGACAGTTACACCGGCGCCACCGAACGCCCGTCATGTAATGCAGTGTTTCTATACCGTCCGACTCGAGGCGCATTAAAAATCGACTTTCGTCTGTCCAATGAATATTCCAACGGAGATGGTCACGCGACCAATTCCATCAAGACCACCGATGACGTATTAACAGTTGCAGCCGCTTTATGGGTCGCCTTGTGCACATGCGCTATCCATTGAGCCGTCTGTTAACAGTCCTTACAGATACATGACCGCCAAAATTCACTTCAACTCGAATACGAGCTGATGTAGCAATTAAAACGATTTCTCCTGGCACACCCGGCTATTAACCTCTCCTCTCTAGGTGTAGTTTTGTGGGGCTTGCCAAATCTCGGACATTCAAGTCGCTTGCAAACGGTGCATAAGGCGATCAAGTACAGAACGGTATATCCCCATTTCCCTACCACCCTTTTATTGCTAAAACTTGCCTGTGACATGCCAACAGCTTGCCACCTCTCTGCTAAAGTCAATTTTCGCCTAACCATAATACAGCGATGAACACACTGTATACGAAAAACTCTACAACCTCAACTTGCAAACACACTTTGTGTAATTAGGTACGACATCAATTGTAAACCGGTTTTAATCGAACACGACTTTATCGATCAATGACGTGTTACACATTTAATTAAAACTTATGTGTACAGATACTCTTTACAGCAATCGCATTTTTAAAAAGTTGATATAAAAAAAATATTTATGAAATAAATCACGTGGTGCTTAACTTTTGAAAATGTGTATATATTATTAATCTCCATTTATTAAATCATCACCACGATTTATGACTTCTGAACTTGTACTCCCTTTACATAAAAATTGCAAGAATCACTCATGATGCTTCATAATTTTTAAATCATTATCATCAATCAATATATATATGAAATACATTCGACCGAGAACGAGGATGTCCTATCAATCGTTGTACTAATAGATCTTGTATCGCCTCGATTGGTATAAAAGACTCCGTACTTCAACAGACCATCATCAGGTTGGATCACCACTCCAGTAACAAGTAAGTCTATTGTGTTATATTTCTAAGTCTATTGTTTAATTATCACATTTGTTACAAATGTTTCTGTAATCATATCATGCTTTGAATATTAAATTAGAACAAGAAGTTTAATACAGTCAGTAGATTATGTGTCTTCTTATCTTTTGGGTTGGTTTCCACTATCATTGTCGAAAAATTTTGAATATTAGGAAATTTATTTTCTACCTTTATATAATATTTCATATCCACTTTTCCATTATTTTAGACAGGAACGTGTTTTCTGATAAACTGTGAACGTTTAAATGAGATTTTATTTAAAAGAATCACAAACTCGAACTTAATAAATTCGGATTTACTTCAAAATAAAATCTTTAATAGTTTATATATATTTTTTTTATTTAGAACTACCCCGTTACCACATATTCATTCTATACAAATACTTTTTTAGAGGAATGGTTTTCGTTCTAGCTAAAAGCTTCAATCTAGATGATCGAAAATCATTATCACATAAATAAGATTGTCTACCTATCTTAACAAAACAATTTTGATACAGGTCCTAACTGCTTTTAGTTTGCACTTCAAGCATCATTTTATTTCTCGTGTTTGTTCCAAACATCGAGTTCAGGGAGGCTTGACTTTGGCTTTCGAAACAAGAAACATCAGGAGCGACATCACGTATTATGTCTAGGTTCAGGGTATCGTAATCCCAAAATGTGTCATTATTGTTAATCATTGTGTTATATACCTGCTTACACAAACAGTCGTAACAGACGTTTGTAGTATGAAATTCTTTGTCTATCGATAAAGACGGACAAAGGCTCCCATCCTAGTTCCAATACTATTGCAGCCTTTGGAATGTTAAGTTTTGTACGGAGAATAATTTTAGCTGCTTTGTATTGCCAACTATCCAGTGAGTCTTTACTGGCTTGGGACTATCGTTTAGTTTAGACTATCCCTTTTTGCATTGATAATTTCCAACAAGAAATAAATCTCTAGATCAGGAATACTGAAACCAGATTTTGAATATAAAGGGAAATCTCCGATAGATTTTTTTATCTAATTTGTACAATTTTAATAAAGTTCTTCTGAAGATATAATAAAAACGATGTATAAATGGGTTTCGCTTTCTCATAAGTTAAGACCAGGGTTGAAGTATTTTTGGAGGTGTATCACTTAAAAACCAAAGAATGTACAGAAAACTTTGTGAAGATAAAATGTTAATATGTAACGAATAAATTTTTCGAATATTTTCTCAGCGATACGCCACAGTATATTGCTTCAACATAAATATATAGGTACACAATGTAGCTACAGCATCTATTTAACAAAGTCATAACGGTAACAGTAAGATAAAAAATACCATACTGTGGAAAGAATTCCAACATCAAATATCACAACTGTAGAAAGAGACAAAATCAACACCCCTAATACAAAAATACGTCATCGATCATTTTCCTGGATTGGCACAGACACTTCAGTTAAAGATGGCGGGGTTAAACTAGTTTGGTGAACCCAAACAAACTTCCCCTCTTAGTGAAATGAAGAGGTCATGCAAGTGCTTTCTACTTGTGAGTAAAATGTTAACCCTCCTCATATAACCGGGCGAACATCGCTATTATAAAGAGCGCTATAATCTTGCAAATGTAATTTTGTTCTTGTTTTGACTGCCGGATGCAGCGTACTTAACGGAGAAGTAAAAGTATCAATTAATTAGTCTTTGATTTGATCTGAACGGGGTTTGAATCCGCGATCAAACGCACTCGAAGCCAGAACGTCAACCATTACGTCACAGGGACGAAGAGTTTGAATAATTACTCCATATCTATAAAATTACCAAATCAGAAATCTACGGCAACACTTTGTAACTACCTGTATAGCGTTGTGGTTATGGTGTTTAACGCCACTTTCAACAATAGTTCAGTTATATCGCGACGGTCAACTTTATTGGTGAAGGAAATCGGAGTACCCGGAAAAAACTACCGATCTGCGACAAGACACACTTTATCACATAATGTTGTATCGAGTGCACCTAGTCATGATCGGGATTCGAACTCACAACTTTAGTGGTGTTAAGCACTGATTGCACATGTTGTTGTAAATCAAACTACCATACGATCACGACGGCCTCCACTACCTGTATATAAAACTTTATAAAATAAGAATATCTTAAAGAACGGTACTATCAGTAGCTTAAATTTCAATTAACATGTTATTATTTATATTATATGCCAATGTTTAAACTATTATCAAATGGTATCAAACCGTGGTTTCATTATTTCATGGTGTGGGTTTCATAAGTTATAATAATTTCAAGAAAGGGACTTCCGAAAGGATAGAGAAGAAGATAACTCATATGATCTAGTTGTAAGATTGTCCACTTGGTGCTAAACATCAATTACCCGCTCATATAAATGGTTGTAAATATAAAACCTTTTTTCTCATTAGAATGAAACTCACTATTTGCCTCCTTGTCCTCTTTGTTCTAACAAACGGGGGATATGGATTTAAACATGGTTCTAGTGGTTACGGAGGAGGAGGGGGAGGCGGCAGAGGTGGCGGAGGAGGAGGGGGAGGCGGCAGAGGTGGCGGAGGAGGATTTGGTGGGGGAAATCTTGTAGTTGTTAGCAGTGGAAATGGTGGAGGTGGAGGTGGCGGACACGGTGGTGGCGGACACGGTGGTGGCGGATACGGTAGTGGACACGGTGGTGGTGTTACATTTGTGTCTTCCGGTGGTGGTCATGGAGGTGGATCTGGTGGTGGAGGAAATGGTGGAGGAGGATATGGTGGATATGGTGGATATGGTGGATATGGTGGTGGAGGAGATGGTGGAGGAGGATATGGTGGATATGGTGGATATGGTGGATATGGTGGATATGGTGGATATGGTGGATATGGTGGAGGCGGTGGTGGAGGAGGTGGTGGAGGCGGTGGTGGAGGCGGTGGAGGAGACGGTGGTGGAGGATATGGTGGTAAAATTACATATGTGACATACGGTGGTAGTCGTGGAGGTGGATCTGGTGGTGGAGGATCTGGTGGTGGAGGATCTGGTGGAGGAGGATATGGTGGATATGGTGGATATGGTGGATATGGTGGTGGAGGATATGGTGGATATGGTGGATATGGTGGACATAGTGGTGGAGGAGGATCTGGTGGTGGAGGATCTGGTGGTGGAGGAGGATCTGGTGGTGGAGGATATGGAGGATATGGTGGATATGGTGGATATGGTGGATATAGTGGTGGAGGAGGATCTGGTGGTGGAGGATCTGGTGGTGGAGGAGGATCTGGTGGTGGAGGATATGGAGGATATGGTGGATATGGTGGATATGGTGGATATGGTGGATATATTGGTGGAGGAGGATCTGGTGGTGGAGGATCTGGTGGTGGAGGAGGATCTGGTGGTGGAGAAGGATCTGGTGGTGGAGGATATGGTGGATATGGTGGATATGGTGGATATGGTGGTGGAGGAGGACATGGTGGTGGAGGAGGATATGGTAAAATTATATTTATTTACTTATTCGTATTTCATATACATAGCAAAATATATTAAATGCGTAATATTCATTATTAAAGAAGTCTCCTGGTGACATTTGAATATGTTGATAGTATGTGAATGAACATGAAGCATACTTTTAATAGTTATATAATACGAGTTGAAATGTGATTGTTGTCTTAATTCATGCTTATAAACCATAACTCAACCACACTATAGCTCTCAATATAATAATGATTTATTTTCTATTTTAGGAAAGAAGGGTTATTAGAAGTGACTCCCGTCTAGAGAAGAGATGCCCGAAGATGATCTTTATTTGTACATTATATTATATATCTGACCATATTTCTTATTGTGTTTGTCTCAAATTTTGAATTACCTATTTACTATCATTTTGAATATTAAAAAAATATATTCCGCAAAGTCGTAGAAAGGTGTGCTCGACTTGTACCTCATT
Organism: Bathymodiolus brooksi; assembly: GCA_963680875.1. Classification (NCBI taxonomy): domain Eukaryota; kingdom Metazoa; phylum Mollusca; class Bivalvia; order Mytilida; family Modiolidae; genus Bathymodiolus; species Bathymodiolus brooksi. Next base: position 13,224,628 of record OY804577.1, on the reverse strand, counting down.
CATGAACATACCACATGTATCGATCTGCCAGTGCATACTGGTTCTCAATTGGTAGTTTTGTTTCTTCAGACTCTGAACCTTAATGTACAACCAACTCAACTTTCACCGCTATGCAACAAAAGTTTGAAAAAACCCCAACAAAAAATGCTACTTTGATTGTCCCTACCCAGCTCTTCATACTTTTATTGTCTCTACACAACTCTTCATACTTTTATTGTCCCTACCCAACTCTTCATACTTTTATTATCTCTACCCAACTCTTCATACTTTTATTGTCTCTACACAACTCTTCATACTTTTATTGTCTCTACCTAACTCTTCATACTTTTATTGTCTCTACCCAACTCTTCATACTTATATTATCTCTACCCAACTCTTCATACTTTTATTGTCTCTACCCAACTCTTCATACTTTTATTGTCTCTACCCAACTCTTCATACTTTTATTGTCTCTACCCAACTCTTCATACTTTTATTATCTCTACCCAACTCTTCATACTTTTATTGTCTCTACCCAACTCTTCATACTTTTATTGTCTCTACCCAACTCTTCATACTTTTATTATCTCTACCCAACTCTTCATACCTTTATTGTCCCTACCCAACTCTTCATACTTTTATTGTCTCTACCCAACTCTTCATACCTTTATTATCTCTACCCAACTCTTCATACTTTTATTGTCTCTACCCAACTCTTCATACTTTTATTATCTCTACCCAACTCTTCATACTTCATACTTTTATTGTCTCTACCCAACTCTTCATACTTTTATTATCTCTACCCAACTCTTCATACTTTTATTGTCCCTACCCAACTCTTCATACTTTTATTGTCTCTACCCAACTCTTCATACTTTTATTATCTCTACCCAACTCTTCATACTTTTATTGTCTCTACCCAACTCTTCATACTTTTATTATCTCTACCCAACTCTTCATACTTTTATTGTCTCTACCCAACTCTTCATACTTTTATTGTCTCTACCCAACTCTTCATACTTTTATTGTCCCTACCCAACTCTTCATACTTTTATTGTCCCTACCCAACTCTTCATACTTTTATTATCTCTACCCAACTCTTCATACTTTTATTGTCTCTACCCAACTCTTCATACTTTTATTGTCTCTACCCAACTCTTCATACTTTTATTGTCCCTACCCAACTCTTCATACTTTTATTATCTCTACCCAATTCTTCATAATTTTATTATCTCTACCCAACTCTTCATACTTTTATTGTCTCTACCCAACTCCTCATACTTTTATTGTCTCTACCCAATTCTTAATACTTTTATTGTCCCTACCCAACTCTTCATACTTTTATTGCCCCTACCCAACTCTTCATACTTTTATTGTCTCTACCCAACTCTTCATACTTTTATTGTCTCTACCCAACTCTTCATACTTTTATTTTCCCTACCCAACTCTTCATACTTTTATTGTCTCTACCTAACTCTTCATACTTTTATTGTCTCTACCTAACTCTTCATACTTTTATTATCTCTACCCAACTCTTCATACTTTTATTGTCTCTACCCAACTCTTCATACTTTTATTGTTTCTACCCAACTCTTCATACTTTTATTGTCTCTACCCAACTCTTCATACTTTTATTGTCCCTACCTAACTCTTCATACTTTTATTGTCCCTACCCAACTCTTCATACCTTTATTGTCCCTACCGAACTCTTCTTACTTTTATTGTCTCTACCTAACTCTTCATACTTTTATTATCTCTACCCAACTCTTCATACTTTTATTGTCTCTACCCAACTCTTCATACTTTTATTGTCTCTACCCAACTCTTCATACTTTTATTGTCCCTACCCAACTCTTCATACTTTTATTATCTCTACCCAACTCTTCATACTTTTATTGTCTCTACCCAACTCTTCATACTTTTATTGTCTCTACCCAACTCTTCATACTTTTATTGTCTCTACCTAACTCTTCATACTTTTATTATCTCTACCTAACTCTTCATACTTTTATTGTCTCTACCCAACTCTTCATACTTTTATTGTCTCTACCCAACTCTTCATACTTTTATTGTCTCTACCCAACTCTTCATACTTTTATTGTCTCTACCCAACTCTTCATACTTTTATTATCTCTACCCAACTCTTCATACCTTTATTGTCCCTACCCAACTCTTCATACTTTTATTGTCTCTACCCAACTCTTCATACTTTTATTATCTCTACCCAACTCTTCATACTTTTATTGTCTCTACCCAACTCTTCATACTTTTATTGTCTCTACCTAACTCTTCATACTTGTATTATCTCTACCCAACTCTTCATACCTTTATTGTCCCTACCCAACTCTTCATACTTTTATTGTCTCTACCCAACTCTTCATACTTTTATTATCTCTACCCAACTCTTCATACTTTTATTGTCTCTACCCAACTCTTCATACTTTTATTATCTCTACCCAACTCTTCATACTTTTATTGTCTCTACCCAACTCTTCATACTTTTATTGTCTCTACCCAACTCTTCAGACTTTTATTGTCCCTACCCAACTCTTCATACCTTTATTGTCCCTACCCAACTCTTCATACTTTTATTATCTCTACCCAACTCTTCATACTTTTATTGTCTCTACCCAACTCTTCATACTTTTATTGTCTCTACCCAACTCTTCATACTTTTATTGTCCCTACCCAACTCTTCATACTTTTATTATCTCTACCCAATTCTTCATAATTTTATTATCTCTACCCAACTCTTCACACTTTTATTGTCTCTACCCAACTCCTCATACTTTTATTGTCTCTACCCAACTCTTCATACTTTTATTGTCCCTACCCAACTCTTTATACTTTTATTGCCCCTACCCAACTCTTCATACTTTTATTGTCTCTACCCAACTCTTCATACTTTTATTGTCTCTACCCAACTCTTATTACTTTTATTTTCCCTACCCAACTCTTCATACTTTTATTGTCTCTACCCAACTCTTCATACTTTTATTGTCTCTACCCAACTCTTCATACTTTTATTATCTCTACCCAACTGTTCATACTTTTATTGTCTCTACCCAACTGTTCATACTTTTATTGTCTCTACCCAACTCTTCATACTTTTATTGTCTCTACCCAACTCTTCATACTTTTATTGTCCCTACCCAACTCTTCATACTTTTATTGTCCCTACCCAACTCTTCATACCTTTATTGTCTCTACCCAACTCTTCATACTTTTATTGTCTCTACCCAACTCTTCATACTTTTATTGTCTCTACCCAACTCTTCATACTTTTATTGTCTCTACCTAACTTTTCATACTTTTTTTGTCTCTACCCAACTCTTCATACTTTTATTGTCTCTACCCAACTCTTCATACTTTTATTGTCTCTACCCAACTCTTCATACTTTTATTGTCCCTACCCAACTCTTCATACCTTTATTGTCTCTACCCAACTCTTCATACTTTTATTGTCTCTACCCAACTCTTCATACTTTTATTGTCTCTACCCAACTCTTCATACTTTTATTGTCTCTACCCAACTCTTAATACTTTTATTGTCTCTACCTAACTTTTCATACTTTTTTATTCTCTACCCAACTCTTCATACTTTTATTGTCTCTACCCAACTCTTCATACTTTTATTGTCTGTACCCAACTCTTCATACTTTTATTGTCTCTACCCAACTCTTCATACTTTTATTGTCTCTACCCAACTCTTCATACTTTTATTGTCTCTACCTAACTCTTCACACTTTTATTGACCCTACCCAACTCTTCATACTTTTATTGTCCCTACCCAACTCTTCATACTTTTATTGTCTCTACCCAACTCTTCATACTTTTATTGTTTCTACCTAACTCTTCATACTTTTATTGTCTCTACCCAACTCTTCATACTTTTATTGTCTCTACCCAACTCTTCATACTTTTATTGTCTCTACCCAACTCTTCATACTTTTATTGTCTCTACCAAACTCTTCATACTTTTATTGTCTCTACCCAACTCTTCATACCTTTATTGTCTCTACCTAACTCTTCATACATTTATTGTCTCTACCCAACTCTTCATACTTTTATTGTCTCTACCCAACTCTTCAAACTTTTATTGTCTCTACCCAACTCTTCAAACTTTTATTGTCTCTACTCAACTCTTCATACTTTTATTGTCTCTACCCAACTCTTCATACTTGTATTGTCTCTACCCAACTCTTCATACTTTTATTGTCTCTACCCAACTCTTCATACTTTTATTGTCTCTACCCAACTCTTCATACTTTTATTGTCTCTATCCAACTCTTCATACTTTTATTGTCTCTACCCAACTCTTCATACTTTTATTGTCTCTACCCAACTCTTCATACTTTTATTGTCTCTACCCAACTCTTCATACTTTTATTATCTCTACCCAACTGTTCATACTTTTATTGTCTCTACCCAACTGTTCATACTTTTATTGTCTCTACCCAACTCTTCATACTTTTATTGTCTCTACCCAACTCTTCATACTTTTATTGTCCCTACCCAACTCTTCATACTTTTATTGTCCCTACCCAACTCTTCATACCTTTATTGTCTCTACCCAACTCTTCATACTTTTATTGTCTCTACCCAACTCTTCATACTTTTATTGTCTCTACCCAACTCTTCATACTTTTATTGTCTCTACCTAACTTTTCATACTTTTTTTGTCTCTACCCAACTCTTCATACTTTTATTGTCTCTACCCAACTCTTCATACTTTTATTGTCTCTACCCAACTCTTCATACTTTTATTGTCCCTACCCAACTCTTCATACCTTTATTGTCTCTACCCAACTCTTCATACTTTTATTGTCTCTACCCAACTCTTCATACTTTTATTGTCTCTACCCAACTCTTCATACTTTTATTGTCTCTACCCAACTCTTAATACTTTTATTGTCTCTACCTAACTTTTCATACTTTTTTATTCTCTACCCAACTCTTCATACTTTTATTGTCTCTACCCAACTCTTCATACTTTTATTGTCTGTACCCAACTCTTCATACTTTTATTGTCTCTACCCAACTCTTCATACTTTTATTGTCTCTACCCAACTCTTCATACTTTTATTGTCTCTACCTAACTCTTCACACTTTTATTGACCCTACCCAACTCTTCATACTTTTATTGTCCCTACCCAACTCTTCATACTTTTATTGTCTCTACCCAACTCTTCATACTTTTATTGTTTCTACCTAACTCTTCATACTTTTATTGTCTCTACCCAACTCTTCATACTTTTATTGTCTCTACCCAACTCTTCATACTTTTATTGTCTCTACCCAACTCTTCATACTTTTATTGTCTCTACCAAACTCTTCATACTTTTATTGTCTCTACCCAACTCTTCATACCTTTATTGTCTCTACCTAACTCTTCATACATTTATTGTCTCTACCCAACTCTTCATACTTTTATTGTCTCTACCCAACTCTTCAAACTTTTATTGTCTCTACCCAACTCTTCATACTTTTATTGTCTCTACCTAACTCTTCATACATTTATTGTCTCTACCCAACTCTTCATACATTTATTGTCTCTACTCAACTCTTCATACTTTTATTGTCTCTACCCAACACTTCATACTTTTATTGTCTCTACCCAACTCTTCATACTTTTATTGTCTCTACCCAACTCTTCATACTTTTATTGTCCCTACCGAACTCTTCATACTTTTATTGTCTCTACCCAACTCTTCAAACTTTTATTGTCTCTACTCAACTCTTCATACTTTTATTGTCTCTACCCAACTCTTCATACTTGTATTGTCTCTACCCAACTCTTCATACTTTTATTGTCTCTACCCAACTCTTCATACTTTTATTGTCTCTACCCAACTCTTCATACTTTTATTGTCTCTATCCAACTCTTCATACTTTTATTGTCTCTACCCAACTCTTCATACTTTTATTGTCTCTACCTAACTCTTCATACATTTATTGTCTCTACCCAACTCTTCAAACTTTTATTGTCTCTACTCAACTCTTCATACTTTTATTGTCTCTACCCAACTCTTCATACTTTTATTGTCTCTACCCAACTCTTCATACTTTTATTGTCTCTACCCAACTCTTCATACTTTTATTGTCCCTACCGAACTCTTCATACTTTTATTGTCTCTACCCAACTCTTCATACTTTTATTGTCTCTACTCAACTCTTCATACTTTTATTGTCTCTACCCAACTCTTCATACTTTTATTGTCTCTACCCAACTCTTCAAACTTTTATTGTCTCTACTCAACTCTTCATACTTTTATTGTCTCTACCCAACTCTTCATACTTTTATTGTCTCTACCCAACTCTTCATACTTTTATTGTCTCTACCCAACTCTTCATACTTTTATTGTCCCTACCGAACTCTTCATACTTTTATTGTCTCTACCCAACTCTTCATACTTTTATTGTCTCTACTCAACTCTTCATACTTTTATTGTCTCTACCCAACTCTTCATACTTTTATTGTCTCTACCCAACTCTTCATATTTTTATTGTCCCTACCGAACTCTTCATACTTTTATTGTCTCTACCCAACTCTTCATACTTTTATTGTCTCTACTCAACTCTTCATACTTTTATTGTCTCTACCCAACTCTTCATACTTTTATTGTCTCTACCCATCTCTTCATACTTTTATTGTCTCTACCCAACTCTTCTTACTTTTATTGTCTCTACCAAACCTTTGATACTTTTATTGTCTCTATCCAACTCTTCATATTTGTATTGTCCCTACCCAACTCTTCATAATTTAATTGTCCCTACCCAACTCTTCATACTTTTATTGTCTCTACCCAACTCTTCATACTTTTATTGTCTCTACCGAACTCTTCATACTTTTATTGTCTCTACCCAACTCTTCATACTTTTATTGTCTCTACCAAACTCTTCATACTTTTATTATCTCTACCCAACTCTTCATACTTTTATTGTCCCTACCCAACTCTTCATACTTTTATTGTCCCTACCCAACTCTTCACACTTTTATTGTCTCTACCTAACTCTTCATACTTTTATTGTCCCTACCCAACTCTTCACACTTTTATTGTCTCTACCCAACTCTTCATACTTTTATTGTCTCTACCCAACTCTTCATACTTTTATTGTCTCTACCTAACTCTTCATACATTTATTGTCTCTACCCAACTCTTCATACTTTTATTGTCTCTACTCAACTCTTCATACTTTTATTGTCTCTACCCAACTCTTCATACTTTTATTGTCTCTACCCAACTCTTCATACTTTTATTGTCTCTACCCAACTCTTCATACTTTTATTGTCCCTACCGAACTCTTCATACTTTTATTGTCTCTACCCAACTCTTCATACTTTTATTGTCTCTACTCAACTCTTCATACTTTTATTGTCTCTACCCAACTCTTCATACTTTTATTGTCTCTACCCAACTCTTCATACTTTTATTGTCTCTACCTAACTCTTCATACATTTATTGTCTCTACCCAACTCTTCATACTTTTATTGTCTCTACTCAACTCTTCATACTTTTATTGTCTCTACCCAACTCTTCATACTTTTATTGTCTCTACCCAACTCTTCATACTTTTATTGTCTCTACCCAACTCTTCATATTTTTATTGTCCCTACCGAACTCTTCATACTTTTATTGTCTCTACCCAACTCTTCATACTTTTATTGTCTCTACTCAACTCTTCATACTTTTATTGTCTCTACCCAACTCTTCATACTTTTATTGTCTCTACCCAACTCTTCATACTTTTATTGTCTCTACCCAACTCTTCTTACTTTTATTGTCTCTACCAAACTTTTCATACTTTTATTGTCTCTATCCAACTCTTCATATTTGTATTGTCCCTACCCAACTCTTCATACTTTAATTGTCCCTACCCAACTCTTCATACTTTTATAGTCTCTACCCAACTCTTCATACTTTTATTGTCTCTACCGAACTCTTCATACTTTTATTGTCTCTACCAAACTTTTCATACTTTTATTGTCTCTATCCAACTCTTCATATTTGTATTGTCCCTACCCAACTCTTCATACTTTAATTGTCCCTACCCAACTCTTCATACTTTTATAGTCTCTACCCAACTCTTCATACTTTTATTGTCTCTACCGAACTCTTCATACTTTTATTGTCTCTACCCAACTCTTCATACTTTTATTGTCTCTACCCAACTCTTCTTACTTTTATTGTCTCTACCAAACTCTTCATACTTTTATTATCTCTACCCAACTCTTCATACTTTTATTGTCCCTACCCAACTCTTCATACTTTTATTGTCCCTACCCAACTCTTCACACTTTTATTGTCTCTACCCAACTCTTCATACTTTTATTGTCCCTACCCAACTCTTCACACTTTTATTGTCTCTACCCAACTCTTCATACATTTATTGTCTCTACCCAACTCTTCATACTTTTATTGTCTCTACTCAACTCTTCATACTTTTATTGTCTCTACCCAACTCTTCATACTTTTATTGTCTCTACCCAACTCTTCATACTTTTATTGTCTCTACCCAACTCTTCATACTTTTATTGTCCCTACCGAATTCTTCATACTTTTATTGTCTCTACCCAACTCTTCATACTTTTATTGTCTCTACTCAACTCTTCATACTTTTATTGTCTCTACCCAACTCTTCATACTTGTATTGTCTCTACCCAACTTTTTATACTTTTATTGTCTCTACCCAACTCTTCATACTTTTATTGTCTCTACCGAACTCTTCATACTTTTATTGTCTCTACCCAACTCTTCATACTTTTATTGTCTCTACCCAACTCTTCTTACTTTTATTGTCTCTACCAAACTCTTCATACTTTTATTATCTCTACCCAACTCTTCATACTTTTATTGTCCCTACCCAACTCTTCATACTTTTATTGTCCCTACCCAACTCTTCATACTTTTATTGTCCCTACCCAACTCTTCACACTTTTATTGTCTCTACCCAACTCTTCATACTTTTATTGTCCCTATCCAACTCTTCATACTTTTATTATCTCTACCCAACTCTTCATACTTTTATTGTCTCTACCCAACTCTTCATATTTTTATTGTCCCTACCGAACTCTTCATACTTTTATTGTCTCTACCCAACTCTTCATACTTTTATTGTCTCTACTCAACTCTTCATACTTTTATTGTCTCTACCCAACTCTTCATACTTTTATTGTCTCTACCCAACTCTTCATACTTTTATTGTCTCTACCCAACTCTTCTTACTTTTATTGTCTCTACCAAACTTTTCATACTTTTATTGTCTCTATCCAACTCTTCATATTTGTATTGTCCCTACCCAACTCTTCATACTTTAATTGTCCCTACCCAACTCTTCATACTTTTATAGTCTCTACCCAACTCTTCATACTTTTATTGTCTCTACCGAACTCTTCATACTTTTATTGTCTCTACCAAACTTTTCATACTTTTATTGTCTCTATCCAACTCTTCATATTTGTATTGTCCCTACCCAACTCTTCATACTTTAATTGTCCCTACCCAACTCTTCATACTTTTATAGTCTCTACCCAACTCTTCATACTTTTATTGTCTCTACCGAACTCTTCATACTTTTATTGTCTCTACCCAACTCTTCATACTTTTATTGTCTCTACCCAACTCTTCTTACTTTTATTGTCTCTACCAAACTCTTCATACTTTTATTATCTCTACCCAACTCTTCATACTTTTATTGTCCCTACCCAACTCTTCATACTTTTATTGTCCCTACCCAACTCTTCACACTTTTATTGTCTCTACCCAACTCTTCATACTTTTATTGTCCCTACCCAACTCTTCACACTTTTATTGTCTCTACCCAACTCTTCATACATTTATTGTCTCTACCCAACTCTTCATACTTTTATTGTCTCTACTCAACTCTTCATACTTTTATTGTCTCTACCCAACTCTTCATACTTTTATTGTCTCTACCCAACTCTTCATACTTTTATTGTCTCTACCCAACTCTTCATACTTTTATTGTCCCTACCGAATTCTTCATACTTTTATTGTCTCTACCCAACTCTTCATACTTTTATTGTCTCTACTCAACTCTTCATACTTTTATTGTCTCTACCCAACTCTTCATACTTGTATTGTCTCTACCCAACTTTTTATACTTTTATTGTCTCTACCCAACTCTTCATACTTTTATTGTCTCTACCGAACTCTTCATACTTTTATTGTCTCTACCCAACTCTTCATACTTTTATTGTCTCTACCCAACTCTTCTTACTTTTATTGTCTCTACCAAACTCTTCATACTTTTATTATCTCTACCCAACTCTTCATACTTTTATTGTCCCTACCCAACTCTTCATACTTTTATTGTCCCTACCCAACTCTTCATACTTTTATTGTCCCTACCCAACTCTTCACACTTTTATTGTCTCTACCCAACTCTTCATACTTTTATTGTCCCTATCCAACTCTTCATACTTTTATTATCTCTACCCAACTCTTCATACTTTTATTGTCTCTACCCAACTCTTCATATTTTTATTGTCTCTACCTAACTCTTCATACTTTTATTGTCTCTACCCAACTCTTCATACTTTTATTGTCTCTACCCAACTCTTCATACTTTTATTGTCTCTACCCAACTCTTCATACTTTTATTGTCTCTACCTAACTCTTCATACATTTATTGTCTCTACCCAACTCTTCATACTTTTATTGTCTCTACTCAACTCTTCATACTTTTATTGTCTCTACCCAACTCTTCATACTTTTATTGTCTCTACCCAACTCTTCATACTTTTATTGTCTCTACCCAACTCTTCATACTTTTATTGTCTCTACCCAACTCTTCATATTTTTATTGTCCCTAACGAACTCTTCATACTTTTATTGTCTCTACCCAACTCTTCATACTTTTATTGTCTCTACTCAACTCTTCATACTTTTATTGTCTCTACCCAACTCTTCATACTTTTATTGTCTCTACCCAACTCTTCATACTTTTATTGTCTCTACCAAACTTTTCATACTTTTATTGTCTCTATCCAACTCTTCATATTTGTATTGTCCCTACCCAACTCTTCATACTTTTATTGTCCCTACCCAACTCTTCATACTTTTATTGTCCCTACCCAACTCTTCACACTTTTATTGTCCCTACCCAACTCTTCATACTTTTATTGTCTCTACCCAACTCTTTTTACTTTTATTGTCTCTACCAAACTCTTCATACTTTTATTATCTCTACCCAACTCTTCATACTTTTATTGTCTCTACCCCACTCTTCATACTTTTATTGTCCCTACTGAACTCTTAATACTTTTATTGTCTCTACCCAACTCTTCATACCTTTATTGTCTCTACTCAACTCTTCATACTTTTATTGTCTCTACCCAACTCTTCATACTTTTATTGTCTCTACCCAACTCTTCTTACTTTTATTGTCTCTACCAAACTCTTCATACTTTTATTATCTCTACTCAACTCTTCATACTTTTATTGTCTCTATCCAACTCTTCATAATTGTATTGTCCCTACCCAACTCTTCATACTTTTATTGTCCCTACCCAACTCTTCATACTTTTATTGTCTCTACCCAACTCTTCACAATTTTATTGTCCCTACCCAACTCTTCATACTTTTATTGTCTCTACACAACTCTTCATACTTTTATTGCCCCTACCCAACTCTTCATACTTTTATTGTCCCTACCCAACTCTTCATACTTTTATTGTCTCTACCCAACTCTTCATACTTTTATTGTCTCTACCCAACTCTTCATACTTTTATTGTCTCTACCCAACTCTTCATACTTTTATTGTCTCTACCTAACTCTTCATACTTTTATTGTCCCTACCTAACTCTTCATACTTTTATTGTCTCTACCTAACTCTTCATACTTTTATTGTCTCTACCCAACTCTTCATACTTTTATTGTCTCTACCTATCTCTTCATACTTTTATTGTCTCTAACCAACTCTTCATACTTTTATTGTCCCTACCTAACTCTTCATACATGTATTGTCTCTATCCAACTCTTCATACTTTTATTGTCTCTACCTAACTTTTCATACTTTTATTGTCCCTTCCCAACTCATCATACTTTTATTGTCTCTACCCAACTCTTCATACTTTTATTGTCTCTACCTAACTCTTCATACTTTTATTGTCTCTACCCAACTCTTCATACTTTTATTGTCTCTACCCAACTCTTCATACTTTTATTGTCTTTACCCAACTCTTCATACTTTTATTGTCTCTACCCAACTCTTCATACTTTTATTGTCTCTACCCAACTCTTCATACTTTTATTGTCTCTACCTAACTCTTCATACTTTTATTGTTTCTACCCAACTCTTCATACTTTTATTGTCTCTACCCAACTCTTCATACTTTTATTGTCTCTACCCAACTCTTCATACTTTTATTGTCTCTACCTAACTGTTGATACATTTATTGTCTCTACCCAACTCTTCATACTTTTATTGTCTCTACTCAACTCTTCATACTTTTATTGTCTCTACCCAACTCTTCATACTTTTATTGTCTCTACCCAACTCTTCATACTTTTATTGTCTCTACCCAACTCTTCATACTTTTATTGTCCCTACCGAACTCTTCATACTTTTATTGTCTCTACCCAACTCTTCATACTTTTATTGTCTCTACCTAACTCTTCATACTTTTATTGTCTCTACCCAACTCTTCATACTTTTATTGTCTCTACCCAACTCTTCATACTTTTATTGTCTCTACCCAACTCTTCATACTTTTATTGTCTCTACCCAACTCTTCATACTTTTATTGTCTCTACCCAACTCTTCATACTTTTATTGTCTCTACCTAACTCTTCATACATTTATTGTCTCTACCCAACTCTTCATACTTTTATTGTCTCTTCTCAACTCTTCATACTTTTATTGTCTCTACCCAACTCTTCATACTTTTATTGTCTCTACCCAACTCTTCTTACTTTTATTGTCTCTACCCAACTCTTCATACTTTTATTGTCTCTACCTAACTGTTCATACATTTATTGTCTCTACCCAACTCTTCATACTTTTATTGTCTCTACTCAACTCTTCATACTTTTATTGTCTCTACCCAACTCTTCATACTTTTATTGTCTCTACCCAACTCTTCATACTTTTATTGTCTCTACCCAACTCTTCATACTTTTATTGTCCCTACCGAACTCTTCATACTTTTATTGTCTCTACCCAACTCTTCATACTTTTATTGTCTCTACCCAACTCTTCTTACTTTTATTGTCTCTACCAAACTCTTCATACTTTTATTATCTCTACTCAACTCTTCATACTTTTATTGTCTCTACCGAACTCTTCATACTTTTATTGTCTCTACCTAACTCTTCATACTTTTATTGTCTCTACCCAACTCTTCATACTTTTATTGTCCCTACCCATCTCTTGATACTTTTATTGTCTCTACCGAACTCTTCATTCTTTTATTGTCTCTACCCAACTCTTCATACTTTTATTGTCTCTATCCAACTCTTCATACTTTTATTGTCTCTACCCAACTCTTCATACTTTTATTGTCTCTACCTAACTCTTCATACATTTATTGTCTCTACCCAACTCTTCATACTTTTATTGTCTCTACTCAACTCTTCATACTTTTATTGTCTCTACCCAACTCTTCATACTTTTATTGTCTCTACCCAACTCTTCATACTTTTATTGTCTCTACCCAACTCTTCATACCTTTATTGTCTCTACTCAACTCTTCATACTTTTATTGTCTCTACCCAACTCTTCATACTTTTATTGTCTCTACCCAACTCTTCATACTTTTATTGTCTCTACCCAACTCTTCATACATTTATTGTCCCTACCCATCTCTTGATACTTTTATTGTCTCTACCGAACTCTTCATACTTTTATTGTCTCTACCTAACTCTTCATACTTTTATTGTCTCTATCCAACTCTTCATACTTTTATTGTCTCTACCCAACTCTTCATACTTTTATTGTCTCTACCCAACTCTTCATACTTTTATTGTCTCTACCCAACTCTTCATACTTTTATTGTCTCTACCCAACTCTTCATACTTTTATTGTCTCTACCTAACTCTTCATACATTTATTGTCTCTACCCAACTCTTCATACTTTTATTGTCTCTACCCAACTCTTCATACTTTTATTGTCTCTACACAACTCTTCATACTTTTATTGTCCCTACCGAACTCTTCATTCTTTTATTGTCTCTACCCAACTCTTCTTACTTTTATTGTCTCTACCAAACTCTTCATACTTTTATTATCTCTACTCAACTCTTCATACTTTTATTGTCTCTATCCAACTCTTCATAATTGTATTGTCCCTACCCAACTCTTCATACTTTTATTGTCTCTACCCAATTCTTCATACCTTTATTGTCTCTACCCAACTCTTCATACTTTTATTGTCTCTACCCAACTCTTCATACTTTTATTGTCCCTACCCAACTCTTCATACCTTTATTTTCTCTACCCAACTCTTCATACTTTTATTGTCACTACCCAATTCTTCATACCTTTAATGTCCCTACCCAACTCTTCATACCTTTATTGTCTCTACCCAACTCTTCATACTTTTATTGTCTCTACTCAACTCTTCATACTTTTATTGTCCCTACACAACTCTTCATACTTTTATCGTCTCTACCCAACTCTTCATACTTTTATTGTCTCTACCCAACTCTTCATACTTTTATTGTCTCTACCCAACTCTTCATACTTTTATTCTCTCTACCCAACTCTTCATACTTTTATTGTCTCTACCCAACTCTTCATACTTTTATTATCTCTACCTAACTCTTCATACTTTTATTGTGTCTACCCAACTCTTCATACTTTTATTGTCCCTACCCAATTCTTCATACTTTTATTGTCTCTACCCAACTCTTCATACTTTTATTGTCTCTATTCAACTCTTCATACTTTTATTATCTCTACCCATCTCTTCATACTTTTATTGTCCCTACCCAATTCTTCATACTTTTATTGTCTCTACCCAACTCTTCATACTTTTATTGTCTCTACCCAACTCTTCATACTTTTATTATCCCTACCCAATTCTTCATACTTTTATTGTCTCTACCCAACTCTTCATACTTTTATTGTCTCTATTCAACTCTTCATACTTTTATTAACTCTACCCATCTCTTCATACTTTTATTGTCTCTATTCAACTCTTCATACTTTTAATGTCTCTACACAACTCTTCATACTTTTATTGTCTCTACCCAACTCTTCATACTTTTATTCTTTCTACCCAACTCTTCATACTTTTATTGTCTCTACCCAACTCTTCATACTTTTATTGTCTCTACCCAACTCTTCATACTTTTATTGTCTCTATTCAACTCTTCATACTTTCAGTCGCTATGAATCTGATACAGACGGAACATAAAAGTACAGTATATAGTGTGTAAATGTCTTCGAATAACAGAGCTGTCGCTTAGTTAGGAAAAGAAAGTTTAAACAGTGATGGTGAACAATTCAACCAATAATAGCAAAACGATCAATCACCTCTCACCTCAAAATATTGAACACACAAATGAGTGATTGATTTATTTTTGGTGCTTAGCGCCACTTTCAGCAATATTTCAGCTATATCACCAGTTTTAGTGGTGCGAGTCGAATGCACCATTGTTTGTAATTTACAAAGCCGGGCGCGAACCCACACCGCCTTGGTGATAGAGTTGTATGAGCTATTAGGTAATATAACTACCTAACTCATTGATCCACCGGGTCGTGAACACAAAATGAGACCATGTTGGACATCCAAGAACAAACTTGGGACATGTATAAAAATCAGAACCATATCCAGATAAGGAATCATATGCATACTACTATAAAATAACGATATTGAAATAGGTGTGAGCTCGTCGAAAAATGATTAAAATACGTCCACAAAAAATAAATGATACAGATTATATGTGTTTAATGCCCATTAGAACAATATTTCAGTTATATCGTGGTCAGTTTTTATTGGTGGGGGAAACTGGCATATCTAGTGAAAATCATGGATCTACATATAACACAAACCACTGACAAACTTTACCATATAACGTAGTATTGAGTAGACTTCTCCACCGGTGGGAAGAGAACTCACAACTTCAGATAGGCAGTGATTACATAGGTAGGAGTACATCTAACTTCCACAATACTACAACCTCGCCGACACCCAAATTACAAAGAACATCTTAGCAAAGTACAAAAATACCAAAAAAAAAACATCATAAAAGTTTTAAAAAAAAGGGCCAGAAAAATATACATATATATATTACAAAATATCGTTCCTTTTTTATGGTTTATCGCTCTATTTCGTAATATGCATATATTGTTCTATTTAAAGACAAATGGAACTGATTATGCAAAAATTAATATACACCATTGTATTATATTTCAAATTAAAACTTAAAAATGCAGTATACAATACAATACAATACAATACAATACAATACAATACAATACAATACAATACAATACAATACAATACAATACAATACAATACAATACAATACAATACAATACAATATCTTTATTTCCAATTCGGGCCCACTTGAGGCATACAGATAGTTTTACATAAGAGAAAGAAAGAATCCAAATATAGATAGAATTTTATATAAATAAATAATAATGATAATGATAATGTCATTACTGTCATAACATTACAATATTTCTTACATTGTATATTAAAGTACCATCTAAATTGAAGGAGATGAGGTGGATTTGTCTTTACAATTGACTGCCTTTCTTGTTTCAAAACTTTTTTTGTAAAAAAGTTGAAATCGCCATATATATTTTAGGTTCTTCATTGTTAGATAACCAATATAGTTTAGCGGAATTATTCAAGTATGGGAAATTACTACATAAAATCTGTATTTCATTTACAAAAAGACATCTTTCTTTAATGTATAAGGGACATTCAAACAGAAAGTGTAATTCATCCTCTACCTTATCAAAATTACAAAATAAGCATTTTCTCTGTTCCCTATCCAGTTTTTTTTTGACATTCCCACCTTCATCCTTACATTTTTCACATCTGCCAGTCTCTATGCGCAAGGAATGAGCACTAAGTCTAAATTTAGTAAGAATGCTTCTTTGTTTGAAGCAAAGGCTATCTAAATAAAATTCTCTTGAAAATATTTCCTTAATTTTATAAAAAGTGGTTAGTTTACCCTCATTAAGACCCAATGACGATGCCCTCTCTTCACGCCAAAAACTTATACGTAAACAGTAACCAATATTTTTTTTTAAATTGTTTTTCTTTTTTTAAGAATGACAGAAGTTGAACCCGTAATGCCTTTGAGGTAATATTTTTTTATGGATTAGATCACGGGCTACAATGAGAGTCGTATTTGAAGCTAGTTATAAAAAATCGAATTGTTTGTTATTATAAGCGGGAAAAAGGGAGATAACACGGACATTTTAAAAACTTCAAAAAAGGTTTATGTGGTTATTATTTTCCAACAATCTAAGAAAACGGACGAGTCATAATTTTTTCAGAACTTTTGAATGAATGTATGAAGAAGCCATATCGCGCATATTTACTCAGTAGCGAGTATAACCACCACGTTTACGCCAAAGCTCCCGCACTCGCTTATTCATTCCATGAACTAGGCGACGAAGTCTCTCTTGTGGGAATCTTGTTGTTAATTCAGCAATATTTTGACATTGTGGATTACGTTATTCCACATTTACGGAAAATAAAGTCACATACGTGCTCGACTGGGGTCATATCAGGGGACATGGCAGGCCATTAAAATGTGTCAATCGCCTCTTGCTGCATGAATTCTCTGACAAATCGAGCTGTGTTCGATCTGTTGTTCTCGTCCATAAAGATCGGTCTGTCAGCCAATGGATGATTATCAAAATGAAGCACAACATGTGCGTTAAGCACATTGTTGTCGCGGTATGCCACGCCATTGAGGTTACCTTGTAAGACATGCAAGTCCAACTTACAATAAAAAGAAAAGCACTCAAAGACAGTTACACCGGCGCCACCGAACGCCCGTCATGTAATGCAGTATTTCTATACCGTCCGACTCGAGGCGCATTAAACATCGACTTTCGTCTGTCCAATGAATATTCCAACGGAGATGGTCACGCGACCAATTCCATCAAGACCACCGATGACGTATTAACAGTTGCAGCCGCTTTATGGGTCGCCTTGTGCACATGCGCTATCCATTGAGCCGTCTGTTAACAGTCCTTACAGATACATGACCGCCAAAATTCACTTCAACTCGAATACGAGCTGATGTAGCAATTAAAACGATTTCTCCTGGCACACCCGGCTATTAACCTCTCCTCTCTAGGTGTAGTTTTGTGGGGCTTGCCAAATCTCGGACATTCACCAACCATTCCAGTCGCGTGCAAACGGTGCATAAGGCGATAAAGTACAGAACGGTATATCCCCATTTCCCTACCACCCTTTTATTGCTAAAACTTGCCTGTGACATGCCAACAGCTTGCCACCTCTCTGCTAAAGTCAATTTTCGCCTAACCATAATACAGCGATGAACACACTGTATACGAAAAACTCTACAACCTCAACTTGCAAACACACTTTGTGTAATTAGGTACATCAATTGTAAACCGGTTTTAATCGAACACGCCTTTATCGATCAATGACGTGTTACACATTTAATTAAAACTTATGTGTACAGATATTCTTTACAGCAATCGCATTTTTAAAAAGTTGATCTAAAAAAAATATTTATGAAATAAATCACGTGGTGCTTAACTTTGGTCGATGTGTATATATTTTTAATCTCCATTTTTGAAAACATCATCATTACGACTTCTGAACTTGTACTCCCTTTACATAAAAAATGCAAGAATCACTCATGATGCTTCATAATTTTTAAATCATTATCATCAATCAATATATGAAATACATTCGACCGAGAACGAGGATGTCCTATCAATCGTTGTACTAATAGATCTTGTATCGCCTCAGTATTTTCGATTGGTATAAAAGACTCCGTACTTCAACAGACCATCATCAGGTTGGATCACCACTCCAGTAACAAGTAAGTCTATTTTCTTATATTTCTAAATCTATTGTTTAATTATCACATTTGTTACAAATGTTTCTGTAATAATATCGTGCTTTGAATATTAAATTAGAACAAGAAGTTTAATACAGTAGATGTGTGTCTTCTTATCTTTTGGGTTGGTTTCCACTATCATTGTCGAAAAATTTTGAATTTTAGGAAATTTATTTTCTACCTTTATAAAATATTTCATATCCACTTTTCCATTATTTTAGACAGGAACGTGTTTTCTGATAAACTGTGAACGTTTTAATGAGATTTTATTTAAAAGAAAAAAAAATAGCCTAACTGTAGAATCGTAGAATCACAAACTCGAACTTAATAAATTCGGATTTACTTTAAAATAAAATTTTAATAGTTTATATATATATATATTTTATTTAGAACTACCCCTTTATAACGGGGGCGCCTACCACCAAGGTAGAAGTAGTGGCGCGTCTATATTATATAAAACAATTTTGTACAACAAATTCATAGCATATAGTCTGTAAAACACAAAAGATTCTATCTAAAATATGTCATTTAAGAGTTCATATCACATATGTACTAAGTATAAAATATTTCAAAATTTCAAAATGGATAAGAAATAAGAAACATCAATATCATGAGTTCAATAAATCATGTCTAAGATCGAAGTACTCCTTTAAAAACATTTTTCCTTAAGAGTCAACAAAATATCCGACATTACTGCTAAAAAGATAGCCGATGTCCCCAATTAAGAACTGGATCTTAGCAGCAGGCAACAGTTCTGCAAAGGAAAAATTAAAACCGAGGACTTCATAAGGCTCAGGATTAAATAAACTAGAGAACTTCAGACGAATTTCGTCGTAGACTGGACAGTCAAAAAAGACGTGCTCGAGGTCCTCGCCAACCTCAGCATTGCATAAATCGCATACATCGGTTTGGGACATGTTCATTCTATACAAATACCTTTTTAGAGGAATGGTTTTCGTTCTAGATAAAAGCTTCAATCTAGATGATCGAAAATCATTATCACATAAATAAGATTGTCTACCTATCTTAACAAAACAATTTTGATACAGGTCCAAACTGCTTTTAGCTTGCACTTCAAGCATCATTTTATTTCTCGTGTTTGTTCCAAACATCGAGTTCAGGGAGGCTTGACTTTGGCTTTCGAAACAAGAAACATCAGGAGTGACATCACGTATTATGTCTAGGTTCAGGGTATCGTAATCCCAAAATGAGTTAATCATTTTGTTATATACCTGCTTACACAAACGATGATTTGGTAGTCGTAACAGACGTTTGTAGTATGAGATTCTTTGTCTATCGATAAAGACGGACAAAGGCTCCCATCCTAGTTCCAATACTATTGCAGCCTTTGGAATGTTAAGTTTTGTACGGAGAATAATTGTAGCTGCTTTGTATTGCCAACTATCCAGTGAGTCTTTACTGGCTTGGGACTATCATTTAGTTTAGACTATCCCTTTTTGCATTGATAATTTCCAACAAGAAATAAATCTCTAGATCAGGAATACTGAAACCAGATTTTGAATATAAAGGGAAATCTCCGATAGATTTTTTATCTAATTTGTACAATTTTAATAAAGTTCTTCTGAAGATATAATAAAAACGATGTATAAATGGGTTTCGCTTTCTCATAAGTTAAGACCAGGGTTGAAGTATTTTTGGAGGTGTATCACCTAAAAATCAAAGAATGTACAGAAAAACTTTGTGAAGATAAAATGTTAATATGTAACGAATACATTTTTCGAATATTTTCTCAGCGATACGCCACAGTATATTGCTTCAACATAAATATATAGGTACACAATGTAGCTACAGCATCTATTTAACAATGTCATAACGGTAACAGTAAGATAAAAAATACCATACTGTGGAAAGAATTCCAACATCAAATATCACAACTGTAGAAAGAGACAAAATCAACACCCCTAATACAAAAATACGTCATCGCTCATTTTCCTGGATTGGCACAGGCACTTCAGTTAAAGATGGCGGGGTTAAGCTAGTTTGGTGAACCCAAACAAACTTCCCCTCTTAGTGAAATGAAGAGGTCATGCAAGTGCTTTCTACTTGTGAGTAAAATGTTAACCCTCCTCATATAACCGGGCGAACATCGCTATTATAAAGAGCGCTATAATCTTGCAAATGTAATTTTGTTCTTGTTTTGACTGCCGAATGCAGCGTACTTAACGGAGAAGTAAAAGTATCAATTAATTAGTCTTTGATTTGATCTGAACGGGGTTTGAATCCGCGATCAAACGCACTCGAAGCCAGAACGTCAACCATTACGTCACAGGGACGAAGAGTTTGAATAATTACTCCATATCTATAAAATTACCAAATCAGAAATCTACGGCAACACTTTGTAACTACCTGTATAGCGTTGTGGTTATGGTGTTTAACGCCACTTTCAACAATAGTTCAGTTATATCGCGACGCTCAACTTTATTGGTGAAGGAAACCGGAGTACCCGGAAAAAACTACCGATCTGCGACAAGACACACTTTATCACATAATGTTGTATCGAGTGCACCTAGTCATGAGCGGGATTCGAACTCACAACTTTAGTGGTGATAAGCACTGATTGCACATGTTGTTGTAAATCAAACTACCATACGATCACGACGGCCTCCACTACCTGTATATAAAACTTTATAAAATAAAAATATCTTAAAGAACGGTACTATCAGTAGCTTAAATTTCAATTAACATGTTATTATTTATATTATATGCCAATGTTTAAACTATTATCAAATGGTATCAAACCGTGGTTTCATTATTTCATGGTGTGGGTTTCATAAGTTATAATAATTTCAAGAAAGGGACTTCCGAAAGGATAGAGAAGAAGATAACTCATATGATCTAGTTGTAAGATTGTCCACTTGGTGCTAAACATCAATTACCCGCTCATATAAATGGTTGTAAATATAAAACCTTTTTTCTCATTAGAATGAAACTCACTATTTGCCTCCTTGTCCTCTTTGTTCTAACAAACGGGGGATATGGATTTAAACATGGTTCTAGTGGTTACGGAGGAGGAGGGGGAGGCGGCAGAGGTGGCGGAGGAGGATTTGGTGGGGAAAATCTTGTAGTTGTTAGCGGTGGAAATGGTGGAGGTGGAGGTGGCGGACACGGTGGTGGCGGATTCGGTAGTGGACACGGTGGTGGTGTTACATTTGTGTCTTCCGGTGGTGGTCATGGAGGTGGATCTGGTGGTGGAGGAAATGGTGGAGGAGGATATGGTGGATATGGTGGATATGGTGGATATGGTGGATATGGTGGATATGGTGGTGGAGGAGATGGTGGAGGAGGATATGGTGGATATGGTGGATATGGTGGATATGGTGGAGGCGGTGGAGGCGGTGGTGGAGGAGGTGGTGGAGGCGGTGGAGGAGACGGTGGTGGAGGATATGGTGGTAAAATTACATATGTGACATACGGTGGTAGTCGTGGAGGTGGATCTGGTGGTGGAGGATCTGGTGGTGGAGGATCTGGTGGTGGAGGATCTGGTGGTGGAGGATCTGGTGGAGGAGGATATGGTGGATATGGTGGATATGGTGGTGGAGGAGGATATGGTGGATATGGTGGATATGGTGGTGGAGGATATGGTGGATATGGTGGATATGGTGGATATTTTGGTGGAGGAGGATCTGGTGGTGGAGGATCTGGTGGTGGAGGAGGATCTGGTGGTGGAGGATATGGAGGATATGGTGGATATGGTGGATATTTTGGTGGAGGAGGATCTGGTGGTGGAGGATCTGGTGGTGGAGGAGGATCTGGTGGTGGAGGATATGGAGGATATGGTGGATATGGTGGATATGGTGGATATAGTGGTGGAGGAGGATCTGGTGGTGGAGGATCTGGTGGTGGAGGAGGATCTGGTGGTGGAGGATATGGAGGATATGGTGGATATGGTGGATATGGTGGATATGGTGGATATGGTGGTGGAGGAGGATTTGGTGGTGGAGGATCTGGTGGTGGAGGAGGATCTGGTGATGGAGGAGGATCTGGTGGTGGAGGAGGATCTGGTGGTGGAGGATATGGTGGATATGGTGGATATGGTGGATATGGTGGATATGGTGGTGGAGGAGGATATGGTAAAATTATATTTATTTACTTATTCGTATTTCATATACATAGCAAAATATATTAAATGCGTAATATTCATTATTAAAGAAGTCTCCTGGTGACATTTGAATATGTTGATAGTATGTGAATGAACATGAAGCACACTTTTAATAGTTATATAATACGAGTTGAAATGTGATTGTTGTCTTAATTCATGCTTATAAACCATAACTCAACCACACTATAGCTCTCAATATAATAATGATTTATTTTCTATTTTAGGAAAAAAGGGTTATTAGAAGTGACTCCCGTCTAGAGAAGAGATGCCCGAAGATGATCTTTATTTGTACATTATATTATATATTTGACCATATTTCTTATTGTGTTTGTCTCAAATTTTGAATTACCTATTTACTATCATTTTGAATATTAAAAAAATATATTCCGCAAAGTCGTAGAAAGGTGTGCTCGACTTGTACCTCATTCATGAACATACCACATGTATCGATCTGCCAGTGCATACTGGTTCTCAATTGGTAGTTTTGTTTCTTCAGACTCTGAACCTTAATGAACAACCAACTCAACTTTCACCGCTATACGACAAAAGTTTGAAAAAACCCCAACAAAAAATGCTACTTTGATTGTCCCTACCCAGCTCTTCATACTTTTATTGTCTCTACACAACTCTTCATACTTTTATTGTCCCTACCCAACTCTTCATACTTTTATTATCTCTACCCAACTCTTCATACTTTTATTGTCTCTACACAACTCTTCATACTTTTATTGTCTCTACCCAACTCTTATTACTTTTATTGTCTCTACCCAACTCTTCATACTTTTATTGTCCCTACCCAACTCTTCATACTTTTATTATCTCTACCCAACTCTTCATACTTTTATTGTCTCTACCCAATTCTTCATACTTTTATTGTCTCTACCTAACTCTTCATACTTTTATTGTCTCTACCCAACTCTTCATACCTTTATTGTCTCTACCTAACTCTTCATACCTTTATTGTCTCTACCTAACTCTTCATACTTTTATTGTCTCTACCTAACTCTTCATACTTTTATTGTCTCTACCTAACTCTTCATACTTTTATTGTCTCTACCCAACTCTTCATACCTTTATTGTCTCTACCCAACTCTTCATACTTTTATTGTCTCTACCCAACTCTTCATACTTTTATTGTCTCTACCCAACTCTTCATACTTTTATTGTCCCTACCCAACTCTTCATACTTTTATTGTCTCTACCCAACTCTTCATACCTTTATTGTCCCTACCCAACTCTTCATACTTTTATTGTCTCTACCTAACTCTTCATACCTTTATTGTCTCTGCCTAACTCTTCATACTTTTATTGTCTCTACCCAACTCTTCATACCTTTATTGTCTCTACCCAACTCTTCATACTTTTATTGTCTCTACCCAACTCTTCATACTTTTATTGTCTCTACCCAACTCTTCATACTTTTATTGTCCCTACCCAACTCGTCATACCTTTATTGCCACTACCCAACTCTTCATACTTTTATTGTCTCTACCCAACTCTTCATACTTTTATTTTCTCTACCTAACTCTTCATACTTTTATTGTCTCTACCCAACTATTCATACTTTTATTGTCTCTACCCAACTCTTCATACTTTTATTGTCCTTACCCAACTCTTCATACTTTTATTGTCTCTACCTAACTCTACATACTTTTATTGTCTCTACCTAACTTTTCATACCTTTTTTGTCTCTACCCAACTCTTCATACTTTTATTGTCTCTACCCAACTCTTCATACTGTTATACACGTACGGTTCTAAGCTTTATATGTGTCATTAATTTCATAATACCTGGCAAATCTAGAGCGTCCATCTCAGTAAATCTAGAAAATGAGGAACACTCAGCAAAATTAGGATTGGTGGATCATGTTACAAAGCTGAAGGACCAAGGAATCATTATGACAAGAGGAGTATTTGAACCACACAAACCAGACATTCAAGTACAAATGACAAATTTTATGGATGAGCCAGTAACCATATATACAAATGAGCAGATTGGAACTTGCGAGTCATACTATGAACAAGAGGTGCCACATATTGGTACATGTCAAAATATACACTTGGGAAGTGGGGAGCTATTATCCAAAACTTTACCTAGTCATTTGCAGGATTTATTTGGGAGGAGCATTGTTCACCTATCATCAAATGATCAAGAAAAACTACAAGAACTCCTTACTAAGTATCAAGATGTATTTGCAAGGTCAAATGATGACTTAGGCCAAACGGACAGAGTTCAACATAGGATAAATACCGGTACAGCTAAGCCAATACGACAAGCACCAAGGAGATTACCACTTGGTAAACGAGAGATTGAGAAAGCAGAAATAGACAAAATGTTGGATAGAAAAGTAATAGAACCATCAAAGAGTCCATGGTCATCTCCAGTTGTACTCGTCAAGAAGAAAGATGGATCCACACGCTTCTGTATTGATTATCGAGCACTTAACCAAGTCATGATCAAGGATGCATATCCATTACCACGAGTAGACGATTGTTTAGACTCTCTTGTTGGAGGGAAATGGTTTGGATGCTTAGACTTGAATCAAGGATTTTTCCAAGTAGGACTTCACCCGGATGATAGGGAGAAGACAGCATTTTCAACAAGCCAAGGTTTATTTCAATTCCGAGTAACCCCTTTTGGATTAGCTAACAGTCCTTCTACATTCGAGAGATGAATGGAGGATGTTTTAAGAGGACTTCAGTGGGAGGAATGCCTGCTTTATATGGACGACATCATAGTACCAGGTTCTTCAGTTGAAGAAAGCTTATTTAGACTGGAACACATATTTATTCGACTGAGGGAGGCAAATTTAAAGCTGAAACCTTCAAAATGTATTTTATTTCAGAAAAGTGTAAAATTTTTAGTACACGTAGTATCAGAAGAGGGAATACACACAGATCCAGATAAGATAGAAGCTGTACAAAACTGGCCTACTCCCAGGAGCATAAAGGAAATTAAAAGTTTTCTTGGCTTATGTTCCTACTACAGGAAGTTTGTGAAAGGATTTGCAGACATTGCTAGGCCACTGCACAAAGCATGTCAAAAAGGATTCAAATTTACATGGACAGAAACATGTCAGGACTCCTTTGAGAAACTGAAAAAGTCCATGATAACACCTCCAATACTTATTTATCCAGTACCTGGAAAACGCTTTATCTTGGACACAGATGCAAGTGATAAAGCGGTAGGAGCCGTTCTTTCTCAGCAAATTGACGACAATGAACATGTCATAGCATACATGAGCAAGGCTTTTAATAAGCACGAAACA
This sequence comes from Bathymodiolus brooksi, assembly GCA_963680875.1. NCBI lineage: Eukaryota > Metazoa > Mollusca > Bivalvia > Mytilida > Modiolidae > Bathymodiolus > Bathymodiolus brooksi. The sequence continues at coordinate 13,198,229 of OY804577.1, read as the reverse complement.
TCATATTGTACTACTAGGAAGGAACTATTTGCAGTTATAACAGCACTTAAAAAATTTTCACTCTTACATTTATGGACAGAATGTATTACTTCGCACAGACAATGCAGCTGTCAGCTGGATGAGAAACCTCAAAAACCCTACAGGACAAGTGGCAAGATGGTTACAAGAACTAGGTACATATGACTTACAAATTGAGCACAGAGCAGGGAGGAAACATTCAAATACAGATGCCCTCTCTAGAAACCCATGCGCTTCATGTAAGCGACAACAAGGACTTCAGGAATTAACAGAGGAGGTCGAAAAAGAGAACACCGCCATATGCGAACAAATGAAAGAAAAAGACCAAGTCATATTAACAAACATAACCAATCACCAACAGGAGGATGAAATATCACAGGAAAAACATCAGCTTCCTGTTGAGTGCCAACACAAAGAGGAATCAAAGGAGAATCCAGAAGCACAGTTAACAGAATCTGTAAGAGCTATCACCAGAAGAAAACAGGAAACACAGTCTGAAGAAATGAAAAATAAAAGCTTCATACTTTTGGGATGGGAACCACAGGACTTAAGAATACAGCAATTATCAGATCCTGACATAGGAATCTTACTAGTAGAGTTAGAATTAACAAACAAGAGACCCAAATGGGAAAGTGTCTCAAGTGGAACTTCAGCACTCAAAACCTTATGGAGTCAATTGGACAGACTTGAAATAATCGGAGAAATTTTATTCAGGAAATTTGAAAGCAATGATGGACAGAGTACAATAAAACAAATGATTGTCCCACAAAGCAATAAACAGGACATACTGCACTATTTCCATGACATTCCATCAGCAGGAGACCTAGGAGTTGACAAAACTCTGGAAAAGCTTAAAACAGGATTTTACTGGCCCAATATGAAAGATTATGTACAAAAATACTGCCGCTCATGTGATCGATGCTTTGCACAAAAACCAAATAAAGAAACAAACAGGGCACCACTAGGAACATATATCTCAGGAGAACCTATGGAAAGGGTAGCTGTCGATATTTTGGGACCACTTCCACTTACAAAACAAGGGAATAAATATATCTTAGTCATCTCAGACTATTTAATAGGACGTTAGCATCAATGCTCACAATGTATTGTGAGAAAAATCAGGAAACATGGGAAAACTATCTGCAGCAAGTGATGATGGCGTATCGATCATCGGTACATGCTTCAACCACCAAGACACCAAACTCCATGATATTTGGAAGAGAAATAACTCTACCACTACAAGCTCTAATACTACAACCAAGGGAAACCACTATGGATCAAGGAACATCAGATGATTATATGGATCACCTGAAAAATAAATTGGAACAAAATCATGCAATTACAAGGAAGTCACTAAAACGGGTCTCACAGTATCAGAAAAGGAGATATGATTTAAAAGCTAAAAAACAAAGTTTTAAGAAGGGACAGTCTGTTTGGATATATGAACCAACAAGAAAAATTGGTGTTTGCTCAAAATTTGCATCTAAATGGAAAGGACCATTTATTGTAGAGAAGAAAATTGATGATGTAACTTACCGAGTTAAAAGGAACACGAGACAGCCTTCTTCAGTATACCATGTTGACCGTTTAGCACTCTATAATGGAAGGAACATTCGTCATGGGCATCACGATTTCGGAGGAACATCGTTGAGGAGGCAGACAACAAACAGTAAATTTATCTTCAGAGGAAGATACCTCCATGAGGGAGATCCAGAGGATTCAGACCTATTCAACTTTTTATTTTAAAGACAGATCTGTCGAGAGGCGGTTTGGGAGTGGTCTGGCCAACCATTAGCTAAGTCATTGGACATGCGGTCCTTTTTCGATTACAGGATGAGCCTGGTCGATTGGTGGGAATGAATAGGTGCTGATGTGTTGTTGTTTTTTTTATTTTGAGTTATTGGTTGCTGTTGTTGTTTGCATGCTTTTGAGTTTTCGACGGATGCTGGCCTTCCATTTAGGGAAACAATTTGGGACCCGGGGGTGGATTTCATAAAAGAAACAACTATGGATAAAACAGGATGTCATCTGAAACTATATTGAATTGCTGGATATGCCCAGAAACCTTCAGTAAGACCAAAGCGCTAAAAGACCACGCAATTGCAAATCATTCTGTCTGCAAGATGGTATGTCCATGGTGTATCCATGAAGAGAGGACCTTTGCAAGGATGTCAGAGCTGACAATACACACCAAGAGGAAACATCCGGACTTGGTATTAGATCTCTTGGAAGGAGAATATTTTACAGAACAAAATGGATTCTGGCTGGCCAAGAGACCATCCGATTATGTGAAAATAATCAAGCCCACAGATTGGACAACCACACTAGCAATAAGGACAAGGGCAGCATTGCTAGGTTGGATTGAGGGAATAAAGAAGGAGAGTGTAGATTACCAGAAGTATAAGAAAGAATGGGAAGATGGGTGGAGGAAAGCATTGGGACACTCTGTGACCAGTCATCAGGCTCCACGGAAAAGAAAATACAGTCCATCTAGGCCATCTTTGGACTTTCCAGAGTTGATTGTGGCAAGGGTAGAACTTACGAGTAAAGGGAAGTTGGCGTACCTCAGAATGGAGAAATCCGCAACAGAGGTTTGGTTTAAAGTAGAACTTGTCCATTGGGTCATGGATTATCCAAAAGCAAAGGAAAACCTGCTGAGACGGATGAACAGAGCAACAGGAGACAGGAAACCACCAGAGAAGTTTGGAACGGAATTAAAGCTGGTGGAGTCGCAGTTCACTCTTAAAACCATCATCAGAGTATTGGAAATAAGCGAGAGGCATGTTCGAAGATTATATAGGGGAAAGTTTCATTTGAAAAGAGCAGGAAGATACAGCAAGAGACCAGAAGCGAGGATTATGGAGAAGAACCTGAGTATGAAATTATGGACGAGATCGAGGATGTAGAAGATTATGAAGATGAGGAAGAATCAGTGAGTGGACGAATAGTGATAATGGAGGACATGGAGGAGTTGAGGGAGAAAGAACATCAGGAACAAGAAGCAGAAGAACGACAGAGACAGGAGGCGAAGGAACATCAGGAACAGGAGGTGAATGAACGAGAACAGGAGGTGAAAGAACGACGAGAAAAGGAGGCGAACATCAGGAACAGGAGGCGAATGAACGAGAACAGGAGGTGAAAGAACGACGAGAAAAGGAGGCAAAGGAACATCAGGAACAGGAGGCAGAAGAACGACGAGAACAGGAGGCGAATGAACAACGAGGAAAGGGGGCGAAAGAACAGCAGGAAACAGATATATATATAGAGCAGAGAAGCTACTGAAGAGAGGCGGTATGCCCTTATTTCCACCAGGGAGACGCCAGTGGGGAGAGAGACAGGTTCTCATTTCATCTAATCCAACCAAAATGTACTGGCCGCCAAGAAATTGGCAGGAATACACTCCAACAGAGAGGCTAACGAGCTGGAGGTTCATAGCAATGGCGCTGGCGCGTGAGGAGGGGATGTCCGAATGCCGTAATGAGAGAGACATATTGGACGAGTATGCAATGCTGGCATTGCCAGGAACACCTGTAGAAAGATCAACAGAGAGAAGCTGGACTTCAACCACAAGAACAGCAAATTATAACATTTTAAGGGAGATCTGTCTCGGAAGATTGTCCGGAGAGGAGGCAAAGGGATGGCTGGCCATGTTCGAATCAGCAGGTTCTGGGATTCCTGATGGTAAACTACAGAAGCAGTTAGAACTGATTCCATTGCGACTGGACACAGAGAAGGCCGAAAAAGATTAGAGAATATGACATTTTCTTGAACTTTGCAATCACTGACACATAATGGATTGTTTTTATTGTTATTATTTTTTGTTACATTTACTGAAGTTTTTATATGAAACTGAATTCGGGATAATTCTTTTTCATTGGGAGGGGAAAGTGTTATAAACGTACGGTTCTAAGCTTTATATGTGTCATTAATTTTATAAAAATAATCATGTGATATTTGACATTTAAGAATTTGGGGTTAAATTTCTAAAATATGTAAGTCTTAGATGGTAATAATACACTAAGACACATTTGGCTAATTATTTCATCGATTATCATTAATTCCGGTCAGTATTATTTTAGAAATTACCTAAATCATTACCGAATACTGTATTATGAGTCATAATTAATAAGTGTCAATTGCGGTAGAATTCAACTCGTAATGTTCATGCACCTCGATCACGATTTTACGTATTTAAATTGATTTCACATGTTCCGGGAGTAAAGAGCTTGTAAAACATAAGTTCAGTTACCTATTCATTAACTTTAACGGCTCCAGCACACCGTTATCTGTGTGCTTTTTCAGGAATTCCATAGTGACAGGTGCTTGTTCATTTAAAAGGAGATCGCCATTTTGTTGAATGGTTACTTCCGGTTTACCGTACTTTGATAGTAATTTGAATAAGAATTAGATTCAAGTAAATTGTTATTATAAATTAATGGCTGGTTTTCCATTTTCATAATTATGTTATTGAATATTGAAATATACATGTAATATACATGTAATAAGTATTTTTATTAAGTGCCGCTTAGGAACTATTTTCCGTTAAAATGACGTCACACAAAAACGCTATAGTTAGGTTCTTCGATAGGGAATTTTATCATTTTATTATTAACTTTCGCTATTTCATTAAAGTAACGACAAACTTTCACTTATTTATGAAACTTGTTGCATATTCTATGCCGTGAGCCAAGAATATGATTGTTAGTAATAAGTAATAAGCGATTTTCAGTTCTGTGAGCCGCGCAATAATTTTGCCGTAGGGTATAAATACAGCGTCGATTTGACGTTTTGGCATCTCGAATCTGACTGTCGTCAAGGACGCATCACATAAATATTCAATTTATAAGCCATAACTTCAGTATAATTTACAAGGTACAAGATGCATTTTGATACAGAGTTAACGGTTCTTTGAGTCAAATACATTAATAACTCTATTATGTATATTAATTAACATTTTGGAATAAGATAACTTGAGTTAAAGTCGATACCAGGGAACTGATACTCTTATAAATATTTACCATTTTAGCAGCAAGAGGTCGCCATTTTTATCTGGTTAACTAGAAACCAGTACAATGTTTACTACAAATTTCCAGCCTTTGTTGAGAGTTTCGTTATTGAATATGAATTTAAGATACGATATACCCCGCCACTTTAACAACCTTATACAGTCCGTTACAGAACTTTATTATATAGCAGCCATTATATTCTTGACATATAAGCGAGAACAATGTTAAATTACATTCTATCTAGTAGGGGTTCGGAAGGCCAGCATCCATCGGGGTTATTTTCTATGTATTATTATTAAGCATAGTTATTGTTATATAAATGGAATGCAGAATCTGGACATAATAAATATATTTCCATGTATACCTTGATTGTATATTACTGGAGCTGGACAACTACACAACAAAACAAGATCACAGAGGAACAACACCTTATAAACTTATAACAGGATAAAAATACACTTAGGCTACGTTACCCCGTCGATAACAAACTGGTGGCAGCGATGGGACGTCATATTCCAAAATGACGTCCAGGATACGGACCAGATGTATTTTTAAAAATATTTTTTAAACCATGGATTCGGGAGATACTTGCAGACTGTATGGTATAATAATACATCATAATTTCAAAGCAACACTCATCTACAAAGGAACTTATTGTGGTGGAAATTTTTAACTTTATCATCATACTATTCAGGTTACGAGAAATGTTAGAATCACCAGACAACGAGGTCAGATTTAGAACAGAGGAGCGTGAAGGGGGCACACCACAAGAGAATGATAATAACTATGAAGACGCTAATGAGACGATAGAAGAACCAAGACAAGACATACATGCACATGGAGAAAGGGGATACGAGAGATAGAATGAGAGGAGTAAATGGTCAAGGAATGTTTAGAGGAGCACCAAATGGGGGATTTCATGATGATCACAGATACAAAATGTCCATTAAACCAGAACCTTATGACGAAGGAGAGGACTGGGAGGAATATATTTCTCATTTTGAGATATGTGCAGAATTAGGGAAATGGCACGAAACTGACAAAGTTCTAGCATTAGCAGCAGCATTGAGGGGCCCTGCCAGGACGTTTTACATTAGCTTAGGACAAGGAAAGAAACGCAACTATGCGGCTTTAACACAAAGATTAGGATTAAGATTTGGGAGTACTAGACAACAAAACAGATGGCTTTCTAGGCTTGAAATGAGAAAACGGAAACCAGGAGAATCCGTTGCAGTACTTGCTGATGATTTGAGACAAATGTCGCAGAGGGCTTACGTAGACCTGGACGCTAGAGCACAAGAAGTGCTAGCACTTAATCAACTATATAAAAGTGTAACACCAGAAGTTAAATACCAATGCACCAATCAAGGATGCGAGACAGTAGCCGAAGCAGTAGAAGTAATAGAGCGCTATGAGGCTATCATTGGGGACTGCTCAGAGAGAAAGAAACAGAATGTAAGTATGACAACAGGGTACAGTGAAACTGAAGATAATCACCAAGACCATTGCAACGGACAAATACAGGACACATTACATGGATTAACAAGGAGGATATCACAATTAGAAACCAGTAGGACACCACCTATCCACAACAATATACAAAACACCAGGAGCTGGCACGGGAGGAGCAGAAATAATGGTAGTATGAGAAAAACTTTAACATGTTTTATATGTGATAGCCCAGATCACATATGCAGGAATTGTCCATTTTTTCTTAAATATAAACAAGAAACTGGAAAACAAGAAAATCAGAATAGACCAAACACACCTAACAGGGACAACACTTCAATGACATCTACCAGGACCCAGGGAAACTTCCGATCCCCATTGACTCACTAGACCTGCAGTCAATGGGCGTTTTAAGGTCACCAAGTTTAAGAATAGGACAAATAGGAAACACATGTGGGAAATGGGATAATGGATTTTATACAGAAGGATATATACACAATTTACCATTACAAATTTTGATAGACAATGGCTCTACATGCTTTATACTAAACCGTAGGATATATTTAAAACTTTTGGACACTACCAAAGACAAAATCATACTTCAACCTAGTTCTTGCAAGCTTTTTGATGTTAATGGAAATCCCTTACAGTTACATGGATGCTTCAGACAAACACTGACTTTTGGAGAGGGGAGCTATGAATTAGATTTTCTAGTATGCAACATCTACCAGGATGCTATACTTGGACAGGATTTCCTTTTGGAACACATAGACAAAATTGATTATAGGAAGCAAATTTTAACAACCAAGCATTCTGACATTCAATGTTGGGTAGGCGGTGAAGCTGAGATGGTATGTAGAGTACTTTCAAAACAGACAGTCATAATACCTGGCAAATCTAGAGCGTCCATCTCAGTAAATCTAGAAAATGGGGAACACTTAGTAAAATTAGGATTGGTGGATCATGTTACAAAGCTGAAGGACCAAGGAATCATTATGACAAGAGGAGTACTTGAACCACACAAACCAGACATTCAAGTACAAATGACAAATTTTATGGATGAGCCAGTAACCATATATACAAATGAGCAGATTGGAACTAGCGAGTCATACTATGAACAAGAGGTGCCACATATTGGTACATGTCAAAATATACACTTGGGAAGTGGGGAGCTATTATCCAAAACTTTACCTAGTCATTTGCAGGATTTATTTGAGAGGAGCATTGTTCACCTATCATCAAATGATCATGAAAAACTACAGGAACTCCTTACTAAGTATCAAGATGTATTTGCAAGGTCAAATGATGACTTAGGCCAAACGGACAGAGTTCAACATAGGATAAATACCGGTACAGCTAAGCCAATACGACAAGCACCAAGGAGATTACCACTTGGTAAACGAGAGATTGAGAAAGCAGTAATAGACAAAATGTTGGATAGAAAAGTAATAGAACCATCAAAGAGTTCATGGTCATCTCCAGTTGTACTCGTCAAGAAGAAAGATGGATCCACACGCTTCTGTATTGATTATCGAGCACTTAACCAAGTCATGATCAAAGATGCATATCCATTACCACGAGTAGACGATTGTTTAGACTCTCTTGTTGGAGGGAAATGGTTTGGATGCTTAGTCTTGAATCAAGGATTTTTCCAAGTAGGAATTCACCCGGATGATAGGGAGAAGACAGCATTTTCAACAAGTCAAGGTTTATTTCAATTCCGAGTAACCCCTTTTGGATTAGCTAACAGTCCTTCTACATTCGAGAGACTAATGGAGGATGTTTTAAGAGGACTTCAGTGGGAGGAATGCCTGCTTTATATGGACGACATCATAGTACCAGGTTCTTCAGTTGAAGAAAGCTTATTTAGACTGGAACACATATTTATTCGACTGAGGGAGGCAAATTTAAAGCTGAAACCTTCAAAATGTATTTTATTTCAGAAAAGTGTAAAATTTTTAGTACACGTAGTATCAGAAGAGGGAATACACGCAGATCCAGATAAGATAGAAGCTGTACAAAACTGGCCTACTCCCAGGAGCATAAAGGAAATTAAAAGTTTTCTTGGCTTATGTTCCTACTACAGGAAGTTTGTGAAAGGATTTGCAGATATTGCTAGGCCACTGCACAAAGCATGTCAAAAAGGAATCAAATTTACATGGACAGAAACATGTCAGGACTCCTTTGAGAAACTGAAAACGTCCATGATAACACCTCCAATACTTATTTATCCAGTACCTGGAAAACGCTTTATCTTGGACACAGATGCAAGTGATAAAGCGGTAGGAGCCGTTCTTTCTCAGCAAATTGACGACAATGAACATGTCATAGCATACATGAGCAAGGCTCTTAATAAGCACGAAACATCATATTGTACTACTAGGAAGGAACTATTTGCAGTTATAACAGCACTTAAAAAATTTCACTCTTACATTTATGGACAGAATGTATTACTTCGCACAGACAATGCAGCTGTCAGCTGGATGAGAAACCTCAAAAACCCTACAGGACAAGTGGCAAGATGGTTACAAGAACTAGGTACATATGACTTACAAATTGAGCAGAGAGCAGGGAGGAAACACTCAAATGCAGATGCCCTCTCTAGAAACCCATGCGCTTCATGTAAGCGACAACAAGGACTTCAGGAATTAACAGAGGAGGTCGAAAAAGAGAACACCGCCATATGCGAACAAATGAAAGAAAAAGACCAAGTCATATTAACAAACATAGCCAATCACCAACAGGAGGATGATATATAACAGGAAAAACATCAGCTTCCTGTTGAGTGCCAACACAAGAGGAATCAAAGGAGAATCCAGAAGCACAGTTAACAGAATCTGTAAGAGCTATCACCAGAAGAAAACAGGAAACACAGTCTGAAGAAATGAAAAATAAAAGCTTCATACTTTTGGGATGGGAACCACAGGACTTAAGAATACAGCAATTATCAGATCCTGACATAGAAATCTTACTAGTAGAGTTAGAATTAACAAACAAGAGACCCAAATGGGAAAGTGTCTCAAGTGGAACTTCAGCACTCAAAACCTTATGGAGTCAATAGGACAGACTTGAAATAATCGGAGGAATTTTATTCAGGAAATTTGAAAGCAATGATGGACAGAGTACAATAAAACAAATGATTGTCCCACAAAGCAAGAAACAGGACATACTGCACTATTTCCATGACATTCCATCAGCAGGACACCTAGGAGTTGACAAAACTCTGGAAAAGCTTAAAACAGGATTTTACTGGCCCAATATGAAAGATTATGTACAAAAATACTGCCGCTCATGTGATCGATGCTTTGCCCAAAAACCAAAAAAAGAAACAAACAGGACACCACTAGGAACACATATCTCAGGAGAACCTATGGAAAGGGTAGCTGTCGATATTTTTGGACCACTTCCAATTACAAAACAAGGGAATAAATATATCTTAGTCATCTCAGAGCTTTTCACCAAATGGACAGAAGCCATAGCAATTCCAAATCAGGAAAGTACCACAATATGCAAGGCCTTTGTAGACAATAGTATCACCAAATATGGAACGCCATTACAGATACATTCGGATCAAGGGAGGAATTTTCAGTCTGACACGTTCAAAGGGATGTGTACAGTTTTAGGTATTGATAAAACAAGAACTACAAGCTTTAGACCACAATCAAATGGTGGCGTAGAGAGATTTAATAGGACGTTAGCATCAATGCTCACAATGTATTGTGAGAAAAATCAGGAAACATGGGAAAACTATCTGCAGCAAGTGATGATGGCGTATCGATCATCGATACATGCTTCAACCACCAGGACACCAAACTCCATGCTATTTGGGCATCACGATTTCGGAGGAACATCGTTGAGGAGGCAGACAACAAACAGTAAATTTATCTTCAGAGGAAGATACCTCCATGAGGGAGATCCAGAGGATTCAGACCTATTCAACTTTTTATTTTAAAGACAGATCCGTCGAGAGGCGGTTTGGGAGTGGTCTGGCCAACCATTAGCTAAGTCATTGGACATGCGGTCCTTTTTCGATTACAGGATGAGCCTGGTCGATTGGTGGGAATGAATAGGTGCTGATGTGGATTTATTTTATTTTGAGTTATTGGTTGCTGTTGTTGTTTGCATGCTTTTGAGTTTTCGACGGATGCTGGCCTTCCATTTAGGGAAACAATTTGGGACCCGGGGGTGGATTTCATAAAAGAAACAACTATTGATAAAACAGGATGTCATCTGAAACTATATTGAATTGCTGGATATGCCCAGAAACCTTCAGTAAGACCAAAGCGCTAAAAGACCACGCAATTGCAAATCATTCTGTCTGCAAGATGGTATGTCCATGGTGTATCCATGAAGAGAGAACCTTTGCAAGGATGTCAGAGCTGACAAAACACACCAAGAGGAAACATCCGGACTTGGTATTAGATCTCTTGGAAGGAGAATATTTTACAGAACAAAATGGATTCTGGCTGGCCAAGAGACCATCCGATTATGTGAAAATAATCAAGCCCACAGATTGGACAACCACACTAGCAATAAGGACAAGGGCAGCATTGCTAGGTTGGATTGAGGGAATAAAGAAGGAGAGTGTAGATTACCAGAAGTATAAGAAAGAATGGGAAGATGGGTGAAAGAAAGCATTGGGACACTCTGTGACCAGTCATCAGGCTCCACGGAAAAGTAAATACAGTCCATCTAGGCCATCTTTGGACTTTCCAGAGTTGATTGTGGCAAGGGTAGATCTTACGAGTAAAGGGAAGTTGGTGTACCTCAGAATGGAGGAATCCGCAACAGAGGTTTGGCTTAAAGTAGAACTTGTCCATTGGGTCATGGATTATCCAAAAGCAAAGGAAAACCTGCTGAGACGGATGAACAGAGCAACAGGAGACAGGAAACCACCAGAGAAGTTTGGAACGGAATTAAAGCTGGGTGAGTCGCAGTTCACTCTTAAAACCATCATCAGAGTATTGGGAATAAGCGAGAGGCATGTTCGAAGATTATATAGGGGGAAAGTTTCATTTGAAAAGAGCAGGAAGATACAGCAAGAGACCAGAAGCGAGGATTATGGAGAAGAACCTGAGTATGAAATTATGGACGAGATCGAGGATGTAGAAGATTGTGAAGATGAGGAAGAATCAGTGAGTGGACGAATAGTGATAATGGAGGACATGGCGGAGTTGAGGGAGAAAGAACATCAGGAACAAGAAGCAGAAGAACGACAGAGACAGGAGGCGAAGGAACATCAGGAACAGGAGGTGAATGAACGAGAACAGGAGGTGAAAGAACGACGAGAAAAGGAGGCGAAGGAACATCAGGAACAGGAGGCGAATGAACGAGAACAGGAGGTGAAAGAACGACGAGAAAAGGAGGCAAAGGAACATCAGGAACAGGAGGAAGAAAAACGACGAGAACAGGAGGCGAATGAACAACGAGGAAAGGGGGCGAAAGAACAGCAGGAAACAGATATATATAGAGCAGAGAAGCTACTGAAGAGAGGCGGGATGCCCTTATTTCCACCAGGGAGACGCCAGTGGGGAGAGAGACAGGTTCTCATTTCATCTAATCCAACCAAAATGTACTGGCCGCCAAGAAATTGGCAGGAATACACTCCAACAGAGAGGCTAACGAGCTGGAGGTTCATAGCAATGGCGCTGGCGCGTGAGGAGGGGATGTCCGAATGCCGTAATGAGAGAGACATATTGGACGAGTATGCAATGCTGGCATTGCCAGGAACACCTGTAGAAAGATCAACAGAGAGAAGCTGGACTTCAACCACAAGAACAGCAAATTATAACATTTTAAGGGAGATCTGTCTCGGAAGATTGTCCGGAGAGGAGGCAAAGGGATGGCTGGCCATGTTCGAATCAGCAGGTTCTGGGATTCCTGATGGTAAACTACAGAAGCAGTTAGAACTGATTCCATTGCGACTGGACACAGAGAAGGCCGAAAAAGATTAAAGAATATGACATTTTCTTGAACTTTGCAATCACTGACACATAATGGATTGTTTTTATTGTTATTATTTTTTGTTACATTTACTGAAGTTTTTATATGAAACTGAATTCGGGATAATTCTTTTTCATTGGGAGGGGAAAGTGTTATAAACGTACGGTTCTAAGCTTTATATTTGTCATTAATTTTATTAAAAATAATCATGTGATATTTGACATTTAAGAATTTGGGGCTAAATTTCTAAAATATGTAAGTCTTAGATGGTAATAATACACTAAGACACATTTGGCTAATTATTTCATCGATTATTATTAATTCCGGTCAGTATTATTTTAGAAATTACCTAAATCATTACCGAATACTGTATCATGAGTCATAATTAATAAGTGTCAATTGCGGTAGAATTCAACTCGTAATGTTCATGCACCTCGATCACGATTTTACGTATTTAAATTGATTTCACATGTTCCGGGAGTAAAGAGCTTGTAAAACATAAGTTCAGTTACCTATTCATTAACTTTAACGGCTCCAGCACACCGTTATCTGTGTGCTTTTTCAGGAATTCCATAGTGACAGGTGCTTGTTCATTTAAAAGGAGATCGCCATTTTGTTGAATGGTTACTTCCGGTTTACCGTACTTTGATAGTAATTTGAATAAGAATTAGATTCAAGTAAATTGTTATTATAAATTAATGGCTGGCTTTCCATTTTCATAATTATGTTATTGAATATTGAAATATACATGTAATATACATGTAATAAGTATTTTTATTAAGTGCCGCTTAGGAACTATTTTCCGTTAAAATGACGTCACACAAAAACGCTATAGTTAGGTTCTTCGATAGGGAATTTTATCATTTTATTATTAACTTTCGCTATTTCATTAAAGTAACGACAAACTTTCACTTATTTATGAAACTTGTTGCATATTCTATGCCGTGAGCCAAGAATATGATTGTTAGTAATAAGTAATAAGCGATTTTCAGTTCTGAGAGCCGCGCAATAATTTTGCCGTAGGGTATAAATACAGCGTCGATTTGACGTTTTGGCATCTCGAATCTGACTGTCGTCAAGGACGCATCACATAAATATTCAATTTATAAGCCATAACTTCAGTATAATTTACAAGGTACAAGATGCATTTTGATACAGAGTTAACGGTTCTTTGAGTCAAATACATTAATAACTCTATTATGTATATTAATTAACATTTTGGAATAAGATAACTTGAGTTAAAGTCGATACCAGGGAGCTGATACTCTTATAAATATTTACCCTTTTAGCAGCAAGAGGTCGCCATTTTTATCTGGTTAATTAGAAACCAGTACAATGTTTACTACAAATTTCCAGCCTTTGTTGAGAGTTTCGTTATTGAATATGAATTTAAGATACGATATACCCCGCCACTTTAACAACCTTATACAGTCCGTTACAGAACTTTATTATATAGCAGCCATTATATTCTTGACATATAAGCGAGAACAATGTTAAATTACATTCTATCTAGTAGGGGTTCGGAAGGCCAGCATCCATCAGGGTTATTTTCTATGTATTATTATTATTAAGTATAGTTATTGTTATATAAATGGAATGCATAATCTGGACATAATAAATATATTTCCATGTATACCTTGATTGTATATTACTGGAGCTGGACAACTACACAACAAAACAAGACCACAGAGGAACAACACCTTATAAACTTATAGCAGGATAAAAATACACTTAGGCTACGTTACCCCGTCGATAACAAACTGGTGGCAGCGATGGGACGTCATAGTCCAAAATGACGTCCAGGATACGGACCAGATGTATTTTTAAAAATATTTTTTAAACCATGGATTCGGGAGATACTTGCAGACTGTATTGTATAATAATACATCATAATTTCAAAGCAACACTCATCTACAAAGGAACTTATAGTGGTGGAAATTTTTAACTTTATCATCATACTATTCAGGTTACGAGAAATGTTAGAATCACCAGACAACGAGGTCAGATTTAGAACAGAGGAGCGTGAAGGGGGCACACCACACGAGTATGATAATAACTATGAAGACGCTAATGAGACGATAGAAGAACCAAGACAAGACATACATGCACATGGAGAAGGGGATACGAGAGATAGAATGAGAGGAGTAAATGGTCAAGGAATGTTTAGAGGAGCACCAAATGGGGGATTTCATGATGATCACAGATACAAAATGTCCATTAAACCAGAACCTTATGACGGAGGAGAGGACTGGGAGGAATATATTTCTCATTTTGAGATATGTGCAGAATTAGGGAAATGGCACGAAACTGACAAAGTTCTAGCATTAGCAGCAGCATTGAGGGGCCCTGCAAGGACGTTTTACATTAGCTTAGGACAAGGAAAGAAACGCAACTATGCGGCTTTAACACAAAGATTAGGATTAAGATTTGGGAGTACTAGACAACAAAACAGATGGCTTTCTAGGCTTGAAATGAGAAAACGGAAACCAGGAGAATCCGTTGCAGTACTTGCTGATGATTTGAGACAAATGTCGCAGAGGGCTTACGTAGACCTGGACGTTAGAGCACAAGAAGTGCTAGCACTTAATCAACTATATAAAAGTGTAACACCAGAAGTTAAATACCAATGCACCAATCAAGGATGCGAGACAGTAGCCGAAGCAGTAGAAGTAATAGAGCGCTATGAGGCTATCATTGGGGACTGCTCAGAGAGAAAGAAACAGAATGTAAGGATGACAACAGGGTACAGTGAAACTGAAGATAATCACCAAGACCATTGCAACGGACAAATACAGGACACATTACATGGATTAACAAGGAGGATATCACAATTAGAAACCAGTAGGACACCACCTATCCACAACAATATACAAAACACCAGGAGCTGGCAAGGGAGGAGCAGAAATAATGGTAGTATGAGAAAAACTTTAACATGTTTTATATGTGATAGCCCAGATCACATATGCAGGAATTGTCCATTTTTTCTTAAATATAAACATGAAACTGGAAAACAAGAAAATCAGAATAGACCAAACACACCTAACAGGGACAACACTTCAATGACATCTACCAGGACCCAGGGAAACTTCCGATCCCCATTGACTCACTAGACCTGCAGTCAATGGGCGTTTTAAGGTCACCAAGTTGTAGGATAGGACAAATAGGAAACACATGTGGGAAATGGGATAATGGATTTTATACAGAAGGATATATACACAATTTACCATTACAAATTTTGATAGACAATGGCTCTACATGCTTTATACTAAACCGTAGGATATATTTAAAACTTTTGGACACTACCAAAGACAAAATCATACTTCAACCTAGTTCTTGCAAGCTTTTTGATGTTAATGGAAATCCCTTACAGTTACATGGATGCTTCAGACAAACACTGACTCTTGGAGAGGGGAGCTTTGAATTAGATTTTCTAGTATGCAACATCTACCAGGATGCTATACTTGGACAGGATTTCCTTTTGGAACACATAGACAAAATTGATTATAGGAAGCAAATTTTATCAACCAAGCATTCTGACATTCAATGTTGGGTAGGCGGTGAAGCTGAGATGGTATGTAGAGTACTTTCAAAACAGACAGTCATAATACCTGGCAAATCTAGAGCGTCCATCTCAGTAAATCTAGAAAATGGGGAACACTCAGCAAAATTAGGATTGGTGGATCATGTTACAAAGCTGAAGGACCAAGGAATCATTATGACAAGAGGAGTACTTGAACCACACAAACCAGACATTCAAGTACAAATGACAAATTTTATGGATGAGCCAGTAACCATATATACAAATGAGCAGATTGGAACTTGCGAGTCATACTATGAACAAGAGGTGCCACATATTGGTACATGTCAAAATATACACTTGGGAAGTGGGGAGCTATTATCCAAAACTTTACCTAGTCATTTGCAGGATTTATTTGAGAGGAGCATTGTTCACCTATCATCAAATGATCAAGAAAAACTACAAGAACTCCTTACTAAGTATCAAGATGTATTTGCAAGGTCAAATGATGACTTAGGCCAAACGGACAGAGTTCAACATAGGATAAATACCGGTACAGCTAAGCCAATACGACAAGCACCAAGGAGATTACCACTTGGTAAACGAGAGATTGAGAAAGCAGAAATAGACAAAATGTTGGATAGAAAAGTAATAGAACCATCAAAGAGTCCATGGTCATCTCCAGTTGTACTCGTCAAGAAGAAAGATGGATCCACACGCTTCTGTATTGATTATCGAGCACTTAACCAAGTCATGATCAAGGATGCATATCCATTACCACGAGTAGACGATTGTTTAGACTCTCTTGCTGGAGGGAAATGGTTTGGATGCTTAGACTTGAATCAAGGATTTTTCCAAGTAGGACTTCATCCGGATGATATGGAGAAGACAGCATTTTCAACAAGTCAAGGTTTATTTCAATTCCGAGTAACCCCTTTTGGATTAGCTAACAGTCCTTCTACATTCGAGAGACTAATGGAGGATGTTTTAAGAGGACTTCAGTGGGAGGAATGCCTGCTTTATATGGACGACATCATAGTACCAGGTTCTTCAGTTGAAGAAAGCTTATTTAGACAGGAACACATATTTATTCGACTGAGGGAGGCAAATTTAAAGCTGAAACCTTCAAAATGTATTTTATTTCAGAAAAGTGTAAAATTTTTAGTACACGTAGTATCAGAAGAGGGAATACACGCAGATCCAGATAAGATAGAAGCTGTACAAAACTGGCCTACTCCCAGGAGCATAAAGGAAATTAAAAGTTTTCTTGGCTTATGTTCCTATTACAGGAAGTTTGTGAAAGGATTTGCAGATATTGCTAGGCCACTGCACAAAGCATGTCAAAAAGGAATCAAATTTACATGGACAGAAACATGTCAGGACTCCTTTTGAGTCCATGATAACACCTCCAATACTTATTTATCCAGTACCTGGAAAACGCTTTATCTTGGACACAGATGCAAGTGATAAAGCGGTAGGAGCCGTTCTTTCTCAGCAAATTGACGACAATGAACATGTCATAGCATACATGAGCAAGGCTCTTAATAAGCACGAAACATCATATTGTACTACTAGGAAGGAACTATTTGCAGTTATAACAGCACTTGAAAATGTTCACTCTTACATTTATGGACAGAATGTATTACTTCGCACAGACAATGCAGCTGTCAGCTGGATGAGAAACCTCAAAAACCCTACAGGACAAGTGGCAAGATGGTTACAAGAACTAGGTACATATGACTTACAAATTGAGCACAGAGCAGGGAGGAAACACTCAAATGCAGATGCCCTCTCTAGAAACCCATGCGCTTCATGTAAGCGACAACAAGGACTTCAGGAATTAACAGAGGAGGTCGAAAAAGAGAACACCGCCATATGCGAACAAATGAAAGAAAAAGACCAAGTCATATTAACAAACATAGCCAATCACCAACAGGAGGATGAAATATCACAGGAAAAACATCAGCTTCCTGTTGAGTGCCAACACAAAGAGGAATCAAAGGAGAATCCAGAAGCACAGTTAACAGAATCTGTAAGAGCTATCACCAGAAGAAAACAGGAAACACAGTCTGAAGAAATGAAAAATAAAAGCTTCATACTTTTGGGATGGGAACCACAGGACTTAAGAATACAGCAATTATCAGATCCTGACATAGAAATCTTACTAGTAGAGTTAGAATTAACAAACAAGAGACCCAAATGGGAAAGTGTCTCAAGTGGAACTTCAGCACTCAAAACCTTATGGAGTCAATAGGACAGACTTGAAATAATCGGAGGAATTTTATTCAGGAAATTTGAAAGCAATGATGGACAGAGTACAATAAAACAAATGATTGTCCCACAAAGCAAGAAACAGGACATACTGCACTATTTCCATGACATTCCATCAGCAGGACACCTAGGAGTTGACAAAACTCTGGAAAAGCTTAAAACAGGATTTTACTGGCCCAATATGAAAGATTATGTACATAAATACTGCCGCTCATGTGATCGATGCTTTGCACAAAAACCAAAAAGGGAAACAAACAGGGCACCACTAGGAACATATATCTCAGGAGAACCTATGGAAAGGGTAGCTGTCGATATTTTTGGACCACTTCCACTTACAAAACAAGGGAATAAATATATCTTAGTCATCTCAGACCTTTTCACCAAATGGACAGAAGCCATAGCAATTCCAAATCAGGAAAGTACCACAATATGCAAGGCCTTTGTAGACAATTGTATCACCAAATATGGAACGCCATTACAGATACATTCGGATCAAGGGAGGAATTTTCAGTCTGACACGTTCAAAGGGATGTGTACAGTTTTATGTATTGATAAAACAAGAACTACAAGCTTTAGACCACAATCAAATGGTGGCGTAGAGAGATTTAATAGGACGTTAGCATCAATGCTCACAATGTATTGTGAGAAAAATCAGGAAACATGGGAAAACTATCTGCAGCAAGTGATGATGGCGTATCGATCATCGATACATGCTTCAACCACCAGGACACCAAACTCCATGCTATTTGGAAGAGAAATAACTCTACCACTACAAGCTCTAATACCACAACCAAGGGAAACCACTATGGATCAAGGAACATCAGATGATTATATGGATCACCTGAAAAATAAATTGGAACAAAATCATGCAATTGCAAGGAAGTCACTAAAACGGGTCTCACAGTATCAGAAAAGGAGATATGATTTAAAAGCTAAAAAACAAAGTTTTAAGAAGGGACAGTCTGTTTGGATATATGAACCAACAAGAAAAATTGGTGTTTGCTCAAAATTTACATCTAAATGGAAAGGACCATTTATTGTAGAGAAGAAAATTGATGATGTAACTTACCGAGTTAAAAGGAACACGAGACAGCCTTCTTCAGTATACCATGTTGGCCGTTTAGCACTCTATAATGGAAGGAACATTCCGTCATGGGCATCACGATTTCGGAGGAACATCGTTGAGGAGGCAGACAACAAACAGTAAATTTATTTTCAGAGGAAGATACCTCCATGAGGGAGATCCAGAGGATTCAGACCTATTCAACTTTTTATTTTAAAGACAGATCTGTCGAGAGGCGGTTTGGGAGTGGTCTGGCCAACCATTAGCTAAGTCATTGGACATGCGGTCCTTTTTCGATTACAGGATGAGCCTGGTCGATTGGTGGGAACGAATAGGTGCTGATGTGTTGTTGTTTTTTTTATTTTGAGTTATTGGTTGCTGTTGTTGTTTGCATGCTTTTGAGTTTTCGACGGATGCTGGCCTTCCATTTAGGGAAACAATTTGGGACCCGGGGGTGGATTTCATAAAAGAAACAACTATGGATAAAACAGGATGTCATCTGAAACTATATTGAATTGCTGGATATGCCCAGAAACCTTCAGGAAGACCAAAGCGCTAAAAGACCACGCAATTGCAAATCATTCTGTCTGCAAGATGGTATGTCCATGGTGTATCCATGAAGAGAGGACCTTTGCAAGGATGTCAGAGCTGACAAAACACACCAAGAGGAAACATCCGGACTTGGTATTAGATCTCTTGGAAGGAGAATTTTTTACAGAACAAAATGGATTCTGGCTGGCCAAGAGACCATCCGATTATGTGAAAATAATCAAGCCCACAGATTGGACAACCACAATAGCAATAAGGACAAGGGCAGCATTGCTAGGTTGGATTGAGGGAATAAAGAAGGAGAGTGTAGATTACCAGAAGTATAAGAAAGAATGGGAAGATGGGTGGAAGAAAGCATTGGGACACTCTGTGACCAGTCATCAGGCTCCACGGAAAAGAAAATACAGTCCATCTAGGCCATCTTTGGAGTTGATTGTGGCAAGGGTAGAACTTACGAGTAAAGGGAAGTTGGTGTACCTCAGAATGGAGGAATCCGCAACAGAGGTTTGGTTTAAAGTAGAACTTGTCCATTGGGTCATGGATGATCCAAAAGCAAAGGAAAACCTGCTGAGACGGATGAACAGAGCAATATGAGACAGGGAACCACCAGAGAAGTTTGGAACGGAATTAAAGCTGGGGGAGTCGCAGTTCACTCTTAAAACCATCATCAGAGTATTGGGAATAAGCGAGAGGCATGTTCGAAGATTATATAGGGGGAAAGTTTCATTTGAAAAGAGCAGGAAGATACAGCAAGAGACCAGAAGCGAGGATTATGGAGAAGAACCTGAGTATGAAATTATGGACGAGATCGAGGATGTAGAAGATTGTGAAGATGAGGAAGAATCAGTGAGTGGACGAATAGTGATAATGGAGGACATGGCGGAGTTGAGGGAGAAAGAACATCAGGAACAAGAAGCAGAAGAACGACAGAGACAGGAGGCGAAGGAACATCAGGAACATGAGGTGAATGAACGAGAACAGGAGGTGAAAGAACGACGAGAAAAGGAGGCGAAGGAACATCAGAAACAGGAGGCGAATGAACTAGAACAGGAGGTGAAAGAACGACGAGAAAAGGAGGCAAAGGAACATCAAGAACAGGAGGCAGAAGAACGACGAGAACAGGAGGCAAATGAACAACGAGGAAAGGGGGCGAAAGAACAGCAGGAAACAGATATATATAGAGCAGAGAAGCTACTGAAGAGAGGCGGGATGCCCTTATTTCCACCAGGGAGACGCCAGTGGGGAGAGAGACAGGTTCTCATTTCATCTAATCCAACCAAAATGTACTGGCCGCCAAGAAATTGGCAGGAATACACTCCAACAGAGAGGCTAACGAGCTGGAGGTTCATAGCAATGGCGCTGGCGCGTGAGGAGGGGATGTCCGAATGCCGTAATGAGAGAGACATATTGGACAAGTATGCAATGCTGGTATTGCCAGGAACACCTGTAGAAAGATCAACAGAGAGAAGCTGGACTTCAACCACAAGAACAGCAAATTATAACATTTTAAGGGAGATCTGTCTCGGAAGATTGTCCGGAGAGGAGGCAAAGGGATGGCTGGCCATGTTCGAATCAGCAGGTTCTGGGATTCCTGATGGTAAACTACAGAAGCAGTTAGAACTGATTCCATTGCGACTGGACACAGAGAAGGCCGAAAAAGATTAAAGAATATGACATTTTCTTGAACTTTGCAATCACTGACACATAATGGATTGTTTTTATTGTTATTATTTTTTGTTACATTTACTGAAGTTTTTATATGAAACTGAATTCGGGATAATTCTTTTTCATTGGGAGGGGAAAGTGTTATAAACGTACGGTTCTAAGCTTTATATTTGTCATTAATTTTATTAAAAATAATCATGTGATATTTGACATTTAAGAATTTGGGGTTAAATTTCTAAAATATGTAAGTCTTAGATGGTAATAATACACTAAGACACATTTGGCTAATTATTTCATCGATTATTATTAATTCCGGTCAGTATTATTTTAGAAATTACCTAAATCATTACCGAATACTGTATTATGAGTCATAATTAATAAGTGTCAATTGCGGTAGAATTCAACTCGTAATGTTCATGCACCTCGATCACGATTTTACGTATTTAAATTGATTTCACATGTTCCGGGAGTAAAGAGCTTGTAAAACATAAGTTCAGTTACCTATTCATTAACTTTAACGGCTCCAGCACACCGTTATCTGTGTGCTTTTTCAGGAATTCCATAGTGACAGGTGCTTGTTCATTTAAAAGGAGATCGCCATTTTGTTGAATGGTTACTTCCGGTTTACCGTACTTTGATAGTAATTTGAATAAGAATTAGATTCAAGTAAATTGTTATTATAAATTAATGGCTGGTTTTCCATTTTCATAATTATGTTATTGAATATTGAAATATACATGTAATATACATGTAATAAGTATTTTTATTAAGTGCCGCTTAGGAACTATTTTCCGTTAAAATGACGTCACACAAAAACGCTATAGTTAGGTTCTTCGATAGGGAATTTTATCATTTTATTATTAACTTTCGCTATTTCATTAAAGTAACGACAAACTTTCACTTATTTATGAAACTTGTTGCATATTCTATGCCGTGAGCCAAGAATATGATTGTTAGTAATAAGTAATAAGCGATTTTCAGTTCTGTGAGCCGCGCAATAATTTTGCCGTAGGGTATAAATACAGCGTCGATTTGACGTTTTGGCATCTCGAATCTGACTGTCGTCAAGGACGCATCACATAAATATTCAATTTATAAGCCATAACTTCAGTATAATTTACAAGGTACAAGATGCATTTTGATACAGAGTTAACGGTTCTTTGAGTCAAATACATTAATAACTCTATTATGTATATTAATTAACATTTTGGAATAAGATAACTTGAGTTAAAGTCGATACCAGGGAACTGATACTCTTATAAATATTTACCATTTTAGCAGCAAGAGGTCGCCATTTTTATCTGGTTAACTAGAAACCAGTACAATGTTTACTACAAATTTCCAGCCTTTGTTGAGAGTTTCGTTATTGAATATGAATTTAAGATACGATATACCCCGCCACTTTAACAACCTTATACAGTCCGTTACAGAACTTTATTATATAGCAGCCATTATATTCTTGACATATAAGCGAGAACAATGTTAAATTACATTCTATCTAGTAGGGGTTCGGAAGGCCAGCATCCATCGGGGTTATTTTCTATGTATTATTATTAAGCATAGTTATTGTTATATAAATGGAATGCAGAATCTGGACATAATAAATATATTTCCATGTATACCTTGATTGTATATTACTGGAGCTGGACAACTACACAACAAAACAAGACCACAGAGGAACAACACCTTATAAACTTATAAAAGGATAAAAATACACTTAGGCTACGTTACCCCGTCGATAACAATACTTTTATTGTCCCTACCCAACTCTTCATACTTTTATTGTCTCTACCCAACTCTTCATACCTTTATTTTCTCTACCTAACTCTTCATACTTTTATTGTCTCTATTCAACTCTTCATACTTTTATTGTCTCTACACAACTCTTCATACTTTTATTGTCTCTACCCAACTCTTCATACTTTTATTGTCTCTACCTAACTCTTCATACTTTTATTGTCTCTACCCAACTCTTCATACTTTTATTGTCTCTACCCAACTCTTCATACTTTTATTGTCTCTACCTAACTCTTCATACTTTTATTGTCTCTACCTAACTCTTCATACTTTTATTCTCTCTACCTAACTCTTCATACTTGTATTGTCCCTACCCAACTCTTCACACTTTTATTGTCTCTACACAACTCTTCATACTTTTATTGTCCCTACCCAACTCTTCATACTTTTATTGTCTCTACCCAACTCTTCATACTTTTATTGTCTCTACCCAACTATTCAAACTTTTATTGTCTCTACCCAACTCTTCATACTGTTATCGTCTCTACCCAACTCTTCATACTTTAATTGTCTCTACACAACTCTTCATACTTTTATTGTCTCTACCTAACTCTTCATACTTTTATTGTCTCTACCCAACTCTTCATACTTTTATCGTCTCTACCCAACTCTTAATACATTTATTGTCCCTACCGAACTCTTCATACTTTTATTGTCTCTTCCCAACTCTTCATACTTTTATTGACTCTACCCAACTCTTCATACTTTTATTGTCTCTACCCATCTCTTCATACTTTTATTGTCTCTACCCAACTCTTCATACTTTTATTGTCTCTACCCAATTCTTCATACTTTTATTGTCTCTACCGAACTCGTCATACTTTTATTGTCTCTACTCAACTCTTCATACTTTTATTGTCTCTACCGAATATTTCATACTTTTATTGTCTCTACTCAACTCTTCATACTTTTATTGTCTCTACCCAACTCTTCATACTTTTATTGTCTCTACCCAATTTTTAATACTTTTATTGTCCCTACCGAACTCGTCATACTTTTATTGTCTCTACTCAACTCTTCATACTTTTATTGTCTCTACCGAATATTTCATACTTTTATTGTCTCTACTCAACTCTTCATACTTTTATTGTCTCTACCCAACTCTTCATACTTTTATTGTCTCTACCCAATTCTTCATACTTTTATTGTCCCTACCGAACTCTTCATACTTTTAATGTCTCTACCCAACTCTTCATATTTTATTGTCTCTACCCAACTCTTCATACTTTTATTGTCTCTACCCAACTCTTCATACTTTTATTGTCTCTACCCAACTCTTCATACTTTTATTGTCTCTACCTAACTCTTCATACTTTTATTGTCTCTACCCAACTCTTCATACTTTTATTGTCTCTACCTAACTCTTCATACTTTTATTGTCTCTACCCAACTCTTCATACTTTTATTGTCTCTACCCAACTCTTCATACTTTTATTGTCACTACCCAACTCTTCATACTTTTATTGTCTCTACCTAACTATTCATACTTTTATTGTCCCTACCGAACTCGTCATACTTTTACTTTCTCTACTCAACTCTTCATACTTTTATTGTCCCTACCTAACTATTCATACTTTTATTGTCTCTACCCAACTATTCAAACTTTTATTGTCTCTACCCAACTCTTCATACTGTTATTATCTCTACCCAACTCTTCATACTTTTATTGTCTCTAACCATCTCTTCATACTTTTATTGTCTCTACCTAACTCTTCATACTTTTATTGTCTCTACCCAAGTCTTCATACTTTTATCGTCTCTACCCAACTCTTCATACATTTATTGTCCCTACCGAACTCTTCATACTTTTATTGTCTCTACCCAACTCTTCATACTTTTATTGTCTCTACCCAACTCTTCATACTTTTATTGTCTCTACCCAACTCTTCATACTTTTATTGTCTCTACCCAACTCTTCATACTTTTATTGTCTCTACCGAATTCTTCATACTTTTATTGTCCCTACCGAACTCTTCATACTTTTAATGTCTCTACCTAACTCTTCATACATGTATTCTCTCTACCTAACTCTTCATACTTTTATTGTCCCTACCGAACTCTTCATACTTTTATTGTCTCTACCTAACTCTTCATACTTTTATTGTCTCTACCCAACTCTTCATACTTTTATTGTCTCTACCCAACTCTTCATACTTTTATTGTGTCTACCCAACTCTTCATACTTTTATTGTCTCTACCCAACTCTTCATACTTTTATTGTCTCTACCCAACTCTTCATACTTTTATTGTGTCTACCCAACTCTTCATACTTTTATTGTCTCTACCCAACTCTTCATACTTTTATTGTCCGTACCTAATTCTTCATACTTGTATTGTCTCTACCCAACTCTTTATACTTTTATTGTCTCTACCTAACTCTTCATACTTTTATTGTCTCTAACCAACTCTTTATACTTTTATTGTCTCTACCTAACTCTTCATACTTTTATTGTCTCTACCCAACTCTTCATACCTTTATTATCTCTACCTAACTCTTCATACATTTATTGTCTCTACTCAACTCTTCATACTTTTATTGTCTCTACCCGACTCTTCATACTTTTATTGTCTCTACCCAACTCTTCATACTTTTATAGTCTCTACCTAACTCGTCATACTTTTATTGTCTCTACCCAACTCTTCATACTTTTATTGTCTCTTCCCAACTCTTCATACTTTTATTGTCTCTACCCAACTCTTCATACTTTTATTATCTCTACCTAACTCTTCATACTTTTATTGTCTTTACCCAACTCTTCATACTTTTATTGTCTCTACCCAACTCTTCATACTTTTATTGTCTCTACGCAACTCTTCATACTTTTATTGTCTCTACCTAACTCTTCATACTTTTATTGTCTCTACCCAACTCTTCATACTTTTATTGTCTCTACCCAACTCTTCATACTTTTATTGTCTCTACCCAACTCTTCATACTTTTATTGTCCGTACCTAACTCTTCATACTTTTATTGTCTTTACCCAACTCTTCGTCCTTTTATTGTCTCTACCCAACTCTTCATACCTTTATTATCTCTACCTAACTCTTCATACATGTATTGTCTCTACCTAACTCTTCATACTTTTATTGTCTCTACCCATCTCTTCATACTTTTATTGTCTCTACCCAACTCTTCATACTTTTATTGTCCGTACCTAATTCTTCATACTTGTATTGTCTCTACCCAACTCTTCATACATTTATTGTCTCTACCCAACTCTTCATACTTTTATTGTCTCTACCTAACTCTTCATACTTTTATTGTCTCTACCTAACTCTTCATACTTTTATTGTCTCTACCCAACTCTTCATACTTTTATTGTCTCTACCCAACTCTTCATACTTTTATTGTTTTTACCCAACTCTTCATACTTTTATTGTCCGTACCTAATTCTTCATACTTTTATTGTCTCTACCTAACTCTTCATACTTTTATTGTCTCTACCCAACTCTTCATACTTTTATTCTCTCTACCCAACTCTTCATACTTTTATTGTCTCTACCCAACTCTTCATACTTTTATTGTCTCTACCTAACTCTTCATACTTTTATTGTCCGTACCTAATTCTTCATACTTGTATTGTCTCTACCCAACTCTTCATACTTTTATTGTCTCCACCCAACTCTTCATACTTTTATTGTCTCTACCTAACTCTTCATACATTTATTGTCTCTACCTAACTCTTCATACTTTTATTGTCTCTACCCAACTCTTCATACTTTTATTGTTTTTACCCAACTCTTCATACTTTTATTGTCCGTACCTAATTCTTCATACTTTTATTGTCTCTACCTAACTCTTCATACTTTTATTGTCTCTACCCAACTCTTCATACTTTTATTCTCTCTACCCAACTCTTCATACTTTTATTGTCTCTACCCAACTCTTCATACTTTTATTGTCTCTACCCAACTCTTCATACTTTTATTGTCCCTACCGAACTCTTCATACTTTTATTGTCTCTATTCAACTCTTCATACTTTTATTGTCTCTACCCAACTCTTCATACTTTTATTGTCTCTACCTAACTCTTCATACTTTTATTGTCTCTACCCAACTCTTCATACTTTTATTGTCTCTACCCAACTCTTCATACTTTTATAGTCTCTACCTAACTCGTCATACTTTTATTGTCTCTACCCAACTCTTCATACTTTTATTGTCTCTACTTTACTCTTCATACTTTTATTGTCTCTACCCAACTCTTCATACTTTTATTGTCTCTACCCAACTCTTCATACTTTTATTCTCTCTACCTAACTCTTCATACTTGTATTGTCTCTAACCAACTCTTCATACTTTTATTGTCTCTACCCAACTCTTCATACTTTTATTGTCTCTACCCAACTCTTCATACTTTTATTGTCTCTACCCAACTCTTCATACTTTTATAGTCTCTACCTAACTCGTCATACTTTTATTGTCTCTACCCAACTCTTCATACCTTTATTGTCTCTACCTAACTCTTCATACTTTTATTGTCTCTATTCAACTCTTCATACTTTTATTGTCTCTACACAACTCTTCATACTTTTATTGTCCGTACCCAACTCTTCATACTTTTATTGTCTCTACCTAACTCTTCATACTTTTATTGTCTCTACCCAACTCTTCATACTTTTATTGTCTCTACCCAACTCTTCATACTTTTATTGTCTCTACCCAACTCTTCATACTTTTATTATCTCTACCTAACTCTTCATACTTTTATTGTCTTTACCCAACTCTTCATACTTTTATTGTCTCTACCCAACTCTTCATACTTTTATTGTCTCTACGCAACTCTTCATACTTTTATTGTCTCTACCTAACTCTTCATACTTTTATTGTCTCTACCCAACTCTTCATACTTTTATTGTCTCTACCCAACTCTTCATACTTTTATTGTCTCTACCCAACTCTTCATACTTTTATTGTCCGTACCTAACTCTTCATACTTTTATTGTCTTTACCCAACTCTTCGTCCTTTTATTGTCTCTACCCAACTCTTCATACCTTTATTATCTCTACCTAACTCTTCATACATGTATTGTCTCTACCTAACTCTTCATACTTTTATTGTCTCTACCCATCTCTTCATACTTTTATTGTCTCTACCCAACTCTTCATACTTTTATTGTCCGTACCTAATTCTTCATACTTGTATTGTCTCTACCCAACTCTTCATACATTTATTGTCTCTACCCAACTCTTCATACTTTTATTGTCTCTACCTAACTCTTCATACTTTTATTGTCTCTACCTAACTCTTCATACTTTTATTGTCTCTACCCAACTCTTCATACTTTTATTGTCTCTACCCAACTCTTCATACTTTTATTGTTTTTACCCAACTCTTCATACTTTTATTGTCCGTACCTAATTCTTCATACTTTTATTGTCTCTACCTAACTCTTCATACTTTTATTGTCTCTACCCAACTCTTCATACTTTTATTCTCTCTACCCAACTCTTCATACTTTTATTGTCTCTACCCAACTCTTCATACTTTTATTGTCTCTACCTAACTCTTCATACTTTTATTGTCCGTACCTAATTCTTCATACTTGTATTGTCTCTACCCAACTCTTCATACTTTTATTGTCTCTACCCAACTCTTCATACTTTTATTGTCTCTACCTAACTCTTCATACATTTATTGTCTCTACCTAACTCTTCATACTTTTATTGTCTCTACCCAACTCTTCATACTTTTATTGTTTTTACCCAACTCTTCATACTTTTATTGTCCGTACCTAATTCTTCATACTTTTATTGTCTCTACCTAACTCTTCATACTTTTATTGTCTCTACCCAACTCTTCATACTTTTATTCTCTCTACCCAACTCTTCATACTTTTATTGTCTCTACCCAACTCTTCATACTTTTATTGTCTCTACCCAACTCTTCATACTTTTATTGTCCCTACCGAACTCTTCATACTTTTATTGTCTCTATTCAACTCTTCATACTTTTATTGTCTCTACCCAACTCTTCATACTTTTATTGTCTCTACCTAACTCTTCATACTTTTATTGTCTCTACCCAACTCTTCATACTTTTATTGTCTCTACCCAACTCTTCATACTTTTATAGTCTCTACCTAACTCTTCATACTTTTATTGTCTCTACCCAACTCTTCATACTTTTATTGTCTCTACTTTACTCTTCATACTTTTATTGTCTCTACCCAACTCTTCATACTTTTATTGTCTCTACCCAACTCTTCATACTTTTATTCTCTCTACCTAACTCTTCATACTTGTATTGTCTCTAACCAACTCTTCATACTTTTATTGTCTCTACCCAACTCTTCATACTTTTATTGTCTCTACCCAACTCTTCATACTTTTATTGTCTCTACCCAACTCTTCATACTTTTATAGTCTCTACCTAACTCGTCATACTTTTATTGTCTCTACCCAACTCTTCATACCTTTATTGTCTCTACCTAACTCTTCATACTTTTATTGTCTCTATTCAACTCTTCATACTTTTATTGTCTCTACACAACTCTTCATACTTTTATTGTCCATACCCAACTCTTCATACTTTTATTGTCTCTACCTAACTCTTCATACTTTTATTGTCTCTACCCAACTCTTCATACTTTTATTGTCTCTACCCAACTCTTCATACTTTTATTGTCTCTACCTAACTCTTCATACTTTTATTCTCTCTACCTAACTCTTCATACTTGTATTGTCCCTACCCAACTCTTCACACTTTTATTGTCTCTACACAACTCTTCATACTTTTATTGTCCCTACCCAACTCTTCATACTTTTATTGTCTCTACCCAACTCTTCATACTTTTATTGTCTCTACCCAACTCTTCATACTTTTATTGTTTCTACCCAACTCTTCATACTTTTATTGTCTCTACCCAACTATTCAAACTTTTATTGTCTCTACCCAACTCTTCATACTGTTATCGTCTCTACCCAACTCTTCATACTTTAATTGTCTCTACACAACTCTTCATACTTTTATTGTCTCTACCTAACTCTTCATACTTTTATTGTCTCTACCCAACTCTTCATACTTTTATCGTCTCTACCCAACTCTTAATACATTTATTGTCCCTACCGAACTCTTCATACTTTTATTGACTCTTCCCAACTCTTCATACTTTTATTGTCTCTACCCAACTCTTCATACTTTTATTGTCTCTACCCAACTCTTCATACTTTTATTGTCTCTACCCAACTCTTCATACTTTTATTGTCTCTACCCAATTCTTCATACTTTTATTGTCTCTACCGAACTCGTCATACTTTTATTGTCTCTACTCAACTCTTCATACTTTTATTGTCTCTACCGAATATTTCATACTTTTATTGTCTCTACTCAACTCTTCATACTTTTATTGTCTCTACCCAACTCTTCATACTTTTATTGTCTCTACCCAATTCTTCATACTTTTAGTGTCCCTACCGAACTCGTCATACTTTTATTGTCTCTACTCAACTCTTCATACTTTTATTGTCTCTACCGAATATTTCATACTTTTATTGTCTCTACTCAACTCTTCATACTTTTATTGTCTCTACCCAACTCTTCATACTTTTATTGTCTCTACCCAATTCTTCATACTTTTATTGTCCCTACCGAACTCTTCATACTTTTAATGTCTCTACCCAACTCTTCATATTTTATTGTCTCTACCCAACTCTTCATACTTTTATTGTCTCTACCCAACTCTTCATACTTTTATTGTCTCTACCTAACTCTTCATACTTTTATTATGTCTACCCAACTCTTCATACTTTTATTGTCTCTACCCAACTCTTCATACTTTTATTGTCTCTACCTAACTCTTCATACTTTTATTGTCTCTACCCAACTCTTCATACTTTTATTGTCTCTACCTAACTCTTCATACTTTTATTGTCTCTACCCAACTCTTCATACTTTTATTGTCTCTACCCAACTCTTCATACTTTTATTGTCACTACCCAACTCTTCATACTTTTATTGTCTCTACCTAACTATTCATACTTTTATTGTCCCTACCGAACTCGTCATACTTTTATTGTCTTTACTCAACTCTTCATACTTTTATTGTCCCTACCTAACTATTCATACTTTTATTGTCTCTACCCAACTATTCAAACTTTTATTGTCTCTACCCAACTCTTCATACTGTTATTATCTCTACCCAACTCTTCATACTTTTATTGTCTCTAACCATCTCTTCATACTTTTATTGTCTCTACCTAACTCTTCATACTTTTATTGTCTCTACCCAAGTCTTCATACTTTTATCGTCTCTACCCAACTCTTCATACATTTATTGTCCCTACCGAACTCTTCATACTTTTATTGTCTCTACCCAACTCTTCATACTTTTATTGTCTCTACCCAACTCTTCATACTTTTATTGTCTCTACCCAACTCTTCATACTTTTATTGTCTCTACCCAACTCTTCATACTTTTATTGTCTCTACCCAATTCTTCATACTTTTATTGTCCCTACCGAACTCTTCATACTTTTAATGTCTCTACCCAACTCTTCATATTTTATTGTCTCTACCCAACTCTTCATACTTTTATTGTCTCTACCCAACTCTTCATACTTTTATTGTCTCTACCTAACTCTTCATACTTTTATTGTCCGTACCTAATTCTTCATACTTGTATTGTCTCTACCCAACTCTTCATACTTTTATTGTCTCTACCTAACTCTTCATACTCTTATTGTCCCTACCGAACTCTTCATACTTTTATTGTCTCTACCTAACTCTTCATACTTTTATTGTCTCTACCTAACTCTTCATACTTTTATTGTCTCTACCCAACTCTTCATACTTTTATTGTCCGTACCTAATTCTTCATACTTGTATTGTCTCTACCCAACTCTTTATACTTTTATTGTCTCTACCCAACTCTTTATACTTTTATTGTCTCTACCTAACTCTTCATACTTTTATTGTCTCAACCCAACTCTTCATACTTTTATTGTCCGTACCTAACTCTTCATACTTTTATTGTCTTTACCCAACTCTTCATACTCTTATTGTCTCTACCCAACTCTTCATACTTTTATAGTCTCTACCTAACTCGTCATACTTTTATTGTCTCTACCCAACTCTTCATACCTTTATTGTTTCTACCCAACTCTTCATACTTTTATTGTCTCTACCCAACTCTTCATACTTTTATTGTCCCTACCGAACTCTTCATACTTTTATTGTGTCTACCCAACTCTTCATACTTTTATTGTCTCTACCGAATATTTCATACTTTTATTGTCTCTACTCAACTCTTCATACTTTTATTGTCTCTACCCAACTCTTCATACTTTTATTGTCTCTACCCAATTCTTCATACTTTTATTGTCCCTACCGAACTCTTCATACTTTTAATGTCTCTACCCAACTCTTCATATTTTATTGTCTCTACCCAACTCTTCATACTTTTATTGTCTCTACCCAACTCTTCATACTTTTATTGTCTCTACCTAACTCTTCATACTTTTATTATGTCTACCCAACTCTTCATACTTTTATTGTCTCTACCCAACTCTTCATACTTTTATTGTCTCTACCTAACTCTTCATACTTTTATTGTCTCTACCCAACTCTTCATACTTTTATTGTCTCTACCCAACTCTTCATACTTTTATTGTCACTACCCAACTCTTCATACTTTTATTGTCTCTACCTAACTATTCATACTTTTATTGTCCCTACCGAACTCGTCATACTTTTATTGTCTTTACTCAACTCTTCATACTTTTATTGTCCCTACCTAACTATTCATACTTTTATTGTCTCTACCCAACTATTCAAACTTTTATTGTCTCTACCCAACTCTTCATACTGTTATTATCTCTACCCAACTCTTCATACTTTTATTGTCTCTAACCATCTCTTCATACTTTTATTGTCTCTACCTAACTCTTCATACATTTATTGTCTCTACCCAAGTCTTCATACTTTTATCGTCTCTACCCAACTCTTCATACATTTATTGTCCCTACCGAACTCTTCATACTTTTATTGTCTCTACCCAACTCTTCATACTTTTATTGTCTCTACCCAACTCTTCATACTTTTATTGTCTCTACCCAACTCTTCATACTTTTATTGTCTCTACCCAACTCTTCATACTTTTATTGTCTCTACCCAATTCTTCATACTTTTATTGTCCCTACCGAACTCTTCATACTTTTAATGTCTCTACCCAACTCTTCATATTTTATTGTCTCTACCCAACTCTTCATACTTTTATTGTCTCTACCCAACTCTTCATACTTTTATTGTCTCTACCTAACTCTTCATACTTTTATTGTCCGTACCTAATTCTTCATACTTGTATTGTCTCTACCCAACTCTTCATACTTTTATTGTCTCTACCTAACTCTTCATACTCTTATTGTCCCTACCGAACTCTTCATACTTTTATTGTCTCTACCTAACTCTTCATACTTTTATTGTCTCTACCTAACTCTTCATACTTTTATTGTCTCTACCCAACTCTTCATACTTTTATTGTCCGTACCTAATTCTTCATACTTGTATTGTCTCTACCCAACTCTTTATACTTTTATTGTCTCTACCCAACTCTTTATACTTTTATTGTCTCTACCTAACTCTTCATACTTTTATTGTCTCAACCCAACTCTTCATACTTTTATTGTCTTTACCCAACTCTTCATACTCTTATTGTCTCTACCCAACTCTTCATACTTTTATAGTCTCTACCTAACTCGTCATACTTTTATTGTCTCTACCCAACTCTTCATACCTTTATTGTTTCTACCCAACTCTTCATACTTTTATTGTCTCTACCCAACTCTTCATACTTTTATTGTCCCTACCGAACTCTTCATACTTTTATTGTGTCTACCCAACTCTTCATACTTTTATTGTCTCTACCCAACTCTTCATACTTTTATTGTCCGTACCTAATTCTTCATACTTGTATTGTCTCTACCCAACTCTTTATACTTTTATTGTCTCTACCTAGCTCTTCATACTTTTATTGTCTCTACCCAACTCTTCATACTTTTATTGTCCGTACCTAACTCTTCATACTTTTATTGTCTCTACCCGACTCTTCATACTTTTATTGTCTCTACCCAACTCTTCATACTTTTATAGTCTCTACCTAACTCGTCATACTTTTATTGTCTCTACCCAACTCTTCATACTTTTATTGTCTCTACCCAACTCTTCATACTTTTATTGTCTCTACCCAACTCTTCATACTTTTATTATCTCTACCTAACTCTTCATACTTTTATTGTCTTTACCCAACTCTTCATACTTTTATTGTCTCTACCCAACTCTTCATACTTTTATTGTCTCTACCCAACTCTTCATACTTTTATTGTCTCTACCTAACTCTTCATACTTTTATTGTCTTTACCCAACTCTTCATACTTTTATTGTCTCTACCTAACTCTTCATACATTTATTGTCTCTACCCAAGTCTTCATACTTTTATCGTCTCTACCCAACTCTTCATACATTTATTGTCCCTACCGAACTCTTCATACTTTTATTGTCTCTACCCAACTCTTCATACTTTTATTGTCTCTACCCAACTCTTCATACTTTTATTGTCTCTACCCAACTCTTCATACTTTTATTGTCTCTACCCAACTCTTCATACTTTTATTGTCTCTACCCAATTCTTCATACTTTTATTGTCCCTACCGAACTCTTCATACTTTTAATGTCTCTACCCAACTCTTCATATTTTATTGTCTCTACCCAACTCTTCATACTTTTATTGTCTCTACCCAACTCTTCATACTTTTATTGTCTCTACCTAACTCTTCATACTTTTATTGTCCGTACCTAATTCTTCATACTTGTATTGTCTCTACCCAACTCTTCATACTTTTATTGTCTCTACCTAACTCTTCATACTCTTATTGTCCCTACCGAACTCTTCATACTTTTATTGTCTCTACCTAACTCTTCATACTTTTATTGTCTCTACCTAACTCTTCATACTTTTATTGTCTCTACCCAACTCTTCATACTTTTATTGTCCGTACCTAATTCTTCATACTTGTATTGTCTCTACCCAACTCTTTATACTTTTATTGTCTCTACCCAACTCTTTATACTTTTATTGTCTCTACCTAACTCTTCATACTTTTATTGTCTCAACCCAACTCTTCATACTTTTATTGTCTTTACCCAACTCTTCATACTCTTATTGTCTCTACCCAACTCTTCATACTTTTATAGTCTCTACCTAACTCGTCATACTTTTATTGTCTCTACCCAACTCTTCATACCTTTATTGTTTCTACCCAACTCTTCATACTTTTATTGTCTCTACCCAACTCTTCATACTTTTATTGTCCCTACCGAACTCTTCATACTTTTATTGTGTCTACCCAACTCTTCATACTTTTATTGTCTCTACCCAACTCTTCATACTTTTATTGTCCGTACCTAATTCTTCATACTTGTATTGTCTCTACCCAACTCTTTATACTTTTATTGTCTCTACCTAGCTCTTCATACTTTTATTGTCTCTACCCAACTCTTCATACTTTTATTGTCCGTACCTAACTCTTCATACTTTTATTGTCTCTACCCGACTCTTCATACTTTTATTGTCTCTACCCAACTCTTCATACTTTTATAGTCTCTACCTAACTCGTCATACTTTTATTGTCTCTACCCAACTCTTCATACTTTTATTGTCTCTACCCAACTCTTCATACTTTTATTGTCTCTACCCAACTCTTCATACTTTTATTATCTCTACCTAACTCTTCATACTTTTATTGTCTTTACCCAACTCTTCATACTTTTATTGTCTCTACCCAACTCTTCATACTTTTATTGTCTCTACCCAACTCTTCATACTTTTATTGTCTCTACCTAACTCTTCATACTTTTATTGTCTTTACCCAACTCTTCATACTTTTATTATCTCTACCCAACTCTTCATACTTTTATTGTCTCTACCCAACTCTTCATACTTTTATTGTCCGTACCTAACTCTTCATACTTTTATTGTCTTTACCCAACTCTTCATACTTTTATTGTCTCTACCCAACTCTTCATACCTTTATTATCTCTACCTAACTCTTCATACATGTATTGTCTCTACCTAACTCTTCATACTTTTATTGTCTCTACCCAACTCTTCATACTTTTCTTGTCTCTATCCAACTCTTCATACTTTTATTGTCCGTAACTAATTCTTCATACTTGTATTGTCTCTACCCAACTCTTCATACTTTTATTGTCTCTACCCAACTCTTCATACTTTTATTGTCTCTACCTAACTCTTCATACTTTTATTGTCTCTACCTAACTCTTCATACTTTTATTGTCTCTACCCAACTCTTCATACTTTTATTGTCTCTACCCAACTCTTCATACTTTTATTGTTTTTACCCAACTCTTCATACTTTTATTGTCCGTACCTAATTCTTCATACTTTTATTGTCTCTACCTAACTCTTCATACTTTTATTGTCTCTACCCAACTCTTCATACTTTTATTCTCTCTACCCAACTCTTCATACTTTTATTGTCTCTACCCAACTCTTCATACTTTTATTGTCTCTACCCAACTCTTCATACTTTTATTGTCCGTACCTAATTCTTCATACTTGTATTGTCTCTACCCAACTCTTCATACTTTTATTGTCTCTACCCAACTCTTCATACGTTTATTGTCTCTACCTAACTCTTCATACTTTTATTGTCTCTACCTAACTCTTCATACTTTTATTGTCTCTACCCAACTCTTCATACTTTTATTGTTTTTACCCAACTCTTCATACTTTTATTGTCCGTACCTAATTCTTCATACTTTTATTGTCTCTACCTAACTCTTCATACTTTTATTGTCTCTACCCAACTCTTCATACTTTTATTCTCTCTACCCAACTCTTCATACTTTTATTGTCTCTACCCAACTCTTCATACTTTTATTGTCCCTAACGAACTCTTCATACTTTTATTGTCTCTATTCAACTCTTCATACTTTTATTGTCTCTACC
This sequence comes from Bathymodiolus brooksi, assembly GCA_963680875.1. Lineage (NCBI taxonomy): Eukaryota > Metazoa > Mollusca > Bivalvia > Mytilida > Modiolidae > Bathymodiolus > Bathymodiolus brooksi. Next base: position 13,160,983 of record OY804577.1, on the reverse strand, counting down.
CAACTCTTCATACTTTTATTCTCTCTACCTAACTCTTCATACTTTTATTGTCTCTACCCAACTCTTCATACTTTTATTGTCTCTACCCAACTCTTCATACTTTTATAGTCTCTACCTAACTCGTCATACAATTATTGTCTCTACCCAACTCTTCATACTTTTATTGTCTCTACTTTACTCTTCATACTTTTATTGTCTCTACCCAACTCTTCATACTTTTATTGTCTCTACCCAACTCTTCATACTTTTATTCTCTCTACCTAACTCTTCATACTTATATTGTCTCTACCCAACTCTTCATACTTTTATTGTCTCTACCCAACTCTTCATACTTTTATAGTCTCTACCTAACTCGTCATACTTTTATTGTCTCTACCCAACTCTTCATACTTTTATTGTCTCTACCCAACTCTTCATACTTTTATTGTCTCTACCCAACTCTTCATACTTTTATTGTCTCTACCTAACTCTTCATACTTTTATTGTCTCTACCCAACTCTTCATACTTATATTGTCTCTACCCAACTCTTCATATTTTATAGTCTCTACCTAACTCGTCATACTTTTATTGTCTCTACTTTACTCTTCATACTTTTATTGTCTCTACCCAACTCTTCATACTTTTATTGTCTCTACCCAACTCTTCATACTTTTATTCTCACTACCTAACTCTTCATACTTGTATTGTCTCTACCCAACTCTTCATACTTTTATTGTTTTTACCCAACTCTTCATACTTTTATTGTCCGTACCTAATTCTTCATACTTTTATTGTCTCTACCTAACTCTTCATACTTTTATTGTCTCTACCCAACTCTTCATACTTTTATTCTCTCTACCCAACTCTTCATACTTTTATTGTCTCTACCCAACTCTTCATACTTTTATTGTCTCTACCCAACTCTTCATACTTTTATTGTCCGTACCTAATTCTTCATACTTGTATTGTCTCTACCCAACTCTTCCTACTTTTATTGTCTCTACCCAACTCTTCATACGTTTATTGTCTCTACCTAACTCTTCATACTTTTATTGTCTCTACCCAACTCTTCATACTTTTATTGTCTCTACCCAACTCTTCATACTTTTATTGTTTTTACCCAACTCTTCATACTTTTATTGTCCGTACCTAATTCTTCATACTTTTATTGTCTCTACCTAACTCTTCATACTTTTATTGTCTCTACCCAACTCTTCATACTTTTATTCTCTCTACCCAACTCTTCATACTTTTATTGTCTCTACCCAACTCTTCATACTTTTATTGTCTCTACCCAACTCTTCATACTTTTATTGTCCCTAACGAACTCTTCATACTTTTATTGTCTCTATTCAACTCTTCATACTTTTATTGTCTCTACCCAACTCTTCATACTTCTATTCTCTCTACCTAACTCTTCATACTTTTATTGTCTCTACCCAACTCTTCATACTTTTATTGTCTCTACCCAACTCTTCATACTTTTATAGTCTCTACCTAACTCGTCATACTTTTATTGTCTCTACCCAACTCTTCATACTTTTATTGTCTCTACTTTACTCTTCATACTTTTATTGTCTTTACCCAACTCTTCATACTTTTATTGTCTCTACCCAACTCTTCATACTTTTATTCTCTCTACCTAACTCTTCATACTTGTATTGTCTCTACCCAACTCTTCATACTTTTATTGTCTCTACCCAACTCTTCATACTTTTATAGTCTCTACCTAACTCGTCATACTTTTATTGTCTCTACCCAACTCTTCATACTTTTATTGTCTCTACCCAACTCTTCATACTTTTATTGTCTCTACCCAACTCTTCATACTTTTATTGTCTCTACCTAACTCTTCATACTTTTATTGTCTCTACCCAACTCTTCATACCTATATTGTCTCTACCCAACTCTTCATATTTTATAGTCTCTACCTAACTCGTCATACTTTTATTGTCTCTACTTTACTCTTCATACTTTTATTGTCTCTACCCAACTCTTCATACTTTTATTGTCTCTACCCAACTCTTCATACTTTTATTCTCACTACCTAACTCTTCATACTTGTATTGTCTCTACCCAACTCTGCACACTTTTATTGTCTCTACCCAACTCTTCATACTTTTATTGTCTCTACCCAACTCTTCATACTTTTATTGTCTCTACCTAACTCTTCATACTTTTATTGTCTCTACCCAACTCTTCATACTTTTATTGTCTCTACCCAACTCTTCATACTTTTATTGTCTCTACCCAACTCTTCATACCTTTATTGTCTCTACCCAACTCTTAATACTTTTATTGTCCCTACCGAACTCTTCATACTTTTATTGTCTCTATTCAACTCTTCATACTTTTATTGTCTCTACCCAACTCTTCATACTTTTATTCTCTCTACCTAACTCTTCATACTTTTATTGTCTCTACCTAACTCGTCATATTTTTATTGTCTCTACCCAATTCGTCATACTTTTATTGTCTCTACCCAACTCTTCATACTTTTATTGTCTCTACCCAACTCTTCATACTTTTATTGTCTCTACCTAACTCTTCATACTTTTATTGTCTCTACCCAACTCTTCATACTTATATTGTCTCTACCCAACTCTTCATACTTTTATTGTCCGTACCTAACTCTTCATACTTTTATTGTCTTTACCCAACTCTTCATACTTTTATTGTCTCTACCCAACTCTTCATACTTTTATTATCTCTACCTAACTCTTCATACATGTATTGTCTCTACCTAACTCTTCATACTTTAATGTCTCTACCCAACTCTTCATACTTTTCTTGTCTCTATCCAACTCTTCATACTTTTATTGTCCATAACTAATTCTTCATACTTGTATTGTCTCTACCCAACTCTTCATACTTTTATTGTCTCTACCTAACTCTTCATACTTTTATTGTCTCTACCTAACTCTTCATACTTTTATTGTCTCTACCCAACTCTTCATACTTTTATTGTCTCTACCCAACTCTTCATACTTTTATTGTTTTTACCCAACTCTTCATACTTTTATTGTCCGTACCTAATTCTTCATACTTTTATTGTCTCTACCTAACTCTTCATACTTTTATTGTCTCTACCCAACTCTTCATACTTTTATTCTCTCTACCCAACTCTTCATACTTTTATTGTCTCTACCCAACTCTTCATACTTTTATTGTCTCTACCCAACTCTTCATACTTTTATTGTCCGTACCTAATTCTTCATACTTGTATTGTCTCTACCCAACTCTTCATACTTTTATTGTCTCTACCCAACTCTTCATACTTTTATTGTCCCTACCCAACTCTTCATACTTTTATTGTCTCTACCCAACTCTTCATACTTTTATTGTCTCTACCCAACTATTCAAACTTTTATTGTCTCTACCCAACTCTTCATACTGTTATCGTCTCTACCCAACTCTTCATACTTTAATTGTCTCTACACAACTCTTCATACTTTTATTGTCTCTACCTAACTCTTCATACTTTTATTGTCTCTACCCAACTCTTCATACTTTTATCGTCTCTACCCAACTCTTAATACATTTATTGTCCCTACCGAACTCTTCATACTTTTATTGTCTCTTCCCAACTCTTCATACTTTTATTGTCTCTACCCAACTCTTCATACTTTTATTGTCTCTACCCAACTCTTCATACTTTTATTGTCTCTACCCAACTCTTCATACTTTTATTGTCTCTACCCAATTCTTCATACTTTTATTGTCTCTACCGAACTCGTCATACTTTTATTGTCTCTACTCAACTCTTCATACTTTTATTGTCTCTACCGAATATTTCATACTTTTATTGTCTCTACTCAACTCTTCATACTTTTATTGTCTCTACCCAACTCTTCATACCTTTATTGTCTCTACCCAATTCTTCATACTTTTATTGTCCCTACCGAACTCGTCATACTTTTATTGTCTCTACTCAACTCTTCATACTTTTATTGTCTCTACCGAATATTTCATACTTTTATTGTCTCTACTCAACTCTTCATACTTTTATTGTCTCTACCCAACTCTTCATACTTTTATTGTCTCTACCCAATTCTTCATACTTTTATTGTCCCTACCGAACTCTTCATACTTTTAATTTCTCTACCCAACTCTTCATATTTTATTGTCTCTACCCAACTCTTCATACTTTTATTGTCTCTACCCAACTCTTCATACTTTTATTGTCTCTACCTAACTCTTCATACTTTTATTATGTCTACCCAACTCTTCATACTTTTATTGTCTCTACCCAACTCTTCATACTTTTATTGTCTCTACCCAACTCTTCATACTTTTATCGTCTCTACCCAACTCTTAATACATTTATTGTCCCTACCGAACTCTTCATACTTTTATTGTCTCTTCCCAACTCTTCATACTTTTATTGTCTCTACCCAACTCTTCATACTTTTATTGTCTCTACCCAACTCTTCATACTTTTATTGTCTCTACCCAACTCTTCATACTTTTATTGTCTCTACCCAATTCTTCATACTTTTATTGTCTCTACCGAACTCGTCATACTTTTATTGTCTCTACTCAACTCTTCATACTTTTATTGTCTCTACCGAATATTTCATACTTTTATTGTCTCTACTCAACTCTTCATACTTTTATTGTCTCTACCCAACTCTTCATACCTTTATTGTCTCTACCCAATTCTTCATACTTTTATTGTCCCTACCGAACTCGTCATACTTTTATTGTCTCTACTCAACTCTTCATACTTTTATTGTCTCTACCGAACATTTCATACTTTTATTGTCTCTACTCAACTCTTCATACTTTTATTGTCTCTACCCAACTCTTCATACTTTTATTGTCTCTACCCAATTCTTCATACTTTTATTGTCCCTACCGAACTCTTCATACTTTTAATGTCTCTACCCAACTCTTCATATTTTATTGTCTCTACCCAACTCTTCATACTTTTATTGTCTCTACCCAACTCTTCATACTTTTATTGTCTCTACCTAACTCTTCATACTTTTATTATGTCTACCCAACTCTTCATACTTTTATTGTCTCTACCCAACTCTTCATACTTTTATTGTCTCTACCTAAATCTTCATACTTTTATTGTCTCTACCCAACTCTTCATACTTTTATTGTCTCTACCTAACTCTTCATACTTTTATTGTCTCTACCCAACTCTTCATACTTTTATTGTCTCTACCCAACTCTTCATACTTTTATTGTCACTACCCAACTCTTCATACTTTTATTGTCTCTACCTAACTATTCATACTTTTATTGTCCCTACCGAACTCGTCATACTTTTATTGTCTTTACTCAACTCTTCATACTTTTATTGTCCCTACCTAACTATTCATACTTTTATTGTCTCTACCCAACTATTCAAACTTTTATTGTCTCTACCCAACTCTTCATACTGTTATTATCTCTACCCAACTCTTCATACTTTTATTGTCTCTAACCATCTCTTCATACTTTTATTGTCTCTACCTAACTCTTCATACTTTTATTGTCTCTACCCAAGTCTTCATACTTTTATCGTCTCTACCCAACTCTTCATACATTTATTGTCCCTACCGAACTCTTCATACTTTTATTGTCTCTACCCAACTCTTCATACTTTTATTGTCTCTACCCAACTCTTCATACTTTTATTGTCTCTACCCAACTCTTCATACTTTTATTGTCTCTACCCAACTCTTCATACTTTTATTGTCTCTACCCAATTCTTCATACTTTTATTGTCCCTACCGAACTCTTCATACTTTTAATGTCTCTACCCAACTCTTCATATTTTATTGTCTCTACCCAACTCTTCATACTTTTATTGTCTCTACCCAACTCTTCATACTTTTATTGTCTCTACCTAACTCTTCATACTTTTATTGTCCGTACCTAATTCTTCATACTTGTATTGTCTCTACCCAACTCTTCATACTTTTATTGTCTCTACCTAACTCTTCATACTCTTATTGTCCCTACCGAACTCTTCATACTTTTATTGTCTCTACCTAACTCTTCATACTTTTATTGTCTCTACCTAACTCTTCATACTTTTATTGTCTCTACCCAACTCTTCATACTTTTATTGTCCGTACCTAATTCTTCATACTTGTATTGTCTCTACCCAACTCTTTATACTTTTATTGTCTCTACCCAACTCTTTATACTTTTATTGTCTCTACCTAACTCTTCATACTTTTATTGTCTCAACCCAACTCTTCATACTTTTATTGTCCGTACCTAACTCTTCATACTTTTATTGTCTTTACCCAACTCTTCATACTCTTATTGTCTCTACCCAACTCTTCATACTTTTATAGTCTCTACCTAACTCGTCATACTTTTATTGTCTCTACCCAACTCTTCATACCTTTATTGTGTCTACCCAACTCTTCATACTTTTATTGTCTCTACCCAACTCTTCATACTTTTATTGTCCCTACCGAACTCTTCATACTTTTATTGTGTCTACCCAACTCTTCATACTTTTATTGTCTCTACCCAACTCTTCATACTTTTATTGTCCGTACCTAATTCTTCATACTTGTATTGTCTCTACCCAACTCTTTATACTTTTATTGTCTCTACCTAGCTCTTCATACTTTTATTGTCTCTACCCAACTCTTCATACTTTTATTGTCCGTACCTAACTCTTCATACTTTTATTGTCTTTACCCAACTCTTCATACTTTTATTGTCTCTACCCAACTCTTCATACCTTTATTATCTCTACCTAACTCTTCATACATGTATTCTCTCTACCTAGCTCTTCATACTTTTATTGTCTCTACCCAACTCTTCATACTGTTATTGTCTCTACCCGACTCTTCATACTTTTATTGTCTCTACCCAACTCTTCATACTTTTATAGTCTCTACCTAACTCGTCATACTTTTATTGTCTCTACCCAACTCTTCATACTTTTATTGTCTCTACCCAACTCTTCATACTTTTATTGTCTCTACCCAACTCTTCATACTTTTATTATCTCTACCTAACTCTTCATACTTTTATTGTCTTTACCCAACTCTTCATACTTTTATTGTCTCTACCCAACTCTTCATACTTTTATTGTCTCTACCCAACTCTTCATACTTTTATTGTCTCTACCTAACTCTTCATACTTTTATTGTCTTTACCCAACTCTTCATACTTTTATTATCTCTACCCAACTCTTCATACTTTTATTGTCTCTACCCAATTCTTCATACTTTTATTGTCCGTACCTAACTCTTCATACTTTTATTGTCTTTACCCAACTCTTCATACTTTTATTGTCTCTACCCAACTCTTCATACCTTTATTATCTCTACCTAACTCTTCATACATGTATTGTCTCTACCTAACTCTTCATACTTTTATTGTCTCTACCCAACTCTTCATACTTTTCTTGTCTCTATCCAACTCTTCATACTTTTATTGTCCGTAACTAATTCTTCATACTTGTATTGTCTCTACCCAACTCTTCATACTTTTATTGTCTCTACCCAACTCTTCATACTTTTATTGTCTCTACCTAACTCTTCATACTTTTATTGTCTCTACCTAACTCTTCATACTTTTATTGTCTCTACCCAACTCTTCATACTTTTATTGTCTCTACCCAACTCTTCATACTTTTATTGTTTTTACCCAACTCTTCATACTTTTATTGTCCGTACCTAATTCTTCATACTTTTATTGTCTCTACCTAACTCTTCATACTTTTATTGTCTCTACCCAACTCTTCATACTTTTATTCTCTCTACCCAACTCTTCATACTTTTATTGTCTCTACCCAACTCTTCATACTTTTATTGTCTCTACCCAACTCTTCATACTTTTATTGTCCGTACCTAATTCTTCATACTTGTATTGTCTCTACCCAACTCTTCATACTTTTATTGTCTCTACCCAACTCTTCATACGTTTATTGTCTCTACCTAACTCTTCATACTTTTATTGTCTCTACCTAAATCTTCATACTTTTATTGTCTCTACCCAACTCTTCATACTTTTATTGTTTTTACCCAACTCTTCATACTTTTATTGTCCGTACCTAATTCTTCATACTTTTATTGTCTCTACCTAACTCTTCATACTTTTATTGTCTCTACCCAACTCTTCATACTTTTATTCTCTCTACCCAACTCTTCATACTTTTATTGTCTCTACCCAACTCTTCATACTTTTATTGTCCCTAACGAACTCTTCATACTTTTATTGTCTCTATTCAACTCTTCATACTTTTATTGTCTCTACCCAACTCTTCATACTTTTATTCTCTCTACCTAACTCTTCATACTTTTATTGTCTCTACCCAACTCTTCATACTTTTATTGTCTCTACCCAACTCTTCATACTTTTATAGTCTCTACCTAACTCGTCATACAATTATTGTCTCTACCCAACTCTTCATACTTTTATTGTCTCTACTTTACTCTTCATACTTTTATTGTCTCTACCCAACTCTTCATACTTTTATTGTCTCTACCCAACTCTTCATACTTTTATTCTCTCTACCTAACTCTTCATACTTATATTGTCTCTACCCAACTCTTCATACTTTTATTGTCTCTACCCAACTCTTCATACTTTTATAGTCTCTACCTAACTCGTCATACTTTTATTGTCTCTACCCAACTCTTCATACTTTTATTGTCTCTACCCAACTCTTCATACTTATATTGTCTCTACCCAACTCTTCATATTTTATAGTCTCTACCTAACTCGTCATACTTTTATTGTCTCTACTTTACTCTTCATACTTTTATTGTCTCTACCCAACTCTTCATACTTTTATTGTCTCTACCCAACTCTTCATACTTTTATTCTCACTACCTAACTCTTCATGCTTGTATTGTCTCTACCCAACTCTTCATACTTTTATTGTTTTTACCCAACTCTTCATACTTTTATTGTCCGTACCTAATTCTTCATACTTTTATTGTCTCTACCTAACTCTTCATACTTTTATTGTCTCTACCCAACTCTTCATACTTTTATTCTCTCTACCCAACTCTTCATACTTTTATTGTCTCTACCCAACTCTTCATACTTTTATTGTCTCTACCCAACTCTTCATACTTTTATTGTCCGTACCTAATTCTTCATACTTGTATTGTCTCTACCCAACTCTTCATACTTTTATTGTCTCTACCCAACTCTTCATACGTTTATTGTCTCTACCTAACTCTTCATACTTTTATTGTCTCTACCTAACTCTTCATACTTTTATTGTCTCTACTTTACTCTTCATACTTTTATTGTTTTTACCCAACTCTTCATACTTTTATTGTCCGTACCTAATTCTTCATACTTTTATTGTCTCTACCTAACTCTTCATACTTTTATTGTCTCTACCCAACTCTTCATACTTTTATTCTCTCTACCCAACTCTTCATACTTTTATTGTCTCTACCCAACTCTTCATACTTTTATTGTCTCTACCCAACTCTTCATACTTTTATTGTCCCTAACGAACTCTTCATACTTTTATTGTCTCTATTCAACTCTTCATACTTTTATTGTCTCTACCCAACTCTTCATACTTCTATTCTCTCTACCTAACTCTTCATACTTTTATTGTCTCTACCCAACTCTTCATACTTTTATTGTCTCTACCCAACTCTTCATACTTTTATAGTCTCTACCTAACTCGTCATACTTTTATTGTCTCTACCCAACTCTTCATACTTTTATTGTCTCTACTTTACTCTTCATACTTTTATTGTCTCTACCCAACTCTTCATACTTTTATTGTCTCTACCCAACTCTTCATACTTTTATTCTCTCTACCTAACTCTTCATACTTGTATTGTCTCTACCCAACTCTTCATACTTTTATTGTCTCTACCCAACTCTTCATACTTTTATAGTCTCTACCTAACTCGTCATACTTTTATTGTCTCTACCCAACTCTTCATACTTTTATTGTCTCTACCCAACTCTTCATACTTTTATTGTCTCTACCCAACTCTTCATACTTTTATTGTCTCTACCTAACTCTTCATACTTTTATTGTCTCTACCCAACTCTTCATACTTATATTGTCTCTACCCAACTCTTCATATTTTATAGTCTCTACCTAACTCGTCATACTTTTATTGTCTCTACTTTACTCTTCATACTTTTATTGTCTCTACCCAACTCTTCATACTTTTATTGTCTCTACCCAACTCTTCATACTTTTATTCTCACTACCTAACTCTTCATACTTGTATTGTCTCTACCCAACTCTTCACACTTTTATTGTCTCTACCCAACTCTTCATACTTTTATTGTCTCTACCCAACTCTTCATACTTTTATTGTCTCTACCTAACTCTTCATACTTTTATTGTCTCTACCCAACTCTTCATACTTTTATTGTCTCTACCCAACTCTTCATACTTTTATTGTCTCTACCCAACTCTTCATACCTTTATTGTCTCTACCCAACTCTTAATACTTTTATTGTCCCTACCGAACTCTTCATACTTTTATTGTCTCTATTCAACTCTTCATACTTTTATTGTCTCTACCCAACTCTTCATACTTTTATTCTCTCTACCTAACTCTTCATACTTTTATTGTCTCTACCTAACTCGTCATACTTTTATTGTCTCTACCCAATTCGTCATACTTTTATTGTCTCTACCCAACTCTTCATACTTTTATTGTCTCTACCCAACTCTTCATACTTTTATTGTCTCTACCTAACTCTTCATACTTTTATTGTCTCTACCCAACTCTTCATACTTATATTGTCTCTACCCAACTCTTCATACTTTTATTGTCCGTACCTAACTCTTCATACTTTTATTGTCTTTACCCAACTCTTCATACTTTTATTGTCTCTACCCAACTCTTCATACTTTTATTATCTCTACCTAACTCTTCATACATGTATTGTCTCTACCTAACTCTTCATACTTTAATGTCTCTACCCAACTCTTCATACTTTTCTTGTCTCTATCCAACTCTTCATACTTTTATTGTCCATAACTAATTCTTCATACTTGTATTGTCTCTACCCAACTCTTCATACTTTTATTGTCTCTACCTAACTCTTCATACTTTTATTGTCTCTACCTAACTCTTCATACTTTTATTGTCTCTACCCAACTCTTCATACTTTTATTGTCTCTACCCAACTCTTCATACTTTTATTGTTTTTACCCAACTCTTCATACTTTTATTGTCCGTACCTAATTCTTCATACTTTTATTGTCTCTACCTAACTCTTCATACTTTTATTGTCTCTACCCAACTCTTCATACTTTTATTCTCTCTACCCAACTCTTCATACTTTTATTGTCTCTACCCAACTCTTCATACTTTTATTGTCTCTACCCAACTCTTCATTCTTTTATTGTCCGTACCTAATTCTTCATACTTGTATTGTCTCTACCCAACTCTTCATACTTTTATTGTCTCTACCCAACTCTTCATACGTTTATTGTCTCTACCTAACTCTTCATACTTTTATTGTCTCTACCTAACTCTTCATACTTTTATTGTCTCTACCCAACTCTTCATACTTTTATTGTTTTTACCCAACTCTTCATACTTTTATTGTCCGTACCTAATTCTTCATACTTTTATTGTCTCTACCTAACTCTTCATACTTTTATTGTCTCTACCCAACTCTTCATACTTTTATTCTCTCTACCCAACTCTTCATACTTTTATTGTCTCTACCCAACTCTTCATACTTTTATTGTCTCTACCCAACTCTTCATACTTTTATTGTCCCTAACGAACTCTTCATACTTTTATTGTCTCTATTCAACTCTTCATACTTTTATTGTCTCTACCCAACTCTTCATACTTCTATTCTCTCTACCTAACTCTTCATACTTTTATTGTCTCTACCCAACTCTTCATACTTTTATTGTCTCTACCCAACTCTTCATACTTTTATAGTCTCTACCTAACTCGTCATACTTTTATTGTCTCTACCCAACTCTTCATACTTTTATTGTCTCTACTTTACTCTTCATACTTTTATTGTCTCTACCCAACTCTTCATACTTTTATTGTCTCTACCCAACTCTTCATACTTTTATTCTCTCTACCTAACTCTTCATACTTGTATTGTCTCTACCCAACTCTTCATACTTTTATTGTCTCTACCCAACTCTTCATACTTTTATAGTCTCTACCTAACTCGTCATACTTTTATTGTCTCTACCCAACTCTTCATACTTTTATTGTCTCTACCCAACTCTTCATACTTTTATTGTCTCTACCCAACTCTTCATACTTTTATTGTCTCTACCTAACTCTTCATACTTTTATTGTCTCTACCCAACTCTTCATACTTATATTGTCTCTACCCAACTCGTCATACTTTTATTGTCTCTACCCAACTCTTCATACTTTTATTGTCTCTACTTTACTCTTCATACTTTTATTGTCTCTACCCAACTCTTCATACTTTTATTGTCTCTACCCAACTCTTCATACTTTTATTCTCTCTACCTAACTCTTCATACTTGTATTGTCTCTACCCAACTCTTCATACTTTTATTGTCTCTACCCAACTCTTCATACTTTTATAGTCTCTACCTAACTCGTCATACTTTTATTGTCTCTACCCAACTCTTCATACTTTTATTGTCTCTACCCAACTCTTCATACTTTTATTGTCTCTACCCAACTCTTCATACTTTTATTGTCTCTACCTAACTCTTCATACTTTTATTGTCTCTACCCAACTCTTCATACTTATATTGTCTCTACCCAACTCTTCATATTTTATAGTCTCTACCTAACTCGTCATACTTTTATTGTCTCTACTTTACTCTTCATACTTTTATTGTCTCTACCCAACTCTTCATACTTTTATTGTCTCTACCCAACTCTTCATACTTTTATTCTCACTACCTAACTCTTCATACTTGTATTGTCTCTACCCAACTCTTCACACTTTTATTGTCTCTACCCAACTCTTCATACTTTTATTGTCTCTACCCAACTCTTCATACTTTTATTGTCTCTACCTAACTCTTCATACTTTTATTGTCTCTACCCAACTCTTCATACTTTTATTGTCTCTACCCAACTCTTCATACTTTTATTGTCTCTACCCAACTCTTCATACCTTTATTGTCTCTACCCAACTCTTAATACTTTTATTGTCCCTACCGAACTCTTCATACTTTTATTGTCTCTATTCAACTCTTCATACTTTTATTGTCTCTACCCAACTCTTCATACTTTTATTCTCTCTACCTAACTCTTCATACTTTTATTGTCTCTACCTAATTCGTCATACTTTTATTGTCTCTACCCAATTCGTCATACTTTTATTGTCTCTACCCAACTCTTCATACTTTTATTGTCTCTACCCAACTCTTCATACTTTTATTGTCTCTACCTAACTCTTCATACTTTTATTGTCTCTACCCAACTCTTCATACTTATATTGTCTCTACCCAACTCTTCATACTTTTATTGTCCGTACCTAACTCTTCATACTTTTATTGTCTTTACCCAACTCTTCATACTTTTATTGTCTCTACCCAACTCTTCATACCTTTATTATCTCTACCTAACTCTTCATACATGTATTGTCTCTACCTAACTCTTCATACTTTTATTGTCTCTACCCAACTCTTCATACTTTTCTTGTCTCTATCCAACTCTTCATACTTTTATTGTCCGTAACTAATTCTTCATACTTGTATTGTCTCTACCCAACTCTTCATACTTTTATTGTCTCTACCCAACTCTTCATACTTTTATTGTCTCTACCTAACTCTTCATACTTTTATTGTCTCTACCTAACTCTTCATACTTTTATTGTCTCTACCCAACTCTTCATATTTTATTGTCTCTACCCAACTCTTCATACTTTTATTGTTTTTACCCAACTCTTCATACTTTTATTGTCCGTACCTAATTCTTCATACTTTTATTGTCTCTACCTAACTCTTCATACTTTTATTGTCTCTACCCAACTCTTCATACTTTTATTGTCTCTACCCAACTCTTCATACTTTTATTGTTCGTACCTAATTCTTCATACTTGTATTGTCTCTACCCAACTCTTCATACTTTTATTGTCTCTACCCAACTCTTCATACGTTTATTGTCTCTACCTAACTCTTCATACTTTTATTGTCTCTACCTAACTCTTCATACTTTTATTGTCTCTACCCAACTCTTCATACTTTTATTGTTTTTACCCAACTCTTCATACTTTTATTGTCCGTACCTAATTCTTCATACTTTTATTGTCTCTACCTAACTCTTCATACTTTTATTGTCTCTACCCAACTCTTCATACTTTTATTCTCTCTACCCAACTCTTCATACTTTTATTGTCTCTACCCAACTCTTCATACTTTTATTGTCCCTAACGAACTCTTCATACTTTTATTGTCTCTATTCAACTCTTCATACTTTTATTGTCTCTACCCAACTCTTCATACTTTTATTCTCTCTACCTAACTCTTCATACTTTTATTGTCTCTACCCAACTCTTCATACTTTTATTGTCTCTACCCAACTCTTCATACTTTTATAGTCTCTACCTAACTCGTCATACTTTTATTGTCTCTACCCAACTCTTCATACTTTTATTGTCTCTACTTTACTCTTCATACTTTTATTGTCTCTACCCAACTCTTCATACTTTTATTGTCTCTACCCAACTCTTCATACTTTTATTCTCTCTACCTAACTCTTCATACTTATATTGTCTCTACCCAACTCTTCATACTTTTATTGTCTCTACCCAACTCTTCATACTTTTATAGTCTCTACCTAACTCGTCATACTTTTATTGTCTCTACCCAACTCTTCATACTTTTATTGTCTCTACCCAACTCTTCATACTTTTATTGTCTCTACCCAACTCTTCATACTTTTATTGTCTCTACCTAACTCTTCATACTTTTATTGTCTCTACCCAACTCTTCATACTTATATTGTCTCTACCCAACTCTTCATATTTTATAGTCTCTACCTAACTCGTCATACTTTTATTGTCTCTACTTTACTCTTCATACTTTTATTGTCTCTACCCAACTCTTCATACTTTTATTGTCTCTACCCAACTCTTCATACTTTTATTCTCACTACCTAACTCTTCATACTTGTATTGTCTCTACCCAACTCTTCATACTTTTATTGTTTTTACCCAACTCTTCATACTTTTATTGTCCGTACCTAATTCTTCATACTTTTATTGTCTCTACCTAACTCTTCATACTTTTATTGTCTCTACCCAACTCTTCATACTTTTATTCTCTCTACCCAACTCTTCATACTTTTATTGTCTCTACCCAACTCTTCATACTTTTATTGTCTCTACCCAACTCTTCATACTTTTATTGTCCGTACCTAATTCTTCATACTTGTATTGTCTCTACCCAACTCTTCATACTTTTATTGTCTCTACCCAACTCTTCATACGTTTATTGTCTCTACCTAACTCTTCATACTTTTATTGTCTCTACCTAACTCTTCATACTTTTATTGTCTCTACCCAACTCTTCATACTTTTATTGTTTTTACCCAACTCTTCATACTTTTATTGTCCGTACCTAATTCTTCATACTTTTATTGTCTCTACCCAACTCTTCATACGTTTATTGTCTCTACCTAACTCTTCATACTTTTATTGTCTCTACCTAACTCTTCATACTTTTATTGTCTCTACCCAACTCTTCATACTTTTATTGTTTTTACCCAACTCTTCATACTTTTATTGTCCGTACCTAATTCTTCATACTTTTATTGTCTCTACCTAACTCTTCATACTTTTATTGTCTCTACCCAACTCTTCATACTTTTATTCTCTCTACCCAACTCTTCATACTTTTATTGTCTCTACCCAACTCTTCATACTTTTATTGTCTCTACCCAACTCTTCATACTTTTATTGTCCCTAACGAACTCTTCATACTTTTATTGTCTCTATTCAACTCTTCATACTTTTATTGTCTCTACCCAACTCTTCATACTTCTATTCTCTCTACCTAACTCTTCATACTTTTATTGTCTCTACCCAACTCTTCATACTTTTATTGTCTCTACCCAACTCTTCATACTTTTATAGTCTCTACCTAACTCGTCATACTTTTATTGTCTCTACCCAACTCTTCATACTTTTATTGTCTCTACTTTACTCTTCATACTTTTATTGTCTCTACCCAACTCTTCATACTTTTATTGTCTCTACCCAACTCTTCATACTTTTATTCTCTCTACCTAACTCTTCATACTTGTATTGTCTCTACCCAACTCTTCATACTTTTATTGTCTCTACCCAACTCTTCATACTTTTATAGTCTCTACCTAACTCGTCATACTTTTATTGTCTCTACCCAACTCTTCATACTTTTATTGTCTCTACCCAACTCTTCATACTTTTATTGTCTCTACCCAACTCTTCATACTTTTATTGTCTCTACCTAACTCTTCATACTTTTATTGTCTCTACCCAACTCTTCATACTTATATTGTCTCTACCCAACTCGTCATACTTTTATTGTCTCTACCCAACTCTTCATACTTTTATTGTCTCTACTTTACTCTTCATACTTTTATTGTCTCTACCCAACTCTTCATACTTTTATTGTCTCTACCCAACTCTTCATACTTTTATTCTCTCTACCTAACTCTTCATACTTGTATTGTCTCTACCCAACTCTTCATACTTTTATTGTCTCTACCCAACTCTTCATACTTTTATAGTCTCTACCTAACTCGTCATACTTTTATTGTCTCTACCCAACTCTTCATACTTTTATTGTCTCTACCCAACTCTTCATACTTTTATTGTCTCTACCCAACTCTTCATACTTTTATTGTCTCTACCTAACTCTTCATACTTTTATTGTCTCTACCCAACTCTTCATACTTATATTGTCTCTACCCAACTCTTCATATTTTATAGTCTCTACCTAACTCGTCATACTTTTATTGTCTCTACTTTACTCTTCATACTTTTATTGTCTCTACCCAACTCTTCATACTTTTATTGTCTCTACCCAACTCTTCATACTTTTATTCTCACTACCTAACTCTTCATACTTGTATTGTCTCTACCCAACTCTTCACACTTTTATTGTCTCTACCCAACTCTTCATACTTTTATTGTCTCTACCCAACTCTTCATACTTTTATTGTCTCTACCTAACTCTTCATACTTTTATTGTCTCTACCCAACTCTTCATACTTTTATTGTCTCTACCCAACTCTTCATACTTTTATTGTCTCTACCCAACTCTTCATACCTTTATTGTCTCTACCCAACTCTTAATACTTTTATTGTCCCTACCGAACTCTTCATACTTTTATTGTCTCTATTCAACTCTTCATACTTTTATTGTCTCTACCCAACTCTTCATACTTTTATTCTCTCTACCCAACTCTTCATACTTTTATTGTCTCTACCCAACTCTTCATACTTTTATTGTCTCTACCCAACTCTTCATACTTTTATTGTCCCTAACGAACTCTTCATACTTTTATTGTCTCTATTCAACTCTTCATACTTTTATTGTCTCTACCCAACTCTTCATACTTCTATTCTCTCTACCTAACTCTTCATACTTTTATTGTCTCTACCCAACTCTTCATACTTTTATTGTCTCTACCCAACTCTTCATACTTTTATAGTCTCTACCTAACTCGTCATACTTTTATTGTCTCTACCCAACTCTTCATACTTTTATTGTCTCTACTTTACTCTTCATACTTTTATTGTCTCTACCCAACTCTTCATACTTTTATTGTCTCTACCCAACTCTTCATACTTTTATTCTCTCTACCTAACTCTTCATACTTGTATTGTCTCTACCCAACTCTTCATACTTTTATTGTCTCTACCCAACTCTTCATACTTTTATAGTCTCTACCTAACTCGTCATACTTTTATTGTCTCTACCCAACTCTTCATACTTTTATTGTCTCTACCCAACTCTTCATACTTTTATTGTCTCTACCCAACTCTTCATACTTTTATTGTCTCTACCTAACTCTTCATACTTTTATTGTCTCTACCCAACTCTTCATACTTATATTGTCTCTACCCAACTCGTCATACTTTTATTGTCTCTACCCAACTCTTCATACTTTTATTGTCTCTACTTTACTCTTCATACTTTTATTGTCTCTACCCAACTCTTCATACTTTTATTGTCTCTACCCAACTCTTCATACTTTTATTCTCTCTACCTAACTCTTCATACTTGTATTGTCTCTACCCAACTCTTCATACTTTTATTGTCTCTACCCAACTCTTCATACTTTTATAGTCTCTACCTAACTCGTCATACTTTTATTGTCTCTACCCAACTCTTCATACTTTTATTGTCTCTACCCAACTCTTCATACTTTTATTGTCTCTACCCAACTCTTCATACTTTTATTGTCTCTACCTAACTCTTCATACTTTTATTGTCTCTACCCAACTCTTCATACTTATATTGTCTCTACCCAACTCTTCATATTTTATAGTCTCTACCTAACTCGTCATACTTTTATTGTCTCTACTTTACTCTTCATACTTTTATTGTCTCTACCCAACTCTTCATACTTTTATTGTCTCTACCCAACTCTTCATACTTTTATTCTCACTACCTAACTCTTCATACTTGTATTGTCTCTACCCAACTCTTCACACTTTTATTGTCTCTACCCAACTCTTCATACTTTTATTGTCTCTACCCAACTCTTCATACTTTTATTGTCTCTACCTAACTCTTCATACTTTTATTGTCTCTACCCAACTCTTCATACTTTTATTGTCTCTACCCAACTCTTCATACTTTTATTGTCTCTACCCAACTCTTCATACCTTTATTGTCTCTACCCAACTCTTAATACTTTTATTGTCCCTACCGAACTCTTCATACTTTTATTGTCTCTATTCAACTCTTCATACTTTTATTGTCTCTACCCAACTCTTCATACTTTTATTCTCTCTACCTAACTCTTCATACTTTTATTGTCTCTACCCAATTCGTCATACTTTTATTGTCTCTACCCAACTCTTCATACTTTTATTGTCTCTACCCAACTCTTCATACTTTTATTGTCTCTACCTAACTCTTCATACTTTTATTGTCTCTACCCAACTCTTCATACTTATATTGTCTCTACCCAACTCTTCATACTTTTATTGTCCGTACCTAACTCTTCATACTTTTATTGTCTTTACCCAACTCTTCATACTTTTATTGTCTCTACCCAACTCTTCATACCTTTATTATCTCTACCTAACTCTTCATACATGTATTGTCTCTACCTAACTCTTCATACTTTTATTGTCTCTACCCAACTCTTCATACTTTTCTTGTCTCTATCCAACTCTTCATACTTTTATTGTCCGTAACTAATTCTTCATACTTGTATTGTCTCTACCCAACTCTTCATACTTTTATTGTCTCTACCCAACTCTTCATACTTTTATTGTCTCTACCTAACTCTTCATACTTTTATTGTCTCTACCTAACTCTTCATACTTTTATTGTCTCTACCCAACTCTTCATATTTTATTGTCTCTACCCAACTCTTCATACTTTTATTGTTTTTACCCAACTCTTCATACTTTTATTGTCCGTACCTAATTCTTCATACTTTTATTGTCTCTACCTAACTCTTCATACTTTTATTGTCTCTACCCAACTCTTCATACTTTTATTGTCTCTACCCAACTCTTCATACTTTTATTGTTCGTACCTAATTCTTCATACTTGTATTGTCTCTACCCAACTCTTCATACTTTTATTGTCTCTACCCAACTCTTCATACGTTTATTGTCTCTACCTAACTCTTCATACTTTTATTGTCTCTACCTAACTCTTCATACTTTTATTGTCTCTACCCAACTCTTCATACTTTTATTGTTTTTACCCAACTCTTCATACTTTTATTGTCCGTACCTAATTCTTCATACTTTTATTGTCTCTACCTAACTCTTCATACTTTTATTGTCTCTACCCAACTCTTCATACTTTTATTCTCTCTACCCAACTCTTCATACTTTTATTGTCTCTACCCAACTCTTCATACTTTTATTGTCCCTAACGAACTCTTCATACTTTTATTGTCTCTATTCAACTCTTCATACTTTTATTGTCTCTACCCAACTCTTCATACTTTTATTCTCTCTACCTAACTCTTCATACTTTTATTGTCTCTACCCAACTCTTCATACTTTTATTGTCTCTACCCAACTCTTCATACTTTTATAGTCTCTACCTAACTCGTCATACTTTTATTGTCTCTACCCAACTCTTCATACTTTTATTGTCTCTACTTTACTCTTCATACTTTTATTGTCTCTACCCAACTCTTCATACTTTTATTGTCTCTACCCAACTCTTCATACTTTTATTCTCTCTACCTAACTCTTCATACTTATATTGTCTCTACCCAACTCTTCATACTTTTATTGTCTCTACCCAACTCTTCATACTTTTATAGTCTCTACCTAACTCGTCATACTTTTATTGTCTCTACCCAACTCTTCATACTTTTATTGTCTCTACCCAACTCTTCATACTTTTATTGTCTCTACCCAACTCTTCATACTTTTATTGTCTCTACCTAACTCTTCATACTTTTATTGTCTCTACCCAACTCTTCATACTTATATTGTCTCTACCCAACTCTTCATATTTTATAGTCTCTACCTAACTCGTCATACTTTTATTGTCTCTACTTTACTCTTCATACTTTTATTGTCTCTACCCAACTCTTCATACTTTTATTGTCTCTACCCAACTCTTCATACTTTTATTCTCACTACCTAACTCTTCATACTTGTATTGTCTCTACCCAACTCTTCATACTTTTATTGTTTTTACCCAACTCTTCATACTTTTATTGTCCGTACCTAATTCTTCATACTTTTATTGTCTCTACCTAACTCTTCATACTTTTATTGTCTCTACCCAACTCTTCATACTTTTATTCTCTCTACCCAACTCTTCATACTTTTATTGTCTCTACCCAACTCTTCATACTTTTATTGTCTCTACCCAACTCTTCATACTTTTATTGTCCGTACCTAATTCTTCATACTTGTATTGTCTCTACCCAACTCTTCATACTTTTATTGTCTCTACCCAACTCTTCATACGTTTATTGTCTCTACCTAACTCTTCATACTTTTATTGTCTCTACCTAACTCTTCATACTTTTATTGTCTCTACCCAACTCTTCATACTTTTATTGTTTTTACCCAACTCTTCATACTTTTATTGTCCGTACCTAATTCTTCATACTTTTATTGTCTCTACCTAACTCTTCATACTTTTATTGTCTCTACCCAACTCTTCATACTTTTATTCTCTCTACCCAACTCTTCATACGTTTATTGTCTCTACCCAACTCTTCATACTTTTATTGTCTCTACCCAACTCTTCATACTTTTATTGTCCCTAACGAACTCTTCATACTTTTATTGTCTCTATTCAACTCTTCATACTTTTATTGTCTCTACCCAATTCTTCATACTTCTATTCTCTCTACCTAACTCTTCATACTTTTATTGTCTCTACCCAACTCTTCATACTTTTATTGTCCCTACCCAACTCTTCATACTTTTATAGTCTCTACCTAACTCGTCATACTTTTATTGTCTCTACCCAACTCTTCATACTTTTATTGTCTCTACTTTACTCTTCATACTTTTATTGTCTCTACCCAACTCTTCATACTTTTATTGTCTCTACCCAACTCTTCATACTTTTATTCTCTCTACCTAACTCTTCATACTTGTATTGTCTCTACCCAACTCTTCATACTTTTATTGTCTCTACCCAACTCTTCATACTTTTATAGTCTCTACCTAACTCGTCATACTTTTATTGTCTCTACCCAACTCTTCATACTTTTATTGTCTCTACCCAACTCTTCATACTTTTATTGTCTCTACCCAACTCTTCATACTTTTATTGTCTCTACCTAACTCTTCATACTTTTATTGTCTCTACCCAACTCTTCATACTTATATTGTCTCTACCCAACTCTTCATATTTTATAGTCTCTACCTAACTCGTCATACTTTTATTGTCTCTACTTTACTCTTCATACTTTTATTGTCTCTACCCAACTCTTCATACTTTTATTGTCTCTACCCAACTCTTCATACTTTTATTCTCACTACCTAACTCTTCATACTTGTATTGTCTCTACCCAACTCTTCATACTTTTATTGTCTCTACCCAACTCTTCATACTTTTATTGTCTCTACCCAACTCTTCATACTTTTATTGTCTCTACCTAACTCTTCATACTTTTATTGTCTCTACCCAACTCTTCATACTTTTATTGTCTCTACCCAACTCTTCATACTTTTATTGTCTCTACCCAACTCTTCATACCTTTATTGTCTCTACCCAACTCTTAATACTTTTATTGTCCCTACCGAACTCTTCATACTTTTATTGTCTCTATTCAACTCTTCATACTTTTATTGTCTCTACCCAACTCTTCATACTTTTATTCTCTCTACCTAACTCTTCATACTTTTATTGTCTCTACCCAACTCTTCATACTTTTATTGTCTCTACCCAACTCTTCATACTTTTATAGTCTCTACCTAACTCGTCATACTTTTATTGTCTCTACCCAACTCTTCATACTTTTATTGTCTCTACTTTACTCTTCATACTTTTATTGTCTCTACCCAACTCTTCATACTTTTATTGTCTCTACCCAACTCTTCATACTTTTATTCTCTCTACCTAACTCTTCATACTTGTATTGTCTCTACCCAACTCTTCATACTTTTATTGTCTCTACCCATCTCTTCATACTTTTATTGTCTCTACCCAACTCTTCATACTTTTATTGTCTCTACCCAACTCTTCATACTTTTATAGTCTCTACCTAACTCGTCATACTTTTATTGTCTCTACCCAATTCGTCATACTTTTATTGTCTCTACCCAACTCTTCATACTTTTATTGTCTCTACCCATCTCTTCATACTTTTATTGTCTCTACCTAACTCTTCATACTTTTATTGTCTCTACCCAACTCTTCATACTTATATTGTCTCTACCCAACTCTTCATATTTTATAGTCTCTACCTAACTCGTCATACTTTTATTGTCTCTACTTTACTCTTCATACTTTTATTGTCTCTACCCAACTCTTCATACTTTTATTGTCTCTACCCAACTCTTCATATTTTATAGTCTCTACCTAACTCGTCATACTTTTATTGTCTCTACTTTACTCTTCATACTTTTATTGTCTCTACCCAACTCTTCATACTTTTATTGTCTCTACCCAACTCTTCATACCTTTATTCTCTCTACCTAACTCTTCATACTTGTATTGTCTCTACCCAACTCTTCATACTTTTATTGTCTCTACCCAACTCTTCATACTTTTATTGTCTCTACCCAACTCTTCATACTTTTATTGTCTCTACCCAACTCTTCATACTTTAATAGTCTCTACCTAACTCGTCATACTTTTATTGTCTCTACCCAATTCTTCATACTTTTATTCTCTCTACCCAACTCTTCATACTTTTATTGTCTCTACCCAACTCTTCATACTTTTATTGTCCGTACCTAATTCTTCATACTTGTATTGTCTCTACCTAACTCTTCATACTTTTATTGTCTCTACCCAACTCTTCATACTTTTATTGTCTCTACCGAACTCTTCATACTTTTATTGTCTCTACCTAACTCTTCATACTATTATTGTCTCTACCGAACTCTTCATACTTTTATTGTTTTTACCCAACTCTTCATACTTTTATTGTTCGTACCTAATTCTTCATACTTTTATTGTCTCTACCTAACTCTTCATACTTATATTGTCTCTACCCAACTCTTCATACTTTTATTCTCTCTACCCAACTCTTCATACTTTTATTGTCTCTACCCAACTCTTCATACTTTTATTGTCTCTACCCAACTCTTCATACTTTTATTGTCCCTACCGAACTCTTCATACTTTTATTGTCTCTATTCAACTCTTCATACTTTTATTGTCTCTACCCAACTCTTCATACTTTTATTCTCTCTACCTAACTCGTCATACTTTTATTGTCTCTACTTTACTCTTCATACTTTTATTGTCTCTACCCAACTCTTCATATTTTATAGTCTCTACCTAACTCGTCATACTTTTATTGTCTCTACTTTACTCTTCATACTTTTATTGTCTCTACCCAACTCTTCATACTTTTATTGTCTCTACCCAACTCTTCATACCTTTATTCTCTCTACCTAACTCTTCATACTTGTATTGTCTCTACCCAACTCTTCATACTTTTATTGTCTCTACCCAACTCTTCATACTTTTATTGTCTCTACCCAACTCTTCATACTTTTATTGTCTCTACCCAATTCTTCATACTTTAATAGTCTCTACCTAACTCGTCATACTTTTATTGTCTCTACCCAATTCTTCATACTTTTATTGTCTCTACCCAACTCTTCATACTTTTATTGTCTCTACCCAACTCTTCATACTTTTATTGTCCGTACCTAATTCTTCATACTTGTATTGTCTCTACCTAACTCTTCATACTTTTATTGTCTCTACCCAACTCTTCATACTTTTATTGTCTCTACCGAACTCTTCATACTTTTATTGTCTCTACCTAACTCTTCATACTATCATTGTCTCTACCCAACTCTTCATACTTTTATTGTTTTTACCCAACTCTTCATACTTTTATTGTTCGTACCTAATTCTTCATACTTTTATTGTCTCTACCTAACTCTTCATACTTATATTGTCTCTACCCAACTCTTCATACTTTTATTCTCTCTACCCAACTCTTCATACTTTTATTGTCTCTACCCAACTCTTCATACTTTTATTGTCTCTACCCAACTCTTCATACTTTTATTGTCCCTACCGAACTCTTCATACTTTTATTGTCTATATTCAACTCTTCATACTTTTATTGTCTCTACCCAACTCTTCATACTTTTATTCTCTCTACCTAACTCTTCATACTTTTATTGTCTCTACCCAACTCTTCATACTTTTATTGTCTCTACCGAACTCTTCATACTTTTATAGTCTCTACCTAACTCGTCATACTTTTATTGTCTCTACCCAACTCTTCATACTTTTATTGTCTCTACTTTACTCTTCATACTTTTATTGTCTCTACCCAACTCTTCATACTATTATTGTCTCTACCCAACTCTTCATACTTTTATTCTCTCTACCTAACTCTTCATACTTGTATTGTCTCTACCCAACTCTTCATACTTTTATTGTCTCTACCTAACTCTTCATACTTTTATTGTCTCTACCCAACTCTTCATACTTATATTGTCTCTACCCAACTCTTCATATTTTATAGTCTCTACCTAACTCGTCATACTTTTATTGTCTCTACTTTACTCTTCATACTTTTATTGTCTCTACCCAACTCTTCATACTTTTATTGTCTCTACCCAACTCTTCATACTTTTATTCTCTCTACCTAACTCTTCATACTTGTATTGTCTCTACCCAACTCTTCATACTTTTATTGTCTCTACCCAACTCTTCATACTTTTATTGTCTCTACCCAACTCTTCATACTTTTATTGTCTCTACCCAACTCTTCATACTTTAATAGTCTCTACCTAACTCGTCATACTTTTATTGTCTCTACCCAACTCTTCATACTTTTATTGTCTCTACCCAACTCTTCATACTTTTATTGTCTCTACCCAACTCTTCATACTTTTATTGTCTCTACCTAACTCTTCATACTTTTATTGTCTCTACCCAACTCTTCATACTTTTATTCTCTCTACCCAACTCTTCATACTTTTATTGTCTCTACCCAACTCTTCATACTTTTATTGTCTCTACCCGACTCTTTATACTTTTATTGTCTCTACCCAACTCTTCATACTTTTATAGTCTCTACCTAACTCGTCATACTTTTATTGTCTCTACCCAACTCTTCATACTTTTATTGTCTCTACCCAACTCTTCATACTTTTATTGTCTCTACCCAACTCTTCATACTTTTATTGTCTCTACCTAACTCTTCATACTTTTATTATCCCTACCCAACTCTTCATACTTTTATTGTCTCTACGCAACTCTTCATACTTTTATTGTCTCTACCTAACTCTTCATACTTTTATTGTCTCTATCCAACTCTTCATACTTTTATTGTCTCTACCCAACTCTTCATACTTTTATTGTCTCTACCCAACTCTTCATACTTTTATTGTCTCTACCCAACTCTTCATACCTTTATTCTCTCTACCTAACTCTTCATACTTTTATTGTCTCTACACAACTCTTCATACTTTTATTGTCTCTACCCAACTCTTCATACTTTTATAGTCTCTATCTAACTCGTCATACTTTTATTGTCTCTACCCAACTCTTCATACTTTTATTGTCTCTACCCAACTCTTCATACTTTTATTGTCTCTACCCAACTCTTCATACTTTTATTGTCTCTACCCAACTCTTCATACTTTTATAGTCTCTACCTAACTCGTCATACTTTTATTGTCTCTACCCAATTCGTCATACTTTTATTGTCTCTACCCAACTCTTCATACTTTTATTGTCTCTACCCATCTCTTCATACTTTTATTGTCTCTACCTAACTCTTCATACTTTTATTGTCTCTACCCAACTCTTCATACTTATATTGTCTCTACCCAACTCTTCATATTTTATAGTCTCTACCTAACTCGTCATACTTTTATTGTCTCTACTTTACTCTTCATACTTTTATTGTCTCTACCCAACTCTTCATACTTTTATTGTCTCTACCCAACTCTTCATATTTTATAGTCTCTACCTAACTCGTCATACTTTTATTGTCTCTACTTTACTCTTCATACTTTTATTGTCTCTACCCAACTCTTCATACTTTTATTGTCTCTACCCAACTCTTCATACCTTTATTCTCTCTACCTAACTCTTCATACTTGTATTGTCTCTACCCAACTCTTCATACTTTTATTGTCTCTACCCAACTCTTCATACTTTTATTGTCTCTACCCAACTCTTCATACTTTTATTGTCTCTACCCAACTCTTCATACTTTAATAGTCTCTACCTAACTCGTCATACTTTTATTGTCTCTACCCAATTCTTCATACTTTTATTGTCTCTACCCAACTCTTCATACTTTTATTGTCTCTACCTAACTCTTCATACTTTTATTGTCCGTACCTAATTCTTCATACTTGTATTGTCTCTACCTAACTCTTCATACTTTTATTGTCTCTACCCAACTCTTCATACTTTTATTGTCTCTACCGAACTCTTCATACTTTTATTGTCTCTACCTAACTCTTCATACTATTATTGTCTCTACCCAACTCTTCATACTTTTATTGTTTTTACCCAACTCTTCATACTTTTATTGTTCGTACCTAATTCTTCATACTTTTATTGTCTCTACCTAACTCTTCATACTTATATTGTCTCTACCCAACTCTTCATACTTTTATTCTCTCTACCCAACTCTTCATACTTTTATTGTCTCTACCCAACTCTTCATACTTTTATTGTCTCTACCCAACTCTTCATACTTTTATTGTCCCTACCGAACTCTTCATACTTTTATTGTCTCTATTCAACTCTTCATACTTTTATTGTCTCTACCCAACTCTTCATACTTTTATTCTCTCTACCTAACTCGTCATACTTTTATTGTCTCTACTTTACTCTTCATACTTTTATTGTCTCTACCCAACTCTTCATACTTTTATTGTCTCTACCCAACTCTTCATATTTTATAGTCTCTACCTAACTCGTCATACTTTTATTGTCTCTACTTTACTCTTCATACTTTTATTGTCTCTACCCAACTCTTCATACTTTTATTGTCTCTACCCAACTCTTCATACCTTTATTCTCTCTACCTAACTCTTCATACTTGTATTGTCTCTACCCAACTCTTCATACTTTTATTGTCTCTACCCAACTCTTCATACTTTTATTGTCTCTACCCATCTCTTCATACTTTTATTGTCTCTACCTAACTCTTCATACTTTTATTGTCTCTACCCAACTCTTCATACTTATATTGTCTCTACCCAACTCTTCATATTTTATAGTCTCTACCTAACTCGTCATACTTTTATTGTCTCTACTTTACTCTTCATACTTTTATTGTCTCTACCCAACTCTTCATACTTTTATTGTCTCTACCCAACTCTTCATATTTTATAGTCTCTACCTAACTCGTCATACTTTTATTGTCTCTACTTTACTCTTCATACTTTTATTGTCTCTACCCAACTCTTCATACTTTTATTGTCTCTACCCAACTCTTCATACCTTTATTCTCTTTACCTAACTCTTCATACTTGTATTGTCTCTACCCAACTCTTCATACTTTTATTGTCTCTACCCAACTCTTCATACTTTTATTGTCTCTACCCAACTCTTCATACTTTTATTGTCTCTACCCAACTCTTCATACTTTTATTGTCTCTACTTTACTCTTCATACTTTTATTGTCTCTACCCAACTCTTCATACTTTTATTGTCTCTACCCAACTCTTCATACTTTTATTCTCTCTACCTAACTCTTCATACTTGTATTGTCTCTACCCAACTCTTCATACTTTTATTGTCTCTACCCATCTCTTCATACTTTTATTGTCTCTACCCAACTCTTCATACTTTTATTGTCTCTACCCAACTCTTCATACTTTTATAGTCTCTACCTAACTCGTCATACTTTTATTGTCTCTACCCAATTCGTCATACTTTTATTGTCTCTACCCAACTCTTCATACTTTTATTGTCTCTACCCATCTCTTCATACTTTTATTGTCTCTACCTAACTCTTCATACTTTTATTGTCTCTACCCAACTCTTCATACTTATATTGTCTCTACCCAACTCTTCATATTTTATAGTCTCTACCTAACTCGTCATACTTTTATTGTCTCTACTTTACTCTTCATACTTTTATTGTCTCTACCCAACTCTTCATACTTTTATTGTCTCTACCCAACTCTTCATATTTTATAGTCTCTACCTAACTCGTCATACTTTTATTGTCTCTACTTTACTCTTCATACTTTTATTGTCTCTACCCAACTCTTCATACTTTTATTGTCTCTACCCAACTCTTCATACCTTTATTCTCTCTACCTAACTCTTCATACTTGTATTGTCTCTACCCAACTCTTCATACTTTTATTGTCTCTACCCAACTCTTCATACTTTTATTGTCTCTACCCAACTCTTCATACTTTTATTGTCTCTACCCAACTCTTCATACTTTAATAGTCTCTACCTAACTCGTCATACTTTTATTGTCTCTACCCAATTCTTCATACTTTTATTCTCTCTACCCAACTCTTCATACTTTTATTGTCTCTACCCAACTCTTCATACTTTTATTGTCCGTACCTAATTCTTCATACTTGTATTGTCTCTACCTAACTCTTCATACTTTTATTGTCTCTACCCAACTCTTCATACTTTTATTGTCTCTACCGAACTCTTCATACTTTTATTGTCTCTACCTAACTCTTCATACTATTATTGTCTCTACCGAACTCTTCATACTTTTATTGTTTTTACCCAACTCTTCATACTTTTATTGTTCGTACCTAATTCTTCATACTTTTATTGTCTCTACCTAACTCTTCATACTTATATTGTCTCTACCCAACTCTTCATACTTTTATTCTCTCTACCCAACTCTTCATACTTTTATTGTCTCTACCCAACTCTTCATACTTTTATTGTCTCTACCCAACTCTTCATACTTTTATTGTCCCTACCGAACTCTTCATACTTTTATTGTCTCTATTCAACTCTTCATACTTTTATTGTCTCTACCCAACTCTTCATACTTTTATTCTCTCTACCTAACTCGTCATACTTTTATTGTCTCTACTTTACTCTTCATACTTTTATTGTCTCTACCCAACTCTTCATATTTTATAGTCTCTACCTAACTCGTCATACTTTTATTGTCTCTACTTTACTCTTCATACTTTTATTGTCTCTACCCAACTCTTCATACTTTTATTGTCTCTACCCAACTCTTCATACCTTTATTCTCTCTACCTAACTCTTCATACTTGTATTGTCTCTACCCAACTCTTCATACTTTTATTGTCTCTACCCAACTCTTCATACTTTTATTGTCTCTACCCAACTCTTCATACTTTTATTGTCTCTACCCAATTCTTCATACTTTAATAGTCTCTACCTAACTCGTCATACTTTTATTGTCTCTACCCAATTCTTCATACTTTTATTGTCTCTACCCAACTCTTCATACTTTTATTGTCTCTACCCAACTCTTCATACTTTTATTGTCCGTACCTAATTCTTCATACTTGTATTGTCTCTACCTAACTCTTCATACTTTTATTGTCTCTACCCAACTCTTCATACTTTTATTGTCTCTACCGAACTCTTCATACTTTTATTGTCTCTACCTAACTCTTCATACTATCATTGTCTCTACCCAACTCTTCATACTTTTATTGTTTTTACCCAACTCTTCATACTTTTATTGTTCGTACCTAATTCTTCATACTTTTATTGTCTCTACCTAACTCTTCATACTTATATTGTCTCTACCCAACTCTTCATACTTTTATTCTCTCTACCCAACTCTTCATACTTTTATTGTCTCTACCCAACTCTTCATACTTTTATTGTCTCTACCCAACTCTTCATACTTTTATTGTCCCTACCGAACTCTTCATACTTTTATTGTCTATATTCAACTCTTCATACTTTTATTGTCTCTACCCAACTCTTCATACTTTTATTCTCTCTACCTAACTCTTCATACTTTTATTGTCTCTACCCAACTCTTCATACTTTTATTGTCTCTACCGAACTCTTCATACTTTTATAGTCTCTACCTAACTCGTCATACTTTTATTGTCTCTACCCAACTCTTCATACTTTTATTGTCTCTACTTTACTCTTCATACTTTTATTGTCTCTACCCAACTCTTCATACTATTATTGTCTCTACCCAACTCTTCATACTTTTATTCTCTCTACCTAACTCTTCATACTTGTATTGTCTCTACCCAACTCTTCATACTTTTATTGTCTCTACCTAACTCTTCATACTTTTATTGTCTCTACCCAACTCTTCATACTTATATTGTCTCTACCCAACTCTTCATATTTTATAGTCTCTACCTAACTCGTCATACTTTTATTGTCTCTACTTTACTCTTCATACTTTTATTGTCTCTACCCAACTCTTCATACTTTTATTGTCTCTACCCAACTCTTCATACTTTTATTCTCTCTACCTAACTCTTCATACTTGTATTGTCTCTACCCAACTCTTCATACTTTTATTGTCTCTACCCAACTCTTCATACTTTTATTGTCTCTACCCAACTCTTCATACTTTTATTGTCTCTACCCAACTCTTCATACTTTAATAGTCTCTACCTAACTCGTCATACTTTTATTGTCTCTACCCAACTCTTCATACTTTTATTGTCTCTACCCAACTCTTCATACTTTTATTGTCTCTACCCAACTCTTCATACTTTTATTGTCTCTACCTAACTCTTCATACTTTTATTGTCTCTACCCAACTCTTCATACTTTTATTCTCTCTACCCAACTCTTCATACTTTTATTGTCTCTACCCAACTCTTCATACTTTTATTGTCTCTACCCGACTCTTTATACTTTTATTGTCTCTACCCAACTCTTCATACTTTTATAGTCTCTACCTAACTCGTCATACTTTTATTGTCTCTACCCAACTCTTCATACTTTTATTGTCTCTACCCAACTCTTCATACTTTTATTGTCTCTACCCAACTCTTCATACTTTTATTGTCTCTACCTAACTCTTCATACTTTTATTATCCCTACCCAACTCTTCATACTTTTATTGTCTCTACGCAACTCTTCATACTTTTATTGTCTCTACCTAACTCTTCATACTTTTATTGTCTCTATCCAACTCTTCATACTTTTATTGTCTCTACCCAACTCTTCATACTTTTATTGTCTCTACCCAACTCTTCATACTTTTATTGTCTCTACCCAACTCTTCATACCTTTATTCTCTCTACCTAACTCTTCATACTTTTATTGTCTCTACACAACTCTTCATACTTTTATTGTCTCTACCCAACTCTTCATACTTTTATAGTCTCTATCTAACTCGTCATACTTTTATTGTCTCTACCCAACTCTTCATACTTTTATTGTCTCTACCCAACTCTTCATACTTTTATTGTCTCTACCCAACTCTTCATACTTTTATTGTCTCTACCCAACTCTTCATACTTTTATAGTCTCTACCTAACTCGTCATACTTTTATTGTCTCTACCCAATTCGTCATACTTTTATTGTCTCTACCCAACTCTTCATACTTTTATTGTCTCTACCCATCTCTTCATACTTTTATTGTCTCTACCTAACTCTTCATACTTTTATTGTCTCTACCCAACTCTTCATACTTATATTGTCTCTACCCAACTCTTCATATTTTATAGTCTCTACCTAACTCGTCATACTTTTATTGTCTCTACTTTACTCTTCATACTTTTATTGTCTCTACCCAACTCTTCATACTTTTATTGTCTCTACCCAACTCTTCATATTTTATAGTCTCTACCTAACTCGTCATACTTTTATTGTCTCTACTTTACTCTTCATAC
The DNA here is from genome assembly GCA_963680875.1 of Bathymodiolus brooksi. Taxonomy (NCBI): domain Eukaryota; kingdom Metazoa; phylum Mollusca; class Bivalvia; order Mytilida; family Modiolidae; genus Bathymodiolus; species Bathymodiolus brooksi. Next base: position 13,128,464 of record OY804577.1, on the reverse strand, counting down.
TTTTATTGTCTCTACCCAACTCTTCATACTTTTATTGTCTCTACCCAACTCTTCATACCTTTATTCTCTCTACCTAACTCTTCATACTTGTATTGTCTCTACCCAACTCTTCATACTTTTATTGTCTCTACCCAACTCTTCATACTTTTATTGTCTCTACCCAACTCTTCATACTTTTATTGTCTCTACCCAACTCTTCATACTTTAATAGTCTCTACCTAACTCGTCATACTTTTATTGTCTCTACCCAATTCTTCATACTTTTATTGTCTCTACCCAACTCTTCATACTTTTATTGTCTCTACCTAACTCTTCATACTTTTATTGTCCGTACCTAATTCTTCATACTTGTATTGTCTCTACCTAACTCTTCATACTTTTATTGTCTCTACCCAACTCTTCATACTTTTATTGTCTCTACCGAACTCTTCATACTTTTATTGTCTCTACCTAACTCTTCATACTATTATTGTCTCTACCCAACTCTTCATACTTTTATTGTTTTTACCCAACTCTTCATACTTTTATTGTTCGTACCTAATTCTTCATACTTTTATTGTCTCTACCTAACTCTTCATACTTATATTGTCTCTACCCAACTCTTCATACTTTTATTCTCTCTACCCAACTCTTCATACTTTTATTGTCTCTACCCAACTCTTCATACTTTTATTGTCTCTACCCAACTCTTCATACTTTTATTGTCCCTACCGAACTCTTCATACTTTTATTGTCTCTATTCAACTCTTCATACTTTTATTGTCTCTACCCAACTCTTCATACTTTTATTCTCTCTACCTAACTCGTCATACTTTTATTGTCTCTACTTTACTCTTCATACTTTTATTGTCTCTACCCAACTCTTCATACTTTTATTGTCTCTACCCAACTCTTCATATTTTATAGTCTCTACCTAACTCGTCATACTTTTATTGTCTCTACTTTACTCTTCATACTTTTATTGTCTCTACCCAACTCTTCATACTTTTATTGTCTCTACCCAACTCTTCATACCTTTATTCTCTCTACCTAACTCTTCATACTTGTATTGTCTCTACCCAACTCTTCATACTTTTATTGTCTCTACCCAACTCTTCATACTTTTATTGTCTCTACCCATCTCTTCATACTTTTATTGTCTCTACCTAACTCTTCATACTTTTATTGTCTCTACCCAACTCTTCATACTTATATTGTCTCTACCCAACTCTTCATATTTTATAGTCTCTACCTAACTCGTCATACTTTTATTGTCTCTACTTTACTCTTCATACTTTTATTGTCTCTACCCAACTCTTCATACTTTTATTGTCTCTACCCAACTCTTCATATTTTATAGTCTCTACCTAACTCGTCATACTTTTATTGTCTCTACTTTACTCTTCATACTTTTATTGTCTCTACCCAACTCTTCATACTTTTATTGTCTCTACCCAACTCTTCATACCTTTATTCTCTTTACCTAACTCTTCATACTTGTATTGTCTCTACCCAACTCTTCATACTTTTATTGTCTCTACCCAACTCTTCATACTTTTATTGTCTCTACCCAACTCTTCATACTTTTATTGTCTCTACCCAACTCTTCATACTTTAATAGTCTCTACCTAACTCGTCATACTTTTATTGTCTCTACCCAATTCTTCATACTTTTATTGTCTCTACCCAACTCTTCATACTTTTATTGTCTCTACCCAACTCTTCATACTTTTATTGTCCGTACCTAATTCTTCATACTTGTATTGTCTCTACCTAACTCTTCATACTTTTATTGTCTCTACCCAACTCTTCATACTTTTATTGTCTCTACCGAACTCTTCATACTTTTATTGTCTCTACCTAACTCTTCATACTATTATTGTCTCTACCCAACTCTTCATACTTTTATTGTTTTTACCCAACTCTTCATACTTTTATTGTTCGTACCTAATTCTTCATACTTTTATTGTCTCTACCTAACTCTTCATACTTATATTGTCTCTACCCAACTCTTCATACTTTTATTCTCTCTACCCAACTCTTCATACTTTTATTGTCTCTACCCAACTCTTCATACTTTTATTGTCTCTACCCAACTCTTCATACTTTTATTGTCCCTACCGAACTCTTCATACTTTTATTGTCTCTATTCAACTCTTCATACTTTTATTGTCTCTACCCAACTCTTCATACTTTTATTCTCTCTACCTAACTCGTCATACTTTTATTGTCTCTACTTTACTCTTCATACTTTTATTGTCTCTACCCAACTCTTCATACTTTTATTGTCTCTACCCAACTCTTCATATTTTATAGTCTCTACCTAACTCGTCATACTTTTATTGTCTCTACTTTACTCTTCATACTTTTATTGTCTCTACCCAACTCTTCATACTTTTATTGTCTCTACCCAACTCTTCATACCTTTATTCTCTCTACCTAACTCTTCATACTTGTATTGTCTCTACCCAACTCTTCATACTTTTATTGTCTCTACCCAACTCTTCATACTTTTATTGTCTCTACCCAACTCTTCATACTTTTATTGTCTCTACCCAACTCTTCATACTTTAATAGTCTCTACCTAACTCGTCATACTTTTATTGTCTCTACCCAATTCTTCATACTTTTATTGTCTCTACCCAACTCTTCATACTTTTATTGTCTCTACCCAACTCTTCATACTTTTATTGTCCGTACCTAATTCTTCATACTTGTATTGTCTCTACCTAACTCTTCATACTTTTATTGTCTCTACCCAACTCTTCATACTTTTATTGTCTCTACCGAACTCTTCATACTTTTATTGTCTCTACCTAACTCTTCATACTATTATTGTCTCTACCCAACTCTTCATACTTTTATTGTTTTTACCCAACTCTTCATACTTTTATTGTTCGTACCTAATTCTTCATACTTTTATTGTCTCTACCTAACTCTTCATACTTATATTGTCTCTACCCAACTCTTCATACTTTTATTCTCTCTACCCAACTCTTCATACTTTTATTGTCTCTACCCAACTCTTCATACTTTTATTGTCTCTACTCAACTCTTCATACTTTTATTGTCCCTACCGAACTCTTCATACTTTTATTGTCTCTATTCAACTCTTCATACTTTTATTGTCTCTACCCAACTCTTCATACTTTTATTCTCTCTACCTAACTCTTCATACTTTTATTGTCTCTACCCAACTCTTCATACTTTTATTGTCTCTACCGAACTCTTCATACTTTTATAGTCTCTACCTAACTCGTCATACTTTTATTGTCTCTACCCAACTCTTCATACTTTTATTGTCTCTACTTTACTCTTCATACTTTTATTGTCTCTACCCAACTCTTCATACTATTATTGTCTCTAACCAACTCTTCATACTTTTATTCTCTCTACCTAACTCTTCATACTTGTATTGTCTCTACCCAACTCTTCATACTTTTATTGTCTCTACCTAACTCTTCATACTTTTATTGTCTCTACCCAACTCTTCATACTTATATTGTCTCTACCCAACTCTTCATATTTTATAGTCTCTACCTAACTCGTCATACTTTTATTGTCTCTACTTTACTCTTCATACTTTTATTGTCTCTACCCAACTCTTCATACTTTTATTGTCTCTACCCAACTCTTCATACTTTTATTCTCTCTACCTAACTCTTCATACTTGTATTGTCTCTACCCAACTCTTCATACTTTTATTGTCTCTACCCAACTCTTCATACTTTTATTGTCTCTACCCAACTCTTCATACTTTTATTGTCTCTACCCAACTCTTCATACTTTAATAGTCTCTACCTAACTCGTCATACTTTTATTGTCTCTACCCAACTCTTCATACTTTTATTGTCTCTACCCAACTCTTCATACTTTTATTGTCTCTACCCAACTCTTCATACTTTTATTGTCTCTACCTAACTCTTCATACTTTTATTGTCTCTACCCAACTCTTCATACTTTTATTCTCTCTACCCAACTCTTCATACTTTTATTGTCTCTACCCAACTCTTCATACTTTTATTGTCTCTACCCGACTCTTTATACTTTTATTGTCTCTACCCAACTCTTCATACTTTTATAGTCTCTACCTAACTCGTCATACTTTTATTGTCTCTACCCAACTCTTCATACTTTTATTGTCTCTACCCAACTCTTCATACTTTTATTGTCTCTACCCAACTCTTCATACTTTTATTGTCTCTACCTAACTCTTCATACTTTTATTATCCCTACCCAACTCTTCATACTTTTATTGTCTCTACGCAACTCTTCATACTTTTATTGTCTCTACCTAACTCTTCATACTTTTATTGTCTCTATCCAACTCTTCATACTTTTATTGTCTCTACCCAACTCTTCATACTTTTATTGTCTCTACCCAACTCTTCATACTTTTATTGTCTCTACCCAACTCTTCATACCTTTATTCTCTCTACCTAACTCTTCATACTTTTATTGTCTCTACACAACTCTTCATACTTTTATTGTCTCTACCCAACTCTTCATACTTTTATAGTCTCTACCTAACTCGTCATACTTTTATTGTCTCTACCCAACTCTTCATACTTTTATTGTCTCTACCCAACTCTTCATACTTTTATTGTCTCTACCCAACTCTTCATACTTTTATTGTCTCTACCCAACACTTCATACTTTTATTATCTCTACCCAACTCTTCATACTTTTATATTCTCTACCTAACTCTTCATACTTTTATTGTCTCTACCCAACTCTTCACACTTTTATTGTCTCTACCCAACTCTTTATACTTTTATTGTCTCTACCTAACTCTTCATACTTTTATTGTCTCTACCCAACTCTTCATACCTTTATTATCTCTACCTAACTCTTCATACATGTATTGTCTCTACCCAACTCTTCATACTTTTATTGTCTCTACCCAACTCTTCATACTTTTATTGTCTCTACCCAACTCTTCATACTTTTATTGTCTCTACCTAACTCTTCATACTTGTATTGTCTCTACCCAACTCTTCATACTTTTATTGTCCGTACCTAATTCTTCATACTTTTATTGTCTATACCCATCTCTTCATACATTTATTGTCTCTACCCAACTCTTCATACACTTATTGTCCCTACCGAACTCTTCATACTTTTATTGTCTCTACCTAGCTCTTCATACTTTTACTGTGTCTACCCAATTCTTCATACTTTTATTGTCTCTACCCAACTCTTCATACTTTTATTGTCTCTACCTAACTCTTCATACTTTTATTCTCTCTACCCAACTCTTCATACTTTTATTGTCTCTACCCAACTCTTCATATTTTTATTGTCTCTACCCAACTCTTCATACTTTTATTGTCTCTACCCAACTCTTCATACTTTTATTGTCTCTACCTAACTCTTCATACTTTTATTGTCTCTACCCAACTCTTCATACTTTTATTGTCTCTACCCAACTCTTCATACTTTTATTGTCTCTACCCAACTCTTCATACTTTTATTGTCTCTACCCAACTCTTCATACTTTTATAGTCTCTACCTAACTCGTCATACTTTTATTGTCTCTACCCAACTCTTCATACTTTTATTGTCTCTACCCAACTCTTCATACTTTTATTGTCTCTACCTAACTCTTCATACTTTTATTGTCTCTACCTAACTCTTCATACATTTATTGTCTCTACCCAACTCTTCATACTTTTATTGTCTCTACCCAACTCTTCATACTTTTATTGTCTCTACCCAACTCTTCATACTTTTATTGTCTCTACCCAACTCTTCATACTTTTATTGTCTCTACCTAACTCGTCATACTTTTATTGTCTCTACCCAACTCTTCATACTTTTATTGTCTCTACCCAACTCATCATACTTTTATTGTCTCTACCCAACTCTTCATACTTTTATTGTCTCTACCTAACTCTTCATACTTTTATTGTCTCTACCCAACTCTTCATACTTTTATTGTCTCTACCCAACTCTTCATACTTTTATTGTCTCTACCCGACTCTTCATACTTTTATTGTCTCTACCCGACTCTTCATACTTTTATAGTCTCTACCCAACTCTTCATACTTTTATTGTCTCTACCTAACTCTTAATACTTTTATTGTCTCTACCCAACTCTTCATACTTTTATTCTCTCTACCCGACTCTTCATACTTTTATAGTCTCTACCCAACTCTTCATACTTTTATTGTCTCTACCTAACTCTTCATACTTTTATTGTCTCTACCCAACTCTTCATACTTTTATTCTCTCTACCCGACTCTTCATACTTTTATTGTCTCTACCCAACTCTTCATACTTTTATTGTCTCTACCCAACTCTTCATACTTTTATTATCCCTACCCAACTCTTCATACTTTTATTGTCTCAACGCAACTCTTCATACTTTTATTGTCTCTACCTAACTCTTCATACTTTTATTGTCTCTACCCAACTCTTCATACTTTTATTGACTCTACCCAACTCTTCATACTGTTATTGTCTCTACCCAACTCTTCATACTTTTATTGTCTCTACCCAACTCTTCATACTTTTATTGTCTCTACCCAACTCTTCATACCTTTATACTCTCTACCTAACTCTTCATACTTTTATTGTCTCTACCCAACTCTTCATACTTTTATTATCTCTACCTAACTCTGCATACTTTTATTGTCTTTACCCAACTCTTCATACTTTTATTGTCTCTACCCAACTCTTCATACTTTTATTGTCTCTACGCAACTCTTCATACTTTTATTGTCTCTACCTAACTCTTCATACTTTTATTGTCTCTACCTAACTCTTCATACTTTTATTGTCTCTACCCAACTCTTCATACTTTTATTGTCTCTACCCAACTCTTCATACTTTTATTGTCCGTACCTAACTCTTCATACTTTTATTGTCTTTACCCAACTCTTCATACTTTTATTGTCTCTACCCAACTCTTCATACCTTTATTATCTCTACCTAACTCTTCATACTTGTATTGTCTCTACCCAACTCTTCATACTTTTATTGTCTCTACCTAACTCTTCATACTTTTATTGTCTCTACTCAAATCTTCATACTTTTATTGTCCGTACCTAATTCTTCATACTTGTATTGTCTCTACCCATCTCTTCATACTTTTATTGTCTCTACCCAACTCTTCATACTTTTATTGTCCGTACCTAATTCTTCATACTTTTATTGTCTCAACCCAACTCTTCATACTTTTATTGTCTCTACCCAACTCTTCATACTTTTATTGTCTCTACTCAACTCTTCATACTTTTATTGTCTCTAACCAACTCTTCATACTTTTATTGTCTCTACCCAACTCTTCATACTTTTATTGTCTCTACCCAACTCTTCATACTTTTATTGTCTCTACCCAACTGTTCATACTTTTATTATCTCTACCCAACTCTTCATACTTTTATAGTCCCTACCTAACTCTTCATACTTTTATTGTCTCTACCCAACTCTTCATACTTTTATTCTCTCTACCTAACTCTTCATACTTTTATTGTCTCTACCCAACTCTTCATACTTTTATTGTCTCTACCCAACTCTTCATACTTTTATAGTCTCTATATAACTCGTCATACTTTTATTGTCCCTACCCAACTCTTCATACTTTTATTGTCTCTACATAACTCTTCATACTTTTATTGTCCCTACCCAACTCTTCATACTTTTATTGTCTCTACCCAACTCTTCACACTTTTAATGTCTCTACCTAACTCTTCATACATTTATTGTCTCTACCCAACTCTTCATACTTTTATTGTCTCTACTCAACTCTTCATACATTTATTGTCTCTACCCAACTCTTCATACTTTTATTGTCTCTACCCAACTCTTCATAGTTTTATTGTCTCTACCTAATTCTTCATACTTTTAGTGTCTCTACCCAACTCTTCATACTTTTATTGTCTCTACCTAACTCTTCATACTTTTATTGTCTCTACCCAACTCTTCATACTTTTATTGTCCCTACCCAACTCTTCATACTTTTATTGTCTCTACCCAACTCTTCATACCTTTATTATCTCTACCTAACTCTTCATACATTTATTGTCTCTACCCAACTCTTCATATTTTATTGTCCCTACCTAACTCTTCATACTTTTATTGTCTCTACCCAACTCTTCATACTTTTATTGTCCGTACCTAATTCTTCATACTTTTATTGTCTCTACCCAACTCTTCATACTTTTATTGTCTCTACCCAACTCTTCATACTTTTATTGTCTCTACCTAACTCTTCATACTTTTATTGTCTCCACCTAACTCTTCATGCTTTTATTGTCTCCACCTAACTCTTCATACTTTTATTTTCTCTACACAACTCTTCATACTTTTATTGTCTCTACCCAACTCTTCATACTTTTATTGTCTCTACCAAACTCTTCATACGTTTATTGTCTCTACCCAACTCTTCATACTTTTATTGTCTCTACCCAACTCTTCATACTTTTATTGTCTCTACCCAACTCTTCATAATTTTATTGTCCCTACCGAACTCTTCATACTTTTATTGTCTCTTCCCAACTCTTCATACTTTTATTGTCTCTACCCACTCTTCATACTTTTATTGTCTCTACCCAACTCTTCATACTTTTATTGTCCGTACATAACTCTTCATACTTTCATTGTCTTTACCCAACTATTCATACTTTTATTGTCTCTACCCAACTCTTCATACTTTTATTGTCTCTACCCAACTCTTCATACATTTATTGTCTTTACCCAACTCTTCATACTTTTATTGTCTCTACCCAACTCTTCATACCTTTATTATCTCTACCTAACTCTTCATACATGTATTGTCTCTACCCAACTCTACATACTTTTATTGTCTCTACCTAACTCTTCATACTTTTATTGTCTCTACCCAACTCTTCATACTTTTATTGTCCGAACTTAATTCTTCATACTTGTATTGTCTCTACCCAACTCTTCATACTTTTATTGTCTCTACCCAACTCTTCATACTTTTATTGTCTCTACCCAACTCTTCATACTTTTATTGTCTCTACTAAACTCTTCATACTTTTATTATCTCTACCCAACACGTCATACTTTTATTGTCTCTACCTAACTCTTCATACTTTTATTGTCACTACCCAGCTCTTCATACTTTTATTGTCCCTACCCAACTCTTCATACTTTTATTGTCTCTACCCAACTCTTCATACTTTTATTGTCTCTACCGAACTCTTCATACTTTATTTGTCCCTACCGAACTCTTCATACTTTTATTGTCTCTATCTAACTCTTCATATTTTTATTGTCTCTACCTAACTCTTCATGCTTTTATTGTCTCCACCTAACTCTTCATACTTTTAATTTCTATACACAACTCTTCATACTTTTATTGTCTCTACCCAACTCTTCATACTTTTATTGTCTCTACCCAACTCTTCATACTTTTATTGTCTCTACCTAACTCTTCATAATTTTATTGTCCCTACCGAACTCTTCATACTTTTATTGTCTCTTCCCAACTCTTCATACTTTTATTGTCTCTACCCAACTCTTCACACTTTTAATGTCTCTACCTAACTCTTCATACATTTATTGTCTCTACCCAACTCTTCATACTTTTATTGTCTCTACTCAACTCTTCATACATTTATTGTCTCTACCCAACTCTTCATACTTTTATTGTCTCTACCCAACTCTTCATAGTTTTATTGTCTCTACCTAATTCTTCATACTTTTATTGTCTCTACCCAACTCTTCATACTGTTATTGTCTCTACCTAACTCTTCATACTTTTATTTTCTCTACCCAACTCTTCATACTTTTATTGTCCCTATCCAACTCTTCATACTTTTATTGTCTCTACCCAACTCTTCATACCTTTATTATCTCTACCTAACTCTTCATACATTTATTGTCTCTACCCAACTCTTCATATTTTATTGTCACTACCTAACTCTTCATACTTTTATTGTCTCTACCCAACTCTTCATACTTTTATTGTCCGTACCTAATTCTTCATACTTTTATTGTCTCTACCCAACTCTTCATACTTTTATTGTCTCTACCCAACTCTTCATACTTTTATTGTCTCTACCTAACTCTTCATACTTTTATTGTCTCCACCTAACTCTTCATGCTTTTATTGTCTCCACCTAACTCTTCATACTTTTATTTTCTCTACACAACTCTTCATACTTTTATTGTCTCTACCCAACTCTTCATACTTTTATTGTCTCTACCCAACTCTTCATACGTTTATTGTCTCTACCCAACTCTTCATACTTTTATTGTCTCTACCCAACTCTTCATACTTTTATTGTCTCTACCAACTCTTCATAATTTTATTGTCCCTACCGAACTCTTCATACTTTTATTGTCTCTTCCCAACTCTTCATACTTTTATTGTCTCTACCCACTCTTCATACTTTTATTGTCTCTACCCAACTCTTCATACTTTTATTGTCCGTACATAACTCTTCATACTTTCATTGTCTTTACCCAACTATTCATACTTTTATTGTCTCTACCCAACTCTTCATACTTTTATTGTCTCTACCCAACTCTTCATACTTTTATTGTCTTTACCCAACTCTTCATACTTTTATTGTCTCTACCCAATTCTTCATACCTTTATTGTCTCTACCTAACTCTTCATACTTTTATTGTCTCTACCCAACTCTTCATACTTTTATTGTCCGAACTTAATTGTTCATACTTGTATTGTCTCTACCCAACTCTTCATACTTTTATTGTCTCTACCCAACTCTTCATACTTTTATTGTCTCTACCCAACTCTTCATACTTTTATTGTCTCTACTAAACTCTTCATACTTTTATTATCTCTACCCAACACGTCATACTTTTATTGTCTCTACCTAACTCTTCATACTTTTATTGTCACTACCCAGCTCTTCATACTTTTATTGTCCCTACCCAACTCTTCATACTTTTATTGTCTCTACCCAACACTTCATACTTTTATTGTCTCTACCCAACTCTTCATACTTTATTTGTCCCTACCGAACTCTTCATACTTTTATTGTCTCTACCTAACTCTTCATATTTTTATTGTCTCTACCTAACTCTTCATGCTTTTATTGTCTCCACCTAACTCTTCATACTTTTAATTTCTATACACAACTCTTCATACTTTTATTGTCTCTACCCAACTCTTCATACTTTTATTGTCTCTACCCAACTCTTCATACTTTTATTGTCTCTACCTAACTCTTCATAATTTTATTGTCCCTACCGAACTCTTCATACTTTTATTGTCTCTTCCCAACTCTTCATACTTTTATTGTCTCTACCCACTCTTCATACTTTTATTGTCTCTACCCAACTCTTCATACTTTTATTGTCCGTACATAACTCTTCATACTTTCATTGTCTTTACCCAACTCTTCATACTTTTATTGTTTCTACCTAACTCTTGATACTTTTATTGTCTCAACCCAACTCTTCATACTTTTATTGTCTCTACCCAACTCTTCATACTTTTATTGTCTCTACCCAACTCTTCATACTTTTATTGTCCCTACCGAACTCTTCATACTTTTATTGTCTCTTCCCAACTCTTCATACTTTTATTGTCTCTACCCACTCTTCATACTTGTATTGTCTCTACCCAACTCTTCATACTTTTATTGTCCGTACATAACTCTTCATACTTTCATTGTCTTTACCCAACTCTTCATACTTTTATTGTCTCAACCCAACTCTTCATACTTTTATTGTCTCTACCCAACTGTTCATACTTTTATTGTTTCTACCCAACTCTTCATACTTTTATTGTCTCAACCCAACTCTTCATACTTTTATTGTCTCTACCCAACTCTTCATAGTTTTATTGTCTCTACCCAACTCTTCATATCTTTATTGTCCCTACCGAACTCTTCATACTTTTAATTTCTATACACAACTCTTCATACTTTTATTGTCTCTACCCAACTCTTCATACTTTTATTGTCTCTACCCAACTCTTCATACTTTTATTGTCTCTACCTAACTCTTCATAATTTTATTGTCCCTACCGAACTCTTCATACTTTTATTGTCTCTTCCCAACTCTTCATACTTTTATTGTCTCTACCCACTCTTCATACTTTTATTGTCTCTACCCAACTCTTCATACTTTTATTGTCCGTACATAACTCTTCATACTTTCATTGTCTTTACCCAACTATTCATACTTTTATTGTCTCTACCCAACTCTTCATACTTTTATTGTCTCTACCCAACTCTTCATACTTTTATTGTCCGTACCTAACTCTTCATACTTTTATTGTCTTTACCCAACTCTTCATACTTTTATTGTCTCTACCCAACTCTTCATACCTTTATTATCTCTACCTAACTCTTCATACATGTATTGTCTCTACCCAACTCTACATACTTTTATTGTCTCTACCTAACTCTTCATACTTTTATTGTCTCTACCCAACTCTTCATACTTTTATTGTCCGAACTTAATTCTTCATACTTGTATTGTCTCTACCCAACTCTTCATACTTTTATTGTCTCTACCCAACTCTTCATACTTTTATTGTCTCTACCCAACTCTTCATACTATTATTGTCTCTACTAAACTCTTCATACTTTTATTATCTCTACCCAACACGTCATACTTTTATTGTCTCTACCTAACTCTTCATACTTTTATTGTCACTACCCAGCTCTTCATACTTTTATTGTCCCTACCCAACTCTTCATACTTTTATTGTCTCTACCCAACTCTTCATACTTTTATTGTCTCTACCGAACTCTTCATTCTTTTTTTGTCCCTACCGAACTCTTCATACTTTTATTGTCTCTACCTAACTCTTCATACTTTTATTGTCACTACCCAGCTCTTCATACTTTTATTGTCCCTACCCAACTCTTCATACTTTTATTGTCTCTACCCAACTCTTCATACTTTTATTGTCTCTACCCAACTCTTCATACTTTATTTGTCCCTACCGAACTCTTCATACTTTTATTGTCTCTACCTAACTCTTCATATTTTTATTGTCTCTACCTAACTCTTCATGCTTTTATTGTCTCCACCTAACTCTTCATACTTTTAATTTCTATACACAACTCTTCATACTTTTATTGTCTCTACCCAACTCTTCATACTTTTATTGTCTCTACCCAACTCTTCATACTTTTATTGTCTCTACCTAACTCTTCATAATTTTATTGTCCCTACCGAACTCTTCATACTTTTATTGTCTCTTCCCAACTCTTCATACTTTTATTGTCTCTACCCACTCTTCATACTTTTATTGTCTCTACCCAACTCTTCATACTTTTATTGTCCGTACATAACTCTTCATACTTTCATTGTCTTTACCCAACTATTCATACTTTTATTGTCTCTACCCAACTCTTCATACTTTTATTGTCTCTACCCAACTCTTCATACTTTTATTGTCCGTACCTAACTCTTCATACTTTTATTGTCTTTACCCAACTCTTCATACTTTTATTGTCTCTACCCAACTCTTCATACCTTTATTATCTCTACCTAACTCTTCATACATGTATTGTCTCTACCCAACTCTACATACTTTTATTGTCTCTACCTAACTCTTCATACTTTTATTGTCTCTACCCAACTCTTCATACTTTTATTGTCCGAACTTAATTCTTCATACTTGTATTGTCTCTACCCAACTCTTCATACTTTTATTGTCTCTACCCAACTCTTCATACTTTTATTGTCTCTACCCAACTCTTCATACTATTATTGTCTCTACTAAACTCTTCATATTTTTATTATCTCTACCCAACACGTCATACTTTTATTGTCTCTACCTAACTCTTCATACTTTTATTGTCACTACCCAGCTCTTCATACTTTTATTGTCCCTACCCAACTCTTCATACTTTTATTGTCTCTACCCAACTCTTCATACTTTTATTGTCTCTACCGAACTCTTCATACTTTTTTTGTCCCTACCGAACTCTTCATACTTTTATTGTCTCTACCTAACTCTTCATATTTTTATTGTCTCTACCTAACTCTTCATGCTTTTATTGTCTCCACCTAACTCTTCATACTTTTAATTTCTATACACAACTCTTCATACTTTTATTGTCTCTACCCAACTCTTCATACTTTTATTGTCTCTACCCAACTCTTCATACTTTTATTGTCTCAACCCAACTCTTCATACTTTTATTGTCTCTACCCAACTGTTCATACTTTTATTGTTTCTACCTAACTCTTGATACTTTTATTGTCTCAACCCAACTCTTCATACTTTTATTGTCTCTACCCAACTCTTCATACTTTTATTGTCTCTACCCAACTCTTCATACTTTTATTGTCCCTACCGAACTCTTCATACTTTTATTGTCTCTTCCCAACTCTTCATACTTTTATTGTCTCTACCCACTCTTCATACTTGTATTGTCTCTACCCAACTCTTCATACTTTTATTGTCCGTACATAACTCTTCATACTTTCATTGTCTTTACCCAACTCTTCATACTTTTATTGTCTCAACCCAACTCTTCATACTTTTATTGTCTCTACCCAACTGTTCATACTTTTATTGTTTCTACCCAACTCTTCATACTTTTATTGTCTCAACCCAACTCTTCATACTTTTATTGTCTCTACCCAACTCTTCATAGTTTTATTGTCTCTACCCAACTCTTCATATCTTTATTGTCCCTACCGAACTCTTCATACTTTTAATTTCTATACACAACTCTTCATACTTTTATTGTCTCTACCCAACTCTTCATACTTTTATTGTCTCTACCCAACTCTTCATACTTTTATTGTCTCTACCTAACTCTTCATAATTTTATTGTCCCTACCGAACTCTTCATACTTTTATTGTCTCTTCCCAACTCTTCATACTTTTATTGTCTCTACCCACTCTTCATACTTTTATTGTCTCTACCCAACTCTTCATACTTTTATTGTCCGTACATAACTCTTCATACTTTCATTGTCTTTACCCAACTATTCATACTTTTATTGTCTCTACCCAACTCTTCATACTTTTATTGTCTCTACCCAACTCTTCATACTTTTATTGTCCGTACCTAACTCTTCATATTTTTATTGTCTTTACCCAACTCTTCATACTTTTATTGTCTCTACCCAACTCTTCATACCTTTATTATCTCTACCTAACTCTTCATACATGTATTGTCTCTACCCAACTCTACATACTTTTATTGTCTCTACCTAACTCTTCATACTTTTATTGTCTCTACCCAACTCTTCATACTTTTATTGTCCGAACTTAATTCTTCATACTTGTATTGTCTCTACCCAACTCTTCATACTTTTATTGTCTCTACCCAACTCTTCATACTTTTATTGTCTCTACCCAACTCTTCATACTATTATTGTCTCTACTAAACTCTTCATACTTTTATTATCTCTACCCAACACGTCATACTTTTATTGTCTCTACCTAACTCTTCATACTTTTATTGTCACTACCCAGCTCTTCATACTTTTATTGTCCCTACCCAACTCTTCATACTTTTATTGTCTCTACCCAACTCTTCATACTTTTATTGTCTCTACCGAACTCTTCATACTTTTTTTGTCCCTACCGAACTCTTCATACTTTTATTGTCTCTACCTAACTCTTCATATTTTTATTGTCTCTACCTAACTCTTCATGCTTTTATTGTCTCCACCTAACTCTTCATACTTTTAATTTCTATACACAACTCTTCATACTTTTATTGTCTCTACCCAACTCTTCATACTTTTATTGTCTCTACCCAACTCTTCATACTTTTATTGTCTCAACCCAACTCTTCATACTTTTATTGTCTCTACCCAACTGTTCATACTTTTATTGTTTCTACCTAACTCTTGATACTTTTATTGTCTCAACCCAACTCTTCATACTTTTATTGTCTCTACCCAACTCTTCATACTTTTATTGTCTCTACCCAACTCTTCATACTTTTATTGTCCCTACCGAACTCTTCATACTTTTATTGTCTCTTCCCAACTCTTCATACTTTTATTGTCTCTACCCACTCTTCATACTTGTATTGTCTCTACCCAACTCTTCATACTTTTATTGTCCGTACATAACTCTTCATACTTTCATTGTCTTTACCCAACTCTTCATACTTTTATTGTCTCAACCCAACTCTTCATACTTTTATTGTCTCTACCCAACTGTTCATACTTTTATTGTTTCTACCCAACTCTTCATACTTTTATTGTCTCAACCCAACTCTTCATACTTTTATTGTCTCTACCCAACTCTTCATAGTTTTATTGTCTCTACCCAACTCTTCATACTTTTATTGTCCCTACCGAACTCTTCATACTTTTATTGTCTCTTCCCAACTCTTCATACTTTTATTGTCTCTACCCACTCTTCATACTTTTATTGTCCGTACATAACTCTTCATACTTTCATTGTCTTTACCCAACTCTTCATACTTTTATTGTCTCTACCCAACTCTTCATACTTTTATTGTCTCTACTCAACTCTTCATACTTTTATTGTCCGTACCTAACTCTTCATACTTTTATTGTCTTTACCCAACTCTTCATACTTTTATTGTCTCTACCCAACTCTTCATACCTTTATTATCTCTACCTAACTCTTCATACATGTATTGTCTCTACCCAACTCTACATACTTTTATTGTCTCTACCTAACTCTTCATACTTTTATTGTCTCTACCCAACTCTTCATACTTTTATTGTCCGAACGTAATTCTTCATACTTGTATTGTCTCTACCCAACTCTTCATACTTTTATTGTCTCTACCCAACTCTTCATACTTTTATTGTCTCTACTAAACTCTTCATACTTTTATTATCTCTACCCAACACGTCATACTTTTATTGTCTCTACCTAACTCTTCATACTTTTATTGTCCCTACCCAACTCTTCATACTTTTATTGTCTCTACCCAACTCTTCATACTTTTATTGTCTCTACCGAACTCTTCATACTTTTTTTGTCCCTACCGAACTCTTCATACTTTTATTGTCTCTACCTAACTCTTCATATTTTTATTGTCTCTACCTAACTGTTCATGCTTTTATTGTCTCCACCTAACTCTTCATACTTTTAATTTCTATACACAACTCTTCATACTTTTATTGTCTCTACCCAACTCTTCATACTTTTATTGTCTCTACCCAACTCTTCATACTTTTATTGTCTCAACCCAACTCTTCATACTTTTATTGTCTCTACTAAACTCTTCATACTTTTATTATCTCTACCCAACACGTCATACTTTTATTGTCTCTACCTAACTCTTCATACTTTTATTGTCACTACCCAGCTCTTCATACTTTTATTGTCCCTACCCAACTCTTCATACTTTTATTGTCTCTACCCAACTCTTCATACTTTTATTGTCTCTACCGAACTCTTCATACTTTTTTTGTCCCTACCGAACTCTTCATACTTTTATTGTCTCTACCTAACTCTTCATATTTTTATTGTCTCTACCTAACTCTTCATACTTTTATTGTCCCTACCGAACTCTTCATACTTGTATTGTCTCTACCCAACTCTTCATACTTTTATTGTCCGTACATAACTCTTCATACTTTCATTGTCTTTACCCAACTCTTCATACTTTTATTGTCTCAACCCAACTCTTCATACTTTTATTGTCTCTACCCAACTGTTCATACTTTTATTGTTTCTACCCAACTCTTCATACTTTTATTGTCTCAACCCAACTCTTCATACTTTTATTGTCTCTACCCAACTCTTCATAGTTTTATTGTCTCTACCCAACTCTTCATACTTTTATTGTCCCTACCGAACTCTTCATACTTTTATTGTCTCTTCCCAACTCTTCATACTTTTATTGTCTCTACCCACTCTTCATACTTGTATTGTCTCTACCCAACTCTTCATACTTTTATTGTCCGTACATAACTCTTCATACTTTCATTGTCTTTACCCAACTCTTCATACTTTTATTGTCTCTACCCAACTCTTCATACTTTTATTGTCTCTACTCAACTCTTCATACTTTTATTGTCCGTACCTAACTCTTCATACTTTTATTGTCTTTACCCAACTCTTCATACTTTTATTGTCTCTACCCAACTCTTCATACCTTTATTATCTCTACCTAACTCTTCATACATGTATTGTCTCTACCCAACTCTACATACTTTTATTGTCTCTACCTAACTCTTCATACTTTTATTGTCTCTACCCAACTCTTCATACTTTTATTGTCCGAACGTAATTCTTCATACTTGTATTGTCTCTACCCAACTCTTCATACTTTTATTGTCTCTACCCAACTCTTCATACTTTTATTGTCTCTACCCAACTCTTCATACTTTTATTGTCTCTACTAAACTCTTCATACTTTTATTATCTCTACCCAACACGTCATACTTTTATTGTCTCTACCTAACTCTTCATACTTTTATTGTCCCTACCCAACTCTTCATACTTTTATTGTCTCTACCCAACTCTTCATACTTTTATTGTCTCTACCGAACTCTTCATACTTTTTTTGTCCCTACCGAACTCTTCATACTTTTATTGTCTCTACCTAACTCTTCATATTTTTATTGTCTCTACCTAACTGTTCATGCTTTTATTGTCTCCACCTAACTCTTCATACTTTTAATTTCTATACACAACTCTTCATACTTTTATTGTCTCTACCCAACTCTTCATACTTTTATTGTCTCTACCCAACTCTTCATACTTTTATTGTCTCAACCCAACTCTTCATACTTTTATTGTCCCTACCCAACTGTTCATACTTTTATTGTTTCTACCCAACTCTTGATACTTTTATTGTCTCAACCCAACTCTTCATACTTTTATTGTCTCTACCCAACTCTTCATACTTTTATTGTCTCTACCCAACTCTTCATACTTTTATTGTCCCTACCGAACTCTTCATACTTTTATTGTCTCTTCCCAACTCTTCATACTTTTATTGTCTCTACCCACTCTTCATACTTGTATTGTCTCTACCCAACTCTTCATACTTTTATTGTCGGTACATAACTCTTCATACTTTCATTGTCTTTACCCAACTCTTCATACTTTTATTGTCTCTACCCAACTCTTCATACTTTTATTGTCTCTACTCAACTATTCATACTTTTATTGTCCGTACCTAACTCTTCATACTTTTATTGTCTTTACCCAACTCTTC
Organism: Bathymodiolus brooksi; assembly: GCA_963680875.1. NCBI lineage: Eukaryota > Metazoa > Mollusca > Bivalvia > Mytilida > Modiolidae > Bathymodiolus > Bathymodiolus brooksi. The sequence goes on along the minus strand of OY804577.1, from coordinate 13,109,406 downwards.
ATACTTTTATTGTCTCTACCCAACTCTTCATACCTTTATTATCTCTACCTAACTCTTCATACATGTATTGTCTCTACCCAACTCTACATACTTTTATTGTCTCTACCTAACTCTTCATACTTTTATTGTCTCTACCCAACTCTTCATACTTTTATTGTCCGAACTTAATTCTTCATACTTGTATTGTCTCTACCCAACTCTTCATACTTTTATTGTCTCTACCCAACTCTTCATACTTTTATTGTCTCTACCCAACTCTTCATACTTTTATTGTCTCTACTAAACTCTTCATACTTTTATTATCTCTACCCAACACGTCATACTTTTATTGTCTCTACCTAACTCTTCATACTTTTATTGTCACTACCCAGCTCTTCATACTTTTATTGTCCCTACCCAATTCTTCATACTTTTATTGTCTCTACCCAACTCTTCATACTTTTATTGTCTCTACCGAACTCTTCATACTTTTTTTGTCCCTACCGAACACTTCATACTTTTATTGTCTCTACCCAACTCTTCATACTTTTATTGTCTCTACCGAACTCTTCATACTTTTTTTGTCCCTACCCAACTCTTCATATTTTTATTGTCTCTACCTAACTCTTCATGCTTTTATTGTCTCCACCTAACTCTTCATACTTTTAATTTCTATGCACAACTCTTCATACTTTTATTGTCTCTACCCAACTCTTCATACTTTTATTGTCTCTACCCAACTCTTCATACTTTTATTGTCTCAACCCAACTCTTCATACTTTTATTGTCTCTACCCAACTGTTCATACTTTTATTGTTTCTACCTAACTCTTGATACTTTTATTGTCTCAACCCAACTTTTCATACTTTTATTGTCTCTACCCAACTCTTCATACTTTTATTGTCTCTACCCAACTCTTCATACTTTTATTGTCCCTACCGAACTCTTCATACTTTTATTGTCTCTTCCCAACTCTTCATACTTTTATTGTCTCTACCCACTCTTCATACTTGTATTGTCTCTACCCAACTCTTCATACTTTTATTGTCCGTACATAACTCTTCATACTTTCATTGTCTTTACCCAACTCTTCATACTTTTATTGTCTCTACTCAACTCTTCATACTTTTATTGTCCGTACCTAACACTTCATACTTTTATTGTCTTTACCCAACTCTTCATACTTTTATTGTCTCTACCCAACTCTTCATACCTTTATTATCTCTACCTAACTCTTCATACATGTATTGTCTCTACCCAACTCTACATACTTTTATTGTCTCTACCTAACTCTTCATACTTTTATTGTCTCTACCCAACTCTTCATACTTTTATTGTCCGAACTTAATTCTTCATACTTGTATTGTCTCTACCCAACTCTTCATACTTTTATTGTCTCTACCCAACTCTTCATACTTTTATTGTCTCTACCCAACTCTTCATACTTTTATTGTCTCTACTAAACTCTTCATACTTTTATTATCTCTACCCAACACGTCATACTTTTATTGTCTCTACCTAACTCTTCATACTTTTATTGTCACTACCCAGCTCTTCATACTTTTATTGTCCCTACCCAACTCTTCATACTTTTATTGTCTCTACCCAACTCTTCATACTTTTATTGTCTCTACCGAACTCTTCATGTCCCTACCGAACACTTCATACTTTTATTGTCTCTACCCAACTCTTCATACTTTTATTGTCTCTACCGAACTCTTCATACTTTTTTTGTCCCTACCCAACTCTTCATATTTTTATTGTCTCTACCTAACTCTTCATGCTTTTATTGTCTCCACCTAACTCTTCATACTTTTAATTTCTATGCACAACTCTTCATACTTTTATTGTCTCTACCCAACTCTTCATACTTTTATTGTCTCTACCCAACTCTTCATACTTTTATTGTCTCAACCCAACTCTTCATACTTTTATTGTCTCTACCCAACTGTTCATACTTTTATTGTTTCTACCTAACTCTTGATACTTTTATTGTCTCAACCCAACTCTTCATACTTTTATTGTCTCTACCCAACTCTTCATACTTTTATTGTCTCTACCCAACTCTTCATACTTTTATTGTCCCTACCGAACTCTTCATACTTTTATTGTCTCTTCCCAACTCTTCATACTTTTATTGACTCTACCCACTCTTCATACTTGTATTGTCTCTACCCAACTCTTCATACTTTTATTGTCCGTACATAACTCTTCATACTTTCATTGTCTTTACCCAACTCTTCATACTTTTATTGTCTCTACTCAACTCTTCATACTTTTATTGTCCGTACCTAACTCTTCATACTTTTATTGTCTTTACCCAACTCTTCATACTTTTATTGTCTCTACCCAACTCTTCATACCTTTATTATCTCTACCTAACTCTTCATACATGTATTGTCTCTACCCAACTCTACATACTTTTATTGTCTCTACCTAACTCTTCATACTTTTATTGTCTCTACCCAACTCTTCATACTTTTATTGTCCGAACGTAATTCTTCATACTTGTATTGTCTCTACCCAACTCTTCATACTTTTATTGTCTCTACCGAACTCTTCATACTTTTATTGTCTCTACCCAACTCTTCATACTTTTATTGTCTCTACTAAACTCTTCATACTTTTATTATCTCTACCCAACACGTCATACTTTTATTGTCTCTACCTAACTCTTCATACTTTTATTGTCACTACCCAGCTCTTCATACTTTTATTGTCCCTACCCAACTCTTCATACTTTTATTGTCTCTACCCAACTCTTCATACTTTTATTGTCTCTACCGAACTCTTCATACTTTTTTTGTCCCTACCGAACTCTTCATACTTTTATTGTCTCTACCTAATTCTTCATATTTTTATTGTCTCTACCTAACACTTCATGCTTTTATTGTCTCCACCTAACTCTTCATACTTTTAATTTCTATACACAACTCTTCATACTTTTATTGTCTCTACAACAACTCTTCATACTTTTATTGTCTCTACCCAACTCTTCATACTTTTATTGTCTCAACCCAACTCTTCATACTTTTATTGTCTCTACCCAACTGTTCATACTTTTATTGTTTCTACCTAACTCTTGATACTTTTATTGTCTCAACCCAACTCTTCATACTTTTATTGACTCTACCCAACTCTTCATACTTTTATTGTCTTTACTCAACTCTTCATACTTTTATTGTCTCTACCCAACTCTTCATACTTTTATTGTCTCTACCCAACTCTTCATACTTTTATTGTCCCTACCGAATTCTTCATACTTTTATTGTCTCTTCCCAACTCTTCATACTTTTATTGTCTCTACCCAACTCTTCATACTTTTATTGTGTCTACCCAACTCTTCATACTTTTATTATCTCTACTCAAATCTTCATACTTTTATTGTCTCTCTCCAACTCTTCATAATTGTATTGTCCCTACCCAACCCTTCATACTTTTATTGTCTCTACCCAACTCTTCATACTTTTATTGTCCCTACCCAACTCTTCACACTTTTATTGTCTCTACCTAACTCCTCATACTTTTAATGTCTCTACATAACTCTTCATACTTTTATTGTCCCTACATAACTCTTCATACTTTTATTGTCTCTACATAACTCTTCATACTTTTATTGTCCCTACCCAACTCTTCATACTTTTATTGTCTCTACCTAACTCTTCACACTTTTAATGTCTCTACATAACTCTTCATACTTTTAATGTCCCTACCTAACTCTTCATACTTTTATTGTCCCTACCCAACTCTCCATACTTTTATTGTCTCTACCCAACTCTTCGTACTTTTATTGTCTCTACCCAACTCTTCATACTTTTATTGTCCCTACCCAACTCTTCATACCTTTATTATCTCTATCTAACTCTTCATACATTTATTGTCTCTACCCAACTCTTCATACCTTTATTATCTCTACCTAACTCTTCATACATTTATTGTCTCTACCCAACTCTTCATACTTTTATTGTCTCTATTCAACTCTTCATACTTTTATTGTCTCTACCTAACTCTTCATACTTTTATTGTCCCTACCCAAATCTTCATACTTTTATTGTCTCTACATAACTCTTCATACTTTTATTGTCCCTACCCAACTCTTCATACTTTTATTGTCTCTACACAACTCTTCACACTTTTAATGTCTCTACCCAACTCTTCATACATTTATTGTCTCTACCCAACTCTTCATACTTTTATTGTCTCTACTCAACTCTTCATACTTTTATTGTCTCTACCCAACTCTTCATACTTTTATTGTCTCTACCCAACTCTTCATACTTTTATTGTCTCTACCTAATTCTTCATACTTGTATTGTCTCTACCCAACTCTTCATACTTTTATTGTCTCTACCTAACTCTTCATACTTTTATTGTCCCTACCCAACTCTTCATACTTTTATTGTCTCTACCCAACTCTTCATACTTTTATTGTCCCTACCCAACTCTTCATACTTTTATTGTCTCTACCCAACTCTTCATACCTTTATTATCTCTACCTAACTCTTCATACATTTATTGTCTCTACCCAACTCTTCATATTTTATTGTCCCTACCTAACTCTTCATACTTTTATTGTCTCTACCCAACTCTTCATACTTTTATTGTCCGTACCTAATTCTTCATACTTGTATTGTCTCTACCCAACTCTTCATACTTTTATTGTCTCTACCCAACTCTTCATACTTTTATTGTCTCTACCTAACTCTTCATACTTTTATTGTCTCCACCTAACTCTTCATGCTTTTATTGTCTCCACCTAACTCTACATACTTTTATTTTCTCTACACAACTCTTCATTCTTTTATTGTCTCTACCCAACTCTTCATACTTTTATTGTCTCTACCCAACTCTTCATACTTTTATTGTCTCAACCCAACTCTTCATACTTTTATTGTCTCTACCCAACTCTTCATACTTTTATTGTTTCTACCTAACTCTTGATACTTTTATTGTCTGAACCCAACTCTTCATACTTTTATTGTCTCTACCCAACTCTTCATACGTTTATTGTCTCTACCCAACTCTTCATACTTTTATTGTCTCTACCCAACTCTTCATACTTTTATTGTCTCTACCCAACTCTTCATACTTTTATTGTCCCTACCGAACTCTTCATACTTTTATTGTCTCTTCCCAACTCTTCATACTTTTATTGTCTCTACCCACTCTTCATACTTTTATTGTCTCTACCCAACTCTTCATACTTTTATTGTCCGTACATAACTCTTCATACTTTCATTGTCTTTACCCAACTCTTCATACTTTTATTGTCTCTACCCAACTCTTCATACTTTTATTGTCTCTACCCAACTCTTCATACTTTTATTGTCCGTACCTAACTATTCATACTTTTATTGTCTTTACCCAACTCTTCATACTTTTATTGTCTCTACCCAACTCTTCATACCTTTTTTATCTCTACCTAACTCTTCATACATGTATTGTCTCTACCCAACTCTACATACTTTTATTGTCTCTACCTAACTCTTCATACTTTTATTGTCTCTACCCAACTCTTCATACTTTTATTGTCCGAACTTAATTCTTCATACTTGTATTGTCTCTACCCAACTCTTCATACTTTTATTGTCTCTACCCAACTCTTCATACTTTTATTGTCTCTACCCAACTCTTCATACTTTTATTGTCTCTACTAAACTCTTCATACTTTTATTATCTCTACCCAACACGTCATACTTTTATTGTCTCTACCCAACTCTTCATACTTTTATTGTCACTACCCAGCTCTTCATACTTTTATTGGCCCTACCCAACTCTTCATACTTTTATTGTCTCTACCCAACTCTTCATACTTTTATTGTCTCTACCGAACTCTTCATACTTTTTTTGTCCCTACCGAACTCTTCATACTTTTATTGTCTCTACCTAACTCTGCATATTTTTATTGTCTCTACCTAACTCTTCATGCTTTTATTGTCTCCACCTAACTCTTCATACTTTTAATTTCTATACACAACTCTTCATACTTTTATTGTCTCTACCTAACTCTTCATACTTTTATTGTCTTTACCCAACTCTTCATACTTTTATTGTCTCTACCCAACTCTTCATACTTTTATTGTCTCTACCCAACTCTTCATACTTTTATTGTCTCAACCAAACTCTTCATACTTTCATTGTCTCTACCCAACTGTTCATACTTTTATTGTTTCTACCTAACTCTTGATACTTTTATTGTCTCAACCCAACTCTTCATACTTTTATTGTCTCTACCCAACTCTTCATACTTTTATTGTCTTTACCCAACTCTTCATACTTTTATTGTCTCTACCCAACTCTTCATACTTTTATTGTCTCTACCCAACTCTTCATACTTTTATTGTCCCTACCGAACTCTTCATACTTTTATTGTCTCTTCCCAACTCTTCATACTTTTATTGTCTCTACCCACTCTTCATACTTGTATTGTCTCTACCCAACTCTTCATACTTTTATTGTCCGTACATAACTCTTCATACTTTCATTGTCTTTACCCAACTCTTCATACTTTTATTGTCTCTACCCAACTCTTCATACTTTTATTGTCTCTACTCAACTCTTCATACTTTTATTGTCCGTACCTAACTCTTCATACTTTTATTGTCTTTACCCAACTCTTCATACTTTTATTGTCTCTACCCAACTCTTCATACCTTTATTATCGCTACCTAACTCTTCATACATGTATTGTCTCTACCCAACTCTACATACTTTTATTGTCTCTACCTAACTCTTCATACTTTTATTGTCTCTACCCAACTCTTCATACTTTTATTGTCCGAACGTAATTCTTCATACTTGTATTGTCTCTACCCAACTCTTCATACTTTTATTGTCTCTACCCAACTCTTCATACTTTTATTGTCTCTACCCAACTCTTCATACTTTTATTGTCTCTACTAAACTCTTCATACTTTTATTATCTCTACCCAACACGTCATACTTTTATTGTCTCTACCTAACCCTTCATACTTTTATTGTCACTACCCAGCTCTTCATACTTTTATTGTCTCTACCCAACTCTTCATACTTTTATTGTCTCTACCGAACTCTTCATACTTTTTTTGTCCCTACCGAACTCTTCATACTTTTATTGTCTCTACCTAATTCTTCATATTTTTATTGTCTCTACCTAACTCTTCATGCTTTTATTGTCTCCACCTAACTCTTCATACTTTTAATTTCTATTCACAACTCTTCATACTTTTATTGTCTCTACCCAACTCTTCATACTTTTATTGTCTCTACCCAACTCTTCATACTTTTATTGTCTCAACCCAACTCTTCATACTTTTATTGTCTCTACCCAACTGTTCATACTTTTATTGTTTCTACCTAACTCTTGATACTTTTATTGTCTCAACCCACCTCTTCATACTTTTATTGTCTCTACCCAACTCTTCATACTTTTATTGTCTTTACCCAACTCTTAATACTTTTATTGTCTATACCCAACTCTTCATACTTTTATTGTCTCTACCCAACTCTTCATACTTTTATTGTCCCTACCGAATTCTTCATACTTTTATTGTCTCTTCCCAACTCTTCATACTTTTATTGTCTCTACCCAACTCTTCATACTTTTATTGTGTCTACCCAACTCTTCATACTTTTATTATCTCTACTCAAATCTTCATACTTTTATTGTCTCTATCCAACTCTTCATAATTGTATTGTCCCTACCCAACCCTTCATACTTTTATTGTCTCTACCCAACTCTTCATACTTTTATTGTCCCTACCCAACTCTTCACACTTTTATTGTCTCTACCTAACTCTTCATACTTTTAATGTCTCTACATAACTCTTCATACTTTTATTGTCCCTACCCAACTCTTCATACTTTTATTGTCTCTACATAACTCTTCATACTTTTATTGTCCCTACCCAACTCTTCATACTTTTATTGTCTCTACCTAACTCTTCACACTTTTAATGTCTCTACATAACTCTTCATACTTTTATTGTCCCTACCCAACTCTTCATACTTTTATTGTCTCTACCTAACTCTTCATACTTTTAATGTCTCTACATAACTCTTCATACTTTTATTGTCTCTACCCAACTCTTCATACTTTTATTGTCTCTACCCAACTGTTCATACTTTTATTGTTTCTACCTAACTCTTGATACTTTTATTGTCTCAACCCACCTCTTCATACTTTTATTGTCTCTACCCAACTCTTCATACTTTTATTGTCTTTACCCAACTCTTCATACTTTTATTGTCTCTACCCAACTCTTCATACTTTTATTGTCTCTACCCAACTCTTCATACTTTTATTGTCCCTACCGAATTCTTCATACTTTTATTGTCTCTTCCCAACTCTTCATACTTTTATTGTCTCTACCCAACTCTTCATACTTTTATTGTGTCTACCCAACTCTTCATACTTTTATTATCTCTACTCAAATCTTCATACTTTTATTGTCTCTATCCAACTCTTCATAATTGTATTGTCCCTACCCAACCCTTCATACTTTTATTGTCTCTACCCAACTCTTCATACTTTTATTGTCCCTACCCAACTCTTCACACTTTTATTGTCTCTACCTAACTCTTCATACTTTTAATGTCTCTACATAACTCTTCATACTTTTATTGTCCCTACCCAACTCTTCATACTTTTATTGTCTCTACATAACTCTTCATACTTTTATTGTCCCTACCCAACTCTTCATACTTTTATTGTCTCTACCTAACTCTTCACACTTTTAATGTCTCTACATAACTCTTCATACTTTTAATGTCCTTACCTAACTCTTCATACTTTTATTGTCCCTACCCAACTCTTCATACCTTTATTGTCTCTACCCAACTCTTCGTACTTTTATTGTCTCTACCCAACTCTTCATACTTTTATTGTCCCTACCCAACTCTTCATACCTTTATTATCTCTATCTAACTCTTCATACATTTATTGTCTCTACCCAACTCTTCATACTTTTATTGTCTCTATTCAACTCTTCATACTTTTATTGTCTCTACCCAACTCTTCATACTTTTATTGTCTCTACCCAACTCTTCATACTTTTATTGTCTCTACCTAATTCTTCATACTTGTATTGTCTCTACCCAATTCTTCATACTTTTATTGTCTCTACCTAACTCTTCATACTTTTATTGTCCCTACCCAACTCTTCATACTTTTATTGTCTCTACCCAACTCTTCATACTTTTATTGTCCCTACCCAACTCTTCATACTTTTATTGTCTCTACCCAACTCTTCATACTTTTATTGTCTCTACCCAACTCTTCATACTTTTATTGTCTCTACCCAACTCTTCATACTTTTATTGTCCCTACCGAATTCTTCATACTTTTATTGTCTCTTCCCTATTCTTCATACTTTTATTGTCTCTACCCAACTCTTCATACTTTTATTGTCTCTACCCAACTCTTCATACTTTTATTATCTCTACTCAAATCTTCATACTTTTATTGTCTCTATCCAACTCTTCATAATTGTATTGTCCCTACCCAACCCTTCATACTTTTATTGTCCCTACCCAACTCTTCATACTTTTATTGTCTCTACCTAATTCTTCATACTTGTATTGTCTCTACCCAACTCTTCATACTTTTATTGTCTCTACCTAACTCTTCATACTTTTATTGTCCCTACCCAACTCTTCATACTTTTATTGTCTCTACCCAACTCTTCATACTTTTATTGTCCCTACCCAACTCTTCATACTTTTATTGTCTCTACCCAACTCTTCATACTTTTATTGTCTCTACCCAACTCTTCATACTTTTATTGTCCCTACCGAATTCTTCATACTTTTATTGTCTCTTCCCTACTCTTCATACTTTTATTGTCTCTACCCAACTCTTCATACTTTTATTGTCTCTACCCAACTCTTCATACTTTTATTATCTCTACTCAAATCTTCATACTTTTATTGTCTCTATCCAACTCTTCATAATTGTATTGTCCCTACCCAACCCTTCATACTTTTATTGTCCCTACCCAACTCTTCACACTTTTATTGTCTCTACCTAATTCTTCATACTTTTAATGTCTCTACATAACTCTTCATACTTTTATTGTCCCTACCCAACTATTCATACTTTTATTGTCCCTACTCAACTCTTCATACATTTATTGTCTCTACCCAACTCTTCGTACTTTTATTGTCTCTACCCAACTCTTCATACCTTTATTGTCCCTACCCAACTCTTCATACTTTTATTGTCCCTAACTAACTCTTCATACTTTTATTGTCCCTACCCAACTCTTCATACTTTTATTGTCTCTACCTAACTCTTCATACTTTTATTGTCCCTACCCAACTCTTCATACTTTTATTGTCTCTACCCAACTCTTCATACTTTTATTGTCTCAACCCGACTCTTCATACTTTTATTGTCTCTACCCAACTCTTCATACTTTTATTGTCCCTAACTAACTCCTCATGCTTTTAATGTCTCTACATAACTCTTCATACTTTTATTGTCCCTACCCAACTCTTCATACTTTTATTGTCTCTACCTAACTCTTCATACTTTTAATGTCTCTACATAACTCTTCATACTTTTATTGTCCCTACCCAACTCTCCATACTTTTATTGTCCCTACCCAACTCTTCATACTTTTATTGTCTCTACCCAACTCTTCGTACTTTTATTGTCTCTACCCAACTCTTCATACCTTTATTATCTCTACCTAACTCTTCATACATTTATTGTCTCTACCCAACTCTTCATACTTTTATTGTCTCTACTCAACTCTTCATACTTTTATTGTCTCTACCCAACTCTTCATACTTTTATTGTCTCTACCCAACTCTTCATACTTTTATTGTCTCTACCTAATTCTTCATACTTGTATTGTCTCTACCCAACTCTTCATACTTTTATTGTCTCTACCTAACTCTTCATACTTTTATTGTCCCTACCCAACTCTTCATACTTTTATTGTCTCTATTCAACTCTTCATACTTTTATTGTCTCTACCCAACTCTTCATACTTTTATTGTCTCTACCCAACTCTTCATACTTTTATTGTCTCTACCTAATTCTTCATACTTGTATTGTCTCTACCCAACTCTTCATACTTTTATTGTCTCTACCTAACTCTTCATACTTTTATTGTCTCTACCCAACTCTTCATACTTTTATTGTCCCTACCCAACTCTTCATACTTTTATTGTCTCTACCCAACTCTTCATACTTTTATTGTCTCTACCCAACTCTTCATACTTTTATTGTCCCTACCGAATTCTTCATACTTTTATTGTCTCAACCCGACTCTTCATACTTTTATTGTCTCTACCCAACTCTTCATACTTTTATTGTCCCTAACTAACTCTTCATGCTTTTAATGTCTCTACATAACTCTTCATACTTTTATTGTCCCTACCCAACTCTTCATACTTTTATTGTCTCTACCTAACTCTTCATACTTTTAATGTCTCTACATAACTCTTCATACTTTTATTGTCCCTACCCAACTCTCCATACTTTTATTGTCCCTACCCAACTCTTCATACTTTTATTGTCTCTACCCAACTCTTCGTACTTTTATTGTCTCTACCCAACTCTTCATACCTTTATTATCTCTACCTAACTCTTCATACATTTATTGTCTCTACCCAACTCTTCATACTTTTATTGTCTCTACTCAACTCTTCATACTTTTATTGTCTCTACCCAACTCTTCATACTTTTATTGTCTCTACCCAACTCTTCATACTTTTATTGTCTCTACCTAATTCTTCATACTTTTATTGTCTCTACCTAACTCTTCATACTTTTATTGTCCCTACCCAACTCTTCATACTTTTATTGTCTCTATTCAACTCTTCATACTTTTATTGTCTCTACCCAACTCTTCATACTTTTATTGTCTCTACCCAACTCTTCATACTTTTATTGTCTCTACCTAATTCTTCATACTTGTATTGTCTCTACCCAACTCTTCATACTTTTATTGTCTCTACCTAACTCTTCATACTTTTATTGTCTCTACCCAACTCTTCATACTTTTATTGTCCCTACCCAACTCTTCATACTTTCATTGTCTCTACCCAACTCTTCATACTTTTATTGTCTCTACCCAACTCTTCATACTTTTATTGTCTCTACCCAACTCTTCATACTTTTATTGTCCCTACCGAATTCTTCATACTTTTATTGTCTCTTCCCAACTCTTCATACTTTTATTGTCTCTACCCAACTCTTCATACTTTTATTGTCTCTACCCAACTCTTCATACTTTTATTATCTCTACTCAAATCTTCATACTTTTATTGTCTCTATCCAACTCTTCATAATTGTATTGTCCCTACCCAACCCTTCATACTTTTATTGTCCCTACCCAACTCTTCATACTTTTATTGTCCCTACCCAACTCTTCACACTTTTATTGTCTCTACCTAATTCTTCATACTTTTAATGTCTCTACATAACTCTTCATACTTTTATTGTCCCTACCCAACTATTCATACTTTTATTGTCTCTACATAACTCTTCATACTTTTATTGTCCCTACCCAACTCTTCATACTTTTATTGTCTCTACCCAACTCTTCACACTTTTAATGTCTCTACATAACTCTTCATACTTTTATTGTCCCTACTCAACTCTTCATACATTTATTGTCTCTACCCAACTCTTCATACTTTTATTGTCCCTACCCAACTCTTCATACCTTTATTATCTCTATCTAACTCTTCATACATTTATTGTCTCTACCCAACTCTTCATACCTTTATTATCTCTACCTAACTCTTCATACATTTATTGTCTCTACCCAACTCTTCATACTTTTATTGTCTCTACTCAACTCTTCATACTTTTATTGTCTCTACCCAACTCTTCATACTTTTATTGTCTCTACCCAACTCTTCATACTTTTATTGTCTCTACCTAATTCCTCATACTTGTATTGTCTCTACCCAACTCTTCATACTTTTATTGTCTCTACCCAACTCTTCATACTTTTATTGTCTCAACCCAACTCTTCATACTTTTATTGTCCCTACCCAACTCTTCATACTTTTATTGTCCCTAACTAACTCTTCATACTTTTATTGTCCCTACCCAACTCTTCATACTTTTATTGTCTCTACCTAACTCTTCATACTTTTATTGTCCCTACCCAACTCTTCATACTTTTATTGTCTCTACCCAACTCTTCATACTTTTATTGTCTCAACCCAACTCTTCATACTTTTATTGTCTCTACCCAACTCTTCATACTTTTATTGTCCCTAACTAACTCTTCATGCTTTTAATGTCTCTACATAACTCTTCATACTTTTATTGTCCCTACCCATCTCTTCATACTTTTATTGTCTCTACCTAACTCTTCATACTTTTAATGTCTCTACATAACTCTTCATACTTTTATTGTCCCTACCCAACTCTTCATACTTTTATTGTCTCTACATAACTCTTCATACTTTTATTGTCCCTACCCAACTCTTCATACTTTTATTGTCTCTACCTAACTCTTCACACTTTTAATGTCTCTACATAACTCTTCATACTTTTAATGTCCCTACCTAACTCTTCATACTTTTATTGTCCCTACCCAACTCTTCATACCTTTATTGTCTCTACCCAACTCTTCGTACTTTTATTGTCTCTACCCAACTCTTCATACTTTTATTGTCCCTACCCAACTCTTCATACCTTTATTATCTCTATCTAACTCTTCATACATTTATTGTCTCTACCCAACTCTTCATACTTTTATTGTCTCTATTCAACTCTTCATACTTTTATTGTCTCTACCCAACTCTTCATACTTTTATTGTCTCTACCCAACTCTTCATACTTTTATTGTCTCTACCTAATTCTTCATACTTGTATTGTCTCTACCCAATTCTTCATACTTTTATTGTCTCTACCTAACTCTTCATACTTTTATTGTCCCTACCCAACTCTTCATACTTTTATTGTCTCTACCCAACTCTTCATACTTTTATTGTCCCTACCCAACTCTTCATACTTTTATTGTCTCTACCCAACTCTTCATACTTTTATTGTCTCTACCCAACTCTTCATACTTTTATTGTCTCTACCCAACTCTTCATACTTTTATTGTCCCTACCGAATTCTTCATACTTTTATTGTCTCTTCCCTATTCTTCATACTTTTATTGTCTCTACCCAACTCTTCATACTTTTATTGTCTCTACCCAACTCTTCATACTTTTATTATCTCTACTCAAATCTTCATACTTTTATTGTCTCTATCCAACTCTTCATAATTGTATTGTCCCTACCCAACCCTTCATACTTTTATTGTCCCTACCCAACTCTTCATACTTTTATTGTCTCTACCTAATTCTTCATACTTGTATTGTCTCTACCCAACTCTTCATACTTTTATTGTCTCTACCTAACTCTTCATACTTTTATTGTCCCTACCCAACTCTTCATACTTTTATTGTCTCTACCCAACTCTTCATACTTTTATTGTCCCTACCCAACTCTTCATACTTTTATTGTCTCTACCCAACTCTTCATACTTTTATTGTCTCTACCCAACTCTTCATACTTTTATTGTCCCTACCGAATTCTTCATACTTTTATTGTCTCTTCCCTACTCTTCATACTTTTATTGTCTCTACCCAACTCTTCATACTTTTATTGTCTCTACCCAACTCTTCATACTTTTATTATCTCTACTCAAATCTTCATACTTTTATTGTCTCTATCCAACTCTTCATAATTGTATTGTCCCTACCCAACCCTTCATACTTTTATTGTCCCTACCCAACTCTTCACACTTTTATTGTCTCTACCTAATTCTTCATACTTTTAATGTCTCTACATAACTCTTCATACTTTTATTGTCCCTACCCAACTATTCATACTTTTATTGTCCCTACTCAACTCTTCATACATTTATTGTCTCTACCCAACTCTTCGTACTTTTATTGTCTCTACCCAACTCTTCATACTTTTATTGTCCCTACCCAACTCTTCATACTTTTATTGTCCCTAACTAACTCTTCATACTTTTATTGTCCCTACCCAACTCTTCATACTTTTATTGTCTCTACCTAACTCTTCATACTTTTATTGTCCCTACCCAACTCTTCATACTTTTATTGTCTCTACCCAACTCTTCATACTTTTATTGTCTCAACCCGACTCTTCATACTTTTATTGTCTCTACCCAACTCTTCATACTTTTATTGTCCCTAACTAACTCCTCATGCTTTTAATGTCTCTACATAACTCTTCATACTTTTATTGTCCCTACCCAACTCTTCATACTTTTATTGTCTCTACCTAACTCTTCATACTTTTAATGTCTCTACATAACTCTTCATACTTTTATTGTCCCTACCCAACTCTCCATACTTTTATTGTCCCTACCCAACTCTTCATACTTTTATTGTCTCTACCCAACTCTTCGTACTTTTATTGTCTCTACCCAACTCTTCATACCTTTATTATCTCTACCTAACTCTTCATACATTTATTGTCTCTACCCAACTCTTCATACTTTTATTGTCTCTACTCAACTCTTCATACTTTTATTGTCTCTACCCAACTCTTCATACTTTTATTGTCTCTACCCAACTCTTCATACTTTTATTGTCTCTACCTAATTCTTCATACTTGTATTGTCTCTACCCAACTCTTCATACTTTTATTGTCTCTACCTAACTCTTCATACTTTTATTGTCCCTACCCAACTCTTCATACTTTTATTGTCTCTATTCAACTCTTCATACTTTTATTGTCTCTACCCAACTCTTCATACTTTTATTGTCTCTACCCAACTCTTCATACTTTTATTGTCTCTACCTAATTCTTCATACTTGTATTGTCTCTACCCAACTCTTCATACTTTTATTGTCTCTACCTAACTCTTCATACTTTTATTGTCTCTACCCAACTCTTCATACTTTTATTGTCCCTACCCAACTCTTCATACTTTTATTGTCTCTACCCAACTCTTCATACTTTTATTGTCTCTACCCAACTCTTCATACTTTTATTGTCCCTACCGAATTCTTCATACTTTTATTGTCTCAACCCGACTCTTCATACTTTTATTGTCTCTACCCAACTCTTCATACTTTTATTGTCCCTAACTAACTCTTCATGCTTTTAATGTCTCTACATAACTCTTCATACTTTTATTGTCCCTACCCAACTCTTCATACTTTTATTGTCTCTACCTAACTCTTCATACTTTTAATGTCTCTACATAACTCTTCATACTTTTATTGTCCCTACCCAACTCTCCATACTTTTATTGTCCCTACCCAACTCTTCATACTTTTATTGTCTCTACCCAACTCTTCGTACTTTTATTGTCTCTACCCAACTCTTCATACCTTTATTATCTCTACCTAACTCTTCATACATTTATTGTCTCTACCCAACTCTTCATACTTTTATTGTCTCTACTCAACTCTTCATACTTTTATTGTCTCTACCCAACTCTTCATACTTTTATTGTCTCTACCCAACTCTTCATACTTTTATTGTCTCTACCTAATTCTTCATACTTTTATTGTCTCTACCTAACTCTTCATACTTTTATTGTCCCTACCCAACTCTTCATACTTTTATTGTCTCTATTCAACTCTTCATACTTTTATTGTCTCTACCCAACTCTTCATACTTTTATTGTCTCTACCCAACTCTTCATACTTTTATTGTCTCTACCTAATTCTTCATACTTGTATTGTCTCTACCCAACTCTTCATACTTTTATTGTCTCTACCTAACTCTTCATACTTTTATTGTCTCTACCCAACTCTTCATACTTTTATTGTCCCTACCCAACTCTTCATACTTTTATTGTCTCTACCCAACTCTTCATACTTTTATTGTCTCTACCCAACTCTTCATACTTTTATTGTCTCTACCCAACTCTTCATACTTTTATTGTCCCTACCGAATTCTTCATACTTTTATTGTCTCTTCCCAACTCTTCATACTTTTATTGTCTCTACCCAACTCTTCATACTTTTATTGTCTCTACCCAACTCTTCATACTTTTATTATCTCTACTCAAATCTTCATACTTTTATTGTCTCTATCCAACTCTTCATAATTGTATTGTCCCTACCCAACCCTTCATACTTTTATTGTCCCTACCCAACTCTTCATACTTTTATTGTCCCTACCCAACTCTTCACACTTTTATTGTCTCTACCTAATTCTTCATACTTTTAATGTCTCTACATAACTCTTCATACTTTTATTGTCCCTACCCAACTATTCATACTTTTATTGTCTCTACATAACTCTTCATACTTTTATTGTCCCTACCCAACTCTTCATACTTTTATTGTCTCTACCCAACTCTTCACACTTTTAATGTCTCTACATAACTCTTCATACTTTTATTGTCCCTACTCAACTCTTCATACATTTATTGTCTCTACCCAACTCTTCGTACTTTTATTGTCTCTACCCAACTCTTCATACTTTTATTGTCCCTACCCAACTCTTCATACCTTTATTATCTCTATCTAACTCTTCATACATTTATTGTCTCTACCCAACTCTTCATACCTTTATTATCTCTACCTAACTCTTCATACATTTATTGTCTCTACCCAACTCTTCATACTTTTATTGTCTCTACTCAACTCTTCATACTTTTATTGTCTCTACCCAACTCTTCATACTTTTATTGTCTCTACCCAACTCTTCATACTTTTATTGTCTCTACCTAATTCCTCATACTTGTATTGTCTCTACCCAACTCTTCATACTTTTATTGTCTCTACCCAACTCTTCATACTTTTATTGTCTCAACCCAACTCTTCATACTTTTATTGTCCCTACCCAACTCTTCATACTTTTATTGTCCCTAACTAACTCTTCATACTTTTATTGTCCCTACCCAACTCTTCATACTTTTATTGTCTCTACCTAACTCTTCATACTTTTATTGTCCCTACCCAACTCTTCATACTTTTATTGTCTCTACCCAACTCTTCATACTTTTATTGTCTCAACCCAACTCTTCATACTTTTATTGTCTCTACCCAACTCTTCATACTTTTATTGTCCCTAACTAACTCTTCATGCTTTTAATGTCTCTACATAACTCTTCATACTTTTATTGTCCCTACCCATCTCTTCATACTTTTATTGTCTCTACCTAACTCTTCATACTTTTAATGTCTCTACATAACTCTTCATACTTTTATTGTCCCTACCCAACTCTTCATACTTTTATTGTCCCTACCCAACTCTTCATACTTTTATTGTCTCTACCCAACTCTTCGTACTTTTATTTTCTCTACCCAACTCGTCATACCTTTATTATCTCTATCTAACTCTTCATACTTTTATTGTCTCTACCCAACTCTTCATACTTTTATTGTCTCTACCCAACTCTTCATACTTTTATTGTCTCTACCTAATTCTTCATACTTGTATTGTCTCTACCCAACTCTTCATACTTTTATTGTCTCTACCTAACTCTTCATACTTTTATTGTCTCTACCCAACTCTTCATACTTTTATTGTCCCTACCCAACTCTTCATACTTTTATTGTCTCTACCCAACTCTTCATACTTTTATTGTCTCTACCCAACTCTTCATACTTTTATTGTCCCTACCGAATTCTTCATACTTTTATTGTCTCAACCCGACTCTTCATACTTTTATTGTCTCTACCCAACTCTTCATACTTTTATTGTCCCTAACTAACTCTTCATGCTTTTAATGTCTCTACATAACTCTTCATACTTTTATTGTCCCTACCCAACTCTTCATACTTTTATTGTCTCTACCTAACTCTTCATACTTTTAATGTCTCTACATAACTCTTCATACTTTTATTGTCCCTACCCAACTCTCCATACTTTTATTGTCCCTACCCAACTCTTCATACTTTTATTGTCTCTACCCAACTCTTCGTACTTTTATTGTCTCTACCCAACTCTTCATACCTTTATTATCTCTACCTAACTCTTCATACATTTATTGTCTCTACCCAACTCTTCATACTTTTATTGTCTCTACTCAACTCTTCATACTTTTATTGTCTCTACCCAACTCTTCATACTTTTATTGTCTCTACCCAACTCTTCATACTTTTATTGTCTCTACCTAATTCTTCATACTTTTATTGTCTCTATCTAACTCTTCATACTTTTATTGTCCCTACCCAACTCTTCATACTTTTATTGTCTCTATTCAACTCTTCATACTTTTATTGTCTCTACCCAACTCTTCATACTTTTATTGTCTCTACCCAACTCTTCATACTTTTATTGTCTCTACCTAATTCTTCATACTTGTATTGTCTCTACCCAACTCTTCATACTTTTATTGTCTCTACCTAACTCTTCATACTTTTATTGTCTCTACCCAACTCTTCATACTTTTATTGTCCCTACCCAACTCTTCATACTTTTATTGTCTCTACCCAACTCTTCATACTTTTATTGTCTCTACCCAACTCTTCATACTTTTATTGTCTCTACCCAACTCTTCATACTTTTATTGTCCCTACCGAATTCTTCATACTTTTATTGTCTCTTCCCAACTCTTCATACTTTTATTGTCTCTACCCAACTCTTCATACTTTTATTGTCTCTACCCAACTCTTCATACTTTTATTATCTCTACTCAAATCTTCATACTTTTATTGTCTCTATCCAACTCTTCATAATTATATTGTCCCTACCCAACCCTTCATACTTTTATTGTCCCTACCCAACTCTTCATACTTTTATTGTCCCTACCCAACTCTTCACACTTTTATTGTCTCTACCTAATTCTTCATACTTTTAATGTCTCTACATAACTCTTCATACTTTTATTGTCCCTACCCAACTATTCATACTTTTATTGTCTCTACATAACTCTTCATACTTTTATTGTCCCTACCCAACTCTTCATACTTTTATTGTCTCTACCCAACTCTTCACACTTTTAATGTCTCTACATAACTCTTCATACTTTTATTGTCCCTACTCAACTCTTCATACATTTATTGTCTCTACCCAACTCTTCGTACTTTTATTGTCTCTACCCAACTCTTCATACTTTTATTGTCCCTACCCAACTCTTCATACCTTTATTATCTCTATCTAACTCTTCATACATTTATTGTCTCTACCCAACTCTTCATACCTTTATTATCTCTACCTAACTCTTCATACATTTATTGTCTCTACCCAACTCTTCATACTTTTATTGTCTCTACTCAACTCTTCATACTTTTATTGTCTCTACCCAACTCTTCATACTTTTATTGTCTCTACCCAACTCTTCATACTTTTATTGTCTCTACCTAATTCTTCATACTTGTATTGTCTCTACCCAACTCTTCATACTTTTATTGTCTCTACCCAACTCTTCATACTTTTATTGTCTCAACCCAACTCTTCATACTTTTATTGTCCCTACCCAACTCTTCATACTTTTATTGTCCCTAACTAACTCTTCATACTTTTATTGTCCCTACCCAACTCTTCATACTTTTATTGTCTCTACCTAACTCTTCATACTTTTATTGTCCCTACCCAACTCTTCATACTTTTATTGTCTCTACCCAACTCTTCATACTTTTATTGTCTCAACCCAACTCTTCATACTTTTATTGTCTCTACCCAACTCTTCATACTTTTATTGTCCCTAACTAACTCTTCATGCTTTTAATGTCTCTACATAACTCTTCATACTTTTATTGTCCCTACCCATCTCTTCATACTTTTATTGTCTCTACCTAACTCTTCATACTTTTAATGTCTCTACATAACTCTTCATACTTTTATTGTCCCTACCCAACTCTTCATACTTTTATTGTCCCTACCCAACTCTTCATACTTTTATTGTCTCTACCCAACTCTTCGTACTTTTATTTTCTCTACCCAACTCGTCATACCTTTATTATCTCTATCTAACTCTTCATACTTTTATTGTCTCTACCCAACTCTTCATACCTTTATTATCTCTACCTAACTCTTCATACATTTATTGTCTCTACCCAACTCTTTATACTTTTATTGTCTCTACTCAACTCTTCATACTTTTATTATCTCTACCTAACTCTTCATACTTTTATTGTCTCTACTCAACTCTTCATACTTTTATTATCTCTACCTAACTCTTCATACTTTTATTGTCTCTACCCAACTCTTCATACCTTTATTATCTCTACCTAACTCTTCATACTTTTATTGTCTCTACTCAACTCTTAATACTTTTATTGTCTCTACCCAACTCTTCATACTTTTATTGTCTCTACCCAACTCTTCATACTTTTATTGTCTCTACCTAATTCTTCATACTTGTATTGTCTCTACCCAACTCTTCATACTTTTATTGTCTCTACCCAACTCTTCATACTTTTATTGTCTCTACCCAACTCTTCATACTTTTATTGTCTCTACCTAATTCTTCATACTTGTATTGTCTCTACCCAACTCTTCATACTTTTATTGTCTCTACCTAACTCTTCATACTTTTATTGTCCCTACCCAACTCTTCATACTTTTATTGTCCCTAACTAACTCTTCATACTTTTATTGTCTCTACCCAACTCTTCATACTTTTATTGTCTCTACCCAACTCTTCATACTTTTATTATCTCTACTCAAATCTTCATACTTTTATTGTCTCTATCCAACTCTTCATAATTGTATTGTCCCTACCCAACCCTTCAAACTTTTATTGTCCCTACCCAACTCTTCATACTTTTATTGTCCCTACCCAACTCTTCACACTTTTATTGTCTCTACCTAATTCTTCATACTTTTAATGTCTCTACATAACTCTTCATACTTTTATTGTCCCTACCCAACTATTCATACTTTTATTGTCTCTACATAACTCTTCATACTTTTATTGTCCCTACCCAACTCTTCATACTTTTATTGTCTCTACCCAACTCTTCACACTTTTAATGTCTCTACATAACTCTTCATACTTTTATTGTCCCTACTCAACTCTTCATACATTTATTGTCTCTACCCAACTCTTCGTACTTTTATTGTCTCTACCCAACTCTTCATACTTTTATTGTCGCTACCCAACTCTTCATACCTTTATTATCTCTATCTAACTCTTCATACATTTATTGTCTCTACCCAACTCTTCATACCTTTATTATCTCTACCTAACTCTTCATACATTTATTGTCTCTACCCAACTCTTCATACTTTTATTGTCTCTACTCAACTCTTCATACTTTTATTGTCTCTACCCAACTCTTCATACTTTTATTGTCTCTACCCAACTCTTCATACTTTTATTGTCTCTACCTAATTCTTCATACTTGTATTGTCTCTACCCAACTCTTCATACTTTTATTGTCTCTACCCAACTCTTCATACTTTTATTGTCTCAACCCAACTCTTCATACTTTTATTGTCCCTACCCAACTCTTCATACTTTTATTGTCCCTAACTAACTCTTCATACTTTTATTGTCCCTACCCAACTCTTCATACTTTTATTGTCTCTACCTAACTCTTCATACTTTTATTGTCCCTACCCAACTCTTCATACTTTTATTGTCTCTACCCAACTCTTCATACTTTTATTGTCTCAACCCAACTCTTCATACTTTTATTGTCTCTACCCAACTCTTCATACTTTTATTGTCCCTAACTAACTCTTCATGCTTTTAATGTCTCTACATAACTCTTCATACTTTTATTGTCCCTACCCAACTCTTCATACTTTTATTGTCTCTACCTAACTCTTCATACTTTTAATGTCTCTACATAACTCTTCATACTTTTATTGTCCCTACCCAACTCTTCATACTTTTATTGTCCCTACCCAACTCTTCATACTTTTATTGTCTCTACCCAACTCTTCGTACTTTTATTTTCTCTACCCAACTCGTCATACCTTTATTATCTCTATCTAACTCTTCATACTTTTATTGTCTCTACCCAACTCTTCATACCTTTATTATCTCTACCTAACTCTTCATACATTTATTGTCTCTACCCATCTCTTTATACTTTTATTGTCTCTACTCAACTCTTCATACTTTTATTATCTCTACCTAACTCTTCATACTTTTATTGTCTCTACTCAACTCTTCATACTTTTATTATCTCTACCTAACTCTTCATACTTTTATTGTCTCTACCCAACTCTTCATACCTTTATTATCTCTACCTAACTCTTCATACTTTTATTGTCTCTACTCAACTCTTCATACTTTTATTGTCTCTACCCAACTCTTCATACTTTTATTGTCTCTACCCAACTCTTCATACTTTTATTGTCTCTACCTAATTCTTCATACTTGTATTGTCTCTACCCAACTCTTCATACTTTTATTGTCTCTACCTAACTCTTCATACTTTTATTGTCCCTACCCAACTCTTCATACTTTTATTGTCCCTAACTAACTCTTCATGCTTTTATTGTCCCTACCCAACTCTTCATACTTTTATTGTCTCTACCCAACTCTTCATACTTTTATTGCCCCTACCCAACTCTTCATACTTTTATTGTCTCTACCCAACTCTTCATACTTTTATTGTCTCTACCCAACTCTTCATACTTTTATTGTCTCAACTAAACTCTTCATACTTTTATTGTCTCTACCCTACTCGTCATACTTTTATTGTCTCTACCTAACTCTTCATACTTTTATTGTCACTACCCAGCTCTTCATACTTTTATTGTCCCTACCCAACTCTTCATACTTTTATTGTCTCTACCCAACTCTTCATACTTTTATTGTCTCTACCCAACTCTTCATACTTTTATTGTCTCTACCCAACTCTTCATACTTTTATTGTCTCTACCCAACTCTTCATACTTTTATTGTCCGTACCGAATTCTTCATACTTTTATTGTCTCTTCCCAACTCTTCATACTTTTATTATCTCTACCCAACCCTTCATACTTTTATTGTCTCTACCCAACTCTTCATACTTTTGATATCTCTACCCAACTCTTCATAATTGTATTGTCCCTACCCAACCCTTCATACTTTTATTGTCCCTACCCAACTCTTCACACTTTTATTGTCTCTACCTAACTCTTCATACTTTTAATGTCTTTACATAACTCTTCATACTTTTATTGTCTCTACCCAAATCTTCATACCTTTATTATCTCTACCTAACTCTTCATACATTTATTGTCTCTACCCAACTCTTCATACTTTTATTGTCTCTACTCAACTCTTCATACTTTTATTGTCTCTACCCATCTCTTATTACTTTTATTGTCTCTACCCAACTATTCATACTTTTATTGTCTCTATCTAATTCTTCATACTTGTATTGTCTCTACCCAACTCTTCATACTTTTATTGTCTCTACCTAACTCTTCATACTTTTATTATCCCTACCCAACTCTTCATACTTTTATTGTCCCTACCCAACTCTTCATACTTTTATTGTGCCTACCCTACTCTTCATACTTTTATTGTCTCTACCCAACTCTTCATACTTTTATTGTCTCTACCCAACTCTTCATATTTTTATTTTCTCTACCCAACTCTTCATACTTTTATTGTCTCTACCCAACTCTTCATACTTTTATTGTCCCTAACTAACTCTTCATACTTTTATTGTCCCTACCCAACTCTTCATACTTTTATTGTCTCTACCTAACTCTTCATACTTTTATTGTCCCTACCCAACTCTTCATACTTTTATTGTCTCTACCCAACTCTTCATACTTTTATTGTCTCAACCCAACTCTTCATACTTTTATTGTCTCTACCCAACTCTTCATACTTTTATTGTCCCTAACTAACTCTTCATGCTTTTAATGTCTCTACATAACTCTTCATACTTTTATTGTCCCTACCCAACTCTTCATACTTTTATTGTCTCTACCTAACTCTTCATACTTTTAATGTCTCTACATAACTCTTCATACTTTTATTGTCCCTACCCAACTCTTCATACTTTTATTGTCCCTACCCAACTCTTCATACTTTTATTGTCTCTACCCAACTCTTCGTACTTTTATTTTCTCTACCCAACTCGTCATACCTTTATTATCTCTATCTAACTCTTCATACTTTTATTGTCTCTACCCAACTCTTCATACCTTTATTATCTCTACCTAACTCTTCATACATTTATTGTCTCTACCCAACTCTTTATACTTTTATTGTCTCTACTCAACTCTTCATACTTTTATTATCTCTACCTAACTCTTCATACTTTTATTGTCTCTACTCAACTCTTCATACTTTTATTATCTCTACCTAACTCTTCATACTTTTATTGTCTCTACCCAACTCTTCATACCTTTATTATCTCTACCTAACTCTTCATACTTTTATTGTCTCTACTCAACTCTTCATACTTTTATTGTCTCTACCCAACTCTTCATACTTTTATTGTCTCTACCCAACTCTTCATACTTTTATTGTCTCTACCTAATTCTTCATACTTGTATTGTCTCTACCCAACTCTTCATACTTTTATTGTCTCTACCTAACTCTTCATACTTTTATTGTCTCTACCCAACTCTTCATACTTTTATTGTCCCTAACTAACTCTTCATACTTTTATTGTCCCTACCCAACTCTTCATACTTTTATTGTCTCTACCCAACTCTTCATACTTTTATTGCCCCTACCCAACTCTTCATACTTTTATTGTCTCTACCCAACTCTTCATACTTTTATTGTCTCTACCCAACTCTTCATACTTTTATTGTCTCAACTAAACTCTTCATACTTTTATTGTCTCTACCCTACTCGTCATACTTTTATTGTCTCTACCTAACTCTTCATACTTTTATTGTCACTACCCAGCTCTTCATACTTTTATTGTCCCTACCCAACTCTTCATACTTTTATTGTCTCTACCCAACTCTTCATACTTTTATTGTCTCTACCCAACTCTTCATACTTTTATTGTCTCTACCCAACTCTTCATACTTTTATTGTCTCTACCCAACTCTTCATACTTTTATTGTCCGTACCGAATTCTTCATACTTTTATTGTCTCTTCCCAACTCTTCATACTTTTATTATCTCTACCCAACCCTTCATACTTTTATTGTCTCTACCCAACTCTTCATACTTTTGATATCTCTACCCAACTCTTCATAATTGTATTGTCCCTACCCAACCCTTCATACTTTTATTGTCCCTACCCAACTCTTCACACTTTTATTGTCTCTACCTAACTCTTCATACTTTTAATGTCTTTACATAACTCTTCATACTTTTATTGTCTCTACCCAAATCTTCATACCTTTATTATCTCTACCTAACTCTTCATACATTTATTGTCTCTACCCAACTCTTCATACTTTTATTGTCTCTACTCAACTCTTCATACTTTTATTGTCTCTACCCATCTCTTATTACTTTTATTGTCTCTACCCAACTATTCATACTTTTATTGTCTCTATCTAATTCTTCATACTTGTATTGTCTCTACCCAACTCTTCATACTTTTATTGTCTCTACCTAACTCTTCATACTTTTATTATCCCTACCCAACTCTTCATACTTTTATTGTCCCTACCCAACTCTTCATACTTTTATTGTGCCTACCCAACTCTTCATACTTTTATTGTCTCTACCCAACTCTTCATACTTTTATTGTCTCTACCCAACTCTTCATATTTTTATTGTCTCTACCCAACTCTTCATACTTTTATTGTCTCTACCCAACTCTTCATACTTTTATTGTCTCTACCCAACTCTTCATACTTTTATTGTCTCTACCTAACTCTTCATACTTTTATTGTCTCTACCTAACTCTTCATACTTTTATTGTCTCTACCTATCTCTTCATACATTTATTGTCTCTACCTAACTCTTCATACTTTTATTGTCCCTACCCAACTCTTCATACTTGTATTGTCCCTACCCATCTCTTCATACTTTTATTGTCTCTACCCAACTCTTCATACATTTATTGTCTCTACCCAACTCTTCATACTTTTATTGTCTCTACCCAGCTCTTCATACTTTTATTGTCTCTACCCAACTCTTCATACTTTTATTGTCTCTACCCAACTCTTCATACTTTCATTGTCTCCACCCAACTCTTCATACTTTTATTGTCTCTACCCAACTATTCATACTTTTATTGTCTCTACCCAACTCTTCATACTTTTATTGTCTCTACCCAACTCTTCATACTTTTATTGTCTCTACCTAACTCTTCATACTGTTATTGTCTCTACCCAACTCTTCATACTTTTATTGTCTCAACCCAACTCTTCATACTTTTATTGTCTCTACCCATTTCTTCATACTTTTATTGTCTCTACCTAATTCTTCATATTTGTATTGTCTCTACCCAACTCTTTATACTTTTATTGTCTCTACCTAACTCTTCATACTTTTATTGTCCCTACCCAACTCTTCATGCTTTTATTGTCCCTACCCAACTCTTCATACTTTTATTGTTCCTAACTAACTCTTCATACTTTTATTGTCTCTACCCAACTCTTCATATTTTTATTGTCTCTACCCAACTCTTCATACTTTTATTGTCTCTACCCAACTCTTCATACTTTTATTGTCTCTACCCAACTCTTCATACTTTTATTGTCTCTACCTAACTCTTCATACTTTTATTGTCTCTACCTAACTCTTCATACTTTTATTGTCTCTACCTATCTCTTCATACATTTATTGTCTCTACCTAAATCTTCATACTTTTATTGTCCCTACCCAACTCTTCATACTTGTATTGTCCCTACCCATCTCTTCATACTTTTATTGTCTCTACCCAACTCTTCATACATTTATTGTCTCTACCCAACTCTTCATACTTTTATTGTCTCTACCCAGCTCTTCATACTTTTATTGTCTCTACCCAACTCTTCATACTTTTGTTGTCTCTACCCAACTCTTCATACTTTCATTGTCTCCACCCAACTCTTCATACTTTTATTGTCTCTACCCAACTCTTCATACTTTTATTGTCTCTACCCAACTCTTCATACTTTTATTGTCTCTACCCAACTCTTCATACTTTTATTGTCTCTACCTAACTCTTCATACTGTTATTGTCTCTACCCAACTCTTCATACTTTTATTGTCTCAACCCAACTCTTCATACTTTTATTGTCTCTACCCATTTCTTCATACTTTTATTGTCTCTACCTAATTCTTCATACTTGTATTGTCTCTACCCAACTCTTTATACTTTTATTGTCTCTACCTAACTCTTCATACTTTTATTGTCCCTACCCAACTCTTCATGCTTTTATTGTCCCTACCCAACTCTTCATACTTTTATTGTTCCTAACTATCTCTTCATACTTTTATTGTCCCTACCCAACTCTTCATACTTGTATTGTCCCTACCCAACTCTTCATACTTTTATTGTCTCTAGCCAACTCTTCATACCTTTATTGTCTCTACCCAACTCTCCATACTTTTATTGTCCCTACCCAACTCTTCATGCTTTTATTGTCTCTACCCAACTCTTCATACTTTTATTGT
This sequence comes from Bathymodiolus brooksi, assembly GCA_963680875.1. NCBI lineage: Eukaryota > Metazoa > Mollusca > Bivalvia > Mytilida > Modiolidae > Bathymodiolus > Bathymodiolus brooksi. The sequence goes on along the minus strand of OY804577.1, from coordinate 13,081,073 downwards.
CTCTACCCAACTCTTCATACTTTTATTGTCTCTACCTAACTCTTCATACTTTTATTGTCACTACCCAGCTCTTCATACTTTTATTGTCCCTACCCAACTCTTCATACTTTTATTGTCTCTACCCAACTCTTCATACTTTTATTGTCTCTACCCAACTCTTCATACTTTTATTGTCCCTACTCAACTCTTCATACTTTTATTGTCTCTACTCAACTCTTCATACTTTTATTGTCTCTACCTAACTCTTCATACTTTTATTTTCTCTACATAACTCTTCATACTTTTATTGTCTCTACCCAAATCTACATACTTTTATTGTCTCTACCCAACTCTTCATACTTTTATTGTCTCAACCCAACTCTTCATACTTTTATTGTTTCTATCCAACTCTTCATACTTTTATTGTTTCTAACTAACTCTTGATTCTTTTATTGTCTCAACCCAACTCTTCATATTTTTATTGTCTCTACCCAATTCTTCATACTTTTATTGTCTCTACCCAACTCTTCATACTTTTATTGTCTCTACCCAACTCTTCATACTTTTATTGTCCCTACCGATTTCTTCATACTTTTATGGTCTCTTCCCAACTCTTCATACTTTTATTATCTCTACCCAACTCTTCATACTTTTATTGTCTCTACCCAACTCTTCATACTTTTGTTATCTCTACTCAACTCTTCATAATTGTATTGTCCCTACCCAACCCTTCATACTTTTATTGTCCCTACCCAACTCTTCATACTTTTATTGTCCCTACCCAACTCTTCATACTTTTATTGTCCCTACCCAGCTCTTTATACTTTTATTGTCCCTACCCAACTCTTCATACCTTTATTGTCCCTACCCAACTGTTCATACTTTTATTGTCTCTACCCAACTCTTCATACTTTTATTGTCTCTACCTAACTCTTCAAACTTTTATTGTCTCTACCTAACTCTTCATACCTTTATTGTCCCTACCCAACTCTTCATACTTTTATTGTCCCTACCCAACTCTTCATACTTTTATTTTCTCTACCTAACTCTTCATACCTTTATTATCTCTACCTAACTCTTCATACATTTATTGTCTCTACCCAAATCTTCATACCTTTATTATCTCTACCTAACTCTTCATACATTTATTGTCTCTACCCAACTCTTCATACTTTTATTGTCTCTACTCAACTCTTCATACTTTTATTGTCTCTACCCAACTCTTCTTACTTTTATTGTCTCTACCCAACTCTTCATACTTTTATTGTCTCTACCTAATTCTTCATACTTGTATTGTCTCTACCTAATTCTTCATACTTGTATTGTCTCTACCCAACTCTTCATACTTTTATTGTCTCTACCTAACTCTTCATACTTTTATTGTCCCTACCCAACTCTTCATACTTGTATTGTCCCTACCCAACTCTTCATACTTTTATTGTCTCTACCGAACTCTTCATACTTTTATTTGCCCTACCCAACTCTTCATACTTTTATTGTCCCTACCCAACTCTTCATACTTTTATTGTCCCTACCCAACTCTTCATACTTTTATTGTCTCTACCCAACTCTTCATACTTTTATTGTCTCTACCCAACTCTTCATTTTTTTATTGTCTCTACCCAACTCTTCAAACTTTTATTGTCTCTACCTAACTCTTCATACTTTTATTGTCTCTACCCAACTCTTCATACTTTTATTCTCTCTACCTAGCTCTTCATACTTTTATTGTCACTAAGCAACTCTTCATACTTTTATTGTCCCTACCCAACTCTTCATACTTTTATTGTCTCTACCCAACTCTTCATACTTTTATTGTCTCTACCTAACTCTTCATACTTTTATTGTCTCTACCTAACTCTTCATACTTTTATTGTCCCTACCCAACTCTTCATACTTTTATTGTCTCTACCCAACTCTTCATAGTTTTATTGTCTCTACCTAACTCTTCATACTTTTATTGTCTATACCCAACTCTTCATACTTTTATTGTCCGTACCTAATTTTTCATACTTGTATTGTCTCTACCCAACTCCTCATACTTTTATTGTCTCTACCCAACTCTTCTTACTTTTATTGTCTCTACCAAACTCTTCATAGTTTTATTGTCTCTACCTAACTCTTCATACTTTTATTGTCTATACCCAACTCTTCATACTTTTATTGTCCGTACCTAATTTTTCATACTTTCATTGTCTCTACCCAACTCTTCATACTTTTATTGTCTCTACCCAACTCTTCATACTTTTAATGTCTCTACCCAACTCTTCATACTTTTATTGTCTCTACCCAACTCTTCATACTTTTATTGTCTCTACCTAACTCTTCATACTGTTATTGTCTCTACCCAACTCTTCATACTTTTATTGTCTCAACCCAACTCTTCATACTTTTATTGTCTCTACCCAACTATTCATACTTTTATTGTCTCTACCTAACTCTTCATACTTTTATTGTCACTACCTAACTCTTCATACTTTTATTGTCTCTACCTAACTCTTCATACTTTTATTGTCTCTACCTAACTCTTCATACTTTTATTGTCCCTACCCAACTCTTCATACTTGTATTGTCCCTACCCAACTCTTCATACTTTTATTGTCTCTACCGAACTCTTCATACTTTTATTGTCTCTACCCAACTCTTCATACTTTTATTGTCTCTACCCAACTCTTCATACTTTTATTGTCTCTACCCAACTCTTCATACTTTCAATGTCTCTACCCAACTCTTCATACTTTTATTGTCTCTACCCAACTCTTCATACTTTTATTGTCTCTACCCAACTCTTCATACTTTTATTGTCTCTACCCAACTCTTCATACTTTTATTGTCTCTACCCAACTCTTCATACTTTTATTGTCTCTACCCAACTCTTCATACTTTTATTGTCTCTACCCAACTCTTCATACTTTTATTGTCTCTACCTAACTCTTCATACTGTTATTGTCTCTACCCAACTCTTCATACTTTTATTGTCTCAACCCAACTCTTCATACTTTTATTGTCTCTACCCAACTATTCATACTTTTATTGTCTCTACCTAACTCTTTATACTTTTATTGTCTCTACCTAACTCTTCATACTTTTATTGTCTCTACCTAACTCTTCATACTTTTATTGTCTCTACCTAACTCTTCATACTTTTATTGTCCCTACCCAACTCTTCATACTTGTATTGTCCCTACCCAACTCTTCATACTTTTATTGTCTCTACCGAACTCTTCATACTTTTATTGTCTCTACCCAACTCTTCATACTTTTATTGTCTCTACCCAACTCTTCATACTTTTATTGTCTCTACCCAACTCTTCATACTTTCAATGTCTCTACCCAACTCTTCATACTTTTATTGTCTCTACCCAACTCTTCATACTTTTATTGTCTCTACCCAACTCTTCATACTTTTATTGTCTCTACCCAACTCTTCATACTTTTATTGTCTCTACCTAACTCTTCATACTGTTATTGTCTCTACCCAACTCTTCATACTTTTATTGTCTCAACCCAACTCTTCATACTTGTATTGTCTCTACCCAACTCTTCATACTTTTATTGTCTCTACCTAACTCTTCATACTTTTATTGTCTCTACCTAACTCTTCATACTTTTATTGTCTCTACCCAACTGTTCATACTTTTATTCTCTCTACCTAGCTCTTCATACTTTTATTGTCACTACGCAACTCTTCATACTTTTATTGTCCCTACCCAACTCTTCATACTTTTATTGTCTCTACCCAACTCTTCATACTTTTATTGTCTCTACCTAACTCTTCATACTTTTATTGTCTCTACCTAACTCTTCCTACTTTTATTGTCCCTACCCAACTCTTCATACTTTTATTGTCTCTACCCAACTCTTCATAGTTTTATTGTCTCTACCTAACTCTTCATACTTTTATTGTCTATACCCAACTGTTCATACTTTTATTGTCCGTACCTAATTTTTCATACTTGTATTGTCTCTACCCAACTCCTCATACTTTTATTGTCTCTACCCAACTCTTCTTACTTTTATTGTCTCTACCAAACTCTTCATACTTTTATTATCTCTACTCAACTCTTCATACTTTTACTGTCTCTATCCAACTCTTCATAATTGTATTGTCCCTACCCAACTCTTCATACTTTTATTGTCCCTACCCAACTCTTCATACTTTTATTGTCCCTACCCAACTCTCATACTTTTATTATCTCTACCCAACTCTTCATACTTTTATTGTCTCTACCCAACTCTTCATACTTTTATTGTCTCTACCCAACTCTTCATACTTTTATTGTCTCTACCCAACTCTTCATACTTTTATTGTCTCTACCCAACTCTTCTTACTTTTATTGTCTCTACCAAACTCTTCATACCTTTATTATCTCTACTCAACTCTTCATACTTTTATTGTCTCTATCCAACTCTTCATAATTGTATTGTACCTACCCAACTCTTCATACTTTTATTGTCCCTACCCAACTCTTCATACTTTTATTGTCTCTACCTAACTCTTCATACTTTTATTGTCCCTTCCCAACTCTTCATACTTTTATTGTCCCTACCTAACTCTTCATACCTTTATTATCTCTACCTAACTCTTCATACATTTATTGTCTCTACCCAAATCTTCATACCTTTATTATCTCTACCTAACTCTTCATACTTTTAATGTCTCTACATAACTCTTCATACTTTTATTGTCCCTACCCAACTCTTCATACTTTTATTGTCCCTACCCAACTCTTCATACTTTTATTGTCTCTACCTAACTCTTCATACCTTTATTATCTCTACCTAACTCTTCATACATTTATTGTCTCTACCCAAATCTTCATACCTTTATTATCTCTACCTAACTCTTCATACATTTATTGTCTCTACCCAACTCTTCATACTTTTATTGTCTCTACTCAACTCTTCATACTTTTATTGTCTCTACCCAACTCTTCTTACTTTTATTGTCTCTACCCAACTCTTCATACTTTTATTGTCTCTACCTAATTCTTCATACTTGTATTGTCTCTACCCAACTCTTCATACTTTTATTGTCTCTACCTAACTCTTCATACTTTTATTATCCCTACCCAACTCTTCATACTTTTATTGTCCCTACCCAACTCTTCATACTTTTATTGTCCCTACCCAACTCTTCATACTTTTATTGTCTCTACCCAACTCTTCATACTTTTATTGTCTCTACCCAACTCTTCATACTTTTATTGTCTCTACCCAACTCTTCATACTTTTATTGTCTCTACCCAACTCTTCATACTTTTATTGTCTCTACCCAACTCTTCATACTTTTATTGTCTCTACCCAACTCTTCATACTTTCATTGTCTCTACCCAACTCTTCATACTTTTATTGTCTCTACCCAACTCTTCATACTTTTAATGTCTCTACCCAACTCTTCATACTTTTATTGTCTCTACCCAACTCTTCATACTTTTATTGTCTCTACCTAACTCTTCATACTGTTATTGTCTCTACCCAACTCTTCATACTTTTATTGTCTCAACCCAACTCTTCATACTTTTATTGTCTCTACCCAACTATTCATACTTTTATTGTCTCTACCTAACTCTTCATACTTTTATTGTCTCTACCTAACTCTTCATACTTTTATTGTCCCTACCCAACTCTTCATACTTGTATTGTCCCAACCCAACTCTTCATACTTTTATTGTCTCTACCGAACTCTTCATACTTTTATTGTCTCTACCCAACTCTTCATACTTTTATTGTCTCTACCCAACTATTCATACTTTTATTGTCTCTACCCAACTCTTCATACTTTCAATGTCTCTACCCAACTCTTCATACTTTTATTGTCTCTACCCAACTCTTCATACTTTTATTGTCTCTACCCAACTCTTCATACTTTTATTGTCTCTACCCAACTCTTCATACTTTTATTATCTCTACCCAACTCTTCATACTTTTATTGTCTCAACCCAACTCTTCATACTTGTATTGTCTCTACCCAACTCTTCATACTTTTATTGTCTCTACCTAACTCTTCATACTTTTATTGTCTCTACCTAACTCTTCATACTTTTATTGTCTCTACCCAATTCTTCATACTTTTATTTGCCCTACCCAACTCTTCATACTTTTATTGTCCCTACCCAACTCTTCATACTTTTATTGTCCCTACCCAACTCTTCATACTTTTATTGTCTCTACCCAACTCTTCATACTTTTATTGTCTCTACCCAACTCTTCATTTTTTTATTGTCTCTACCCAACTCTTCAAACTTTTATTGTCTCTACCTAACTCTTCATACTTTTATTGTCTCTACCCAACTCTTCATACTTTTATTCTCTCTACCTAGCTCTTCATACTTTTATTGTCACTACGCAACTCTTCATACTTTTATTGTCCCTACCCAACTCTTCATACTTTTATTGTCTCTACCCAACTCTTCATACTTTTATTGTCTCTACCTAACTCTTCATACTTTTATTGTCTCTACCTAACTCTTCCTACTTTTATTGTCCCTACCCAACTCTTCATACTTTTATTGTCTCTACCCAACTCTTCATAGTTTTATTGTCTCTACCTAACTCTTCATACTTTTATTGTCTATACCCAACTCTTCATACTTTTATTGTCCGTACCTAATTTTCCATACTTGTATTGTCTCTACCCAACTCCTCATACTTTTATTGTCTCTACCCAACTCTTCTTACTTTTATTGTCTCTACCAAACTCTTCATACTTTTATTATCTCTACTCAACTCTTCATACTTTTACTGTCTCTATCCAACTCTTCATAATTGTATTGTCCCTACCCAACTCTTCATACTTTTATTGTCCCTACCCAACTCTTCATACTTTTATTGTCCCTACCCAACTCTCATACTTTTATTATCTCTACCCAACTCTTCATACTTTTATTGTCTCTACCCAACTCTTCATACTTTTATTGTCTCTACCCAACTCTTCATACTTTTATTGTCTCTACCCAACTCTTCATACTTTTATTGTCTCTACCCAACTCTTCTTACTTTTATTGTCTCTACCAAACTCTTCATACCTTTATTATCTCTACTCAACTCTTCATACTTTTATTGTCTCTATCCAACTCTTCATAATTGTATTGTCCCTACCCAACTCTTCATACTTTTATTGTCCCTACCCAACTCTTCATACTTTCATTGTCTCTACCTAACTCTTCATACTTTTATTGTCCCTACCCAACTCTTCATACTTTTATTGTCCCTACCTAACTCTTCATACCTTTATTATCTCTACCTAACTCTTCATACTTTTATTGTCACTACGCAACTCTTCATACTTTTATTGTCCCTACCCAACTCTTCATACTTTTATTGTCTCTACCCAACTCTTCATACTTTTATTGTCTCTACCCAACTCTTCATACATGTATTGTCTCAACCCAACTCTTCATACTTTTATTGTCTCTACCTAACTCTTCATACTTTTATTGTCCCTACCCAACTCTTCATACTTTTATTGTCCGTACCTAATTCTTCATACTTGTATTGTCTCTACCCAACTCCTCATACTTTTATTGTCTCTACCCAACTCTTCATACTTTTATTGTCTCTACCCAACTCTTCATACTTTTATTTTCTCTACCCAACTCTTCATACTTTTATTGTCTCTACCCAACTCTTCTTACTTTTATTGTCTCTGCCAAACTCTTAATACTTTTATTATCTCTATCCAACTCTTCATAATTGTATTGTCCCTACCCAACTCTTCATACTTTTATTGTCCCTACCCAACTCTTCATACTTTTATTGTCCCTACCCAACTCTCATACTTTTATTATCTCTACCCAACTCTTCATACTTTTATTGTCTCTACCCAACTCTTCATACTTTTATTGTCTCTACCCAACTCTTCATACTTTTATTGTCTCTACCCAACTCTTCATACTTTTATTGTCTCTACCAAACCCTTCATGTTTTTATTATCTCTACTCAACTCTTCATACTTTTATTGTCTCTATCCAACTCTTCATAATTGTATTGTCCCTACCCAACTCTTCATACTTTTATTGTCCCTACCCAACTCTTCATACTTTTATTGTCCCTACCCAACTCTTCATACTTTTATTGTCCCTACCCAACTCTTCATACTTTTATTGTCCCTACCCAGCTCTTCATACTTTTATTGTCCCTACCCAACTCTTAATACTTTTATTGTCCCTACCAAACTCTTCATACTTTTATTATCTCTACCCAACTCTTCATACTTTTATTGTCTCTACCTAACTCCTCATACATTTATTGTCACTACCCAACTCTTCATACTTTTATTGTCTCTACCCAACTCTTCATACTTTTATTGTCTCTACCTAACTCTTCATATTTTTATTGTCTCTACCCAACTCTTCATAGTTTTATTGTCTCTACCCAACTCTTCATACTTTTATTGTCTCTACCCAACTCTTCATACTTTTATTGTCTCTACCCAACTCTTCATACTTTTATTGTCCCTACCCAACTCTTCATACTTTTATTGTCTCTACCTAACTCTTCATACTTTTATTGTCTCTACCTAACTCTTCATACTTTTATTGTCTCTACCCAACTCTTCATACTTTTATTGTCTCTACCGAACTCTTCATACTTTTATTGTCTCTACCCAACTCTTCATACTTTTATTGTCTCTACCCAACTCTTCATACTTTTATTGTCTCTACCCAACTCTTCATACTTTTATTGTCCCTACCCAACTCTTCATACTTTTATTGTCTCTACCCAACTCTTCATACTTTTATTGTCCCTACCCAACTCTTCATACTTTTATTGTCACTACGCAACTCTTCATACTTTTATTGTCCCTACCCAACTCTTCATACTTTTATTGTCTCTACCTAACTCTTCATACTTTTATTGTCCCTACCCAACTCTTCATACTTTTATTGTCTCTACCCAACTCTTCATACTTTTATTGTCTCTACCTAACTCTTCATACCTTTATTGTCTCTACCCAACTCTTCATACTTTTATTGTCCGTACCTAATTCTTCATACTTGTATTGTCCCTACCCAACTCTTCATACTTTTATTGTCCCTACCCAACTCTCATACTTTTATTATCTCTACCCAACTCTTCATACTTTTATTGTCCCTACCCAACTCTCATACTTTTATTATCTCTACCCAACTCTTCATACTTTTATTGTCTCTACCCAACTCTTCATACTTTTATTGTCTCTACCCAACTCTTCATACTTTTATTGTCTCTACCCAACTCTTCATACTTTTATTGTCTCTACCCAACTCTTCATACTATTATTGTCTCTACCCAACTCTTCATACTTTTATTGTCCCTACCCAACTCTTCATACTTTTATTGTCTCTACCCAACTCTTCATACTTTTATTGTCCCTACCCAACTCTTCATACTTTTATTGTCTCTACCCAACTCTTCATACTTTTATTGTCTCTACCCAACTCTTCATACTTTTATTGTCTCTACCCAACTCTTCATACTTTTATTATCTCTACCCAATTCTTCATACTTTTATTGTCTCTACCTAACTCTTCATACTTTTATTGTCTCTACCCAACTCTTCATACATTTATTGTCTCTACCTAACTCTTCATACTTTTATTTTCTCTACCCAACTCTTCATACTTTTATTGTCTCTACCCAACTCTTCATACTTTTATTGTCTCTACCCAACTCTTCATACTTTTATTTTCTCTACCTAGCTCTTCATACTTTTATTGTCACTACGCAACTCTTAATACTTTTATTGTCCCTACCCAACTCTTCATACTTTTATTGTCTCTACCCAACTCTTCATACATATATTGTCTCTACCTAACTCTTCATACTTTTATTGTCTCTACCTAACTCTTCATACTTTTATTGTCTCTACCCAACTCTTCATACTTTTATTGTCTCTACCTAACTCTTCATACCTTTATTGTCTCTACCCAACTCTTCATACTTTTATTGTCCGTACCTAATTTTTCATACTTGTATTGTCTCTACCCAACTCCTCATACTTTTATTGTCTCTACCCAACTCTTCATACTTTTATTGTCTCTACCCAACTCTTCATACTTTTATTGTCTCTACCCAACTCTTCATACTTTTATTGTCTCTACCCAACTCTTCTTACTTTTATTGTCTCTACCAAACTCTTCATACTTTTATTATCTCAACTCAACTCTTCATACTTTTATTGTCTCTATCCAACTCTTCATAATTGTATTGTCCCTACCCAACTCTTCATACTTTTATTGTCCCTACCCAACTCTTCATACTTTTATTGTCCCTACCCAACTCTTCATACTTTTGTTGTCTCAACCCAGCTCTTCATACTTTTATTGTCTCTACCCAACTCTTCATACTTTTATTGTCTCTACCTAACTCTTCAAACTTTTATTGTCTCTACCTAACTCTTCATACTTTTATTGTCTCTACCTAACTCTTCATACTTTTATTCTCTCTACCTAACTCTTCATACTTTTATTGTCACTACGCAACTCTTCATACTTTTATTGTCCCTACCCAACTCTTCATACTTTTATTGTCTCTACCCAACTCTTCTTACTTTTATTGTCTCTACCAAACTCTTCATACTTTTATTATCTCTACTCAACTCTTCATACTTTTATTGTCTCTATCCAACTCTTCATAATTGTATTGTCCCTACCCAACTCTTCATACTTTTATTGTCCCTACCCAACTCTTCATACTTTTATTGTCCCTACCCAACTCTCATACTTTTATTATCTCTACCCAACTCTTCATACTTTTATTGTCTCTACCCAACTCTTCACACTTTTATTGTCTCTACCCAACTCTTCATACTTTTATTGTCTCTACCCAACTCTTCTTACTTTTATTATCTCTACCCAACTCTTCATACCTTTATTATCTCTACTCAACTCTTCATACTTTTATTGTCTCTATCCAACTCTTCATAATTGTATTGTCCCTACCCAACTCTTCATACTTTTATTGTCCCTACCCAACTCTTCATACTTTTATTGTCTCTACCTAACTCTTCATACTTTTATTGTCCCTACCCAACTCTTCATACTTTTATTGTCCCTACCCAACTCTTCATACTTTTATTGTCCCTACCCAGCTCTTCATACTTTTATTGTCCCTACCCAACTCTTAATACTTTTATTGTCCCTACCCAACTCTTCATACTTTTGTTGTCTCTACCCAACTCTTCATACTTTTATTGTCTCTACCCAACTCTTCATACTTTTATTGTCTCTACCCAACTCTTCATACTTTTATTGTCTCTACCCAACTCTTCATACTTTTATTGTCTCTACCCAACTCTTCATACATGTATTGTCTCTACCCAACTCTTCATACTTTTATTGTCTCTACCTAACTCTTCATACTTTTATTGTCCCTACCCAACTCTTCATACTTTTATTGTCTCTACCCAACTCTTCATACTTTTATTGTCTCTACCTAACTCTTCATACCTTTATTGTCTCTACCCAACTCTTCATACTTTTATTGTCCGTACCTAATTCTTCATACTTGTATTGTCCCTACCCAACTCTTCATACTTTTATTGTCCCTACCCAACTCTCATACTTTTATTATCTCTACCCAACTCTTCATACTTTTATTGTCTCTACCCAACTCTTCATACTTTTATTGTCTCTACCCAACTCTTCATACTTTTATTGTCTCTACCCAACTCTTCATACTTTTATTGTCTCTACCCAACTCTTCTTACTTTTATTGTCTCTACCAAACTCTTCATACCTTTATTATCTCTACTGAACTCTTCATACTTTTATTGTCTCTATCCAACTCTTCATAATTGTATTGTCCCTACCCAACTCTTCATACTTTTATTGTCCCTACCCAACTCTTCATACTTTTATTGTCTCTACCTAACTCTTCATACTTTTATTGTCCCTACCCAAATCTTCATACTTTTATTGTCCCTACCCAACTCTTCATACTTTTATTGTCCCTACCCAGCTCTTTATACTTTTATTGTCCCTACCCAACTCTTCATACCTTTATTGTCCCTACCCAACTCTTCATACTTTTGTTGTCTCTACCCAACTGTTCATACTTTTATTGTCTCTACCCAACTCTTCATACTTTTATTTTCTCTACCTAACTCTTCAAACTTTTATTGTCTCTACCTAACTCTTCATACTTTTATTGGCTCTACCCAACTCTTCATACTTTTATTCTCTCTACCTAACTCTTCATACTTTTATTGTCACTACGCAACTCTTCATACTTTTATTGTCCCTACCCAACTCTTCATACTTTTATTGTCTCTACCCAACTCTTCATACTTTTATTGTCTCTACCCAACTCTTCATACATGTATTGTCTCAACCCAACTCTTCATACTTTTATTGTCTCTACCTAACTCTTCATACTTTTATTGTCCCTACCCAACTCTTCATACTTTTATTGTCTCTACCCAACTCTTCATACTTTTATTGTCTCTACCTAACTCTTCATACCTTTATTTTCTCTACCCAACTCTTCATACTTTTATTGTCCGTACCTAATTCTTCATACTTGTATTGTCTCTACCCAACTCCTCATACTTTTATTGTCTCTACCCAACTCTTCATACTTTTATTGTCTCTACCCAACTCTTCATACTTTTATTGTCTTTTCCCAACTCTTCTTACTTTTATTGTCTCTGCCAAACTCTTAATACTTTTATTATCTCTACTCAACTCTTCATACTTTTATTGTCTCTATCCAACTCTTCATAATTGTATTGTCCCTACCCATCTCTTCATACTTTTATTGTCCCTACCCAACTCTTCATACTTTTATTGTCCCTACCCAACTCTCATACTTTTATTATCTCTACCCAACTCTTCATACTTTTATTGTCTCTACCCAACTCTTCATACTTTTATTGTCTCTACCCAACTCTTCATACTTTTATTGTCTCTACCCAACTCTTCATACTTTTATCGTCTCTACCAAACCCTTCATGTTTTTATTATCTCTACTCAACTCTTCATACTTTTATTGTCTCTATCCAACTCTTCATAATTGTATTGTCCCTACCCAACTCTTCATACTTTTATTGTCCCTACCCAACTCTTCATACTTTTATTGTCCCTACCCAACTCTTCATACTTTTATTGTCCCTACCCAGCTCTTCATACTTTTATTGTCCCTACCCAACTCTTCATACTTTTATTATCTCTACCCAACTCTTCATACTTTTATTGTCTCTACCTAACTCCTCATACATTTATTGTCACTACCCAACTCTTCATACTTTTATTGTCTCTACCCAATTCTTCATACTTTTATTGTCTCTACCTAACTCTTCATATTTTTATTGTCTCTATCCAACTCTTCATACTTTTATTGTCTCTACCGAACTCTTCATACTTTTATTGTCTCTACCCAACTCTTCATACTTTTATTGTCTCTACCCAACTCTTCATACTTTTATTGTCCCTACCCAACTCTTCATACTTTTATTGTCTCTACCTAACTCTTCATACTTTTATTGTCTCTACCTAACTCTTCATACTTTTATTGTCTCTACCCAACTCTTCATACTTTTATTGTCTCTACCGAACTCTTCATACTTTTATTGTCTCTACCCAACTCTTCATACTTTTATTGTCTCTACCCAACTCTTCATACTATTATTGTCTCTACCCAACTCTTCATACTTTTATTGTCCCTACCCAACTCTTCATACTTTTATTGTCTCTACCCAACTCTTCATACTTTTATTGTCCCTACCCAACTCTTTATACTTTTATTGTCTCTACCCAACTCTTCATACTTTTATTGTCTCTACCCAACTCTTCATACTTTTATTGTCTCTACCCAACTCTTCATACTTTTATTATCTCTACCCAATTCTTCATACTTTTATTGTCTCTACCTAACTCTTCATACTTTTATTGTCTCTACCCAACTCTTCATACATTTATTGTCTCTACCTAACTCTTCATACTTTTATTGTCTCTACCCAACTCTTCATACTTTTATTGTCTCTACCCAACTCTTCATACTTTTATTGTCTCTACCCAACTCTTCATACTTTTATTCTCTCTACCTAGCTCTTCATACTTTTATTGTCACTACGCAACTCTTAATACTTTTATTGTCTCTACCCAACTCTTCATACTTTTATTGTCTCTACCCAACTCTTCATACTTTTATTGTCTCTACCTAACTCTTCATACATGTATTGTCTCTACCTAACTCTTCATACTTTTATTTTCTCTACCTAACTCTTCATACTTTTATTGTCTCTACCCAACTCTTCATACTTTTATTGTCTCTACCCAACTCTTCATACTTTTATTGTCTCTACCTAACTCTTCATACCTTTATTGTCTCTACCCAACTCTTCATACTTTTATTGTCCGTACCTAATTTTTCATACTTGTATTGTCTCTACCCAACTCCTCATACTTTTATTGTCTCTACCCAACTCTTCATACTTTTATTGTCTCTACCCAACTCTTCATACTTTTATTGTCTCTACCCAACTCTTCTTACTTTTATTATCTCTACCAAACTCTTCATACTTTTATTATCTCAACTCAACTCTTCATACTTTTATTGTCTCTATCCAACTCTTCATAATTGTATTGTCCCTACCCAACTCTTCATACTTTTATTGTCCCTACCCAACTCTTCATACTTTTATTGTCTCTACCAAACTCTTCATACTTTTATTATCTCTACTCAACTCTTCATACTTTTATTGTCTCTATCCAACTCTTCATAATTGTATTGTCCCTACCCAACTCTTCATACTTTTATTGTCCCTACCCAACTCTTCATACTTTTATTGTCCCTACCCAACTCTCATACTTTTATTATCTCTACCCAACTCTTCATACTTTTATTGTCTCTACCCAACTCTTCACACTTTTATTGTCTCTACCCAACTCTTCATACTTTTATTGTCTCTACCCAACTCTTCTTACTTTTATTATCTCTACCCAACTCTTCATATCTTTATTATCTCTACTCAACTCTTCATACTTTTATTGTCTCTATCCAACTCTTCATAATTGTATTGTCCCTACCCAACTCTTCATACTTTTATTGTCCCTACCCAACTCTTCATACTTTTATTGTCTCTACCTAACTCTTCATACTTTTATTGTCCCTACCCAACTCTTCATACTTTTATTGTCCCTACCCAACTCTTCATACTTTTATTGTCCCTACCCAGCTCTTCATACTTTTATTGTCCCTACCCAACTCTTAATACTTTTATTGTCCCTACCCAACTCTTCATACTTTTATTGTCTCTACCCAACTCTTCATACTTTTATTGTCTCTACCTAACTCTTCATACCTTTATTGTCTCTACCCAACTCTTCATACTTTTATTGTCCGTACCTAATTTTTCATACTTGTATTGTCTCTACCCAACTCCTCATACTTTTATTGTCTCTACCCAACTCTTCATACTTTTATTGTCTCTACCCAACTCTTCATACTTTTATTGTCTCTACCCAACTCTTCTTACTTTTATTATCTCTACCAAACTCTTCATACTTTTATTATCTCAACTCAACTCTTCATACTTTTATTGTCTCTATCCAACTCTTCATAATTGTATTGTCCCTACCCAACTCTTCATACTTTTATTGTCCCTACCCAACTCTTCATACTTTTATTGTCCCTACCCAACTCTTCATACTTTTATTGTCTCTACCTAACTCTTCATACTTTTATTGTCCCTACCCAAATCTTCATACTTTTATTGTCCCTACCCAACTCTTCATACTTTTATTGTCCCTACCCAGCTCTTTATACTTTTATTGTCCCTACCCAACTCTTCATACCTTTATTGTCCCTACCCAACTCTTCATACTTTTGTTGTCTCTACCCAACTGTTCATACTTTTATTGTCTCTACCCAACTCTTCATACTTTTATTTTCTCTACCTAACTCTTCAAACTTTTATTGTCTCTACCTAACTCTTCATACTTTTATTGGCTCTATCCAACTCTTCATACTTTTATTCTCTCTACCTAACTCTTCATACTTTTATTGTCACTACGCAACTCTTCATACTTTTATTGTCCCTACCCAACTCTTCATACTTTTATTGTCTCTACCCAACTCTTCATACTTTTATTGTCTCTACCCAACTCTTCATACATGTATTGTCTCAACCCAACTCTTCATACTTTTATTGTCTCTACCTAACTCTTCATACTTTTATTGTCCCTACCCAACTCTTCATACTTTTATTGTCTCTACCCAACTCTTCATACTTTTATTGTCTCTACCTAACTCTTCATACCTTTATTTTCTCTACCCAACTCTTCATACTTTTATTGTCCGTACCTAATTCTTCATACTTGTATTGTCTCTACCCAACTCCTCATACTTTTATTGTCTCTACCCAACTCTTCATACTTTTATTGTGTCTACCCAACTCTTCATACTTTTATTGTCTTTACCCAACTCTTCTTACTTTTATTGTCTCTGCCAAACTCTTAATACTTTTATTATCTCTACTCAACTCTTCATACTTTTATTGTCTCAATCCAACTCTTCATAATTGTATTGTCCCTACCCATCTCTTCATACTTTTATTGTCCCTACCCAACTCTTCATACTTTTATTGTCCCTACCCAACTCTCATACTTTTATTATCTCTACCCAACTCTTCATACTTTTATTGTCTCTACCCAACTCTTCATACTTTTATTGTCTCTACCCAACTCTTCATACTTTTATTGTCTCTACCCAACTCTTCATACTTTTATTGTCTCTACCAAACCCTTCATGTTTTTATTATCTCTACTCAACTCTTCATACTTTTATTGTCTCTATCCAACTCTTCATAATTGTATTGTCCCTACCCAACTCTTCATACTTTTATTGTCCCTACCCAACTCTTCATACTTTTATTGTCCCTACCCAACTCTTCATACTTTTATTGTCCCTACCCAGCTCTTCATACTTTTATTGTCCCTACCCAACTCTTCATACTTTTATTATCTCTACCCAACTCTTCATACTTTTATTGTCTCTACCTAACTCCTCATACATTTATTGTCACTACCCAACTCTTCATACTTTTATTGTCTCTACCCAATTCTTCATACTTTTATTGTCTCTACCTAACTCTTCATATTTTTATTGTCTCTATCCAACTCTTCATACTTTTATTGTCTCTACCGAACTCTTCATACTTTTAT
This sequence comes from Bathymodiolus brooksi, assembly GCA_963680875.1. Classification (NCBI taxonomy): domain Eukaryota; kingdom Metazoa; phylum Mollusca; class Bivalvia; order Mytilida; family Modiolidae; genus Bathymodiolus; species Bathymodiolus brooksi. Next base: position 13,063,947 of record OY804577.1, on the reverse strand, counting down.
TGTCTCTACCCAACTCTTCATACTTTTATTGTCTCTACCCAACTCTTCATACTTTTATTGTCCCTACCCAACTCTTCATACTTTTATTGTCTCTACCTAACTCTTCATACTTTTATTGTCTCTACCTAACTCTTCATACTTTTATTGTCTCTACCCAACTCTTCATACTTTTATTGTCTCTACCGAACTCTTCATACTTTTATTGTCTCTACCCAACTCTTCATACTTTTATTGTCTCTACCCAACTCTTCATACTATTATTGTCTCTACCCAACTCTTCATACTTTTATTGTCCCTACCCAACTCTTCATACTTTTATTGTCTCTACCCAACTCTTCATACTTTTATTGTCCCTACCCAACTCTTTATACTTTTATTGTCTCTACCCAACTCTTCATACTTTTATTGTCTCTACCCAACTCTTCATACTTTTATTGTCTCTACCCAACTCTTCATACTTTTATTATCTCTACCCAATTCTTCATACTTTTATTGTCTCTACCTAACTCTTCATACTTTTATTGTCTCTACCCAACTCTTCATACATTTATTGTCTCTACCTAACTCTTCATACTTTTATTGTCTCTACCCAACTCTTCATACTTTTATTGTCTCTACCCAACTCTTCATACTTTTATAGTCTCTACCCAACTCTTCATACTTTTATTCTCTCTACCTAGCTCTTCATACTTTTATTGTCACTACGCAACTCTTAATACTTTTATTGTCCCTACCCAACTCTTCATACTTTTATTGTCTCTACCCAACTCTTCATACTTTTATTGTCTCTACCTAACTCTTCATACATGTATTGTCTCTACCCAACTCTTCATACTTTTATTGTCTCTACCTAACTCTTCATACTTTTATTGTCTCTACCCAACTCTTCATACTTTTATTGTCTCTACCCAACTCTTCATACTTTTATTGTCTCTACCTAACTCTTCATACCTTTATTGTCTCTACCCAACTCTTCATACTTTTATTGTCCGTACCTAATTTTTCATACTTGTATTGTCTCTACCCAACTCCTCATACTTTTATTGTCTCTACCCAACTCTTCATACTTTTATTGTCTCTACCCAACTCTTCATACTTTTATTGTCTCTACCCAACTCTTCTTACTTTTATTATCTCTACCAAACTCTTCATACTTTTATTATCTCAACTCAACTCTTCATACTTTTATTGTCTCTATCCAACTCTTCATAATTGTATTGTCCCTACCCAACTCTTCATACTTTTATTGTCCCTACCCAACTCTTCATACTTTTATTGTCCCTACCAAACTCTTCATACTTTTATTATCTCTACTCAACTCTTCATACTTTTATTGTCTCTATCCAACTCTTCATAATTGTATTGTCCCTACCCAACTCTTCATACTTTTATTGTCCCTACCCAACTCTTCATACTTTTATTGTCCCTACCCAACTCTCATACTTTTATTATCTCTACCCAACTCTTCATACTTTTATTGTCTCTACCCAACTCTTCACACTTTTATTGTCTCTACCCAACTCTTCATACTTTTATTGTCTCTACCCAACTCTTCTTACTTTTATTATCTCTACCCAACTCTTCATATCTTTATTATCTCTACTCAACTCTTCATACTTTTATTGTCTCTATCCAACTCTTCATAATTGTATTGTCCCTACCCAACTCTTCATACTTTTATTGTCCCTACCCAACTCTTCATACTTTTATTGTCTCTACCTAACTCTTCATACTTTTATTGTCCTTACCCAACTCTTCATACTTTTATTGTCCCTACCCAACTCTTCATACTTTTATTGTCCCTACCCAGCTCTTCATACTTTTATTGTCCCTACCCAACTCTTAATACTTTTATTGTCCCTACCCAACTCTTCATACTTTTATTGTCTCTACCCAACTCTTCATACTTTTATTGTCTCTACCTAACTCTTCATACCTTTATTGTCTCTACCCAACTCTTCATACTTTTATTGTCCGTACCTAATTTTTCATACTTGTATTGTCTCTACCCAACTCCTCATACTTTTATTGTCTCTACCCAACTCTTCATACTTTTATTGTCTCTACCCAACTCTTCATACTTTTATTGTCTCTACCCAACTCTTCTTACTTTTATTATCTCTACCAAACTCTTCATACTTTTATTATCTCAACTCAACTCTTCATACTTTTATTGTCTCTATCCAACTCTTCATAATTGTATTGTCTCTACCCAACTCTTCATACTTTTATTGTCCCTACCCAACTCTTCATACTTTTATTGTCCCTACCCAACTCTTCATACTGTTATCATCTCTACTCAACTCTTCATACTTTTATTGTCTCTATCCAACTCTTCATAATTGTATTGTCCCTACCCAACTCTTCATACTTTTATTGTCCCTACCCAACTCTTCATACTTTTATTGTCCCTACCCAACTCTCATACTTTTATTATCTCTACCCAACTCTTCATACTTTTATTGTCTCTACCCAACTCTTCACACTTTTATTGTCTCTACCCAACTCTTCATACTTTTATTGTCTCTACCCAACTCTTCTTACTTTTATTATCTCTACCCAACTCTTCATATCTTTATTATCTCTACTCAACTCTTCATACTTTTATTGTCTCTATCCAACTCTTCATAATTGTATTGTCCCTACCCAACTCTTCATACTTTTATTGTCCCTACCCAACTCTTCATACTTTTATTGTCTCTACCTAACTCTTCATACTTTTATTGTCCCTACCCAACTCTTCATACTTTTATTGTCCCTACCCAACTCTTCATACTTTTATTGTCCCTACCCAGCTCTTCATACTTTTATTGTCCCTACCCAACTCTTAATACTTTTATTGTCCCTACCCAACTCTTCATACTTTTGTTGTCTCTTCCCAACTCTTCATACTTTTATTGTCTCTACCCAACTCTTCATACTTTTATTGTCTCTACCCAACTCTTCAAACTTTTATTGTCTCTACCTAACTCTTCATACTTTTATTGTCTCTACCTAACTCTTCATACTTTTATTCTCTCTACCTAACTCTTCATACTTTTATTGTCACTACGCAACTCTTCATACTTTTATTGTCCCTACCCAACTCTTCATACTTTTATTGTCTCTACCCAACTCTTCATACTTTTATTGTCTCTACCCAACTCTTCATACATGTATTGTCTCTACCCAACTCTTCATACTTTTATTGTCTCTACCTAACTCTTCATACTTTTATTGTCCCTACCCAACTCTTCATACTTTTATTGTCTCTACTCAGCTCTTCATACTTTTATTGTCTCTACCTAACTCTTCATACCTTTATTGTCTCTACCCAACTCTTCATACTTTTATTGTCCGTACCTAATTCTTCATACTTGTATTGTCTCTACCCAACTCCTCATACTTTTATTGTCTCTACCCAACTCTTCATACTTTTATTGTCTCTACCCAACTCTTCATACTTTTATTGTCTCTACCCAACTTTTCATACTTTTATTGTCTCAACCCAACTCTTCATACTTTTATTGTCTCTACCCAACTCTTCATACTTTTATTGTCTCTACCTAACTCTTCATACTTTTATTGTCTCTACCTAACTCTTCATACTTTTATTGTCTCTACCTAACTCTTCATACTTTTATTGTCTCTACCTAACTCTTCATACTTTTATTGTCCCTACCCAACTCTTCATACTTGTATTGTCCCTACCCAACTCTTCATACTTTTATTGTCTCTACCCAACTCTTCATACTTTTATTGTCTCTACCCAACTCTTCATACTTTTATTGTCTCTACCCAACTCTTCATACTTTTATTGTCTCTACCCAACTCTTCATACTTTTATTGTCTCTACCCAACTCTTCATACTTTCAATGTCTCTACCCAACTCTTCATACTTTTATTGTCTCTACCCAACTCTTCATACTTTTATTGTCTCTACCCAACTCTTCATAGTTTTATTGTCCCTACCCAACTCTTCATACTTTTATTGTCTCTACCCAACTCTTCATACTTTTATTGTCTCTACCCAACTCTTCATACTATTATTGTCTCTACCCAACTCTTCATACTTTTATTGTCCCTACCCAACTCTTCATACTTTTATTGTCTCTACCCAACTCTTCATACTTTTATTGTCCCTACCCAACTCTTTATACTTTTATTGTCTCTACCCAACTCTTCATACTTTTATTGTCTCTACCCAACTCTTCATACTTTTATTGTCTCTACCCAACTCTTCATACTTTTATTATCTCTACCCAATTCTTCATACTTTTATTGTCTCTACCTAACTCTTCATACTTTTATTGTCTCTACCCAACTCTTCATACATTTATTGTCTCTACCTAACTCTTCATACTTTTATTGTCTCTACCCAACTCTTCATACTTTTATTGTCTCTACCCAACTCTTCATACTTTTATTGTCTCTACCCAACTCTTCATACTTTTATTCTCTCTACCTAGCTCTTCATACTTTTATTGTCACTACGCAACTCTTAATACTTTTATTGTCCCTACCCAACTCTTCATACTTTTATTGTCTCTACCCAACTCTTCATACTTTTATTGTCTCTACCTAACTCTTCATACATGTATTGTCTCTACCTAACTCTTCATACTTTTATTTTCTCTACCTAACTCTTCATACTTTTATTGTCTCTACCCAACTCTTCATACTTTTATTGTCTCTACCCAACTCTTCATACTTTTATTGTCTCTACCTAACTCTTCATACCTTTATTGTCTCTACCCAACTCTTCATACTTTTATTGTCCGTACCTAATTTTTCATACTTGTATTGTCTCTACCCAACTCCTCATACTTTTATTGTCTCTACCCAACTCTTCATACTTTTATTGTCTCTACCCAACTCTTCATACTTTTATTGTCTCTACCCAACTCTTCTTACTTTTATTATCTCTACCAAACTCTTCATACTTTTATTATCTCAACTCAACTCTTCATACTTTTATTGTCTCTATCCAACTCTTCATAATTGTATTGTCCCTACCCAACTCTTCATACTTTTATTGTCCCTACCCAACTCTTCATACTTTTATTGTCTCTACCAAACTCTTCATACTTTTATTATCTCTACTCAACTCTTCATACTTTTATTGTCTCTATCCAACTCTTCATAATTGTATTGTCCCTACCCAACTCTTCATACTTTTATTGTCCCTACCCAACTCTTCATACTTTTATTGTCCCTACCCAACTCTCATACTTTTATTATCTCTACCCAACTCTTCATACTTTTATTGTCTCTACCCAACTCTTCACACTTTTATTGTCTCTACCCAACTCTTCATACTTTTATTGTCTCTACCCAACTCTTCTTACTTTTATTATCTCTACCCAACTCTTCATATCTTTATTATCTCTACTCAACTCTTCATACTTTTATTGTCTCTATCCAACTCTTCATAATTGTATTGTCCCTACCCAACTCTTCATACTTTTATTGTCCCTACCCAACTCTTCATACTTTTATTGTCTCTACCTAACTCTTCATACTTTTATTGTCCCTACCCAACTCTTCATACTTTTATTGTCCCTACCCAACTCTTCATACTTTTATTGTCCCTACCCAGCTCTTCATACTTTTATTGTCCCTACCCAACTCTTAATACTTTTATTGTCCCTACCCAACTCTTCATACTTTTATTGTCTCTACCCAACTCTTCATACTTTTATTGTCTCTACCTAACTCTTCATACCTTTATTGTCTCTACCCAACTCTTCATACTTTTATTGTCCGTACCTAATTTTTCATACTTGTATTGTCTCTACCCAACTCCTCATACTTTTATTGTCTCTACCCAACTCTTCATACTTTTATTGTCTCTACCCAACTCTTCATACTTTTATTGTCTCTACCCAACTCTTCTTACTTTTATTATCTCTACCAAACTCTTCATACTTTTATTATCTCAACTCAACTCTTCATACTTTTATTGTCTCTATCCAACTCTTCATAATTGTATTGTCCCTACCCAACTCTTCATACTTTTATTGTCCCTACCCAACTCTTCATACTTTTATTGTCCCTACCCAACTCTTCATACTTTTATTGTCTCTACCTAACTCTTCATACTTTTATTGTCCCTACCCAAATCTTCATACTTTTATTGTCCCTACCCAACTCTTCATACTTTTATTGTCCCTACCCAGCTCTTTATACTTTTATTGTCCCTACCCAACTCTTCATACCTTTATTGTCCCTACCCAACTCTTCATACTTTTGTTGTCTCTACCCAACTGTTCATACTTTTATTGTCTCTACCCAACTCTTCATACTTTTATTTTCTCTACCTAACTCTTCAAACTTTTATTGTCTCTACCTAACTCTTCATACTTTTATTGGCTCTACCCAACTCTTCATACTTTTATTCTCTCTACCTAACTCTTCATACTTTTATTGTCACTACGCAACTCTTCATACTTTTATTGTCCCTACCCAACTCTTCATACTTTTATTGTCTCTACCCAACTCTTCATACTTTTATTGTCTCTACCCAACTCTTCATACATGTATTGTCTCAACCCAACTCTTCATACTTTTATTGTCTCTACCTAACTCTTCATACTTTTATTGTCCCTACCCAACTCTTCATACTTTTATTGTCTCTACCCAACTCTTCATACTTTTATTGTCTCTACCTAACTCTTCATACCTTTATTTTCTCTACCCAACTCTTCATACTTTTATTGTCCGTACCTAATTCTTCATACTTGTATTGTCTCTACCCAACTCCTCATACTTTTATTGTCTCTACCCAACTCTTCATACTTTTATTGTGTCTACCCAACTCTTCATACTTTTATTGTCTTTACCCAACTCTTCTTACTTTTATTGTCTCTGCCAAACTCTTAATACTTTTATTATCTCTACTCAACTCTTCATACTTTTATTGTCTCAATCCAACTCTTCATAATTGTATTGTCCCTACCCATCTCTTCATACTTTTATTGTCCCTACCCAACTCTTCATACTTTTATTGTCCGTACCCAACTCTCATACTTTTATTATCTCTACCCAACTCTTCATACTTTTATTGTCTCTACCCAACTCTTCATACTTTTATTGTCTCTACCCAACTCTTCATACTTTTATTGTCTCTACCCAACTCTTCATACTTTTATTGTCTCTACCAAACCCTTCATGTTTTTATTATCTCTACTCAACTCTTCATACTTTTATTGTCTCTATCCAACTCTTCATAATTGTATTGTCCCTACCCAACTCTTCATACTTTTATTGTCCCTACCCAACTCTTCATACTTTTATTGTCCCTACCCAACTCTTCATACTTTTATTGTCCCTACCCAGCTCTTCATACTTTTATTGTCCCTACCCAACTCTTCATACTTTTATTATCTCTACCCAACTCTTCATACTTTTATTGTCTCTACCTAACTCCTCATACATTTATTGTCACTACCCAACTCTTCATACTTTTATTGTCTCTACCCAATTCTTCATACTTTTATTGTCTCTACCTAACTCTTCATATTTTTATTGTCTCTATCCAACTCTTCATACTTTTATTGTCTCTACCGAACTCTTCATACTTTTATTGTCTCTACCCAACTCTTCATACTTTTATTGTCTCTACCCAACTCTTCATACTTTTATTGTCCCTACCCAACTCTTCATACTTTTATTGTCTCTACCTAACTCTTCATACTTTTATTGTCTCTACCTAACTCTTCATACTTTTATTGTCTCTACCCAACTCTTCATACTTTTATTGTCTCTACCGAACTCTTCATACTTTTATTGTCTCTACCCAACTCTTCATACTTTTATTGTCTCTACCCAACTCTTCATACTATTATTGTCTCTACCCAACTCTTCATACTTTTATTGTCCCTACCCAACTCTTCATACTTTTATTGTCTCTACCCAACTCTTCATACTTTTATTGTCCCTACCCAACTCTTTATACTTTTATTGTCTCTACCCAACTCTTCATACTTTTATTGTCTCTACCCAACTCTTCATACTTTTATTGTCTCTACCCAACTCTTCATACTTTTATTATCTCTACCCAATTCTTCATACTTTTATTGTCTCTACCTAACTCTTCATACTTTTATTGTCTCTACCCAACTCTTCATACATTTATTGTCTCTACCTAACTCTTCATACTTTTATTGTCTCTACCCAACTCTTCATACTTTTATTGTCTCTACCCAACTCTTCATACTTTTATTGTCTCTACCCAACTCTTCATACTTTTATTCTCTCTACCTAGCTCTTCATACTTTTATTGTCACTACGCAACTCTTAATACTTTTATTGTCCCTACCCAACTCTTCATACTTTTATTGTCTCTACCCAACTCTTCATACTTTTATTGTCTCTACCTAACTCTTCATACATGTATTGTCTCTACCCAACTCTTCATACTTTTATTGTCTCTACCTAACTCTTCATACTTTTATTGTCTCTACCCAACTCTTCATACTTTTATTGTCTCTACCCAACTCTTCATACTTTTATTGTCTCTACCTAACTCTTCATACCTTTATTGTCTCTACCCAACTCTTCATACTTTTATTGTCCGTACCTAATTTTTCATACTTGTATTGTCTCTACCCAACTCCTCATACTTTTATTGTCTCTACCCAACTCTTCATACTTTTATTGTCTCTACCCAACTCTTCATACTTTTATTGTCTCTACCCAACTCTTCTTACTTTTATTATCTCTACCAAACTCTTCATACTTTTATTATCTCAACTCAACTCTTCATACTTTTATTGTCTCTATCCAACTCTTCATAATTGTATTGTCCCTACCCAACTCTTCATACTTTTATTGTCCCTACCCAACTCTTCATACTTTTATTGTCCCTACCAAACTCTTCATACTTTTATTATCTCTACTCAACTCTTCATACTTTTATTGTCTCTATCCAACTCTTCATAATTGTATTGTCCCTACCCAACTCTTCATACTTTTATTGTCCCTACCCAACTCTTCATACTTTTATTGTCCCTACCCAACTCTCATACTTTTATTATCTCTACCCAACTCTTCATACTTTTATTGTCTCTACCCAACTCTTCACACTTTTATTGTCTCTACCCAACTCTTCATACTTTTATTGTCTCTACCCAACTCTTCTTACTTTTATTATCTCTACCCAACTCTTCATATCTTTATTATCTCTACTCAACTCTTCATACTTTTATTGTCTCTATCCAACTCTTCATAATTGTATTGTCCCTACCCAACTCTTCATACTTTTATTGTCCCTACCCAACTCTTCATACTTTTATTGTCTCTACCTAACTCTTCATACTTTTATTGTCCTTACCCAACTCTTCATACTTTTATTGTCCCTACCCAACTCTTCATACTTTTATTGTCCCTACCCAGCTCTTCATACTTTTATTGTCCCTACCCAACTCTTAATACTTTTATTGTCCCTACCCAACTCTTCATACTTTTATTGTCTCTACCCAACTCTTCATACTTTTATTGTCTCTACCTAACTCTTCATACCTTTATTGTCTCTACCCAACTCTTCATACTTTTATTGTCCGTACCTAATTTTTCATACTTGTATTGTCTCTACCCAACTCCTCATACTTTTATTGTCTCTACCCAACTCTTCATACTTTTATTGTCTCTACCCAACTCTTCATACTTTTATTGTCTCTACCCAACTCTTCTTACTTTTATTATCTCTACCAAACTCTTCATACTTTTATTATCTCAACTCAACTCTTCATACTTTTATTGTCTCTATCCAACTCTTCATAATTGTATTGTCTCTACCCAACTCTTCATACTTTTATTGTCCCTACCCAACTCTTCATACTTTTATTGTCCCTACCCAACTCTTCATACTTTTATCATCTCTACTCAACTCTTCATACTTTTATTGTCTCTATCCAACTCTTCATAATTGTATTGTCCCTACCCAACTCTTCATACTTTTATTGTCCCTACCCAACTCTTCATACTTTTATTGTCCCTACCCAACTCTCATACTTTTATTATCTCTACCCAACTCTTCATACTTTTATTGTCTCTACCCAACTCTTCACATTTTTATTGTCTCTACCCAACTCTTCATACTTTTATTGTCTCTACCCAACTCTTCTTACTTTTATTATCTCTACCCAACTCTTCATATCTTTATTATCTCTACTCAACTCTTCTTACTTTTATTGTCTCTATCCAACTCTTCATAATTGTATTGTCCCTACCCAACTCTTCATACTTTTATTGTCCCTACCCAACTCTTCATACTTTTATTGTCTCTACCTAACTCTTCATACTTTTATTGTCCCTACCCAACTCTTCATACTTTTATTGTCCCTACCCAACTCTTCATACTTTTATTGTCCCTACCCAGCTCTTCATACTTTTATTGTCCCTACCCAACTCTTAATACTTTTATTGTCCCTACCCAACTCTTCATACTTTTGTTGTCTCTTCCCAACTCTTCATACTTTTATTGTCTCTACCCAACTCTTCATACTTTTATTGTCTCTACCCAACTCTTCAAACTTTTATTGTCTCTACCTAACTCTTCATACTTTTATTGTCTCTACCTAACTCTTCATACTTTTATTCTCTCTACCTAACTCTTCATACTTTTATTGTCACTACGCAACTCTTCATACTTTTATTGTCCCTACCCAACTCTTCATACTTTTATTGTCTCTACCCAACTCTTCATACTTTTATTGTCTCTACCCAACTCTTCATACATGTATTGTCTCTACCCAACTCTTCATACTTTTATTGTCTCTACCTAACTCTTCATACTTTTATTGTCCCTACCCAACTCTTCATACTTTTATTGTCTCTACCCAGCTCTTCATACTTTTATTGTCTCTACCTAACTCTTCATACCTTTATTGTCTCTACCCAACTCTTCATACTTTTATTGTCCGTACCTAATTCTTCATACTTGTATTGTCTCTACCCAACTCCTCATACTTTTATTGTCTCTACCCAACTCTTCATACTTTTATTGTCTCTACCCAACTCTTCATACTTTTATTGTCTCTACCCAACTTTTCATACTTTTATTGTCTCAACCCAACTCTTCATACTTTTATTGTCTCTACCCAACTCTTCATACTTTTATTGTCTCTACCTAACTCTTCATACTTTTATTGTCTCTACCTAACTCTTCATACTTTTATTGTCTCTACCTAACTCTTCATACTTTTATTGTCTCTACCTAACTCTTCATACTTTTATTGTCCCTACCCAACTCTTCATACTTGTATTGTCCCTACCCAACTCTTCATACTTTTATTGTCTCTACCCAACTCTTCATACTTTTATTGTCTCTACCCAACTCTTCATACTTTTATTGTCTCTACCCAACTCTTCATACTTTTATTGTCTCTACCCAACTCTTCATACTTTTATTGTCTCTACCCAACTCTTCATACTTTCAATGTCTCTACCCAACTCTTCATACTTTTATTGTCTCTACCCAACTCTTCATACTTTTATTGTCTCTACCCAACTCTTCATACTTTTATTGTCTCTACCCAACTCTTCATACTTTTATTGTCTCTACCTAACTCTTCATACTGTTATTGTCTCTACCCAACTCTTCATACTTTTATTTTCTCAACCCAACTCTTCATACTTTTATTGTCTCTACCCAACTCTTCATACTTTTATTGTCTCTACCTAACTCTTCATACTTTTATTGTCTCTACCTAACTCTTCATACTTTTATTGTCTCTACCCAACTCTTCATACTTTTATTTTCCCTACCCAACTCTTCATACTTTTATTGTCCCTACCCAACTCTTCATACTTTTATTGTCCCTACCCAACTCTTCATACTTTTATTGTCTCTACCCAACTCTTCATACTTTTATTGTCTCTACCCAACTCTTCATTTTTTTATTGTCTCTACCCAACTCTTCAAACTTTTATTGTCTCTACCCAACTCTTCATTCTTTTATTGTCTCTACCCAACTCTTCATACTTTTATTCTCTCTACCTAGCTCTTCATACTTTTATTGTCACTACGCAACTCTTCATACTTTTATTGTCCCTACCCAACTCTTCATACTTTTATTGTCCCTACCCAGCTCTTCATACTTTTATTGTCCCTACCCAACTCTTCATACTTTTATTGTCCCTACCCAACTCTTCATACTTTTGTTGTCTCTACCCAACTCTTCATACTTTTATTGTCTCTACCCAACTCTTCATACTTTTATTGTCTCTACCTAACTCTTCAAACTTTTATTGTCTCTACCTAACTCTTCATACTTTTATTGTCTCTACCCAACTCTTCATACTTTTATTGTCTCTACCCAGCTCTTCATACTTTTATTGTCTCTACCCAACTCTTCATACTTTTATTGTCTCTACCCAACTCTTCATACTTTCAATGTCTCTATCCAACTCTTCATACTTTTATTGTCTCTACCTAACTCTTCATACTTTTATTGTCTCTACCCAACTCTTCATACTTTTATTGTCTCTACCCAACTCTTCATACTTTTATTGTCTCTACCTAACTCTTCATACTGTTATTGTCTCTACCCAACTCTTCATACTTTTATTTTCTCAACCCAACTCTTCATACTTTTATTGTCTCTACCCAACTCTTCATACTTTTATTGTCTCTACCTAACTCTTCATACTTTTATTGTCTCTACCTAACTCTTCATACTTTTATTGTCTCTACCCAACTCTTCATACTTTTATTTTCCCTACCCAACTCTTCATACTTTTATTGTCCCTACCCAACTCTTCATACTTTTATTGTCCCTACCCAACTCTTCATACTTTTATTGTCTCTACCCAACTCTTCATACTTTTATTGTCTCTACCCAACTCTTCATTTTTTTATTGTCTCTACCCAACTCTTCAAACTTTTATTGTCTCTACCTAACTCTTCATTCTTTTATTGTCTCTACCCAACTCTTCATACTTTTATTCTCTCTACCTAGCTCTTCATACTTTTATTGTCACTACGCAACTCTTCATACTTTTATTGTCCCTACCCAACTCTTCATACTTTTATTGTCCCTACCCAGCTCTTCATACTTTTATTGTCCCTACCCAACTCTTCATACTTTTATTGTCCCTACCCAACTCTTCATACTTTTGTTGTCTCTACCCAACTCTTCATACTTTTATTGTCTCTACCCAACTCTTCATACTTTTATTGTCTCTACCTAACTCTTCAAACTTTTATTGTCTCTACCTAACTCTTCATACTTTTATTGTCTCTACCTAACTCTTCATACTTTTATTCTCTCTACCTAACTCTTCATACTTTTATTGTCACTACGCAACTCTTCATACTTTTATTGTCTCTACCCAACTCTTCATACTTTTATTGTCTCTACCCAACTCTTCATACATGTATTGTCTCTACCCAACTCTTCATACTTTTATTGTCTCTACCTAACTCTTCATACTTTTATTGTCCCTACCCAACTCTTCATACTTTTATTGTCTCTACCCAACTCTTCATACTTTTATTGTCTCTACCTAACTCTTCATACCTTTATTGTCTCTACCCAACTCTTCATACTTTTATTGTCCGTACCTAATTCTTCATACTTGTATTGTCTCTACCCAACTCCTCATACTATTATTGTCTCTACCCAACTCTTCATACTTTTATTGTCTCTACCCAACTCTTCATACTTTTATTGTCTCTACCCAACTCTTCATACTTTTATTGTCTCTACCCAACTCTTCATACTTTTATTGTCCCTACCCAACTCTTCATACTTTTATTGTCTCTACCCAACTCTTCATACCTTTATTGTCTCTACCCAACTCTTCATACTTTTATTGTCCGTACCTAATTCTTCATACTTGTATTGTCTCTACCCAACTCCTCATACTATTATTGTCTCTACCCAACTCTTCATACTTTTATTGTCTCTACCCAACTCTTCATACTTTTATTGTCTCTACCCAACTCTTCATACTTTTATTGTCTCTACCCAACTCTTCATACTTTCATTGTCTCTACCCAACTCTTCATACTTTTATTGTCTCTACCCAACTCTTCATACTTTTATTGTCTCTACCCAACTCTTCATACTTTTATTGTCTCTACCCAACTCTTCATACTTTTATTGTCTCTACCTAACTCTTCATACTGTTATTGTCTCTACCCAACTTTTCATACTTTTATTGTCTCAACCCAACTCTTCATACTTTTATTGTCTCTACCCAACCCTTCATACTTTTATTGTCTCTACCTAACTCTTCATACTTTTATTGTCTCTACCCAACTCTTCATACTTTTATTGTCTCTACCTAACTCTTCATACTTTTATTGTCTCTACCTAACTCTTCATACTTTTATTGTCCCTACCCAACTCTTCATACTTGTATTGTCCCTACCCAACTCTTCATACTTTTATTGTCTCTACCCAACTTTTCATACTTTTATTGTCTCTACCCAACTCTTCATACTTTTATTGTCTCTACCCAGCTCTTCATACTTGTATTGTCTCTACCCAACTCTTCATACTTTTATTGTCTCTACCCAACTCTTCATACTTTCAATGTCTCTACCCAACTCTTCATACTTTTATTTTCTCAACCCAACTCTTCATACTTTTATTGTCTCTACCCAACTCTTCATACTTTTATTGTCTCTACCTAACTCTTCATACTTTTATTGTCTCTACCTAACTCTTCATACTTTTATTGTCTCTACCCAACTCTTCATACTTTTATTTTCCCTACCCAACTCTTCATACTTTTATTGTCCCTACCCAACTCTTCATACTTTTATTGTCCCTACCCAACTCTTCATACTTTTATTGTCTCTACCCAACTCTTCATACTTTTATTGTCTCTACCCAACTCTTCATTTTTTTATTGTCTCTACCCAACTCTTCATACTTTTATTGTCTCTACCTAACTCTTCATACTTTTATTGTCTCTACCCAACTCTTCATACTTTTATTCTCTCTACCTAGCTCTTCATACTTTTATTGTCACTACGCAACTCTTCATACTTTTATTGTCCCTACCCAACTCTTCATACTTTTATTGTCTCTACCTAACTCTTCATACTTTTATTGTCTCTACCCAACTTTTCATACTTTTATTGTCTCAACCCAACTCTTCATACTTTTATTGTCTCTACCCAACTCTTCATACTTTTATTGTCTCTAGCTAACTCTTCATACTTTTATTGTCTCTACCTAACTCTTCATACTTTTATTGTCTCTACCTAACTCTTCATACTTTTATTGTCTCTACCTAACTCTTCATACTTTTATTGTCCCTACCCAACTCTTCATACTTGTATTGTCCCTACCCAACTCTTCATACTTTTATTGTCTCTACCCAACTCTTCATACTTTTATTGTCTCTACCCAACTCTTCATACTTTTATTGTCTCTACCCAACTCTTCATTTTTTTATTGTCTCTACCCAACTCTTCAAACTTTTATTGTCTCTACCCAACTCTTCATACTTTTATTGTCTCTACCCAACTCTTCATACTTTTATTGTCTCTACCCAACTCTTCATACTTTCAATGTCTCTACCCAACTCTTCATACTTTTATTGTCTCTACCCAACTCTTCATACTTTTATTGTCTCTACCCAACTCTTCATACTTTTATTGTCTCTACCCAACTCTTCATACTTTTATTGTCTCTACCTAACTCTTCATACTGTTATTGTCTCTACCCAACTCTTCATACTTTTATTTTCTCAACCCAACTCTTCATACTTTTATTGTCTCTACCCAACTCTTCATACTTTTATTGTCTCTACCTAACTCTTCATACTTTTATTGTCTCTACCTAACTCTTCATACTTTTATTGTCTCTACCCAACTCTTCATACTTTTATTTTCCCTACCCAACTCTTCATACTTTTATTGTCCCTACCCATCTCTTCATACTTTTATTGTCCCTACCCAACTCTTCATACTTTTATTGTCTCTACCCAACACTTCATACTTTTATTGTCTCTACCCAACTCTTCATTTTTTTATTGTCTCTACCCAACTCTTCAAACTTTTATTGTCTCTACCTAACTCTTCATACTTTTATTGTCTCTACCCAACTCTTCATACTTTTATTCTCTCTACCTAGCTCTTCATACTTTTATTGTCACTACGCAACTCTTCATACTTTTATTGTCCCTACCCAACTCTTCATACTTTTATTGTCTCTACCCAACTCTTCATACTTTTATTGTCTCTACCTAACTCTTCATACTTTTATTGTCTCTACCTAACTCTTCATACTTTTATTGTCCCTACCCAACTCTTCATACTTTTATTGTCTCTACCCAACTCTTCATAGTTTTATTTTCTCTACCTAACTCTTCATACTTTTATTGTCTCTACCCAAATCTTCATACTTTTATTGTACGTACCTAATTTTCCATACCTGTATTGTCTCTACCCAACTCCTCATACTTTTATTGTCTCTACCCAACTCTTCTTACTTTTATTGTCTCTACCAAACTCTTAATACTTTTATTATCTCTACTCAACTCTTCATACTTTTATTGTCTCTATCCAACTCTTCATAATTGTATTGTCCCTACCCAACTCTTCATACTTTTATTGTCCCTACCCAACTCTTCATACTTTTATTGTCACTACCCAACTCTCATACTTTTATTATCTCTACCCAACTCTTCATACTTTTATTGTCTCTACCCAAATCTTCATACTTTTATTGTCTCTACCCAACTCTTCATGCTTTTATTGTCTCTACCCAACTCTTCATACTTTTATTGTCTCTACCCAACTCTTCATACTTTTATTGTCTCTACCCAACTCTTCATACTTTTATTGTCTCTACCCAACTCTTCATACTTTTATTGTCTCTACCCAACTCTTCATACTTTTATTGTCTCTACCTAACTCTTCATACTGTTATTGTCTCTACCCAACTCTTCATACTTTTATTTTCTCAACCCAACTCTTCATACTTTTATTGTCTCTACCCAACTCTTCATACTTTTATTGTCTCTACCTAACTCTTCATACTTTTATTGTCTCTACCTAACTCTTCATACTTTTATTGTCTCTACCCAACTCTTCATACTTTTATTTTCCCTTCCCAACTCTTCATACTTTTATTGTCCCTACCCATCTCTTCATACTTTTATTGTCCCTACCCAACTCTTCATACTTTTATTGTCTCTACCCAACTCTTCATACTTTTATTGTCTCTACCCAACTCTTCATTTTTTTATTGTCTCTACCCAACTCTTCAAACTTTTATTGTCTCTACCTAACTCTTCATACTTTTATTGTCTCTACCCAACTCTTCATACTTTTATTCTCTCTACCTAGCTCTTCATACTTTTATTGTCACTACGCAACTCTTCATACTTTTATTGTCCCTACCCAACTCTTCATACTTTTATTGTCTCTACCCAACTCTTCATACTTTTATTGTCTCTACCTAACTCTTCATACTTTTATTGTCTCTACCTAACTCTTCATACTTTTATTGTCCCTACCCAACTCTTCATACTTTTATTGTCTCTACCCAACTCTTCATAGTTTTATTTTCTCTACCTAACTCTTCATACTTTTATTGTCTCTACCCAAATCTTCATACTTTTATTGTACGTACCTAATTTTTCATACTTGTATTGTCTCTACCCAACTCCTCATACTTTTATTGTCTCTACCCAACTCTTCTTACTTTTATTGTCTCTACCAAACTCTTCATACTTTTATTATCTCTACTCAACTCTTCATACTTTTATTGTCTCTATCCAACTCTTCATAATTGTATTGTCCCTACCCAACTCTTCATACTTTTATTGTCCCTACCCAACTCTTCATACTTTTATTGTCACTACCCAACTCTCATACTTTTATTATCTCTACCCAACTCTTCATACTTTTATTGTCTCTACCCAAATCTTCATACTTTTATTGTCTCTACCCAACTCTTCATGCTTTTATTGTCTCTACCCAACTCTTCATACTTTTATTGTCTCTACCCAACTCTTCATAGTTTTATTTTCTCTACCTAACTCTTCATACTTTTATTGTCTCTACCCAAATCTTCATACTTTTATTGTACGTACCTAATTTTCCATACCTGTATTGTCTCTACCCAACTCCTCATACTTTTATTGTCTCTACCCAACTCTTCTTACTTTTATTGTCTCTACCAAACTCTTAATACTTTTATTATCTCTACTCAACTCTTCATACTTTTATTGTCTCTATCCAACTCTTCATAATTGTATTGTCCCTACCCAACTCTTCATACTTTTATTGTCCCTACCCAACTCTTCATACTTTTATTGTCACTACCCAACTCTCATACTTTTATTATCTCTACCCAACTCTTCATACTTTTATTGTCTCTACCCAAATCTTCATACTTTTATTGTCTCTACCCAACTCTTCATGCTTTTATTGTCTCTACCCAACTCTTCATACTTTTATTGTCTCTACCCAACTCTTCATACTTTTATTGTCTCTACCCAACTCTTCATACTTTTATTGTCTCTACCCAACTCTTCATACTTTTATTGTCTCTACCCAACTCTTCATACTTTTATTGTCTCTACCTAACTCTTCATACTGTTATTGTCTCTACCCAACTCTTCATACTTTTATTTTCTCAACCCAACTCTTCATACTTTTATTGTCTCTACCCAACTCTTCATACTTTTATTGTCTCTACCTAACTCTTCATACTTTTATTGTCTCTACCTAACTCTTCATACTTTTATTGTCTCTACCCAACTCTTCATACTTTTATTTTCCCTTCCCAACTCTTCATACTTTTATTGTCCCTACCCATCTCTTCATACTTTTATTGTCCCTACCCAACTCTTCATACTTTTATTGTCTCTACCCAACTCTTCATACTTTTATTGTCTCTACCCAACTCTTCATTTTTTTATTGTCTCTACCCAACTCTTCAAACTTTTATTGTCTCTACCTAACTCTTCATACTTTTATTGTCTCTACCCAACTCTTCATACTTTTATTCTCTCTACCTAGCTCTTCATACTTTTATTGTCACTACGCAACTCTTCATACTTTTATTGTCCCTACCCAACTCTTCATACTTTTATTGTCTCTACCCAACTCTTCATACTTTTATTGTCTCTACCTAACTCTTCATACTTTTATTGTCTCTACCTAACTCTTCATACTTTTATTGTCCCTACCCAACTCTTCATACTTTTATTGTCTCTACCCAACTCTTCATAGTTTTATTTTCTCTACCTAACTCTTCATACTTTTATTGTCTCTACCCAAATCTTCATACTTTTATTGTACGTACCTAATTTTTCATACTTGTATTGTCTCTACCCAACTCCTCATACTTTTATTGTCTCTACCCAACTCTTCTTACTTTTATTGTCTCTACCAAACTCTTCATACTTTTATTATCTCTACTCAACTCTTCATACTTTTATTGTCTCTATCCAACTCTTCATAATTGTATTGTCCCTACCCAACTCTTCATACTTTTATTGTCCCTACCCAACTCTTCATACTTTTATTGTCACTACCCAACTCTCATACTTTTATTATCTCTACCCAACTCTTCATACTTTTATTGTCTCTACCCAAATCTTCATACTTTTATTGTCTCTACCCAACTCTTCATGCTTTTATTGTCTCTACCCAACTCTTCATACTTTTATTGTCTCTACCCAACTCTTCATACTTTTATTGTCTCTACCCAACTCTTCATACTTTTATTGTCTCTACCCAACTCTTCATACTTTTATTGTCTCTACCCAACTCTTCATACTTTTATTCTCTCTACCTAGCTCTTCATAGTTTTATTGTCACTACGCAACTCTTCATACTTTTATTGTCCCTACCCAACTCTTCATACTTTTATTGTCTCTACCCAACTCTTCATATATGTATTGTCTCTACCTAACTCTTCATAATTTTATTGTCTCTACCTAACTCTTCATACTTTTATTGTCCCTACCCAACTCTTCATACTTTTATTGTCTCTACCCAACTCTTCATAGTTTTATTGTCTCTACCTAACTCTTCATACCTTTATTGTCTCTACCCAACTCTTCATACTTTTATTGTCCGTACCTAATTTTTCATACTTGTATTGTCTCTACCCAGCTCCTTATACTTTTATTGTCTCTACCCAACTCTTCATACTTTTATTGTCTCTACCCAACTCTTCATACTCTTATTGTCTCTACCCAACTCTTCATACTTTTATTGTCTCTACCCAACTCTTCTTACTTTTATTGTCTCTACCAAACTCTTCATACTTTTATTATCTCAACTCAACTCTTCATACTTTTATTGTCTCTATCCAACTCTTCATAATTGTATTGTCCCTACCCAACTCTTCATACTTTTATTGTCCCTACCCAACTCTTCATACTTTTATTGTCACTACCCAACTCTCATACTTTTATTATCTCTACCCAACTCTTCATACTTTTATTGTCTCTACCCAAATCTTCATACTTTTATTGTCTCTACCCAACTCTTCATGCTTTTATTGTCTCTACCCAACTCTTCATACTTTTATTGTCTCTACCCAACTCTTCATACTTTTATTGTCCCTACCCAACTCTTCATACTTTTATTGTCTCTACCCAACTCTTCATACTTTTATTGTCTCTACCTAACTCTTCATACTTTTATTGTCTCTACCTAACTCTTCATACTTTTATTGTCCCTACCCAACTCTTCATACTTTTATTGTCTCTACCCAACTCTTCATAGTTTTATTTTCTCTACCTAACTCTTCATACTTTTATTGTCTCTACCCAAATCTTCATACTTTTATTGTACGTACCTAATTTTTCATACTTGTATTGTCTCTACCCAACTCCTCATACTTTTATTGTCTCTACCCAACTCTTCTTACTTTTATTGTCTCTACCAAACTCTTCATACTTTTATTATCTCTACTCAACTCTTCATACTTTTATTGTCTCTATCCAACTCTTCATAATTGTATTGTCCCTACCCAACTCTTCATACTTTTATTGTCCCTACCCAACTCTTCATACTTTTATTGTCACTACCCAACTCTCATACTTTTATTATCTCTACCCAACTCTTCATACTTTTATTGTCTCTACCCAAATCTTCATACTTTTATTGTCTCTACCCAACTCTTCATGCTTTTATTGTCTCTACCCAACTCTTCATACTTTTATTGTCTCTACCCAACTCTTCATAGTTTTATTTTCTCTACCTAACTCTTCATACTTTTATTGTCTCTACCCAAATCTTCATACTTTTATTGTACGTACCTAATTTTCCATACCTGTATTGTCTCTACCCAACTCCTCATACTTTTATTGTCTCTACCCAACTCTTCTTACTTTTATTGTCTCTACCAAACTCTTAATACTTTTATTATCTCTACTCAACTCTTCATACTTTTATTGTCTCTATCCAACTCTTCATAATTGTATTGTCCCTACCCAACTCTTCATACTTTTATTGTCCCTACCCAACTCTTCATACTTTTATTGTCACTACCCAACTCTCATACTTTTATTATCTCTACCCAACTCTTCATACTTTTATTGTCTCTACCCAAATCTTCATACTTTTATTGTCTCTACCCAACTCTTCATGCTTTTATTGTCTCTACCCAACTCTTCATACTTTTATTGTCTCTACCCAACTCTTCATACTTTTATTGTCTCTACCCAACTCTTCATACTTTTATTGTCTCTACCCAACTCTTCATACTTTTATTGTCTCTACCCAACTCTTCATACTTTTATTGTCTCTACCTAACTCTTCATACTGTTATTGTCTCTACCCAACTCTTCATACTTTTATTTTCTCAACCCAACTCTTCATACTTTTATTGTCTCTACCCAACTCTTCATACTTTTATTGTCTCTACCTAACTCTTCATACTTTTATTGTCTCTACCTAACTCTTCATACTTTTATTGTCTCTACCCAACTCTTCATACTTTTATTTTCCCTTCCCAACTCTTCATACTTTTATTGTCCCTACCCATCTCTTCATACTTTTATTGTCCCTACCCAACTCTTCATACTTTTATTGTCTCTACCCAACTCTTCATACTTTTATTGTCTCTACCCAACTCTTCATTTTTTTATTGTCTCTACCCAACTCTTCAAACTTTTATTGTCTCTACCTAACTCTTCATACTTTTATTGTCTCTACCCAACTCTTCATACTTTTATTCTCTCTACCTAGCTCTTCATACTTTTATTGTCACTACGCAACTCTTCATACTTTTATTGTCCCTACCCAACTCTTCATACTTTTATTGTCTCTACCCAACTCTTCATACTTTTATTGTCTCTACCTAACTCTTCATACTTTTATTGTCTCTACCTAACTCTTCATACTTTTATTGTCCCTACCCAACTCTTCATACTTTTATTGTCTCTACCCAACTCTTCATAGTTTTATTTTCTCTACCTAACTCTTCATACTTTTATTGTCTCTACCCAAATCTTCATACTTTTATTGTACGTACCTAATTTTTCATACTTGTATTGTCTCTACCCAACTCCTCATACTTTTATTGTCTCTACCCAACTCTTCTTACTTTTATTGTCTCTACCAAACTCTTCATACTTTTATTATCTCTACTCAACTCTTCATACTTTTATTGTCTCTATCCAACTCTTCATAATTGTATTGTCCCTACCCAACTCTTCATACTTTTATTGTCCCTACCCAACTCTTCATACTTTTATTGTCACTACCCAACTCTCATACTTTTATTATCTCTACCCAACTCTTCATACTTTTATTGTCTCTACCCAAATCTTCATACTTTTATTGTCTCTACCCAACTCTTCATGCTTTTATTGTCTCTACCCAACTCTTCATACTTTTATTGTCTCTACCCAACTCTTCATACTTTTATTGTCTCTACCCAACTCTTCATACTTTTATTGTCTCTACCCAACTCTTCATACTTTTATTGTCTCTACCCAACTCTTCATACTTTTATTCTCTCTACCTAGCTCTTCATAGTTTTATTGTCACTACGCAACTCTTCATACTTTTATTGTCCCTACCCAACTCTTCATACTTTTATTGTCTCTACCCAACTCTTCATATATGTATTGTCTCTACCTAACTCTTCATAATTTTATTGTCTCTACCTAACTCTTCATACTTTTATTGTCCCTACCCAACTCTTCATACTTTTATTGTCTCTACCCAACTCTTCATAGTTTTATTGTCTCTACCTAACTCTTCATACCTTTATTGTCTCTACCCAACTCTTCATACTTTTATTGTCCGTACCTAATTTTTCATACTTGTATTGTCTCTACCCAGCTCCTTATACTTTTATTGTCTCTACCCAACTCTTCATACTTTTATTGTCTCTACCCAACTCTTCATACTCTTATTGTCTCTACCCAACTCTTCATACTTTTATTGTCTCTACCCAACTCTTCTTACTTTTATTGTCTCTACCAAACTCTTCATACTTTTATTATCTCAACTCAACTCTTCATACTTTTATTGTCTCTATCCAACTCTTCATAATTGTATTGTCCCTACCCAACTCTTCATACTTTTATTGTCCCTACCCAACTCTTCATACTTTTATTGTCACTACCCAACTCTCATACTTTTATTATCTCTACCCAACTCTTCATACTTTTATTGTCTCTACCCAAATCTTCATACTTTTATTGTCTCTACCCAACTCTTCATGCTTTTATTGTCTCTACCCAACTCTTCATACTTTTATTGTCTCTACCCAACTCTTCATACTTTTATTGTCTCTACCCAACTCTTCATACTTTTATTGTCTCTACCCAACTCTTCATACTTTTATTGTCTCTACCCAACTCTTCATACTTTTATTGTCTCTACCTAACTCTTCATACTGTTATTGTCTCTACCCAACTCTTCATACTTTTATTGTCTCTACCTAACTCTTCATACTTTTATTGTCTCTACCTAACTCTTCATACTTTTATTGTCTCTACCCAACTCTTCATACTTTTATTTTCCCTACCCAACTCTTCATACTTTTATTGTCCCTACCCATCTCTTCATACTTTTATTGTCCCTACCCAACTCTTCATACTTTTATTGTCTCTACCCAACTCTTCATACTTTTATTGTCTCTACCCAACTCTTCATTTTTTTATTGTCTCTACCCAACTCTTCAAACTTTTATTGTCTCTACCTAACTCTTCATACTTTTATTGTCTCTACCCAACTCTTCATACTTTTATTCTCTCTACCTAGCTCTTCATACTTTTATTGTCACTACGCAACTCTTCATACTTTTATTGTCCCTACCCAACTCTTCATACTTTTATTGTCTCTACCCAACTCTTCATACTTTTATTGTCTCTACCTAACTCTTCATACTTTTATTGTCTCTACCTAACTCTTCATACTTTTATTGTCCCTACCCAACTCTTCATACTTTTATTGTCTCTACCCAACTCTTCATAGTTTTATTTTCTCTACCTAACTCTTCATACTTTTATTGTCTCTACCCAAATCTTCATACTTTTATTGTACGTACCTAATTTTTCATACTTGTATTGTCTCTACCCAACTCCTCATACTTTTATTGTCTCTACCCAACTCTTCTTACTTTTATTGTCTCTACCAAACTCTTCATACTTTTATTATCTCTACTCAACTCTTCATACTTTTATTGTCTCTATCCAACTCTTCATAATTGTATTGTCCCTACCCAACTCTTCATACTTTTATTGTCCCTACCCAACTCTTCATACTTTTATTGTCACTACCCAACTCTCATACTTTTATTATCTCTACCCAACTCTTCATACTTTTATTGTCTCTACCCAAATCTTCATACTTTTATTGTCTCTACCCAACTCTTCATGCTTTTATTGTCTCTACCCAACTCTTCATACTTTTATTGTCTCTACCCAACTCTTCATACTTTTATTGTCTCTACCCAACTCTTCATACTTTTATTGTCTCTACCCAACTCTTCATACTTGTATTGTCTCTACCCAACTCTTCATACTTTTATTCTCTCTACCTAGCTCTTCATAGTTTTATTGTCACTACGCAACTCTTCATACTTTTATTGTCCCTACCCAACTCTTCATACTTTTATTGTCTCTACCCAACTCTTCATACATGTATTGTCTCTACCTAACTCTTCATAATTTTATTGTCTCTACCTAACTCTTCATACTTTTATTGTCCCTACCCAACTCTTCATACTTTTATTGTCTCTACCCAACTCTTCATAGTTTTATTGTCTCTACCTAACTCTTCATACCTTTATTGTCTCTACCCAACTCTTCATACTTTTATTGTCCGTACCTAATTTTTCATACTTGTATTGTCTCTACCCAGCTCCTCATACTTTTATTGTCTCTACCCAACTCTTCATACTTTTATTGTCTCTACCCAACTCTTCATACTCTTATTGTCTCTACCCAACTCTTCATACTTTTATTGTCTCTACCCAACTCTTCTTACTTTTATTGTCTCTACCAAACTCTTCATACTTTTATTATCTCAACTCAACTCTTCATACTTTTATTGTCTCTATCCAACTCTTCATAATTGTATTGTCCCTACCCAACTCTTCATACTTTTATTGTCCCTACCCAACTCTCATACTTTTATTATCTCTACCCAACTCTTCATACTTTTATTGTCTCTACCCAACTCTTCATACTTTTATTGTCTCTACCCAACTCTTCATACTTTTATTGTCTCTACCCAACTCTTCATACTTTTATTCTCTCTACCTAGCTCTTCATAGTTTTATTGTCTCTACCCAACTCTTCATACATGTATTGTCTCTACCTAACTCTTCATAATTTTATTGTCTCTACCTAACTCTTCATACTTTTATTGTCCCTACCCAACTCTTCATACTTTTATTGTCTCTACCCAACTCTTCATAGTTTTATTGTCTCTACCTAACTCTTCATACCTTTATTGTCTCTACCCAACTCTTCATACTTTTATTGTCCGTACCTAATTTTTCATACTTGTATTGTCTCTACCCAGCTCCTTATACTTTTATTGTCTCTACCCAACTCTTCATACTTTTATTGTCTCTACCCAACTCTTCATACTCTTATTGTCTCTACCCAACTCTTCATACTTTTATTGTCTCTACCCAACTCTTCTTACTTTTATTGTCTCTACCAAACTCTTCATACTTTTATTATCTCAACTCAACTCTTCATACTTTTATTGTCTCTATCCAACTCTTCATAATTGTATTGTCCCTACCCAACTCTTCATACTTTTATTGTCCCTACCCAACTCTTCATACTTTTATTGTCACTACCCAACTCTCATACTTTTATTATCTCTACCCAACTCTTCATACTTTTATTGTCTCTACCCAAATCTTCATACTTTTATTGTCTCTACCCAACTCTTCATGCTTTTATTGTCTCTACCCAACTCTTCATACTTTTATTGTCTCTACCCAACTCTTCATACTTTTATTGTCTCTACCCAACTCTTCATACTTTTATTGTCTCTACCCAACTCTTCATACTTTTATTGTCTCTACCTAACTCTTCATACTGTTATTGTCTCTACCCAACTCTTCATACTTTTATTGTCTCTACCTAACTCTTCATACTTTTATTGTCTCTACCTAACTCTTCATACTTTTATTGTCTCTACCCAACTCTTCATACTTTTATTTTCCCTACCCAACTCTTCATACTTTTATTGTCCCTACCCATCTCTTCATACTTTTATTGTCCCTACCCAACTCTTCATACTTTTATTGTCTCTACCCAACTCTTCATACTTTTATTGTCTCTACCCAACTCTTCATTTTTTTATTGTCTCTACCCAACTCTTCAAACTTTTATTGTCTCTACCTAACTCTTCATACTTTTATTGTCTCTACCCAACTCTTCATACTTTTATTCTCTCTACCTAGCTCTTCATACTTTTATTGTCACTACGCAACTCTTCATACTTTTATTGTCCCTACCCAACTCTTCATACTTTTATTGTCTCTACCCAACTCTTCATACTTTTATTGTCTCTACCTAACTCTTCATACTTTTATTGTCTCTACCTAACTCTTCATACTTTTATTGTCCCTACCCAACTCTTCATACTTTTATTGTCTCTACCCAACTCTTCATAGTTTTATTTTCTCTACCTAACTCTTCATACTTTTATTGTCTCTACTCAAATCTTCATACTTTTATTGTACGTACCTAATTTTTCATACTTGTATTGTCTCTACCCAACTCCTCATACTTTTATTGTCTCTACCCAACTCTTCTTACTTTTATTGTCTCTACCAAACTCTTCATACTTTTATTATCTCTACTCAACTCTTCATACTTTTATTGTCTCTATCCAACTCTTCATAATTGTATTGTCCCTACCCAACTCTTCATACTTTTATTGTCCCTACCCAACTCTTCATACTTTTATTGTCACTACCCAACTCTCATACTTTTATTATCTCTACCCAACTCTTCATACTTTTATTGTCTCTACCCAAATCTTCATACTTTTATTGTCTCTACCCAACTCTTCATGCTTTTATTGTCTCTACCCAACTCTTCATACTTTTATTGTCTCTACCCAACTCTTCATACTTTTATTGTCTCTACCCAACTCTTCATACTTTTATTGTCTCTACCCAACTCTTCATACTTGTATTGTCTCTACCCAACTCTTCATACTTTTATTCTCTCTACCTAGCTCTTCATAGTTTTATTGTCACTACGCAACTCTTCATACTTTTATTGTCCCTACCCAACTCTTCATACTTTTATTGTCTCTACCCAACTCTTCATACATGTATTGTCTCTACCTAACTCTTCATAATTTTATTGTCTCTACCTAACTCTTCATACTTTTATTGTCCCTACCCAACTCTTCATACTTTTATTGTCTCTACCCAACTCTTCATAGTTTTATTGTCTCTACCTAACTCTTCATACCTTTATTGTCTCTACCCAACTCTTCATACTTTTATTGTCCGTACCTAATTTTTCATACTTGTATTGTCTCTACCCAGCTCCTCATACTTTTATTGTCTCTACCCAACTCTTCATACTTTTATTGTCTCTACCCAACTCTTCATACTCTTATTGTCTCTACCCAACTCTTCATACTTTTATTGTCTCTACCCAACTCTTCTTACTTTTATTGTCTCTACCAAACTCTTCATACTTTTATTATCTCAACTCAACTCTTCATACTTTTATTGTCTCTATCCAACTCTTCATAATTGTATTGTCCCTACCCAACTCTTCATACTTTTATTGTCCCTACCCAACTCTCATACTTTTATTATCTCTACCCAACTCTTCATACTTTTATTGTCTCTACCCAACTCTTCATACTTTTATTGTCTCTACCCAGCTCTTCATACTTTTATTTTCCCTACCCAACTCTTCATACTTTTATTGTCCCTACCCAACTCTTCATACTTGTGTTGTCTCTACCCAGCTCTTCATACTTTTATTGTCTCTACCCAACTCTTCATACTTTTATTGTCTCTACCTAACTCTTCAAACTTTTATTGTCCCTACCTAACTCTTCATACTTTTATTGTCTCTACCTAACTCTTCATACTTTTATTCTCTCTACCTAACTCTTCATACTTTTATTGTCACTACGCAACTCTTCATACTTTTATTGTCCCTACCCAACTCTTCATACTTTTATTGTCTCTACCCAACTCTTCATACTTTTATTGTCTCTACCCAACTCTTCATACATGTATTGTCTCTACCCAACTCTTCATACTTTTATTGTCTCTACCTAACTCTTCATACTTTTATTGTCTCTACCTAACTCTTCATACTTTTATTTTCTCAACCCAACTCTTCATACTTTTATTGTCTCTACCCAACTCTTCATACTTTTATTGTCTCTACCTAACTCTTCATACTTTTATTGTCTCTACCTAACTCTTCATACTTTTATTGTCTCTACCCAACTCTTCATACTTTTATTTTCCCTACCCAACTCTTCATACTTTTATTGTCCCTACCCATCTCTTCATACTTTTATTGTCCCTACCCAACTCTTCATACTTTTATTGTCTCTACCCAACTCTTCATACTTTTATTGTCTCTACCCAACTCTTCATTTTTTTATTGTCTCTACCCAACTCTTCAAACTTTTATTGTCTCTACCTAACTCTTCATACTTTTATTGTCTCTACCCAACTCTTCATACTTTTATTCTCTCTACCTAGCTCTTCATACTTTTATTGTCACTACGCAACTCTTCATACTTTTATTGTCCCTACCCAACTCTTCATACTTTTATTGTCTCTACCCAACTCTTCATACTTTTATTGTCTCTACCTAACTCTTCATACTTTTATTGTCTCTACCTAACTCTTCATACTTTTATTGTCCCTACCCAACTCTTCATACTTTTATTGTCTCTACCCAACTCTTCATAGTTTTATTTTCTCTACCTAACTCTTCATACTTTTATTGTCTCTACCCAAATCTTCATACTTTTATTGTACGTACCTAATTTTTCATACTTGTATTGTCTCTACCCAACTCCTCATACTTTTATTGTCTCTACCCAACTCTTCTTACTTTTATTGTCTCTACCAAACTCTTCATACTTTTATTATCTCTACTCAACTCTTCATACTTTTATTGTCTCTATCCAACTCTTCATAATTGTATTGTCCCTACCCAACTCTTCATACTTTTATTGTCCCTACCCAACTCTTCATACTTTTATTGTCACTACCCAACTCTCATACTTTTATTATCTCTACCCAAATCTTCATACTTTTATTGTCTCTACCCAAATCTTCATACTTTTATTGTCTCTACCCAACTCTTCATGCTTTTATTGTCTCTACCCAACTCTTCATACTTTTATTGTCTCTACCCAACTCTTCATACTTTTATTGTCTCTACCCAACTCTTCATACTTTTATTGTCTCTACCCAACTCTTCATACTTGTATTGTCTCTACCCAACTCTTCATACTTTTATTCTCTCTACCTAGCTCTTCATAGTTTTATTGTCACTACGCAACTCTTCATACTTTTATTGTCCCTACCCAACTCTTCATACTTTTATTGTCTCTACCCAACTCTTCATACATGTATTGAGTCTACCTAACTCTTCATAATTTTATTGTCTCTACCTAACTCTTCATACTTTTATTGTCCCTACCCAACTCTTCATACTTTTATTGTCTCTACCCAACTCTTCATAGTTTTATTGTCTCTACCTAACTCTTCATACCTTTATTGTCTCTACCCAACTCTTCATACTTTTATTGTCCGTACCTAATTTTTCATACTTGTATTGTCTCTACCCAGCTCCTCATACTTTTATTGTCTCTACCCAACTCTTCATACTTTTATTGTCTCTACCCAACTCTTCATACTCTTATTGTCTCTACCCAACTCTTCATACTTTTATTGTCTCTACCCAACTCTTCTTACTTTTATTGTCTCTACCAAACTCTTCATACTTTTATTATCTCAACTCAACTCTTCATACTTTTATTGTCTCTATCCAACTCTTCATAATTGTATTGTCCCTACCCAACTCTTCATACTTTTATTGTCCCTACCCAACTCTCATACTTTTATTATCTCTACCCAACTCTTCATACTTTTATTGTCTCTACCCAACTCTTCATACTTTTATTGTCTCTACCCAGCTCTTCATACTTTTATTTTCCCTACCCAACTCTTCATACTTTTATTGTCCCTACCCAACTCTTCATACTTGTGTTGTCTCTACCCAGCTCTTCATACTTTTATTGTCTCTACCCAACTCTTCATACTTTTATTGTCTCTACCTAACTCTTCAAACTTTTATTGTCCCTACCTAACTCTTCATACTTTTATTGTCTCTACCTAACTCTTCATACTTTTATTCTCTCTACCTAACTCTTCATACTTTTATTGTCACTACGCAACTCTTCATACTTTTATTGTCCCTACCCAACTCTTCATACTTTTATTGTCTCTACCCAACTCTTCATACTTTTATTGTCTCTACCCAACTCTTCATACATGTATTGTCTCTACCCAACTCTTCATACTTTTATTGTCTCTACCTAACTCTTCATACTTTTATTGTCTCTACCTAACTCTTCATACCTTTATTGTCTCTACCCAACTCTTCATACTTTTATTGTCCGTACCTAATTTTTCATACTTGTATTGTCTCTACCCAGCTCCTCATACTTTTATTGTCTCTACCCAACTCTTCATACTTTTATTGTCTCTACCCAACTCTTCATACTTTTATTGTCTCTACCCAACTCTTCATACTTTTATTGTCTCTACCCAACTCTTCTTACTTTTATTGTCTCTACCAAACTCTTCATACTTTTATTATCTCAACTCAACTCTTCATACTTTTATTGTCTCTATCCAACTCTTCATAATTGTATTGTCCCTACCCAACTCTTCATACTTTTATTGTCCCTACCCAACTCTTCATACTTTTATTGTCCCTACCCAACTCTCATACTTTTATTATCTCTACCCAACTCTTCATACTTTTATTGTCTCTACCCAACTCTTCATACTTTTATTGTCTCTACCCAGCTCTTCATACTTTTATTTTCCCTACCCAACTCTTCATACTTTTATTGTCCCTACCCAACTCTTCATACTTTTGTTGTCTCTACCCAGCTCTTCATACTTTTATTGTCTCTACCCAACTCTTCATACTTTTATTGTCTCTACCTAACTCTTCAAACTTTTATTGTCTCTACCTAACTCTTCATACTTTTATTGTCTCTACCTAACTCTTCATACTTTTATTCTCTCTACCTAACTCTTCATACTTTTATTGTCACTACGCAACTCTTCATACTTTTATTGTCCCTACCCAACTCTTCATACTTTTATTGTCTCTACCTAACTCTTCATACTTTTATTGTCTCTACCTAACTCTTCATACTTTTATTGTCTCTACCCAACTTTTCATACTTTTATTGTCTCAACCCAACTCTTCATACTTTTATTGTCTCTACCTAACTCTTCATACTTTTATTGTCTCTACCTAACTCTTCATACTTTTATTGTCTCTACCTAACTCTTCATACTTTTATTGTCCCTACCCAACTCTTCATACTTGTATTGTCCCTACCTAACTCTTCATACATTTATTGTCTCTACCCAACTCTTCATACTTTTATTGTCTCTACCCAACTCTTCATACTTTTATTGTCTCTACCCAGCTCTTCATACTTTTATTGTCTCTACCCAACTCTTCATACTTTTATTGTCTCTACCCAACTCTTCATACTTTCAATGTCTCTACCCAACTCTTCATACTTTTATTGTCTCTACCCAACTCTTCATACTTTTATTGTCTCTACCCAACTCTTCATACTTTTATTGTCTCTACCCAACTCTTCATACTTTTATTGTCTCTACCTAACTCTTCATACTGTTATTGTCTCTACCCAACTCTTCATACTTTTATTTTCTCAACCCAACTCTTCATACTTTTATTGTCTCTACCCAACTCTTCATACTTTTATTGTCTCTACCTAACTCTTCATACTTTTATTGTCTCTACCTAACTCTTCATACTTTTATTGTCTCTACCCAACTCTTCATACTTTTATTTTCCGTACCCAACTCTTCATACTTTTATTGTCCCTACCCAACTCTTCATACTTTTATTGTCCCTACCCAACTCTTCATACTTTTATTGTCTCTACCCAACTCTTCATACTTTTATTGTCTCTACCCAACTCTTCATTTTTTTATTGTCTCTACCCAACTCTTCAAACTTTTATTGTCTCTACCTAACTCTTCATACTTTTATTGTCTCTACCCAACTCTTCATACTTTTATTCTCTCTACCTAGCTCTTCATACTTTTATTGTCACTACGCAACTCTTCATACTTTTATTGTCCCTACCCAACTCTTCATACTTTTATTGTCTCTACCCAACTCTTCATACTTTTATTGTCTCTACCTAACTCTTCATACTTTTATTGTCTCTACCTAACTCTTCATACTTTTATTGTCCCTACCCAACTCTTCATACTTTTATTGTCTCTACCCAACTCTTCATAGTTTTATTTTCTCTACCTAACTCTTCATACTTTTATTGTCTCTACCCAAATCTTCATACTTTTATTGTACGTACCTAATTTTTCATACTTGTATTGTCTCTACCCAACTCCTCATACTTTTATTGTCTCTACCCAACTCTTCTTACTTTTATTGTCTCTACCAAACTCTTCATACTTTTATTATCTCTACTCAACTCTTCATACTTTTATTGTCTCTATCCAACTCTTCATAATTGTATTGTCCCTACCCAACTCTTCATACTTTTATTGTCCCTACCCAACTCTTCATACTTTTATTGTCACTACCCAACTCTCATACTTTTATTATCTCTACCCAACTCTTCATACTTTTATTGTCTCTACCCAAATCTTCATACTTTTATTGTCTCTACCCAACTCTTCATACTTTTATTGTCTCTACCCAACTCTTCATACTTTTATTGTCTCTACCCAACTCTTCATACTTTTATTGTCTCTACCCAACTCTTCATACTTTTATTGTCTCTACCCAACTCTTCATACTTTTATTCTCTCTACCTAGCTCTTCATAGTTTTATTGTCACTACGCAACTCTTCATACTTTTATTGTCCCTACCCAACTCTTTATACTTTTATTGTCTCTACCCAACTCTTCATACATGTATTGTCTCTACCTAACTCTTCATAATTTTATTGTCTCTACCTAACTCTTCATACTTTTATTGTCCCTACCCAACTCTTCATACTTTTATTGTCTCTACCCAACTCTTCATAGTTTTATTGTCTCTACCTAACTCTTCATACCTTTATTGTCTCTACCCAACTCTTCATACTTTTATTGTCCGTACCTAATTTTTCATACTTGTATTGTCTCTACCCAGCTCCTCATACTTTTATTGTCTCTACCCAACTCTTCATACTTTTATTGTCTCTACCCAACTCTTCATACTTTTATTGTCTCTACCCAACTCTTCATACTTTTATTGTCTCTACCCAACTCTTCTTACTTTTATTGTCTCTACCAAACTCTTCATACTTTTATTATCTCAACTCAACTCTTCATACTTTTATTGTCTCTATCCAACTCTTCATAATTGTATTGTCCCTACCCAACTCTTCATACTTTTATTGTCCCTACCCAACTCTTCATACTTTTATTGTCCCTACCCAACTCTCATACTTTTATTATCTCTACCCAACTCTTCATACTTTTATTGTCTCTACCCAACTCTTCATACTTTTATTGTCTCTACCCAGCTCTTCATACTTTTATTGTCCCTACCCAACTCTTCATACTTTTATTGTCCCTACCCAACTCTTCATACTTGTGTTGTCTCTACCCAGCTCTTCATACTTTTATTGTCTCTACCCAACTCTTCATACTTTTATTGTCTCTACCTAATTCTTCAAACTTTTATTGTCCCTACCTAACTCTTCATACTTTTATTGTCTCTACCTAACTCTTCATACTTTTATTCTCTCTACCTAACTCTTCATACTTTTATTGTCACTACGCAACTCTTCATACTTTTATTGTCCCTACCCAACTCTTCATACTTTTATTGTCTCTACCCAACTCTTCATACTTTTATTGTCTCTACCCAACTCTTCATACATGTATTGTCTCTACCCAAATCTTCATACTTTTATTGTCTCTACCTAACTCTTCATACTTTTATTGTCTCTACCTAACTCTTCATACCTTTATTGTCTCTACCCAACTCTTCATACTTTTATTGTCCGTACCTAATTTTTCATACTTGTATTGTCTCTACCCAGCTCCTCATACTTTTATTGTCTCTACCCAACTCTTCATACTTTTATTGTCTCTACCCAACTCTTCATACTTTTATTGTCTCTACCCAACTCTTCATACTTTTATTGTCTCTACCCAACTCTTCTTACTTTTATTGTCCCTACCAAACTCTTCATACTTTTATTATCTCAACTCAACTCTTCATACTTTTATTGTCTCTATCCAACTCTTCATAATTGTATTGTCCCTACCCAACTCTTCATACTTTTATTGTCCCTACCCAACTCTTCATACTTTTATTGTCCCTACCCAACTCTCATACTTTTATTATCTCTACCCTACTCTTCATACTTTTATTGTCTCTACCCAACTCTTCATACTTTTATTGTCTCTACCCAGCTCTTCATACTTTTATTTTCCCTACCCAACTCTTCATACTTTTATTGTCCCTACCCAACTCTTCATACTTTTGTTGTCTCTACCCAGCTCTTCATACTTTTATTGTCTCTACCCAACTCTTCATACTTTTATTGTCTCTACCTAACTCTTCAAACTTTTATTGTCTCTACCTAACTCTTCATACTTTTATTTTCTCAACCCAACTCTTCATACTTTTATTGTCTCTACCCAACTCTTCATACTTTTATTGTCTTTACCCAACTCTTCATACTTTTATTGTCTCTACCTAACTCTTCATACTTTTATTGTCTATACCCAACTCTTCATACTTTTATTTTCCCTACCCAACTCTTCATACTTTTATTGTCCCTACCCAACTCTTCATACTTTTATTGTCCCTACCCAACTCTTCATACTTTTATTGTCTCTACCCAACTCTTCATACTTTTATTGTCTCTACCCAACTCTTCATTTTTTTATTGTCTCTACCCAACTCTTCAAACTTTTATTGTCTCTACCTAATTCTTCATACTTTTATTGTCTCTACCCAACTCTTCATACTTTTATTCTCTCTACCTAGCTCTTCATACTTTTATTGTCACTACGCAACTCTTCATACTTTTATTGTCCCTACCCAACTCTTCATACTTTTATTGTCTCTACCCAACTCTTCATACTTTTATTGTCTCTACCCAACTCTTCATACTTTTATTGTCTCTACCCAACTCTTCATACTTTTATTGTCTCTACCTAACTCTTCATACTTTTATTGTCTCTACCTAACTCTTCATACCTTTATTGTCTCTACCCAACTCTTCATACTTTTATTGTACGTACCTAATTTTTCATACTTGTATTGTCTCTACCCAACTCCTCATACTTTTATTGTCTCTACCCAACTCTTCTTACTTTTATTGTCTCTACCAAACTCTTCATACTTTAATTATCTCTACTCAACTCTTCATACTTTTATTGTCTCTATCCAACTCTTCAAAATTGTATTGTCCCTACCCAACTCTTCATACTTTTATTGTCCCTACCCAACTCTTCATACTTTTATTGTCACTACCCAACTCTCATACTTTTATTATCTCTACCCAACTCTTCATACTTTTATTGTCTCTACCGAACTCTTCATACTTTTATTGTCTCTACCC
The DNA here is from genome assembly GCA_963680875.1 of Bathymodiolus brooksi. Taxonomy (NCBI): domain Eukaryota; kingdom Metazoa; phylum Mollusca; class Bivalvia; order Mytilida; family Modiolidae; genus Bathymodiolus; species Bathymodiolus brooksi. The sequence continues at coordinate 13,027,684 of OY804577.1, read as the reverse complement.
AACTCTTCATACTTTTATTGTCTCTACCCAACTCTTCTTACTTTTATTGTCTCTACCAAACTCTTCATACCTTTATTATCTCTACTCAACTCTTCATACCTTTATTATCTCTACCCAACTCTTCATACTTTTATTGTCCCTACCCAACTCTTCATACTTTTATTGTCCCTACCCAACTCTTCATACTTTTATTGTCCCTACCCAGCTCTTTATACTTTTATTGTCCCTACCCAACTCTTCATACCTTTATTGTCCCTTCCCAACTCTTCATACTTTTGTTGTCTCTACCCAACTCTTCATACTTTTATTGTCTCTACCCAACTCTTCATACTTTTATTGTCTCTACCTAACTCTTCAAACTTTTATTGTCTCTACCTAACTCTTCATACTTTTATTGTCTCTACCTAACTCTTCATACTTTTATTCTCTCTACCTAACTCTTCATACTTTTATTGTCACTAGGCAACTCTTCATACTTTTATTGTCCCTACCCAACTCTTCATACTTTTATTGTCTCTACCCAACTCTTCATACTTTTATTGTCTCTACCCAACTCTTCATACCTTTATTGTCTCTACCCAACTCTTCATACTTTTATTGTCTCTACCCAGCTCTTCATACTTTTATTGTCCCTACCCAACTCTTCATACTTTTATTGTCCCTACCCAACTCGTCATACTTTTGTTGTCTCTACCCAGCTCTTCATACTTTTATTGTCTCTACCCAACTCTTCATACTTTTATTGTCTCTACCTAACTCTTCAAACTTTTATTGTCTCTACCTAACTCTTCATACTTTTATTGTCTCTACCTAACTCTTCATACATTTATTCCCTTTACCTAACTCTTCATACTTTTATTGTCACTACGCAACTCTTCATACTTTTATTGTCCCTACCCAACTCTTCATACTTTTATTGTCTCTACCCAACTCTTCATACTTTTATTGTCTCTACCCAACTCTTCATACATGTATTGTCTCTACCCAACTCTTCATACCTTTATTGTCTCTACCTAACTCTTCATACTTTTATTGTCCCTACCCAACTCTTCATACTTTTATTGTCTCTACCTAACTCTTCATACTTTTATTGTCTCTACCCAACTCTTCATACTTTTATTGTCCGTACCTAATTTTTCATACTTGTATTGTCTCTACCCAACTCCTCATACTTTTATTGTCTCTACCCAACTCTTCATACTTTTATTGTCTCTACCCAACTCTTCTTACTTTTATTGTCTCTACCAAACTCTTCATACTTTTATTATCTCTACTCAACTCTTCATACTTTTATTGTCTCTATCCAACTCTTCATAATTGTATTGTCCCTACCCAACTCTTCATACTTTTATTGTCCTTACCCAACTCTTCATACCTTTATTGTCCCTACCCAACTCTTCATACTTTTGTTGTCTCTACCCAACTCTTCATACTTTTATTGTCTCTACCCAACTCTTCATACTTTAATTGTCTCTACCTAACTCTTCAAACTTTTATTGTCTCTACCTAACTCTTCATACTTTTATTGTCTCTACCTAACTCTTCATACTTTTATTCTCTCTACCCAACTCTTCATACTTTTATTGTCACTACGCAACTCTTCATACTTTTATTGTCCCTACCCAACTCTTCATACTTTTATTGTCTCTACCCAACTCTTCATACTTTTATTGTCTCTACCCAACTCTTCATACATGTATTGTCTCTACCCAACTCTTCATACTTTTATTGTCTATACCTAACTCTTCATACTTTTATTGTCCCTACCCAACTCTTCATACTTTTATTGTCTCTACCCAACTCTTCATACTTTTATTGTCTCTACCTAACTCTTCATACTTTTATTGTCTCTACCCAACTCTTCATACTTTTATTGTCCGTACCTAATTCTTCATACTTGTATTGTCTCTACCCAACTCCTCATACTTTTATTGTCTCTACCCAACTCTTCATACTTTTATTGTCTCTACCCAACTCTTCATACTTTTATTTTCTCTACCCAACTCTTCATACTTTTATTGTTTCTACCCAACTCTACTTACTTTTATTGTCTCTGCCAAACTCTTCATACTTTTATTATCTCTACTCAACTCTTCATACTTTTATTGTCTCTATCCAACTCTTCATAATTGTATTGTCCCTACCTAACTCTTCATACTTTTATTGTCCCTACCCAACTCTTCATACTTTTATTGTCCCTACCCAACTCTCATACTTTTATTATCTCTACCCAACTCTTCATACTTTTATTGTCTCTACCCAACTCTTCATACTTTTATTGTCACTACCCAACTCTTCATACTTTTATTGTCTCTACCCAACTCTTCATACTTTTATTGTCTCTACCAAACTCTTCATATTTTTATTATCTCTACTCAACTCTTCATACTTTTATTGTCTCTATCCAACTCTTCATAATTGTATTGTCCCTACCCAACTCTTCATACTTTTATTGTCCCTACCCAACTCTTCATACTTTTATTGTCTCTACCTAACTCTTCATACTTTTATTGTCCCTACCCAACTCTTCATACTTTTATTGTCCCTACCCAACTCTTCATACTTTTATTGTCCCTACCCAGCTCTTCATACTTTTATTGTCCCTACCCAACTCTTCATACTTTTATTGTCCCTACCCAACTCTTCATACTTTTATTATCTCTACCCAACTCTTCATACTCTTTATTCTCTCTACCTAACTCCTCATACATTTATTTTCACTACCCAACTCTTCATACTTTTATTGTCTCTACCCAACTCTTCATACTTTTATTATCTCTACCCAATTCTCCATACTTTTATTGTCCCTACCGAACTCTTCATACTTTTATTGTCTCTACCCAACTCTTCATACTTTTATTGTCTCTACCGAACTCTTCATACTTTTATTGTCTCTACCCAACTCTTCATACTTTTATTGTCTCTACCCAACTCTTCATACTTTTATTGTCTCTACCCAACTCTTCATACTTTTATTGTCTCTACCTAACTCTTCATACTTTTATTGTCTCTACCCAACTCTTCATACTTTTATTGTCCCTACCCAACTCTTCATACTTTTATTGTCCCTACCCAACTCTTCATACTTTTATTGTCTCTACCCAACTCTTCATACTTTTATTGTCTCTACCTAACTCTTCATACTTTTATTGTCTCTACCTAACTCTTCATACTTTTATTGTCCCTACCCAACTCTTCATACTTTTATTGTCTCTACCCAACTCTTCATAGTTTTATTGTCTCTACCTAACTCTTCATACCTTTATTGTCTCTACCCAACTCTTCATATTTTATTGTACGTACCTAATTTTTCATACTTGTATTGTCTCTACCCAACTCCTCATACTTTTATTGTCTCTACCCAACTCTTCTTACTTTTATTTTCTCTACCAAACTCTTCATACTTTTATTATCTCTACTCAACTCTTCATACTTTTATTGTCTCTATCCAACTCTTCAAAATTGTATTGTCCCTACCCAACTCTTCATACTTTTATTGTCCCTACCCAACTCTTCATACTTTTATTGTCACTACCCAACTCTCATACTTTTATTATCTCTACCCAACTCTTCATACTTTTATTGTCTCTACCGAACTCTTCATACTTTTATTGTCTCTACCCAACTCTTCATACTTTTATTGTCTCTACCCAACTCTTCTTACTTTTATTGTCTCTACCAAACTCTTCATACCTTTATTATCTCTACTCAACTCTTCATACCTTTATTATCTCTACCCAACTCTTCATACTTTTATTGTCCCTACCCAACTCTTCATACTTTTATTGTCCCTACCCAACTCTTCATACTTTTATTGTCCCTACCCAGCTCTTTATACTTTTATTGTCCCTACCCAACTCTTCATACCTTTATTGTCCCTTCCCAACTCTTCATACTTTTGTTGTCTCTACCCAACTCTTCATACTTTTATTGTCTCTACCCAACTCTTCATACTTTTATTGTCTCTACCTAACTCTTCAAACTTTTATTGTCTCTACCTAACTCTTCATACTTTTATTGTCTCTACCTAACTCTTCATACTTTTATTCTCTCTACCTAACTCTTCATACTTTTATTGTCACTAGGCAACTCTTCATACTTTTATTGTCCCTACCCAACTCTTCATACTTTTATTGTCTCTACCCAACTCTTCATACTTTTATTGTCTCTACCCAACTCTTCATACTTTTATTGTCTCTACCCAACTCTTCATACTTTTATTGTCTCTACCCAGCTCTTCATACTTTTATTGTCCCTACCCAACTCTTCATACTTTTATTGTCCCTACCCAACTCGTCATACTTTTGTTGTCTCTACCCAGCTCTTCATACTTTTATTGTCTCTACCCAACTCTTCATACTTTTATTGTCTCTACCTAACTCTTCAAACTTGTATTGTCTCTACCTAACTCTTCATACTTTTATTGTCTCTACCTAACTCTTCATACATTTATTCCCTCTACCTAACTCTTCATACTTTTATTGTCACTACGCAACTCTTCATACTTTTATTGTCCCTACCCAACTCTTCATACTTTTATTGTCTCTACCCAACTCTTCATACTTTTATTGTCTCTACCCAACTCTTCATACATGTATTGTCTCTACCCAACTCTTCATACTTTTATTGTCTCTACCTAACTCTTCATACTTTTATTGTCCCTACCCAACTCTTCATACTTTTATTGTCTCTACCTAACTCTTCATACTTTTATTGTCTCTACCCAACTCTTCATACTTTTATTGTCCGTACCTAATTTTTCATACTTGTATTGTCTCTACCCAACTCCTCATACTTTTATTGTCTCTACCCAACTCTTCATACTTTTATTGTCTCTACCCAACTCTTCTTACTTTTATTGTCTCTACCAAACTCTTCATACTTTTATTATCTCTACTCAACTCTTCATACTTTTATTGTCTCTATCCAACTCTTCATAATTGTATTGTCCCTACCCAACTCTTCATACTTTTATTGTCCTTACCCAACTCTTCATACCTTTATTGTCCCTACCCAACTCTTCATACTTTTATTGTCTCTACCCAACTCTTCATACTTTAATTGTCTCTACCTAACTCTTCAAACTTTTATTGTCTCTACCTAACTCTTCATACTTTTATTGTCTCTACCTAACTCTTCATTCTTTTATTCTCTCTACCCAACTCTTCATACTTTTATTGTCACTACGCAACTCTTCATACTTTTATTGTCCCTACCCAACTCTTCATACTTTTATTGTCTCTACCCAACTCTTCATACTTTTATTGTCTCTACCCAACTCTTCATACAGGTATTGTCTCTACCCAACTCTTCATACTTTTATTGTCTATACCTAACTCTTCATACTTTTATTGTCCCTACCCAACTCTTCATACTTTTATTGTCTCTACCCAACTCTTCATACTTTTATTGTCTCTACCTAACTCTTCATACTTTTATTGTCTCTACCCAACTCTTCATACTTTTATTGTCCGTACCTAATTCTTCATACTTGTATTGTCTCTACCCAACTCCTCATACTTTTATTGTCTCTACCCAACTCTTCATACTTTTATTGTCTCTACCCAACTCTTCATACTTTTATTTTCTCTACCCAACTCTTCATACTTTTATTGTTTCTACCCAACTCTACTTACTTTTATTGTCTCTGCCAAACTCTTCATACTTTTATTATCTCTACTCAACTCTTCATACTTTTATTGTCTCTATCCAACTCTTCATAATTGTATTGTCCCTACCTAACTCTTCATACTTTTATTGTCCCTACCCAACTCTTCATACTTTTATTGTCCCTACCCAACTCTCATACTTTTATTATCTCTACCCAACTCTTCATACTTTTATTGTCTCTACCCAACTCTTCATACTTTTATTGTCACTACCCAACTCTTCATACTTTTATTGTCTCTACCCAACTCTTCATACTTTTATTGTCTCTACCAAACTCTTCATATTTTTATTATCTCTACTCAACTCTTCATACTTTTATTGTCTCTATCCAACTCTTCATAATTGTATTGTCCCTACCCAACTCTTCATACTTTTATTGTCCCTACCCAACTCTTCATACTTTTATTGTCTCTACCTAACTCTTCATACTTTTATTGTCCCTACCCAACTCTTCATACTTTTATTGTCCCTACCCAACTCTTCATACTTTTATTGTCCCTACCCAGCTCTTCATACTTTTATTGTCCCTACCCAACTCTTCATACTTTTATTGTCCCTACCCAACTCTTCATACTTTTATTATCTCTACCCAACTCTTCATACTCTTTATTCTCTCTACCTAACTCCTCATACATTTATTTTCACTACCCAACTCTTCATACTTTTATTGTCTCTACCCAACTCTTCATACTTTTATTATCTCTACCCAATTCTCCATACTTTTATTGTCCCTACCGAACTCTTCATACTTTTATTGTCTCTACCCAACTCTTCATACTTTTATTGTCTCTACCTAACTCTTCATACTTTTATTGTCTCTACCCAACTCTTCATACTTTTATTGTCTCTACCCAACTCTTCATACTTTTATTGTCTCTACCCAACTCTTCATACTTTTATTGTCTCTACCCAACTCTTCATACTTTTATTGTCCCTACCCAACTCTTCATACATGTATTGTCTCTACCCAACTCTTCATACTTTTATTGTCTCTACCTAACTCTTCATACTTTTATTGTCCCTACCCAACTCTTCATACTTTTATTGTCTCTACCCAACTCTTCATACTTTTATTGTCTCTACCTAACTCTTCATACTTTTATTGTCTCTACCCAACTCTTCATACTTTTATTGTCCGTACCTAATTTTTCATACTTGTATTGTCTCTACCCAACTCCTCATACTTTTATTGTCTCTACCCAACTCTTCATACTTTTATTGTCTCTACCCAACTCTTCTTACTTTTATTGTCTCTACCAAACTCTTCATACTTTTATTATCTCTACTCAACTCTTCATACTTTTATTGTCTCTATCCAACTCTTCATAATTGTATTGTCCCTACCCAACTCTTCATACTTTTATTGTCCCTACCCAACTCTTCATACTTTTATTGTCCCTACCCAACTCTCATACTTTTATTATCTCTACCCAACTCTTCATACTTTTATTGTCTCTACCCAACTCTTCATACTTTTATTGTCTCTACCCAACTCTTCTTACTTTTATTGTCTCTACCAAACTCTTCATACCTTTATTATTTCTACTCAACTCTTCATACTTTTATTGTCTCTATCCAACTCTTCATAATTGTATTGTCCCTACCCAACTCTTCATACTTTTATTGTCCCTACCCAACTCTTCATACTTTTATTGTCTCTACCTAACTCTTCATACTTTTATTGTCCCTACCCAACTCTTCATACTTTTATTGTCCCTACCCAACTCTTCATACTTTTATTGTCCCTACCCAGCTCTTCATACTTTTATTGTCCTTACCCAACTCTTCATACCTTTATTGTCCCTACCCAACTCTTCATACTTTTGTTGTCTCTACCCAACTCTTCATACTTTTATTGTCTCTACCCAACTCTTCATACTTTAATTGTCTCTACCTAACTCTTCAAACTTTTATTGTCTCTACCTAACTCTTCATACTTTTATTGTCTCTACCTAACTCTTCATACTTTTATTCTCTCTACCCAACTCTTCATACTTTTATTGTCACTACGCAACTCTTCATACTTTTATTGTCCCTACCCAACTCTTCATACTTTTATTGTCTCTACCCAACTCTTCATACTTTTATTGTCTCTACCCAACTCTTCATACATGTATTGTCTCTACCCAACTCTTCATACTTTTATTGTCTCTACCTAACTCTTCATACTTTTATTGTCCCTACCCAACTCTTCATACTTTTATTGTCTCTACCCAACTCTTCATACTTTTATTGTCTCTACTTAACTCTTCATACTTTTATTGTCTCTACCCAACTCTTCATACTTTTATTGTCCGTACCTAATTCTTCATACTTGTATTGTCTCTACCCAACTCCTCATACTTTTATTGTCTCTACCCAACTCTTCATACTTTTATTGTCTCTACCCAACTCTTCATACTTTTATTTTCTCTACCCAACTCTTCATACTTTTATTGTTTCTACCCAACTCTACTTACTTTTATTGTCTCTGCCAAACTCTTCATACTTTTATTATCTCTACTCAACTCTTCATACATTTATTGTCTCTATCCAACTCTTCATAATTGTATTGTCCCTACCTAACTCTTCATACTTTTATTGTCCCTACCCAACTCTTCATACTTTTATTGTCCCTACCCAACTCTCATACTTTTATTATCTCTACCCAACTCTTCATACTTTTATTGTCTCTACCCAACTCTTCATACTTTTATTGTCACTACCCAACTCTTCATACTTTTATTGTCTCTACCCAACTCTTCATACTTTTATTGTCTCTACCAAACTCTTCATATTTTTATTATCTCTACTCAACTCTTCATACTTTTATTGTCTCTATCCAACTCTTCATAATTGTATTGTCCCTACCCAACTCTTCATACTTTTATTGTCCCTACCCAACTCTTCATACTTTTATTGTCTCTACCTAACTCTTCATACTTTTATTGTCCCTACCCAACTCTTCATACTTTTATTATCTCTACCCAACTCTTCATACTCTTTATTCTCTCTACCTAACTCCTCATACATTTATTTTCACTACCCAACTCTTCATACTTTTATTGTCTCTACCCAACTCTTCATACTTTTATTATCTCTACCCAATTCTCCATACTTTTATTGTCCCTACCGAACTCTTCATACTTTTATTGTCTCTACCCAACTCTTCATACTTTTATTGTCTCTACCTAACTCTTCATACTTTTATTGTCTCTACCCAACTCTTCATACTTTTATTGTCTCTACCGAACTCTACTTACTTTTATTGTCTCTGCCAAACTCTTCATACTTTTATTATCTCTACTCAACTCTTCATACATTTATTGTCTCTATCCAACTCTTCATAATTGTATTGTCCCTACCCAACTCTTCATACTTTTATTGTCCCTACCCAACTCTTCATACTTTTATTATCTCTACCCAACTCTTCATACTCTTTATTCTCTCTACCTAACTCCTCATACATTTATTTTCACTACCCAACTCTTCATACTTTTATTGTCTCTACCCAACTCTTCATACTTTTATTATCTCTACCCAATTCTCCATACTTTTATTGTCCCTACCGAACTCTTCATACTTTTATTGTCTCTACCCAACTCTTCATACTTTTATTGTCTCTACCTAACTCTTCATACTTTTATTGTCTCTACCCAACTCTTCATACTTTTATTGTCTCTACCGAACTCTTCATACTTTTATTGTCCCTACCCAACTCTTCATACTTTTATTGTCCCTACCCAACTCTCATACTTTTATTATCTCTACCCAACTCTTCATACTTTTATTGTCTCTACCCAACTCTTCATACTTTTATTGTCACTACCCAACTCTTCATACTTTTATTGTCTCTACCCAACTCTTCATACTTTTATTGTCTCTACCAAACTCTTCATATTTTTATTATCTCTACTCAACTCTTCATACTTTTATTGTCTCTATCCAACTCTTCATAATTGTATTGTCCCTACCCAACTCTTCATACTTTTATTGTCCCTACCCAACTCTTCATACTTTTATTGTCTCTACCTAACTCTTCATACTTTTATTGTCCCTACCCAACTCTTCATACTTTTATTGTCCCTACCCAACTCTTCATACTTTTATTGTCCCTACCCAGCTCTTCATACTTTTATTGTCCCTACCCAACTCTTCATACTTTTATTGTCCCTACCCAACTCTTCATACTTTTATTATCTCTACCCAACTCTTCATACTCTTTATTCTCTCTACCTAACTCCTCATACATTTATTTTCACTACCCAACTCTTCATACTTTTATTGTCTCTACCCAACTCTTCATACTTTTATTATCTCTACCCAATTCTCCATACTTTTATTGTCCCTACCGAACTCTTCATACTTTTATTGTCTCTACCCAACTCTTCATACTTTTATTGTCTCTACCTAACTCTTCATACTTTTATTGTCTCTACCCAACTCTTCATACTTTTATTGTCTCTACCGAACTCTTCATACTTTTATTGTCTCTACCCAACTCTTCATACTTTTATTGTCTCTACCCAACTCTTCATACTTTTATTGTCCCTACCCAACTCTTCATACTTTTATTGTCTCTACCTAACTCTTCATACTTTTATTGTCTCTACCTAACTCTTCATACTTTTATTGTCTCTACCCAACTCTTCATACTTTTATTGTCTCTACCGAACTCTTCATACTTTTATTGTCTCTACCCAACTCTTCATACTTTTATTGTCCCTACCCAACTCTCATACTTTTATTATCTCTACCCAACTCTTCATACTTTTATTGTCTCTACCCAACTCTTCATACTTTTATTGTCTCTACCCAGCTCTTCATACTTTTATTGTCCCTACCCAACTCTTCATACTTTTATTGTCCCTACCCAACTCTTCATACTTTTGTTGTCTCTACCCAGCTCTTCATACTTTTATTGTCTCTACCCAACTCTTCATACTTTTATTGTCTCTACCTAACTCTTCAAACTTTTATTGTCTCTACCTAACTCTTCATACTTTTATTGCCTCTACCTAACTCTTCATACTTTTATTCTCTTTACCTAACTCTTCATACTTTTATTGTCACTACGCAACTCTTCATACTTTTATTGTCCCTACCCAACTCTTCATACTTTTATTGTCTCTACCCAACTCTTCATACTTTTATTGTCTCTACTCAACTCTTCATACATGTATTGTCTCTACCCAACTCTTCATACTTTTATTGTCTCTACCCAACTCTTCATACTTTTATTGTCCCTACCCAACTCTTCATACTTTTATTGTCTCTACCCAACTCTTCATACTTTTATTGTCTCTACCTAACTCTTCATACCTTTATTGTCTCTACCCAACTCTTCATACTTTTATTGTCCGTACCTAATTCTTCATACTTGTATTGTCTCTACCCAACTCCTCATACTTTTATTGTCTCTACCCAACTCTTCATACTTTTATTGTCCCTACCCAACTCTTCATACTTTTATTGTCTCTACCCAACTCTTCATACTTTTATTGTCTCTACCCAACTCTTCATTTTTTTATTGTCTCTACCCAACTCTTCAAACTTTTATTGTCTCTACCTAACTCTTCATACTTTTATTGTCTCTACCCAACTCTTCATACTTTTATTCTCTCTACCTAGCTCTTCATACTTTTATTGTCACTACACAACTCTTCATACTTTTATTGTCCCTACCCAACTCTTCATACTTTTATTGTCTCTACCCAACTCTTCAAACTTTTATTGTCTCTACCTAACTCTTCATACTTTTATTGTCTCTACCTAACTCTTCATACTTTGATTGTCCCTACCCAACTCTTCATACTTTTATTGTCTCTACCCAACTCTTCATAGTTTTATTGTCTCTACCTAACTCTTCATACCTTTATTGTCTCTACCCAACTCTTCATACTTTTATTGTCCGTACCTAATTTTTCATACTTGTATTGTCTCTACCCAACTCCTCATACTTTTATTGTCTCTACCCAACTCTTCATACTTTTATTGTCTCTACCCAACTCTTCTTACTTTTATTGTCTCTACCAAACTCTTCATACTTTTATTATCTCTACTCAACTCTTCATACTTTTATTGTCTCTATCCAACTCTTCATAATTGTATTGTCCCTACCCAACTCTTCATACTTTTATTGTCCCTACCCAACTCTTCATACTTTTATTGTCCCTACCCAACTCTCATACTTTTATTATCTCTACTCAACTCTTCATACTTTTATTGTCTCTACCCAACTCTTCATACTTTTATTGTCTCTACCCAACTCTTCTTACTTTTATTGTCTCTACCAAACTCTTCATACCTTTATTATTTCTACTCAACTCTTCATACTTTTATTGTCTCTATCCAACTCTTCATAATTGTATTGTCCCTACCCAACTCTTCATACTTTTATTGTCCCTACCCAACTCTTCATACTTATATTGTCTCTACCTAACTCTTCATACTTTTATTGTCCCTACCCAACTCTTCATACTTTTATTGTTCCTACCCAACTCTTCATACTTTTATTGTCCCTACCCAGCTCTTCATACTTTTATTGTCCCTACCCAACTCTTCATACCTTTATTGTCCCTACCCAACTCTTCATACTTTTGTTGTCTCTACCCAACTCTTCATACTTTTATTGTCTCTACCCAACTCTTCATACTTTTATTGTCTCTACCTAACTCTTCATACTTTTATTGTCACTACGCAACTCTTCATACTTTTATTGTCTCTACCCAACTCTTCATACTTTTATTGTCTCTACCCAACTCTTCAAACATGTATTGTCTCTACCCAACTCTTCATACTTTTATTGTCTCTACCTAACTCTTCATACTTTTATTGTCCCTACCCAACTCTTCATACTTTTATTGTCTCTACCCAACTCTTCATACTTTTATTGTCTCTACCTAACTCTTCATACCTTTATTGTCTCTACCCAACTCTTCATACTTTTATTGTCCGTACCTAATTCTTCATACTTGTATTGTCTCTACCCAACTCCTCATACTTTTATTGTCTCTACCCAACTCTTCATACTTTTATTGTCTCTACCCAACTCTTCATACTTTTATTTTCTCTACCCAACTCTTCATACTTTTATTGTTTCTACCCAACTCTACTTACTTTTATTGTCTCTGCCAAACTCTTCATACTTTTATTATCTCTACTCAACTCTTCATACTTTTATTGTCTCTATCCAACTCTTCATAATTGTATTGTCCTTACCTAACTCTTCAAACTTTTATTGTCCCTACCCAACTCTTCATACTTTTATTGTCCCTACCCAACTCTCATACTTTTATTATCTCTACCCAACTCTTCATACTTTTATTGTCTCTACCCAACTCTTCATACTTTTATTGTCACTACCCAACTCTTCATACTTTTATTGTCTCTACCCAACTCTTCATACTTTTATTGTCTCTACCAAACTCTTCATATATTTATTATCTCTACTCAACTCTTCATACTTTTATTGTCTCTATTCAACTCTTCATAATTGTATTGTCCCTACCCAACTCTTCATACTTTTATTGTCCCTACCCAACTCTTCATACTTTTATTGTCTCTACCTAACTCTTCATACTTTTATTGTCCCTACCCAACTCTTCATACTTTTATTGTCCCTACCCAACTCTTCATACTTTTATTGTCCCTACCCAGCTCTTCATACTTTTATTGTCCCTACCCAACTCTTCATACTTTTATTGTCCCTACCCAACTCTTCATACTTTTATTATCTCTACCCAACTCTTCATACTCTTTATTCTCTCTACCTAACTCCTCATACATTTATTGTCACTACCCAACTCTTCATACTTTTATTGTCTCTACCCAACTCTTCATACTTTTATTATCTCTACCCAATTCTCCATACTTTTATTGTCCCTACCGAACTCTTCATACTTTTATTGTCTCTACCCAACTCTTCATACTTTTATTGTCTCTACCTAACTCTTCATACTTTTATTGTCTCTACCCAACTCTTCATACTTTTATTGTCCCTACCGAACTCTTCATACTTTTATTGTCTCTACCCAACGCTTCATACTTTTATTGTCTCTACCCAACTCTTCATACTTTTATTGTCCCTACCCAACTCTTCATACTTTTATTGTCTCTACCCAAATCCTCATACTTTTATTGTCTCTACCCAACTCTTCATACTTTTATTGTCTCTACCCAACTCTTCTTACTTTTATTGTCTCTACCAAACTCTTCATACTTTTATTATCTCTACTCAACTCTTCATACTTTTATTGTCTCTATCCAACTCTTCATAATTGTATTGTCCCTACCCAACTCTTCATACTTTTATTGTCCCTACCCAACTCTTCATACTTTTATTGTCCCTACCCAACTCTCATACTTTTATTATCTCTACCCAACTCTTCATACTTTTATTGTCTCTACCCAACTCTTCATACTTTTATTGTCTCTACCCAACTCTTCTTACTTTTATTGTCTCTACCAAACTCTTCATACCTTTATTATTTCTACTCAACTCTTCATACTTTTATTATCTCTACTCAACTCTTCATACTTTTATTGTCTCTATCCAACTCTTCATAATTGTATTGTCCCTACCCAACTCTTCATACTTTTATTGTCCCTACCCAACTCTTCATACTTTTATTGTCTCTACCTAATTCTTCATACTTTTATTGTCCCTACCCAACTCTTCATACTTTTATTGTCCCTACCCAGCTCTTCATACTTTTATTGTCCCTACCCAACTCTTCATAACTTTATTGTCCCTACCCAACTCTTCATACTTTTGTTGTCTCTACCCAACTCTTCATACTTTTATTGTCTCTACCCAACTCTTCATACTTTTATTGTCTCTACCTAACTCTTCAAACTTTTATTGTCTCTACCTAACTCTTCATACTTTTATTGTCTCTACCTAACTCTTCATACTTTTATTCTCTCTACCTAACTCTTCATACTTTTATTGTCACTACGCAACTCTTCATACTTTTATTGTCCCTATCCAACTCTTCATACTTTTATTGTCTCTACCCAACTCTTCATACTTTTATTGTCTCTACCCAACTCTTCATATATGTATTGTCTCTACCCAACTCTTCATACTTTTATTGTCTCTACCTAACTCTTCATACTTTTATTGTCCCTACCCAACTCTTCATACTTTTATTGTCTCTACCCAACTCTTCATACTTTTATTGTCTCTACCTAACTCTTCATACCTTTATTGTCTCTACCCAACTCTTCATACTTTTATTGTCCGTACCTAATTCTTCATACTTGTATTGTCTCTACCCAACTCCTCATACTTTTATTGTCTCTACCCAACTCTTCATACTTTTATTGTCTCTACCCAACTCATCATACTTTTATTTTCTCTACCCAACTCTTCATACTTTTATTGTTTCTACCCAACTCTACTTACTTTTATTGTCTCTGCCAAACTCTTCATACTTTTATTATCTCTACTCAACTCTTCATACTTTTATTGTCTCTATCCAACTGTTCATAATTGTATTGTCCCTACCTAACTCTTCATACTTGTATTGTCCCTACCCAACTCTTCATACTTTTATTGTCCCTACCCAACTCTCATACTTTTATTATCTCTACCCAACTCTTCATACTTTTATTGTCTCTACCCAACTCTTCATACTTTTATTGTCACTACCCAACTCTTCATACTTTTATTGTCTCTACCTAACTCTTCATACTTTGATTGTCCCTACCCAACTCTTCATACTTTTATTGTCTCTACCCAACTCTTCATAGTTTTATTGTCTCTACCTAACTCTTCATACCTTTATTGTCTCTACCCAACTCTTCATACTTTTATTGTCCGTACCTAATTTTTCATACTTGTATTGTCTCTACCCAACTCCTCATACTTTTATTGTCTCTACCCAACTCTTCATACTTTTATTGTCTCTACCCAACTCTTCTTACTTTTATTGTCTCTACCAAACTCTTCATACTTTTATTATCTCTACTCAACTCTTCATACTTTTATTGTCTCTATCCAACTCTTCATAATTGTATTGTCCCTACCCAACTCTTCATACTTTTATTGTCCCTACCCAACTCTTCATACTTTTATTGTCCCTACCCAACTCTCATACTTTTATTATCTCTACTCAACTCTTCATACTTTTATTGTCTCTACCCAACTCTTCATACTTTTATTGTCTCTACCCAACTCTTCTTACTTTTATTGTCTCTACCAAACTCTTCATACCTTTATTATTTCTACTCAACTCTTCATACTTTTATTGTCTCTATCCAACTCTTCATAATTGTATTGTCCCTACCCAACTCTTCATACTTTTATTGTCCCTACCCAACTCTTCATACTTATATTGTCTCTACCTAACTCTTCATACTTTTATTGTCCCTACCCAACTCTTCATACTTTTATTGTTCCTACCCAACTCTTCATACTTTTATTGTCCCTACCCAGCTCTTCATACTTTTATTGTCCCTACCCAACTCTTCATACCTTTATTGTCCCTACCCAACTCTTCATACTTTTGTTGTCTCTACCCAACTCTTCATACTTTTATTGTCTCTACCCAACTCTTCATACTTTTATTGTCTCTACCTAACTCTTCATACTTTTATTGTCACTACGCAACTCTTCATACTTTTATTGTCTCTACCCAACTCTTCATACTTTTATTGTCTCTACCCAACTCTTCATACATGTATTGTCTCTACCCAACTCTTCATACTTTTATTGTCTCTACCTAACTCTTCATACTTTTATTGTCCCTACCCAACTCTTCATACTTTTATTGTCTCTACCCAACTCTTCATACTTTTATTGTCTCTACCTAACTCTTCATACCTTTATTGTCTCTACCCAACTCTTCATACTTTTATTGTCCGTACCTAATTCTTCATACTTGTATTGTCTCTACCCAACTCCTCATACTTTTATTGTCTCTACCCAACTCTTCATACTTTTATTGTCTCTACCCAACTCTTCATACTTTTATTTTCTCTACCCAACTCTTCATACTTTTATTGTTTCTACCCAACTCTACTTACTTTTATTGTCTCTGCCAAACTCTTCATACTTTTATTATCTCTACTCAACTCTTCATACTTTTATTGTCTCTATCCAACTCTTCATAATTGTATTGTCCTTACCTAACTCTTCAAACTTTTATTGTCCCTACCCAACTCTTCATACTTTTATTGTCCCTACCCAACTCTCATACTTTTATTATCTCTACCCAACTCTTCATACTTTTATTGTCTCTACACAACTCTTCATACTTTTATTGTCACTACCCAACTCTTCATACTTTTATTGTCTCTACCCAACTCTTCATACTTTTATTGTCTCTACCAAACTCTTCATATATTTATTATCTCTACTCAACTCTTCATACTTTTATTGTCTCTATTCAACTCTTCATAATTGTATTGTCCCTACCCAACTCTTCATACTTTTATTGTCCCTACCCAACTCTTCATACTTTTATTGTCTCTACCTAACTCTTCATACTTTTATTGTCCCTACCCAACTCTTCATACTTTTATTGTCCCTACCCAACTCTTCATACTTTTATTGTCCCTACCCAGCTCTTCATACTTTTATTGTCCCTACCCAACTCTTCATACTTTTATTGTCCCTACCCAACTCTTCATACTTTTATTATCTCTACCCAACTCTTCATACTCTTTATTCTCTCTACCTAACTCCTCATACATTTATTGTCACTACCCAACTCTTCATACTTTTATTGTCTCTACCCAACTCTTCATACTTTTATTATCTCTACCCAATTCTCCATACTTTTATTGTCCCTACCGAACTCTTCATACTTTTATTGTCTCTACCCAACTCTTCATACTTTTATTGTCTCTACCTAACTCTTCATACTTTTATTGTCTCTACCCAACTCTTCATACTTTTATTGTCCCTACCGAACTCTTCATACTTTTATTGTCTCTACCCAACGCTTCATACTTTTATTGTCTCTACCCAACTCTTCATACTTTTATTGTCCCTACCCAACTCTTCATACTTTTATTGTCTCTACCCAAATCCTCATACTTTTATTGTCTCTACCCAACTCTTCATACTTTTATTGTCTCTACCCAACTCTTCTTACTTTTATTGTCTCTACCAAACTCTTCATACTTTTATTATCTCTACTCAACTCTTCATACTTTTATTGTCTCTATCCAACTCTTCATAATTGTATTGTCCCTACCCAACTCTTCATACTTTTATTGTCCCTACCCAACTCTTCATACTTTTATTGTCCCTACCCAACTCTCATACTTTTATTATCTCTACCCAACTCTTCATACTTTTATTGTCTCTACCCAACTCTTCATACTTTTATTGTCTCTACCCAACTCTTCTTACTTTTATTGTCTCTACCAAACTCTTCATACCTTTATTATTTCTACTCAACTCTTCATACTTTTATTATCTCTACTCAACTCTTCATACTTTTATTGTCTCTATCCAACTCTTCATAATTGTATTGTCCCTACCCAACTCTTCATACTTTTATTGTCCCTACCCAACTCTTCATACTTTTATTGTCTCTACCTAATTCTTCATACTTTTATTGTCCCTACCCAACTCTTCATACTTTTATTGTCCCTACCCAGCTCTTCATACTTTTATTGTCCCTACCCAACTCTTCATAACTTTATTGTCCCTACCCAACTCTTCATACTTTTGTTGTCTCTACCCAACTCTTCATACTTTTATTGTCTCTACCCAACTCTTCATACTTTTATTGTCTCTACCTAACTCTTCAAACTTTTATTGTCTCTACCTAACTCTTCATACTTTTATTGTCTCTACCTAACTCTTCATACTTTTATTCTCTCTACCTAACTCTTCATACTTTTATTGTCACTACGCAACTCTTCATACTTTTATTGTCCCTATCCAACTCTTCATACTTTTATTGTCTCTACCCAACTCTTCATACTTTTATTGTCTCTACCCAACTCTTCATATATGTATTGTCTCTACCCAACTCTTCATACTTTTATTGTCTCTACCTAACTCTTCATACTTTTATTGTCCCTACCCAACTCTTCATACTTTTATTGTCTCTACCCAACTCTTCATACTTTTATTGTCTCTACCTAACTCTTCATACCTTTATTGTCTCTACCCAACTCTTCATACTTTTATTGTCCGTACCTAATTCTTCATACTTGTATTGTCTCTACCCAACTCCTCATACTTTTATTGTCTCTACCCAACTCTTCATACTTTTATTGTCTCTACCCAACTCATCATACTTTTATTTTCTCTACCCAACTCTTCATACTTTTATTGTTTCTACCCAACTCTACTTACTTTTATTGTCTCTGCCAAACTCTTCATACTTTTATTATCTCTACTCAACTCTTCATACTTTTATTGTCTCTATCCAACTGTTCATAATTGTATTGTCCCTACCTAACTCTTCATACTTGTATTGTCCCTACCCAACTCTTCATACTTTTATTGTCCCTACCCAACTCTCATACTTTTATTATCTCTACCCAACTCTTCATACTTTTATTGTCTCTACCCAACTCTTCATACTTTTATTGTCACTACCCAACTCTTCATACTTTTATTGTCTCTACCCAACTTTTCATACTTTTATTGTCTCTACCAAACTCTTCATATTTTTATTATCTCTACTCAACTCTTCATACTTTTATTGTCTCTATCCAACTCTTCATAATTGTATTGTCCCTACCCAACTCTTCATACTTTTATTGTCCCTACCCAACTCTTCATACTTTTATTGTCTCTACCTAACTCTTCATACTTTTATTGTCCCTACCCAACTCTTCATACTTTTATTGTCCCTACCCAACTCTTCATACTTTTATTGTCCCTACCCAGCTCTTCATACTTTTATTGTCCCTACCCAACTCTTCATACTTTTATTTTCCCTGCCCAACTCTTCATACTCTTTATTCTCTCTACCTAACTCCTCATACATTTATTGTCACTACCCAACTCTTCACACTTTTATTGTCTCTACCCAACTCTTCATACTTTTATTATCTCTACCCAATTCTCCATACTTTTATTGTCCCTACCGAACTCTTCATACTTTTATTGTCTCTACCCAACCCTTCATACTTTTATTGTCTCTACCTAACTCTTCATACTGTTATTGTCTCTACCCAACTCTTCATACTTTTATTGTCTCTACCGAACTCTTCATACTTTTATTGTCTCTACCCAACTCTTCATACTTTTATTGTCTCTACCCAACTCTTCATACTTTTATTGTCCCTACCCAACTCTTCATACTTTTATTGTCTCTACCTAACTCTTCATACTTTTATTGTCTCTACCTAACTCTTCATACTTTTATTGTCTCTACCCAACTCTTCATACTTTTATTGTCTCTACCGAACTCTTCATACTTTTATTGTCTCTACCCAACTCTTCATACTTTTATTGTCTCTACCCAACTCTTCATACTTTTATTGTCTCTACCCAACTCTTCATACTTTTATTGTCCCTACCCAACTCTTCATACTTTTATTGTCTCTACCCAACTCTTCATACTTTTATTGTCCCTACCCAACTCTTCATACTTTTATTGTCTCTACCCAACTCTTCATACTTTTATTGTCTCTACCCAACTCTTCATACTTTTATTGTCTCTACCCAACTCTTCATACTTTTATTATCTCTACCCAATTCTTCATACTTTTATTGTCTCTACCTAACTCTTCATACATTTATTGTCTCTACCTAACTCTTCATACTTTTATTGTCTCTACCCAACTCTTCATACTTTTATTGTCTCTACCCAACTCTTCATACTTTTATTGTCTCTACCCAACTCTTCTTACTTTTATTGTCTCTACCAAACTCTTCATACTTTTATTATCTCAACTCAACTCTTCATACTTTTATTGTCTCTATCCAACTCTTCATAATTGTATTGTCCCTACCCAACTCTTCATACTTTTATTGTCCCTACCCAACTCTTCATACTTTTATTGTCCCTACCCAACTCTCATACTTTTATTATCTCTACCCAACTCTTCATACTTTTATTGTCTCTCCCCAACTCTTCATACTTTTATTGTCTCTACCCAGCTCTTCATACTTTTATTGTCCCTACCCAACTCTTCATACTTTTATTGTCTCTACCCAACTCTTCATACTTTTGTTGTCTCTACCCAGCTCTTCATACTTTTATTGTCTCTACCCAACTCTTCATACTTTTATTGTCTCTACCTAACTCTTCAAACTTTTATTGTCTCTACCTAACTCTTCATACTTTTATTGTCTCTACCTAACTCTTCATACTTTTATTGTCACTACGCAACTCTTCATACTTTTATTGTCTCTACCCAACTCTTCATACTTTTATTGTCTCTACCCAACTCTTCATACATGTATTGTCTCTACCCAACTCTTCATACTTTTATTGTCTCTACCTAACTCTTCATACTTTTATTGTCCCTACCCATCTCTTCATACTTTTATTGTCTCTACCCAACTCTTCATACTTTTATTGTTTCTACCTAACTCTTCATACCTTTATTGTCTCTACCCAACTCTTCATACTTTTATTGTCCGTACCCAACTCCTCATACTTTTATTGTCTCTACCCAACTCCTCATACTTTTATTGTCTCTACCCAACTCTTCATACTTTTATTGTCCCTACCCAACTCTTCATACTTTTATTGTCTCTACCCAACTCTTCATACATTTATTGTCTCTACCCAACTCTTCATTTTTTTATTGTCTCTACCCAACTCTTCAAACTTTTATTGTCTCTACCTAACTCTTGATACTTTTATTGTCTCTACCCAACTCTTCATACTTTTATTCTCTCTACCTAGCTCTTCATACTTTTATTGTCACTACACAACTCTTCATACTTTTATTGTCCCTACCCAACTCTTCATACTTTTATTGTCTCTACCCAACTCTTCATACTTTTATTGTCTCTACCTAACTCTTCATACTTTTATTGTCTCTACCTAGCTCTTCATACTTTTATTGTCCCTACCCAACTCTTCATAGTTTTATTGTCTCTACCTAACTCTTCATACCTTTATTGTCTCTACCCAACTCTTCATACTTTTATTGTCCGTACCTAATTTTTCATACTTGTATTGTCTCTACCCAACTCCTCATACTTTTATTGTCTCTACCCAACTCTTCATACTTTTATTGTCTCTACCCAACTCTTCTTACTTTTATTGTCTCTACCAAACTCTTCATACTTTTATTATCTCTACTCAACTCTTCATACTTTTATTGTCTCTATCCAACTCTTCATAATTGTATTGTCCCTACCCAACTCTTCATACTTTTATTGTCCCTACCCAACTCTTCATACTTTTATTGTCCCTACCCAACTCTCATACTTTTATTATCTCTACCCAACTCTTCATACTTTTATTGTCTCTACCCAACTCCTCATACTTTTATTGTCTCTACCCAACTCTTCTTACTTTTATTGTCTCTACCAAACTCTTCATACCTTTATTATTTCTACTCAACTCTTCATACTTTTATTGTCTCTATCCAACTCTTCATAATTGTATTGTCCCTACCCAACTCTTCATACTTTTATTGTCCCTACCCAACTCTTCATACTTTTATTGTCTCTACCTAACTCTTCATACTTTTATTGTCCCTACCCAACTCTTCATACTTTTATTGTCCCTACCCAACTCTTCATACTTTTATTGTCCTTACCCAGCTCTTCATACTTTTATTGTCCCTACCCAACTCTTCATACCTTTATTGTCCCTACCCAACTCTTCATACTTTTGTTGTCTCTACCCAACTCTTCATACTTTTATTGTCTCTACCCAACTCTTCATACTTTTATTGTCTCTACCTAACTCTTCAAACTTTTATTGTCTCTACCTAACTCTTCATACTTTTATTGTCTCTACCTAACTCTTCATACTTTTATTCTCTCTACCTAACTCTTCATACTTTTATTGTCACTACGCAACTCTTCATACTTTTATTGTCCCTACCCAACTCTTCATACTTTTATTGTCTCACCCAACTCTTCATACCTTTATTGTCTCTACCCAACTCTTCATACATGTATTGTCTCTACCCAACTCTTCATACTTTTATTGTCTCTACCTAACTCTTCATACTTTTATTGTCCCTACCCAACTCTTCATACTTTTATTGTCTCTACCCAACTCTTCATACTTTTATTGTCTCTACCTAACTCTTCATACCTTTATTGTCTCTACCCAACTCTTCATACTTTTATTGTCCGTACCTAATTCTTCATACTTGTATTGTCTCTACCCAACTCCTCATACTTTTATTGTCTCTACCCAACTCTTCATACTTTTATTGTCCCTACCCAACTCTTCATACTTTTATTGTCTCTACCCAACTCTTCATACTTTTATTGTCTCTACCCAACTCTTCATTTTTGTATTGTCTCTACCCAACTCTTCAAACTTTTATTGTCTCTACCTAACTCTTGATACTTTTATTGTCTCTACCCAACTCTTCATACTTTTATTCTCTCTACCTAGCTCTTCATACTTTTATTGTCACTACACAACTCTTCATACTTTTATTGTCCCTACCCAACTCTTCATACTTTTATTGTCTCTACCCAACTCTTCATACTTTTATTGTCTCTACCTAACTCTTCATACTTTTATTGTCTCTACCTAGCTCTTCATACTTTTATTGTCCCTACCCAACTCTTCATAGTTTTATTGTCTCTACCTAACTCTTCATACCTTTATTGTCTCTACCCAACTCTTCATACTTTTATTGTCCGTACCTAATTTTTCATACTTGTATTGTCTCTACCCAACTCCTCATACTTTTATTGTCTCTACCCAACTCTTCATACTTTTATTGTCTCTACCCAACTCTTCTTACTTTTATTGTCTCTACCAAACTCTTCATACTTTTATTATCTCTACTCAACTCTTCATACTTTTATTGTCTCTATCCAACTCTTCATAATTGTATTGTCCCTACCCAACTCTTCATACTTTTATTGTCCCTACCCAACTCTTCATACTTTTATTGTCCCTACCCAACTCTCATACTTTTATTATCTCTACCCAACTCTTCATACTTTTATTGTCTCTACCCAACTCTTCATACTTTTATTGTCTCTACCCAACTCTTCTTACTTTTATTGTCTCTACCAAACTCTTCATACCTTTATTATTTCTACTCAACTCTTCATACTTTTATTGTCTCTATCCAACTCTTCATAATTGTATTGTCCCTACCCAACTCTTCATACTTTTATTGTCCCTACCCAACTCTTCATACTTTTATTGTCTCTACCTAACTCTTCATACTTTTATTGTCCCTACCCAACTCTTCATACTTTTATTGTCCCTACCCAACTCTTCATACTTTTATTGTCCTTACCCAGCTCTTCATACTTTTATTGTCCCTACCCAACTCTTCATACCTTTATTGTCCCTACCCAACTCTTCATACTTTTGTTGTCTCTACCCAACTCTTCATACTTTTATTGTCTCTACCCAACTCTTCATACTTTTATTGTCTCTACCTAACTCTTCAAACTTTTATTGTCTCTACCTAACTCTTCATACTTTTATTGTCTCTACCTAACTCTTCATACTTTTATTCTCTCTACCTAACTCTTCATACTTTTATTGTTACTACGCAACTCTTCATACTTTTATTGTCCCTACCCAACTCTTCATACTTTTATTGTCTCACCCAACTCTTCATACCTTTATTGTCTCTACCCAACTCTTCATACATGTATTGTCTCTACCCAACTCTTCATACTTTTATTGTCTCTACCTAACTCTTCATACTTTTATTGTCCCTACCCAACTCTTCATACTTTTATTGTCTCTACCCAACTCTTCATACTTTTATTGTCTCTACCTAACTCTTCATACCTTTATTGTCTCTACCCAACTCTTCATACTTTTATTGTCCGTACCTAATTCTTCATACTTGTATTGTCTCTACCCAACTCCTCATACTTTTATTGTCTCTACCCAACTCTTCATACTTTTATTGTCCCTACCCAACTCTTCATACTTTTATTGTCTCTACCCAACTCTTCATACTTTTATTGTCTCTACCCAACTCTTCATTGTTTTATTGTCTCTACCCAACTCTTCAAACTTTTATTGTCTCTACCTAACTCTTCATACTTTTATTGTCTCTACCCAACTCTTCATACTTTTATTCTCTCTACCTAGCTCTTCATACTTTTATTGTCACTACACAACTCTTCATACTTTTATTGTCCCTACCCAACTCTTCATACTTTTATTGTCTCTACCCAACTCTTCATACTTTTATTGTCTCTACCTAACTCTTCATACTTTTATTGTCTCTACCTAGCTCTTCATACTTTTATTGTCCCTACCCAACTCTTCATACTTTTATTGTCTCTACCCAACTCTTCATAGTTTTATTGTCTCTACCTAACTCTTCATACCTTTATTGTCTCTACCCAACTCTTCATACTTTTATTGTCCGTACCTAATTTTTCATACTTGTATTGTCTCTACCCAACTCCTCATACTTTTATTGTCTCTACCCAACTCTTCATACTTTTATTGTCTCTACCTAACTCTTCTTACTTTTATTGTCTCTACCAAACTCTTCATACTTTTATTATCTCTACTCAACTCTTCATACTTTTATTGTCTCTATCCAACTCTTCATAATTGTATTGTCCCTACCCAACTCTTCATACTTTTATTGTCCCTACCCAACTCTTCATACTTTTATTGTCCCTACCCAACTCTCATACTTTTATTATCTCTACCCAACTCTTCATACTTTTATTGTTTCTACCCAACTCTTCATACTTTTATTGTCTCTACCCAACTCTTCTTACTTTTATTGTCTCTACCAAACTCTTCATACCTTTATTATTTCTACTCAACTCTTCATACTTTTATTGTCTCTATCCAACTCTTCATAATTGTATTGTCCCTACCCAACTCTTCATACTTTTATTGTCCCTACCCAACTCTTCATACTTTTATTGTCTCTACCTAACTCTTCATACTTTTATTGTCCCTACCCAACTCTTCATACTTTTATTGTCCCTACCCAACTCTTCATACTTTTATTGTCCCTACCCAGCTCTTCATACTTTTATTGTCCCTACCCAACTCTTCATACCTTTATTGTCCCTACCCAACTCTTCATACTTTTGTTGTCTCTACCCAACTCTTCATACTTTTATTGTCTCTACCCAACTCTTCATACTTTTATTGTCTCTACCTAACTCTTCAAACTTTTATTGTCTCTACCTAACTCTTCATACTTTTATTGTCTCTACCTAACTCTTCATACTTTTATTCTCTCTACCTAACTCTTCATACTTTTATTGTCACTACGCAACTCTTCATACTTTTATTGTCCCTACCCAACTCTTCATACTTTTATTGTCTCTACCCAACTCTTGATACCTTTATTGTCTCTACCCAACTCTTCATACATGTATTGTCTCTACCCAACTCTTCATACTTTTATTGTCTCTACCCAACTCTTCATACTTTTATTGTCCCTACCCAACTCTTCATACTTTTATTGTCTCTACCCAACTCTTCATACTTTTATTGTCTCTACCTAACTCTTCATACCTTTATTGTCTCTACCCAACTCTTCATACTTTTATTGTCCGTACCTAATTCTTCATACTTGTATTGTCTCTACCCAACTCCTCATACTTTTATTGTCCCTACCCAACTCTTCATACTTTTATTGTCTCTACCCAACTCTTCATACTTTTATTGTCTCTACCCAACTCTTCATACTTTTATTGTCTCTACCCAACTCTACTTACTTTTATTGTCTCTGCCAAACTCTTCATACTTTTATTATCTCTACTCAACTCTTCATACTTTTATTGTCTCTATCCAACTCTTCATAATTGTATTGTCCCTACCTAACTCTTCATACTTTTATTGTCCCTACCCAACTCTTCATACTTTTATTGTCCCTACCCAACTCTCATACTTTTATTATCTCTACCCAACTCTTCATACTTTTATTGTCACTACCCAACTCTTCATACTTTTATTGTCCCTACCCAACTCTTCATACTTTTATTGTCTCTACCAAACTCTTCATATTTTTATTATCTCTACTCAACTCTTCATACTTTTATTGTCTCTATCCAACTCTTCATAATTGTATTGTCCCTACCCAACTCTTCATACTTTTATTGTCCCTACCCAACTCTTCATACTTTTATTGTCTCTACCTAACTCTTCATACTTTTATTGTCCCTACACAACTCTTCATACTTTTATTGTCCCTACCCAACTCTTCATACTTTTATTGTCCCTACCCAGCTCTTCATACTTTTATTGTCCCTACCCAACTCTTCATACTTTTATTGTCCCTACCCAACTCTTCATACTTTTATTATCTCTACCCAACTCTTCATACTCTTTATTCTCTCTACCTAACTCCTAATACATTTATTGTCACTACCCAACTCTTCATACTTTTATTGTCTCTACCCAACTCTTCATACTTTTATTATCTCTACCCAATTCTCCATACTTTTATTGTCCCTACCGAACTCTTCATACTTTTATTGTCTCTACCCAACTCTTCATACTTTTATTGTCTCTACCTAACTCTTCATACTTTTATTGTCTCTACCTAGCTCTTCATACTTTTATTGTCCCTACCCAACTCTTCATACTTTTATTGTCTCTACCCAACTCTTCATAGTTTTATTGTCTCTACCTAACTCTTCATACCTTTATTGTCTCTACCCAACTCTTCATACTTTTATTGTCCGTACCTAATTTTTCATACTTGTATTGTCTCTACCCAACTCCTCATACTTTTATTGTCTCTACCCAACTCTTCAAACTTTTATTGTCTCTACCTAACTCTTCATACTTTTATTGTCTCTACCCAACTCTTCATACTTTTATTCTCTCTACCTAGCTCTTCATACTTTTATTGTCACTACACAACTCTTCATACTTTTATTGTCCCTACCCAACTCTTCATACTTTTATTGTCTCTACCCAACTCTTCATACTTTTATTGTCTCTACCTAACTCTTCATACTTTTATTGTCTCTACCTAGCTCTTCATACTTTTATTGTCCCTACCCAACTCTTCATACTTTTATTGTCTCTACCCAACTCTTCATAGTTTTATTGTCTCTACCTAACTCTTCATACCTTTATTGTCTCTACCCAACTCTTCATACTTTTATTGTCCGTACCTAATTTTTCATACTTGTATTGTCTCTACCCAACTCCTCATACTTTTATTGTCTCTACCCAACTCTTCATACTTTTATTGTCTCTACCTAACTCTTCTTACTTTTATTGTCTCTACCAAACTCTTCATACTTTTATTATCTCTACTCAACTCTTCATACTTTTATTGTCTCTATCCAACTCTTCATAATTGTATTGTCCCTACCCAACTCTTCATACTTTTATTGTCCCTACCCAACTCTTCATACTTTTATTGTCCCTACCCAACTCTCATACTTTTATTATCTCTACCCAACTCTTCATACTTTTATTGTTTCTACCCAACTCTTCATACTTTTATTGTCTCTACCCAACTCTTCTTACTTTTATTGTCTCTACCAAACTCTTCATACCTTTATTATTTCTACTCAACTCTTCATACTTTTATTGTCTCTATCCAACTCTTCATAATTGTATTGTCCCTACCCAACTCTTCATACTTTTATTGTCCCTACCCAACTCTTCATACTTTTATTGTCTCTACCTAACTCTTCATACTTTTATTGTCCCTACCCAACTCTTCATACTTTTATTGTCCCTACCCAACTCTTCATACTTTTATTGTCCCTACCCAGCTCTTCATACTTTTATTGTCCCTACCCAACTCTTCATACCTTTATTGTCCCTACCCAACTCTTCATACTTTTGTTGTCTCTACCCAACTCTTCATACTTTTATTGTCTCTACCCAACTCTTCATACTTTTATTGTCTCTACCTAACTCTTCAAACTTTTATTGTCTCTACCTAACTCTTCATACTTTTATTGTCTCTACCTAACTCTTCATACTTTTATTCTCTCTACCTAACTCTTCATACTTTTATTGTCACTACGCAACTCTTCATACTTTTATTGTCCCTACCCAACTCTTCATACTTTTATTGTCTCTACCCAACTCTTGATACCTTTATTGTCTCTACCCAACTCTTCATACATGTATTGTCTCTACCCAACTCTTCATACTTTTATTGTCTCTACCCAACTCTTCATACTTTTATTGTCCCTACCCAACTCTTCATACTTTTATTGTCTCTACCCAACTCTTCATACTTTTATTGTCTCTACCTAACTCTTCATACCTTTATTGTCTCTACCCAACTCTTCATACTTTTATTGTCCGTACCTAATTCTTCATACTTGTATTGTCTCTACCCAACTCCTCATACTTTTATTGTCCCTACCCAACTCTTCATACTTTTATTGTCTCTACCCAACTCTTCATACTTTTATTGTCTCTACCCAACTCTTCATACTTTTATTGTCTCTACCCAACTCTACTTACTTTTATTGTCTCTGCCAAACTCTTCATACTTTTATTATCTCTACTCAACTCTTCATACTTTTATTGTCTCTATCCAACTCTTCATAATTGTATTGTCCCTACCTAACTCTTCATACTTTTATTGTCCCTACCCAACTCTTCATACTTTTATTGTCCCTACCCAACTCTCATACTTTTATTATCTCTACCCAACTCTTCATACTTTTATTGTCACTACCCAACTCTTCATACTTTTATTGTCCCTACCCAACTCTTCATACTTTTATTGTCTCTACCAAACTCTTCATATTTTTATTATCTCTACTCAACTCTTCATACTTTTATTGTCTCTATCCAACTCTTCATAATTGTATTGTCCCTACCCAACTCTTCATACTTTTATTGTCCCTACCCAACTCTTCATACTTTTATTGTCTCTACCTAACTCTTCATACTTTTATTGTCCCTACACAACTCTTCATACTTTTATTGTCCCTACCCAACTCTTCATACTTTTATTGTCCCTACCCAGCTCTTCATACTTTTATTGTCCCTACCCAACTCTTCATACTTTTATTGTCCCTACCCAACTCTTCATACTTTTATTATCTCTACCCAACTCTTCATACTCTTTATTCTCTCTACCTAACTCCTAATACATTTATTGTCACTACCCAACTCTTCATACTTTTATTGTCTCTACCCAACTCTTCATACTTTTATTATCTCTACCCAATTCTCCATACTTTTATTGTCCCTACCGAACTCTTCATACTTTTATTGTCTCTACCCAACTCTTCATACTTTTATTGTCTCTACCTAACTCTTCATACTTTTATTGTCTCTACCTAGCTCTTCATACTTTTATTGTCCCTACCCAACTCTTCATACTTTTATTGTCTCTACCCAACTCTTCATAGTTTTATTGTCTCTACCTAACTCTTCATACCTTTATTGTCTCTACCCAACTCTTCATACTTTTATTGTCCGTACCTAATTTTTCATACTTGTATTGTCTCTACCCAACTCCTCATACTTTTATTGTCTCTACCCAACTCTTCATACTTTTATTGTCTCTACCTAACTCTTCTTACTTTTATTGTCTCTACCAAACTCTTCATACTTTTATTATCTCTACTCAACTCTTCATACTTTTATTGTCTCTATCCAACTCTTCATAATTGTATTGTCCCTACCCAACTCTTCATACTTTTATTGTCCCTACCCAACTCTTCATACTTTTATTGTCCCTACCCAACTCTCATACTTTTATTATCTCTACCCAACTCTTCATACTTTTATTGTTTCTACCCAACTCTTCATACTTTTATTGTCTCTACCCAACTCTTCTTACTTTTATTGTCTCTACCAAACTCTTCATACCTTTATTATTTCTACTCAACTCTTCATACTTTTATTGTCTCTATCCAACTCTTCATAATTGTATTGTCCCTACCCAACTCTTCATACTTTTATTGTCCCTACCCAACTCTTCATACTTTTATTGTCTCTACCTAACTCTTCATACTTTTATTGTCCCTACCCAACTCTTCATACTTTTATTGTCCCTACCCAACTCTTCATACTTTTATTGTCCCTACCCAGCTCTTCATACTTTTATTGTCCCTACCCAACTCTTCATACCTTTATTGTCCCTACCCAACTCTTCATACTTTTGTTGTCTCTACCCAACTCTTCATACTTTTATTGTCTCTACCCAACTCTTCATACTTTTATTGTCTCTACCTAACTCTTCAAACTTTTATTGTCTCTACCTAACTCTTCATACTTTTATTGTCTCTACCTAACTCTTCATACTTTTATTCTCTCTACCTAACTCTTCATACTTTTATTGTCACTACGCAACTCTTCATACTTTTATTGTCCCTACCCAACTCTTCATACTTTTATTGTCTCTACCCAACTCTTGATACCTTTATTGTCTCTACCCAACTCTTCATACATGTATTGTCTCTACCCAACTCTTCATACTTTTATTGTCTCTACCCAACTCTTCATACTTTTATTGTCCCTACCCAACTCTTCATACTTTTATTGTCTCTACCCAACTCTTCATACTTTTATTGTCTCTACCTAACTCTTCATACCTTTATTGTCTCTACCCAACTCTTCATACTTTTATTGTCCGTACCTAATTCTTCATACTTGTATTGTCTCTACCCATCTCCTCATACTTTTATTGTCCCTACCCAACTCTTCATACTTTTATTGTCTCTACCCAACTCTTCATACTTTTATTGTCTCTACCCAACTCTTCATACTTTTATTGTCTCTACCCAACTCTACTTACTTTTATTGTCTCTGCCAAACTCTTCATACTTTTATTATCTCTACTCAACTCTTCATACTTTTATTGTCTCTATCCAACTCTTCATAATTGTATTGTCCCTACCTAACTCTTCATACTTTTATTGTCCCTACCCAACTCTTCATACTTTTATTGTCCCTACCCAACTCTCATACTTTTATTATCTCTACCCAACTCTTCATACTTTTATTGTCACTACCCAACTCTTCATACTTTTATTGTCCCTACCCAACTCTTCATACTTTTATTGTCTCTACCAAACTCTTCATATTTTTATTATCTCTACTCAACTCTTCATACTTTTATTGTCTCTATCCAACTCTTCATAATTGTATTGTCCCTACCCAACTCTTCATACTTTTATTGTCCCTACCCAACTCTTCATACTTTTATTGTCTCTACCTAACTCTTCATACTTTTATTGTCCCTACACAACTCTTCATACTTTTATTGTCCCTACCCAACTCTTCATACTTTTATTGTCCCTACCCAGCTCTTCATACTTTTATTGTCCCTACCCAACTCTTCATACTTTTATTGTCCCTACCCAACTCTTCATACTTTTATTATCTCTACCCAACTCTTCATACTCTTTATTCTCTCTACCTAACTCCTAATACATTTATTGTCACTACCCAACTCTTCATACTTTTATTGTCTCTACCCAACTCTTCATACTTTTATTATCTCTACCCAATTCTCCATACTTTTATTGTCCCTACCGAACTCTTCATACTTTTATTGTCTCTACCCAACTCTTCATACTTTTATTGTCTCTACCTAACTCTTCATACTTTTATTGTCTCTACCTAACTCTTCATACTTTTATTGTCTCTACCCAACTCTTCATACTTTTATTGTCTCTACCGAACTCTTCATACTTTTATTGTCTCTACCCAACTCTTCATACTTTTATTGTCTCTACCCAACTCTTCATACTTTTATTGTCTCTATCCAACTCTTCATACTTTTATTGTCCCTACCCAACTCTTCATACTTTTATTGTCTCTACCCAACTCTTCATACTTTTATTGTCCCTATCCAACTCTTCATACTTTTATTGTCTCTACCCAACTCTTCATACTTTTATTGTCTCTACCCAACTCTTCATACTTTTATTGTCTCTACCCAACTCTTCATACTTTTATTATCTCTACCCAATTCTTCATACTTTTATTGTCTCTACCTAACTCTTCATACTTTTATTGTCTCTACCCAACTCTTCATACATTTATTGTCTCTACCTAACTCTTCATACTTTTATTGTCTCTACCCAACTCTTCATACTTTTATTGTCTCTACCCAACTCTTCATACTTTTATTGTCTCTACCCAACTCTTCATACTTTTATTCTCTCTACCTAGCTCTTCATACTTTTATTGTCACTACGCAACTCTTCATACTTTTATTGTCCCTACCCAACTCTTCATACTTTTATTGTCTCTACCCAACTCTTCACACATGTATTGTCTCTACCTAACTCTTCATACTTTTATTGTCTCTACCTAACTCTTCATACTTTTATTGTCCCTACCCAACTCTTCATACTTTTATTGTCCCTACCCATCTCTTCATACTTTTATTGTCCCTACCCAACTCTTCATACTTTTATTGTCTCTACCCAACTCTTCATACTTTTATTGTCTCTACCCAACTCTTCATAGTTTTATTGTCCCTACCCAACTCTTCATACTTTTATTGTCTCTACCAACTCTTCATATTTTTATTCTCTCTACCCATCTCTTCATAGTTTTATTGTCCCTACCCAATTCTTCATACTTTTATTGTCCTTACCAACCCTTCATACTTTTATTGTCTCTACCTAACTCTTCATACTTTTATTGTCACTACCTAACTCTTCATACTTTTATTGTCTCTACCTAACTCTTCATACTTTTATTGTCTCTACCCAACTCTTCATACTTTTATTGTCCCTACTCAACTCTTCATACTTTTATTGTCTCCACCTAACTCTTCATACTTTTATTGTCTCTACCTAACTCTTCATACTTTTATTGTCTCTACCCAACTCTTCATACTTGTATTGTCCCTACTCAACTCTTCATACTTTTATTGTCTCTACCCAACTCTTCATACTTTTATTGTCTCTACACAACTCTTCATACTTTTATTGTCTCTACCCAACTCCTCATACATTTATTGTCACTACCCAACTCTTCATACTTTTATTGTCCCTTCCCAACTCTTCATACTTTTATTGTCCCTACCCAACTCTTCATACTTTTATTGTCTCTACCCAACTCTTCATACTTTTATTCTCTCTACCTAACTCCTCATACATTTATTGTCACTACCCAACTCTTCATACTTTTATTGTCTCTACCGAACTCTTCATACTTTTATTGTCTCTACCCAACTCTTCATACTTTTATTGTATCTACCCAACTTTTCATACTTTTATTATCTTTACTCAACTCTTCATACTTTTATTGTCTCTATCCAACTCTTCATAATTGTATTGTCACTACCCAACTCTTCATACTTTTATTGTCCCTACCCAACTCTTCATACTTTTATTGTCCCTACCCAACTCTCATACTTTTATTATCTCTACCAACTCTTCATACTTTTATTGTCTCTACCCAACTCTTCATACTTTTATTGTCTCTACCCAACTCTTCATACTTTTATTGTCTCTACCCAACTCTTCTTACTTTTATTGTCTCTACCAAACTCTTCATATTTTTATTATCTCTACTCAACTCTTCATACTGTTATTGTCTCTATCCAACTCTTCATAATTGTATTGTCCCTACCCAACTCTTCATACTTTTATTGTCCCTACCCAACTCTTCATACTTTTATTGTCTCTACCTAACTCTTCATACTTTTATTGTCCCTACCCAACTCTTCATACTTTTATTGTCCCTACCCAACTCTTCATACTTTTATTGTCCCTACCCATCTCTTCATACTTTTATTGTCCCTACCCAACTCTTCATACTTTTATTGTCCCTACCCAACTCTTCATACTTTTATTGTCTCTACCCAACTCTTCATACTTTTATTCTCTCTACCTAATTCCGCATACATTTATTGTCACTACCCAACTCTTCATACTTTTATTGTCTCTACCCAACTCTTCATACTTTTATTATCTCTACCCAATTCTCCATACTTTTATTGTCCCTACCGAACTCTTCATACTTTTATTGTCTCTACCCAACTCTTCATACTTTTATTGTCTCTACCTAACTCTTCATACTTTTATTGTCCCTACCCATCTCTTCATACTTTTATTGTCTCTACCGAACTCTTCATACTTTTATTGTCTCTACCCAACTCTTCATACTTTTATTGTCTCTACCCAACTCTTCATACTTTTATTGTCCCTACCCAACTCTTCATACTTTTATTGTCTCTACCTAACTCTTCATACTTTTATTGTCTCTACCTAACTCTTCATACTTTTATTGTCTCTACCCAACTCTTCATACTTTTATTGTCTCTACCCAACTCTTCATACTTTTATTGTCTCTACCCAACTCTTCATACTTTTATTGTCCCTACCCAACTCTTCATACTTTTATTGTCTCTACCCAACTCTTCATACTTTTATTGTCCCTAACCAACTCTTCATACTTTTATTGTCTCTACCCAACTCTTCATACTTTTATTGTCTCTACCCAGCTCTTCATACTTTTATTGTCTCTACCCAACTCTTCATACTTTTATTATCTCTACCCAATTCTTCATACTTTTATTGTCTCTACCTAACTCTTCATACTTTTATTGTCTCTACCCAACTCTTCATACTTTTATTGTCTCTACCTAACTCTTCATACTTTTATTGTCTCTACCCAACTCTTCATACTTTTATTGTCTCTACCCAACTCTTCATACTTTTATTGTCTCTACCTAACTCTTCATACTTTTATTGTCTCTACCCAACTCTTCATACTTTTATTGTCTCTACCTAACTCTTCATACTTTTATTGTCTCTACCGAACTCTTCATACTTTTATTGTCTCTACCCAACTCTTCATACTTTTATTGTCCCTACCCAACTCTTCATACTTTTATTGTCCCTACCCAACTCTTCACACTTTTATTGTCTCTACCCAACTCTTCACACTTTTATTTTCTCTACTTTACTCTTCATACTTTTATTGTCTCTACCTAACTCTTCATACTTTTATTGTCCCTACCCAACTCTTCATACTTTTATTGTCCCTACCCAACTTTTCATACTTTTATTGTCTCTACCCAACTCTTCATACTTTTATTGTCTCTACCCAACTCTTCATAGTTTTATTGTCACTACCCAACTCTTCATACTTTTATTGTCCCTACCAACTCTTCATATTTTTATTCTCTCTACCCAACTCTTCATAGTTTTATTGTCCCTACCCAATTCTTCATACTTTTATTGTCCCTACCAACTCTTCATACTTTTATTGTCCCTACCCAACTCTTCATACTTTTATTGTCTCTACCTAACTCTTCATACTTTTATTGTCCCTACCCAACTCTTCATACTTTTATTGTCCCTACCCAACTCTTCATACTTTTATTGTCCTGACCCAGCTCTTCATACTTTTATTGTCCCTAACCAACTCTTCATACTTTTATTGTCCCTACCCAACTCTTCATACTTTTATTGTCTCTACCCAACTCTTCATACTTTTATTCTCTCTACCTAATTCCTCATACATTTATTGTCACTACCCAACTCTTCATACTTTTATTGTCTCTACCCAACTCTTCATACTTTTATTATCTCTACTCAATTCTCCATACTTTTATTGTCCCTACCGAACTCTTCATACTTTTATTGTCTCTACCCAACTCTTCATACTTTTATTGTCTCTACCTAACTCTTCATACTTTTATTGTCCCTACCCAACTCTTCATACTTTTATTGTCTCTACCGAACTCTTCATACTTTTATTGTCTCTACCCAACTCTTCATTCTTTTATTGTCTCTACCCAACTCTTCATACTTTTATTGTCCCTTCCCAACTCTTCATACTTTTATTGTCTCTACCTAACTCTTCATACTTTTATTGTCTCTACCTAACTCTTCATACTTTTATTGTCTCTACCCAACTCTTCATACCTTTATTGTGTCTACCGAACTCTTCATACTTTTATTGTCTCTACCCAACTCTTCATACTTTTATTGTCTCTACCCAACTCTTCATACTTTTATTGTCTCTACCCAACTCTTCATACGTTTATTGTCCCTACCCAACTCTTCATACTTTTATTGTCTCTACCCAACTCTTCATACTTTTATTGTTCCTAACCAACTCTTCATACTTTTATTGTCTCTACCCAACTCTTCATACTTTTATTGTCTCTACCCAACTCTTCATACTTTTATTGTCTCTACCCAACTCTTCATACTTTTATTATCTCTACCCAATTCTTCATACTTTTATTGTCTCTACCTAACTCTTCATACTTTTATTGTCTCTACCCAACTCTTCATACTTTTATTGTCTCTACCTAACTCTTTATACTTTTATTGTCTCTACCCAACTCTTCATACTTTTATTGTCTCTACCCAACTCTTCATACTTTTATTTTCTCTACCTAACTCTTCATACTTTTATTGTCTCTACCCAACTCTTCATACTTTTATTGTCTCTACCTAACTCTTCATACTTTTATTGTCTCTACCCAACTCTTCATACTTTTATTGTCCCTACCCAACTCTTCATACTTTTATTGTCCCTACCCAACTCTTCATACTTTTATTGTCCCTACCCAACTCTTCACACTTTTATTGTCTCTACCCAACTCTTCACACTTTTATTGTCTCTACTTTACTCTTCATACTTTTATTGTCTCTACCTAACTCTTCATACTTTTATTGTCCCTACCCAACTCTTCATACTTTTATTGTCTCTACCCAACTCTTCATACTTTTATTGTCTCTACCCAACTCTTCATAGTTTTATTGTCCCCA
The DNA here is from genome assembly GCA_963680875.1 of Bathymodiolus brooksi. Lineage (NCBI taxonomy): Eukaryota > Metazoa > Mollusca > Bivalvia > Mytilida > Modiolidae > Bathymodiolus > Bathymodiolus brooksi. Next base: position 12,990,270 of record OY804577.1, on the reverse strand, counting down.
CCCAACTCTTCATACTTTTATTGTCCCTACCAACTCTTCATATTTTTATTCTCTCTACCCAACTCTTCATAGTTTTATTGTCCCTACCCAATTCTTCATACTTTTATTGTCCCTACCAACTCTTCATACTTTTATTGTCTCTACCTAACTCTTCATACTTTTATTGTCACTACCTAACTCTTCATACTTTTATTATCTCTACCCAACTCTTCATACTTTTATTGTCTCTACCCAACTCTTCATACTTTTATTGTCCCTACTCAACTCTTCATACTTTTATTGTCTCCACCTAACTCTTCATACTTTTATTGTCTCTACCCAACTCTTCATACTTTTATTGTCTCTACTCAACTCTTCATACTTTTATTGTCCCTACTCAACTCTTCATACTTTCATTGTCTCTACCCAACTCTTCATACTTTTATTGTCTCTACCCAACTCTTCATACTTTTATTGTCTCTACCCAACTCTTCATACTTTTATTCTGTCTACCTAACTCCTCATACATTTATTGTCACTTCCCAACTCTTCATACTTTTATTATCTCTACCCAATTCTCCATACTTTTATTGTCCCTACCGAACTCTTCATACTTTTATTGTCTCTACCCAACTCTTCATACTTTTATTGTCTCTACCTAACTCTTCATACTTTTATTGTCCCTACCCAACTCTTCATACTTTCATTGTCTCTACCGAACTCTTCATACTTTTATTGTCTCTACCCAACTCTTCATACTTTTATTGTCCCTACCCAACTCTTCATACTTTTATTATCTTTACTCAACTCTTCATACTTTTATTGTCTCTATCCATCTCTTCATAATTGTATTGTCCCTACCCAACTCTTCATACTTTTATTGTCCCTTCCCAACTCTTCATACTTTTATTGTCCCTACCCAACTCTCATACTTTTATTATCTCTACCCAACTCTTCATACTTTTATTGTCTCTACCCAACTCTTCATACTTTTATTGTCTCTACCCAACTCTTCATACTTTTATTGTCTCTACCCAACTCTTCTTACTTTTAATGTCTCTACCAAACTCTTCATATTTTTATTATCTCTACTCAACTCTTCATACTGTTATTGTCTCTATCCAACTCTTCATAATTGTATTGTCCCTACCCAACTCTTCATACTTTTATTGTCTCTACCTAACTCTTCATACTTTTATTGTCCCTACCCAACTCTTCATACTTTTATTGTCTCTACCCAACTCTTCATACTTTTATTGTCTCTACCCAACTCTTCTTACTTTTATTGTCTCTACCTAACTCTTCATATTTTTATTATCTCTACTCAACTCTTCATACTGTTATTGTCTCTATCCAACTCTTCATAATTGTATTGTCCCTACCCAACTCTTCATACTGTTATTGTCTCTATCCAACTCTTCATAATTGTATTGTCCCTACCCAACTCTTCATACTTTTATTGTCTCTACCTAACTCTTCATACTTTTATTGTCTCTACCCAACTCTTCATACTTTTATTGTCTCTACCCAACTCTTCATACTTTTATTGTCTCTACCCAACTCTTCTTACTTTTATTGTCTCTACCAAACTCTTCATATTTTTATTATCTCTACTCAACTCTTCATACTGTTATTGTCTCTATCCAACTCTTCATAATTGTATTGTCCCTACCCAACTCTTCATACTTTTATTGTCTCTACCTAACTCTTCATACTTTTATTGTCCCTACCCAACTCTTCATACTTTTATTGTCCCTACCCAACTCTTCATACTTTTATTGTCCCTACCCAGCTCTTCATACTTTTATTGTCCCTACCCAACTCTTCATACTTTTATTGTCCCTACCCAACTCTTCATACTTTTATTGTCTCTACCCAACTCTTCATACTTTTATTCTCACTACCTAATTCCTCATACATTTATTGTCACTACCCAACTCTTCATACTTTTATTGTCTCTACCCAACTCTTCATACTTTTATTATATGTACCCAATTCTCCATACTTTTATTGTCCCTACCCAACTCTTCATACTTTTATTGTCTCTACCCAACTCTTCATAATTTTATTGTCTCTACCTAACTCTTCATACTTTTATTGTCTCTACCCAACTCTTCATACTTTTATTGTCTCTTCCGAACTCTTCATACTTTTATTGTCTCTACCCAACTCTTCATACTTTTATTGTCTCTACCCAACTCTTCATACTTTTATTGTCCCTACCCAACTCTTCATACTTTTATTGTCTCTACCTAACTCTTCATACTTTTATTGTCTCTACCTAACTCTTCATACTTTTATTGTCTCTACCCAACTCTTCATACTTTTATTGTCTCTACCGAACTCTTCATACTTTTATTGTCTCTACCCAACTCTTCATACTTTTATTGTCTCTACCCAACTCTTCATACTTTTATTGTCCCTACCCAACTCTTCATACTTTTATTGTCTCTACCCAACTCTTCTTACTTTTATTGTCCTAACCAACTCTTCATACTTTTATTGTCTCTACCCAACTCTTCATACTTTTATTGTCTCTACCTAACTCTTCATACTTTTATTATCTCTACCCAATTCTTCATACTTTTATTGTCTCTACCTAACTCTTCATACTTGTATTGTCTCTACCCAACTCTTCATACTTTTATTGTCTCTACCTAACTCTTCATACTTTTATTGTCTCTACCCAACTCTTCATACTTTTATTGTCTCTACCCAACTCTTCATACTTTTATTGTCTCTACCTAACTCTTCATACTTTTATTGTCTCTACCCAACTCTTCATACTTTTATTGTCTCTACCTAACTCTTCATACTTTTATTGTCTCTACCCAACTCTTCATACTTTTATTGTCCCTACCCAACTCTTCATACTTTTATTGTCCCTACCCAGCTCTTCATACTTTTATTGTCCCTACCCAACTCTTCACACTTTTATTGTCTCTACCCAACTCTTCACACTTTTATTGTCTCTACTTTACTCTTCATACCGTTATTGTCTCTACCTAACTCTTCATACTTTTATTGTCCCTACCCAACTCTTCATACTTTTATTGTCCCTACCCAACTCTTCATACTTTTATTGTCTCTATCCAACTCTTCATACTTTTATTGTCTCTACCCAACTCTTCATAGTTTTATTGTCCCTACCCAACTCTTCATACTTTTATTGTCCCTACCAACTCTTCATATTTTTATTCTCTCTACCCAACTCTTCATACTTTTATTGTCCCTACCCAATTCTTCATACTTTTATTGTCCCTACCAACTCTTCATACTTTTATTGTCTCTACCTAACTCTTCATACTTTTATTGTCACTACCTAACTCTTCATACTTTTATTGTCTCTACCTAACTCTTCATACTTTTATTGTCTCTACCCAACTCTTCATACTTTTATTGTCCCTACTCAACTCTTCATACTTTTATTGTCTCCACCTAACTCTTCATACTTTTATTGTCTCTACCCAACTCTTCATACTTTTATTGTCTCTACCCAACTCTTCATACTTTTATTGTCCCTACTCAACTCTTCATACTTTTATTGTCTCTACCCAACTCTTCATACTTTTATTGTCTCTACCCAACTCTTCATACTTTTATTGGCTCTACCCAACTCTTCATACTTTTATTCTCTCTACCTAACTCCTCATACATTTATTGTCACTACCCAACTCTTCATACTTTTATTGTCCCTACCCAACTCTTCATACTTTTGTTGTCCCTACCCAACTCTTCATACTTTTATTGTCTCTACCCAACTCTTCATACTTTTATTCTCTCTGCCTAACTCCTCATACATTTATTGTCACTACCCAACTCTTCATACTTTTATTGTCTCTACCCAACTCTTCATACTTTTATTATCTCTACCCAATTCTCCATACTTTTATTGTCCCTACCGAACTCTTCATACTTTTATTGTCTCTACCCAGCTCTTCATACTTTTATTGTCTCTACCTAACTCTTCATACTTTTATTGTCCCTACCCAACTCTTCATACTTTTATTGTCTCTACCGAACTCTTCATACTTTTATTGTCTCTACCCAACTCTTCATACTTTTATTGTCTCTACCCAACTCTTCATACTTTTATTGTCTCTACCTAACTCTTCATACTTTTATTGTCCCTACCCAACTCTTCATACTTTTATTGTCTCTACCCAACTCTTCATACTTTTATTATCTCTACCCAATTCTCCATACTTTTATTGTCCCTACCGAACTCTTCATACTTTTATTGTCTCTACCCAACTCTTCATACTTTTATTGTCTCTACCTAACTCTTCATACTTTTATTGTCTCTACCTAACTCTTCATACTTTTATTGTCTCTACCCAACTCTTCATACTTTTATTGTTTCTACCTAACTCTTCATACTTTTATTGTCTCTACCCAACTCTTCATACTTTTATTGTCTCTACCCAACTCTTCATACTTTTATTGTCTCTACCCAACTCTTCATACTTTTATTGTCCCTACCCAACTCTTCATACTTTTATTGTCTCTACCCAACTCTTCATACTTTTATTGTCTCTGCCTAACTCTTCATACTTTTATTGTCTCTACCCAACTCTTCATACTTTTATTGTCTCTACCTAACTCTTCATACTTTTATTGTCTCTACCCAACTCTTCATACTTTTATTGTCTCTACCCAACTCTTCATACTTTTATTGTCTCTACCCAACTCTTCATACTTTTATTGTCTCTACCCATCTCTTCATACTTTTATTGTCTCCACCTAACTCTTCATACTTTTATTGTCTCTACCCAACTCTTCATACTTTTATTGTCCCTACCCAACTCTTCATACTTTTATTGTCCCTACTCAACTCTTCATACTTTTATTGTCTCTACCCAACTCTTCATACTTTTATTGTCTCTACCCAACTCTTCATACTTTTATTGTCCCTACCCAACTCTTCATACTTTTATTCTCTCTACCTAACTCCTCATACATTTATTGTCACTACCCAACTCTTCATACCTTTATTGTCCCTACCCAACTCTTCATACTTTTATTGTCTCTACCTAACTCTTCATACTTTTATTGTCTCTACCCAACTCTTCATACTTTTATTGTCTCTACCCAACTCTTCATACTTTTATTGTCTCTACCCAACTCTTCATACTTTTATTGTCCCTACCCAACTCTTCATACTTTTATTGTCTCTACCCAACTCTTCATACTTTTATTGTCTCTACCTAACTCTTCATACTTTTATTGTCTCTACCCAACTCTTCATACTTTTATTGTCTCTACCCAACTCTTCATACTTTTATTGTCTCTACCCAACTCTTCATACTTTTATTGTCTCTACCCAACTCTTCATACTTTTATTGTCTCTACCTAACTCTTCATACTTTTATTGTCTCTACCCAACTCTTCATACTTTTATTGTCTCTACCTAACTCTTCATACTTTTATTGTCTCTACCCAACTCTTCATACTTTTATTGTCTCTACCCAACTCTTCATACTTTTATTGTCCCTACCCAGCTCTTCATACTTTTATTGTCCCTACCTAACTCTTCACACTTTTATTGTCTCTACCCAACTCTTCACACTTTTATTGTCTCTACTTTACTCTTCATACCTTTATTGTCTCTACCTAACTCTTCATACTTTTATTGTCCCTACCCAACTCTTCATACTTTTATTGTCCCTACCCAACTCTTCATACTTTTATTGTCTCTATCCAACTCTTCATACTTTTATTGTCTCTACCCAACTCTTCATAGTTTTATTGTCCCTACCCAACTCTTCATACTTTTATTGTCCCTACCAACTCTTCATATTTTTATTCTCTCTACCCAACTCTTCATACTTTCATTGTCCCTACCCAATTCTTCATACTTTTATTGTCCCTACCAACTCTTCATACTGTTATTGTCTCTACCTAACTCTTCATACTTTTATTGTCACTACCTAACTCTTCATACTTTTATTGTCTCTACCTAACTCTTCATACTTTTATTGTCTCTACCCAACTCTTCATACTTTTATTGTCCCTACTCAACTCTTCATACTTTTATTGTCTCCACCTAACTCTTCATACTTTTATTGTCTCTACCCAACTCTTCATACTTTTATTGTCTCTACCCAACTCTTCATACTTTTATTGTCCCTACTCAACTCTTCATACTTTTATTGTCTCTACCCAACTCTTCATACTTTTATTGTCTCAACCCAACTCTTCATACTTTTATTGTCTCTACCCAACTCTTCATACTTTTATTCTCTCTACCTAACTCCTCATACATTTATTGTTACTACCCAACTCTTCATACTTTTATTGTCCCTACCCAACTCTTCATACTTTTATTGTCCCTACCCAACTCTTCATACTTTTATTGTCTCTACCCAACTCTTCATACTTTTATTCTCTCTGCCTAACTCCTCATACATTTATTGTCACTACCCAACTCTTCATACTTTTATTGTCTCTACCCAACTCTTCATACTTTTATTATCTCTACCCAATTCTCCATACTTTTATTGTCCCTACCGAACTCTTCATACTTTTATTGTCTCTACCCAGCTCTTCATACTTTTATTGTCTCTACCTAACTCTTCATACTTTTATTGTCCCTACCCAACTCTTCATACTTTTATTGTCTCTACCGAACTCTTCATACTTTTATTGTCTCTACCCAACTCTTCATACTTTTATTGTCTCTACCCAACTCTTCATACTTTTATTGTCTCTACCTAACTCTTCATACTTTTATTGTCCCTACCCAACTCTTCATACTTTTATTGTCTCTACCCAACTCTTCATACTTTTATTATCTCTACCCAATTCTCCATACTTTTATTGCCCTACCGAACTCTTCATACTTTTATTGTCTCTACCCAACTCTTCATACTTTTATTGTCTCTACCTAACTCTTCATACTTTTATTGTCTCTACCTAACTCTTCATACTTTTATTGTCTCTACCCAACTCTTCATACTTTTATTGTCTCTACCTAACTCTTCATACTTTTATTGTCTCTACCCAACTCTTCATACTTTTATTGTCTCTACCCAACTCTTCATACTTTTATTGTCTCTACCCAACTCTTCATACTTTTATTGTCCCTACCCAACTCTTCATACTTTTATTGTCTCTACCCAACTCTTCATACTTTTATTGTCTCTACCTAACTCTTCATACTTTTATTGTCTCTACCCAACTCTTCATACTTTTATTGTCTCTACCTAACTCTTCATACTTTTATTGTCTCTACCCAACTCTTCATACTTTTATTTTCTCTACCCAACTCTTCATACTTTTATTGTCTCTACCTAACTCTTCATACTTTTATTGTCTCTACCCAACTCTTCATACTTTTATTGTCTCTACCTAACTCTTCATACTTTTATTGTCTCTACCCAACTCTTCATACTTTTATTGTCCCTACCCAACTCTTCATACTTTTATTGTCCCTACCCAACTCTTCATACTTTTATTGTCCCTACCCAACTCTTCACACTTTTATTGTCTCTACCCAACTCTTCACACTTTTATTGTCTCTACTTTACTCTTCATACTTTTATTGTCTCTACCTAACTCTTCATACTTTTATTGTCCCTACCCAACTCTTCATACTTTTATTGTCCCTACCCAACTCTTCATACTTTTATTGTCTCTACCCAACTCTTCATACTTTTATTGTCTCTACCCAACTCTTCATAGTTTTATTGTCCCTACCCAACTCTTCATACTTTTATTGTCCCTACCAACTCTTCATATTTTTATTCTCTCTACCCAACTCTTCATAGTTTTATTGTCCCTACCCAATTCTTCATACTTTTATTGTCCCTACCAACTCTTCATACTTTTATTGTCTCTACCTAACTCTTCATACTTTTATTGTCACTACCTAACTCTTCATACTTTTATTGTCTCTACCCAACACTTCATACTTTTATTGTCCCTACCTAACTCTTCATACTTTTATTGTCTCTACCCAACTCTTCATACTTTTATTGTCTCTACCTAACTCTTCATACTTTTATTGTCTCTACCCAACTCTTCATACTTTTATTGTCTCTACCCAACTCTTCATACTTTTATTGTCTCTACCCAACTCTTCATACTTTTATTGTCCCTACCCAACTCTTCATACTTTTATTGTCTCTACCCAACTCTTCATACTTTTATTGTCTCTGCCTAACTCTTCATACTTTTATTGTCTCTACCCAACTCTTCATACTTTTATTGTCTCTACCTAACTCTTCATACTTTTATTGTCTCTACCCAACTCTTCATACTTTTATTGTCTCTACCCAACTCTTCATACTTTTATTGTCTCTACCCAACTCTTCATACTTTTATTGTCTCCACCTAACTCTTCATACTTTTATTGTCTCTACCCAACTCTTCATACTTTTATTGTCTCTACCCAACTCTTCATACTTTTATTGTCCCTACTCAACTCTTCATACTTTTATTGTCTCTACCCAACTCTTCATACTTTTATTGTCTCTACCCAACTCTTCATACTTTTATTGTCCCTACCCAACTCTTCATACTTTTATTCTCTCTACCTAACTCCTCATACATTTATTGTCACTACCCAACTCTTCATACTTTTATTGTCCCTACCCAACTCTTCATACTTTTATTGTCTCTACCTAACTCTTCATACTTTTATTGTCTCTACCCAACTCTTCATACTTTTATTGTCTCTACCCAACTCTTCATACTTTTATTGTCTCTACCTAACTCTTCATACTTTTATTGTCTCTACCCAACTCTTCATACTTTTATTGTCTCTACCTAACTCTTCATACTTTTATTGTCTCTACCCAACTCTTCATACTTTTATTGTCTCTACCCAACTCTTCATACTTTTATTGTCTCTACCTAACTCTTCATACTTTTATTGTCTCTACCCAACTCTTCATACTTTTATTGTCTCTACCTAACTCTTCATACTTTTATTGTCTCTACCCAACTCTTCATACTTTTATTGTCTCTACCCAACTCTTCATACTTTTATTGTCCCTACCCAGCTCTTCATACTTTTATTGTCCCTACCCAACTCTTCACACTTTTATTGTCTCTACCCAACTCTTCACACTTTTATTGTCTCTACTTTACTCTTCATACCTTTATTGTCTCTACCTAACTCTTCATACTTTTATTGTCCCTACCCAACTCTTCATACTTTTATTGTCCCTACCCAACTCTTCATACTTTTATTGTCTCTATCCAACTCTTCATACTTTTATTGTCTCTACCCAACTCTTCATAGTTTTATTGTCCCTACCCAACTCTTCATACTTTTATTGTCCCTACCAACTCTTCATATTTTTATTCTCTCTACCCAACTCTTCATACTTTTATTGTCCCTACCCAATTCTTCATACTTTTATTGTCCCTACCAACTCTTCATACTGTTATTGTCTCTACCTAACTCTTCATACTTTTATTGTCACTATCTAACTCTTCATACTTTTATTGTCTCTACCTAACTCTTCATACTTTTATTGTCTCTACCCAACTCTTCATACTTTTATTGTCCCTACTCAACTCTTCATACTTTTATTGTCTCTACCCAACTCTTCATACTTTTATTGTCCCTACCCAACTCTTCATACTTTTATTGTCTCTACCCAACTCTTCATACTTTTATTGTCTCTACCTAACTCTTCATACTTTTATTGTCTCTACCCAACTCTTCATACTTTTATTGTCTCTACCTAACTCTTCATACTTTTATTGTCTCTACCCAACTCTTCATACTTTTATTGTCTCTACCCAACTCTTCATACTTTTATTGTCTCTACCTAACTCTTCATACTTTTATTGTCTCTACCCAACTCTTCATACTTTTATTGTCTCTACCTAACTCTTCATACTTTTATTGTCTCTACCCAACTCTTCATACTTTTATTGTCTCTACCCAACTCTTCATACTTTTATTGTCCCTACCCAGCTCTTCATACTTTTATTGTCCCTACCCAACTCTTCACACTTTTATTGTCTCTACCCAACTCTTCACACTTTTATTGTCTCTACTTTACTCTTCATACCTTTATTGTCTCTACCTAACTCTTCATACTTTTATTGTCCCTACCCAACTCTTCATACTTTTATTGTCCCTACCCAACTCTTCATACTTTTATTGTCTCTATCCAACTCTTCATACTTTTATTGTCTCTACCCAACTCTTCATAGTTTTATTGTCCCTACCCAACTCTTCATACTTTTATTGTCCCTACCAACTCTTCATATTTTTATTCTCTCTACCCAACTCTTCATACTTTTATTGTCCCTACCCAATTCTTCATACTTTTATTGTCCCTACCCAACTCTTCATACTGTTATTGTCTCTACCTAACTCTTCATACTTTTATTGTCACTACCTAACTCTTCATACTTTTATTGTCTCTACCTAACTCTTCATACTTTTATTGTCTCTACCCAACTCTTCATACTTTTATTGTCCCTACTCAACTCTTCATACTTTTATTGTCTCCACCTAACTCTTCATACTTTTATTGTCTCTACCCAACTCTTCATACTTTTATTGTCTCTACCCAACTCTTCATACTTTTATTGTCCCTACTCAACTCTTCATACTTTTATTGTCTCTACCCAACTCTTCATACTTTTATTGTCTCTACCCAACTCTTCATACTTTTATTGTCTCTACCCAACTCTTCATACTTTTATTCTCTCTACCTAACTCCTCATACATTTATTGTCACTACCCAACTCTTCATACTTTTATTGTCCCTACCCAACTCTTCATACTTTTATTGTCCCTACCCAACTCTTCATACTTTTATTGTCTCTACCCAACTCTTCATACTTTTATTCTCTCTGCCTAACTCCTCATACATTTATTGTCACTACCCAACTCTTCATACTTTTATTGTCTCTACCCAACTCTTCATACTTTTATTATCTCTACCCAATTCTCCATACTTTTATTGTCCCTACCGAACTCTTCATACTTTTATTGTCTCTACCCAGCTCTTCATACTTTTATTGTCTCTACCTAACTCTTCATACTTTTATTGTCCCTACCCAACTCTTCATACTTTTATTGTCTCTACCGAACTCTTCATACTTTTATTGTCTCTACCCAACTCTTCATACTTTTATTGTCTCTACCGAACTCTTCATACTTTTATTGTCTCTACCTAACTCTTCATACTTTTATTGTCCCTACCCAACTCTTCATACTTTTATTGTCTCTACCCAACTCTTCATACTTTTATTATCTCTACCCAATTCTCCATACTTTTATTGTCCCTACCGAACTCTTCATACTTTTATTGTCTCTACCCAACTCTTCATACTTTTATTGTCTCTACCTAACTCTTCATACTTTTATTGTCTCTACCCAACTCTTCATACCTTTATTGTCTCTACCCAACTCTTCATACTTTTATTGTCTCTACCTAACTCTTCATACTTTTATTGTCTCTACCCAACTCTTCATACTTTTATTGTCTCTACCCAACTCTTCATACTTTTATTGTCTCTACCCAACTCTTCATACTTTTATTGTCCCTACCCAACTCGTCATACTTTTATTGTCTCTACCCAACTCTTCATACTTTTATTGTCTCTACCTAACTCTTCATACTTTTATTGTCTCTACCCAACTCTTCATACTTTTATTGTCTCTACCTAACTCTTCATACTTTTATTGTCTCTACCCAACTCTTCATACTTTTATTGTCTCTACCCAACTCTTCATACTTTTATTGTCTCTACCTAACTCTTCATACTTTTATTGTCTCTACCCAACTCTTCATACTTTTATTGTCTCTACCTAACTCTTCATACTTTTATTATCTCTACCCAACTCTTCATACTTTTATTGTCCCTACCCAACTCTTCATACTTTTATTGTCCCTACCCAACTCTTCATACTTTTATTGTCCCTACCCAACTCTTCACACTTTTATTGTCTCTACCCAACTCTTCACACTTTTATTGTCTCTACTTTACTCTTCATACTTTTATTGTCTCTACCTAACTCTTCATACTTTTATTGTCCCTACCCAACTCTTCATACTTTTATTGTCCCTACCCAACTCTTCATACTTTTATTGTCTCTACCCAACTCTTCATACTTTTATTGTCTCTACCCAACTCTTCATAGTTTTATTGTCCCTACCCAACTCTTCATTCTTTTATTGTCCCTACCAACTCTTCATATTTTTATTCTCTCTACCCAACTCTTCATAGATTTATTGTCCCTACCCAATTCTTCATACTTTTATTGTCCCTACCAACTCTTCATACTTTTATTGTCTCTACCTAACTCTTCATACTTTTATTGTCACTACCTAACTCTTCATACTTTTATTGTCTCTACCCAACACTTCATACTTTTATTGTCCCTACTCAACTCTTCATACTTTTATTGTCTCCACCTAACTCTTCATACTTTTATTGTCTCTACCCAACTCTTCATACTTTTATTGTCTCTACCCAACTCTTCATACTTTTATTGTCCCTACTCAACTCTTCATACTTTTATTGTCTCTACCCAACTCTTCATACTTTTATTGTCTCTACCCAACTCTTCATACTTTTATTGTCTCTACCCAACTCTTCATACTTTTATTGTCACTACCCAACTCTTTATACTTTTATTGTCTCTACCAAACTCTTCATACTTTTATTGTCACTACCCAACCCTTCATACTTTTATTGTCTCTACCCAACTCTTCATACTTTTATTGTCCCTACTCAACTCTTCATACTTTTATTGTCTCTACCTAACTCTTCATACTTTTATTGTCTCTACCCAACTCTTCATACTTTTATTGTCCCTACCAACTCTTCATACTTTTATTCTCTCTACCTAACTCTTCATACTTTTATTGTCTCTACCCAACTCTTCATACTTTTATTGTCACTACCTAACTCTTCATACTTTTATTGTCCCTACCCAACTCTTCATACTTTTATTCTCTCTACCTAACTCTTCATACTTTTATTGTCTCTACCTAACTCTTCATACCTTTATTGTCTCTACCTAACTCTTCATACTTTTATTGTCTCTACCTAACTCTTCATACTTTTATTGTCTCTACCCAACTCTTCATACTTTTATTGTCTCTACCTAACTCTTCATACTTTTATTGTCTCTACCTAACTCTTCATACTTTTATTGTCTCTACCCAACTCTTCATACTTTTATTGTCTCTACCCAACTCTTCATACTTTTATTGTCTCTACCCAACTCTTCATACTTTTATTGTCTCTACCCAACTCTTCATACTTTTATTGTCTCTACCTAACTCTTCATACTTTTATTGTCTCTACCTAACTCTTCATACTTTTATTGTCCCTACACAACTCTTCATACTTTGATTGTCCCTACCCAACTCTTCACACTTTTATTGTCTCTACCCAACTCTTCACACTTTTATTGTCCCTACCCAACGCTTCATACATTTCTAATAGCAGTGAAAAGTCGTTTTCCCAGTTGTCATATTCGTCCTTCGTTTCTGAATAATATTTATTTATTGTTGAACTTGGGCACTAATTCCTGATATGCACGAAATAGTTGCTACTGGACGTTTAGTTAAGACGCCATTAATCTATCAATCAACCAACGTTGTACACTGTTCAATATGATGAGTATAAATTCTGACCACAATAATTATCTTAGCCAGTCTGACAGTATTACTGCTTACATAGACGGTTGTCGGACCACAAATAAGTATCTTAGCCAGTCTGATAGTATTACTGCTTACATGGTTGTCGGACCACAAATAATTATCTTAGCCAATCTGACAGTATTACTGCTTTCATGGTTGTCGGACCACGCATAAGTATCTTAGCCAGTCTGAAAGTATTACTGCTTACATGGTTTTCGGACCACAAATAAGTATCTTAGCCAGTCTGACAATATTACTGCTTACATGGACGGTTGTCGGACCACAAATAAGTATCTTAGCCAGTCTGACAGTATTACTGTTTACATGGGTGTCGGACCACGCATAAGTATCTTAGCCAGTCTGATAGTATTACTGCTTACATGGTTGTCGGACCACAAATAATTATCTCAGCCAATCTGACAGTATTACTGCTTTCATGGTTGTCGGACCACAAATAAGTATCTTAGACAGTCTGACAGTATTACTGCTTACATGGACGGTTTTCGGACCACAAATAAGTATCTTAGCCAGTCTGACAATATTACTGCTTACATGGACGGTTGTCGGACCACAAATAAGTATCTTAGCCAGTCTGACAGTATTACTGTTTACATGGTTTTTCGGACCACAAATAAGTATCTTAGCCAGTCTGACAGTATTACTGCTTACATGGTTGTCGGACCACAAATAAGTATCTTAGCCAGTCTGACAGTATTACTGCTTACATGGTTGTCGGACCACAAATAAGTGTCTTAGCCAGTCTGACAGTATTACTGCTTACATGGTTGTCGGACCACAAATAAGTATCTTATCCTGTCTGACAGTATTACTGTTTACATGGTTGTCGGACCACGCAAAAGTATCTTAACCAGTCTGACAATGTTACTGCTTACATGGTTGTCGGACCACAAATAATTATCTTAGCCAATCTGACAGTATTACTGTTTTCATGGTTGTCGGACCACAAATAAGTATCTTAGCCAGTCTGACAGTATTACTTCTTACATGGTTGTCGGACCACAATTAAGTATCTTAGCCAGTCTGACAGTATTACTGTTTACATGGCTGTCGGACCACAAATAAGTATCTTAGCCAGTCTGACAGTATTACTGTTTACATGGGTGTCGGACCACGCATAAGTATCTTAGCCAGTCTGATAGTATTACTGCTTACATGGTTGTCGGACCACAAATAATTATCTTAGCCAATCTGACAGTATTACTGCTTTCATGGTTGTCGGACCACGCATAAGTATCTTAGCCAGTCTGAAAGTATTACTGCTTACATGGTTTTCGGACCACAAATAAGTATCTTAGCCAGTCTGATATTATTACTGCTTACATGGACGGTTGTCGGACCACAAATAAGTATCTTAGCCAGTCTGACAGTATTACTGTTTACATGGTTGACGGACCACAAATAAGTATCTTAGCCAGTCTGACAGTATTACTGCTTACATGGTTGTCGGACCACAAATAAGTATCTTAGCCAGTCTGACAGTATTACTGCTTACATGGTTGTCGGACCACAAATAAGTGTCTTAGCCAGTCTGACAGTATTACTGCTTACATGGTTGTCAGACCACAAATAAGTATCTTATCCTGTCTGACAGTATTACTGTTTACATGGTTGTCGGTCCACAAATAAGTATCTTAACCAGTCTGACAATGTTACTGCTTACATGGTTGTCGGACCACAAATAATTATCTTAGCCAATCTGACAGTATTACTGTTTTCATGGTTGTCGGACCACAAATAAGTATCTTAGCCAGTCTGACAGTATTACTTCTTACATGGTTGTCGGACCACAAATAAGTATCTTAGCCAGTCTGACAGTATTACTGTTTACATGGTTGTCGGACCACAAATAAGTGTCTTAGCCAGTCTGACAGTATTACTGTTTACATGGGTGTCGGACCACGCATAAGTATCTTAGCCAGTCTGATAGTATTACTGCTTACATGGTTGTCGGACCACAAATAATTATCTTAGCCAATCTGACAGTATTACTGCTTTCATGGTTGTCGGACCACGCATAAGTATCTTAGCCAGTCTGAAAGTATTACTGCTTACATGGTTTTCGGACCACAAATAAGTATCTTAGCCAGTCTGACAATATTACTGCTTACATGGACGGTTGTCGGATGACAAATAAGTATCTTAGCCAGTCTGACAGTATTACTGTTTACATGGTTGACGGACAACAAATAAATATCTTAGCCAGTCTGACAGTATTACTGCTTACATGGTTGTCGGACCACAAATAAGTATCTTAGCCAGTCTGACACTATTACTGCTTACATGGTTGTCGGACCACAAATAAGTGTCTTAGCCAGTCTGACAGTATTACTGCTTACATGGTTGTGGGACCACAAATAAGTATCTTATCCTGTCTGACAGTATTACTGTTTACATGGTTGTCGGTCCACAAATAAGTATCTTAACCAGTCTGACAATGTTACTGCTTACATGGTTGTCGGACCACACATAATTATCTTAGACAATCTGACAGTATTACTGTTTTCATGGTTGTCGGACCACAAATAAGTATCTTAGCCAATCTGACTGTATTACTGTTTACATGATTGTCGGGCCACACATAAGTATCTTACCCAGTCTGACAGTATTACTGCTTACAAGGTTGTCGGACCACAAATAAGTATCTTAGCCAGTCTGACTGTATTACTGCTTACATGGTCGGTTGTCGGACCACAAATAAGTATCTTAGCCAGTCTGACAGTATTACTGCTTACATGGTTGTCGGACCACAAATAAGTGTCTTAGCCAGTCTGACAGTATTACTGCTTACATGGTTGTCGGACCACAAATAAGTATCTTATCCTGTCTGACAGTATTACTGTTTACATGGTTGTCGGACCACGCAAAAGTATCTTAACCAGTCTGACAATGTTACTGCTTACATGGTTGTCGGACCACAAATAATTATCTTAGCCAATCTGACAGTATTACTGTTTTCATGGTTGTCGGACCACAAATAAGTATCTTAGCCAGTCTGACAGTATTACTTCTTACATGGTTGTCGGACCACAAATAAGTATCTTAGCCAGTCTGACAGTATTACTGTTTACATGGCTGTCGGACCACAAATAAGTATCTTAGCCAGTCTGACAGTATTACTGTTTACATGGGTGTCGGACCACGCATAAGTATCTTAGCCAGTCTGATAGTATTACTGCTTACATGGTTGTCGGACCACAAATAATTATCTTAGCCAATCTGACAGTATTACTGCTTTCATGGTTGTCGGACCACGCATAAGTATCTTAGCCAGTCTGAAAGTATTACTGCTTACATGGTTTTCGGACCACAAATAAGTATCTTAGCCAGTCTGACAATATTACTGCTTATATGGACGGTTGTCGGACCACAAATAAGTATCTTAGCCAGTCTGACAGTATTACTGTTTACATGGTTGACGGACCACAAATAAGTATCTTAGCCAGTCTGACAGTATTACTGCTTACATGGTTGTCGGACCACAAATAAGTATCTTAGCCAGTCTGACAGTATTACTGCTTACATGGTTGTCGGACCACAAATAAGTGTCTTAGCCAGTCTGACAGTATTACTGCTTACATGGTTGTCAGACCACAAATAAGTATCTTATCCTGTCTGACAGTATTACTGTTTACATGGTTGTCGGTCCACAAATAAGTATCTTAACCAGTCTGACAATGTTACTGCTTACATGGTTGTCGGACCACAAATAATTATCTTAGCCAATCTGACAGTATTACTGTTTTCATGGTTGTCGGACCACAAATAAGTATCTTAGCCAGTCTGACAGTATTACTTCTTACATGGTTGTCGGACCACAAATAAGTATCTTAGCCAGTCTGACAGTATTACTGTTTACATGGTTGTCGGACCACAAATAAGTGTCTTAGCCAGTCTGACAGTATTACTGTTTACATGGGTGTCGGACCACGCATAAGTATCTTAGCCAGTCTGATAGTATTACTGCTTACATGGTTGTCGGACCACAAATAATTATCTTAGCCAATCTGACAGTATTACTGCTTTCATGGTTGTCGGACCACGCATAAGTATCTTAGCCAGTCTGAAAGTATTACTGCTTACATGGTTTTCGGACCACAAATAAGTATCTTAGCCAGTCTGACAATATTACTGCTTACATGGACGGTTGTCGGACCACAAATAAGTATCTTAGCCAGTCTGACAGTATTACTGTTTACATGGTTGACGGACAACAAATAAGTATCTTAGCCAGTCTGACAGTATTACTGCTTACATGGTTGTCGGACCACAAATAAGTATCTTAGCCAGTCTGACAGTATTACTGCTTACATGGTTGTCGGACCACAAATAAGTGTCTTAGCCAGTCTGACAGTATTACTGCTTACATGGTTGTGGGACCACAAATAAGTATCTTATCCTGTCTGACAGTATTACTGTTTACATGGTTGTCGGTCCACAAATAAGTATCTTAACCAGTCTGACAATGTTACTGCTTACATGGTTGTCGGACCACACATAATTATCTTAGACAATCTGACAGTATTACTGTTTTCATGGTTGTCGGACCACAAATAAGTATCTTAGCCAATCTGACTGTATTACTGTTTACATGATTGTCGGGCCACACATAAGTATCTTACCCAGTCTGACAGTATTACTGCTTACAAGGTTGTCGGACCACAAATAAGTATCTTAGCCAGTCTGACTGTATTACTGCTTACATGGTCGGTTGTCGGACCACAAATAAGTATCTTAGCCAGTCTGACAGTATTACTGCTTACATGGTTGTCGGACCACAAATAAGTGTCTTAGCCAGTCTGACAGTATTACTGCTTACATGGTTGTCGGACCACAAATAAGTATCTTATCCTGTCTGACAGTATTACTGTTTACATGGTTGTCGGACCACGCAAAAGTATCTTAACCAGTCTGACAATGTTACTGCTTACATGGTTGTCGGACCACAAATAATTATCTTAGCCAATCTGACAGTATTACTGTTTTCATGGTTGTCGGACCACAAATAAGTATCTTAGCCAGTCTGACAGTATTACTTCTTACATGGTTGTCGGACCACAAATAAGTATCTTAGCCAGTCTGACAGTATTACTGTTTACATGGCTGTCGGACCACAAATAAGTATCTTAGCCAGTCTGACAGTATTACTGTTTACATGGGTGTCGGACCACGCATAAGTATCTTAGCCAGTCTGATAGTATTACTGCTTACATGGTTGTCGGACCACAAATAATTATCTTAGCCAATCTGACAGTATTACTGCTTTCATGGTTGTCGGACCACGCATAAGTATCTTAGCCAGTCTGAAAGTATTACTGCTTACATGGTTTTCGGACCACAAATAAGTATCTTAGCCAGTCTGACAATATTACTGCTTATATGGACGGTTGTCGGACCACAAATAAGTATCTTAGCCAGTCTGACAGTATTACTGTTTACATGGTTGACGGACCACAAATAAGTATCTTAGCCAGTCTGACAGTATTACTGCTTACATGGTTGTCGGACCACAAATAAGTATCTTAGCCAGTCTGACAGTATTACTGCTTACATGGTTGTCGGACCACAAATAAGTGTCTTAGCCAGTCTGACAGTATTACTGCGTACATGGTTGTCAGACCACAAATAAGTATCTTATCCTGTCTGACAGTATTACTGTTTACATGGTTGTCGGTCCACAAATAAGTATCTTAACCAGTCTGACAATGTTACTGCTTACATGGTTGTCGGACCACAAATAATTATCTTAGCCAATCTGACAGTATTACTGTTTTCATGGTTGTCGGACCACAAATAAGTATCTTAGCCAGTCTGACAGTATTACTTCTTACATGGTTGTCGGACCACAAATAAGTATCTTAGCCAGTCTGACAGTATTACTGTTTACATGGTTGTCGGACCACAAATAAGTGTCTTAGCCAGTCTGACAGTATTACTGTTTACATGGGTGTCGGACCACGCATAAGTATCTTAGCCAGTCTGATAGTATTACTGCTTACATGGTTGTCGGACCACAAATAATTATCTTAGCCAATCTGACAGTATTACTGCTTTCATGGTTGTCGGACCACGCATAAGTATCTTAGCCAGTCTGAAAGTATTACTGCTTACATGGTTTTCGGACCACAAATAAGTATCTTAGCCAGTCTGACAATATTACTGCTTACATGGACGGTTGTCGGACCACAAATAAGTATCTTAGCCAGTCTGACAGTATTACTGTTTACATGGTTGACTGACAACAAATAAGTATCTTAGCCAGTCTGACAGTATTACTGCTTACATGGTTGTCGGACCACAAATAAGTATCTTAGCCAGTCTGACAGTATTACTGCTTACATGGTTGTCGGACCACAAATAAGTGTCTTAGCCAGTCTGACAGTATTACTGCTTACATGGTTGTGGGACCACAAATAAGTATCTTATCCTGTCTGACAGTATTACTGTTTACATGGTTGTCGGTCCACAAATAAGTATCTTAACCAGTCTGACAATGTTACTGCTTACATGGTTGTCGGACCACACATAATTATCTTAGACAATCTGACAGTATTACTGTTTTTATGGTTGTCGGACCACAAATAAGTATCTTAGCCAATCTGACTGTATTACTGTTTACATGATTGTCGGGCCACACATAAGTATCTTACCCAGTCTGACAGTATTACTGCTTACAAGGTTGTCGGACCACAAATAAGTATCTTAGCCAGTCTGACTGTATTACTGCTTACATGGTCGGTTGTCGGACCACAAATAAGTATCTTAGCAAGTCTGACTGTATTACTGCTTACATGGTTGTCGGACCACAAATAAGTATCTTAGCCAGTCTGACAGTATTACTGCTTACAAGGTTGTCGAACCACAAAAAAGTATCTTAGCCTGTCTGACAGTATTACTGTTTACATGGTTGTCGGACCACGCATAAGTATCTTAGCCAGTCTGACAGTATTACTGCTTACATTGTTGTCGGACCACAAATAAGTATCTTAGCCAGTCTGACAGTATTACTGCTTATATGGTTGTCGGACCACAAATAAGTATATTAGCCTGTCTGACAGTATTACTGCTTACATGGTTGTCGGATCACAAATAATTATCTTTGCCAGTCTGACAGTATTACTGCTTACATGGTTGTCGGACCACAAATAAGTATCTTAGCCAATCTGAATGTATTACTGCTTACATGGTTGTCGGGTCACAAATAAGTATCTTAGCCAGTCTGACAGTATTACTGCTTACATGGACGGTTGTCGGACCACAAATAAGTATCTTAGTAAGTCTGACAGTATTACTGCTTACATGGTTTTCGAACCACAAATAAGTATCTTAGCCTGTCTGACAGTATTACTGTTTATATGGTTGTCGGACCACGCATAAGTATCTTAGCCAGTCTGACAGTATTATTGCTTACATGGTTGTCGGACCACAAATAATTATCATAGCCAATCTGACTGTATTACTGCTTTTAAGGTTGTCGGACCACAAATAAGTATCTTAGCCAATCTGACTGTATTACTGCTTACACGGTTGTCGGACCACAAATAAGTATCTTACCCAGTTTTACAGTATTACTGCTTACAAGGTTGTCGGACCTCAAATAAGTATCTTAGCAAGTCTAACAGTATTACTGCTTACATGGACGTTGTCGGACCACAAATAAGTATCTTAGTAAGTCTGACAGTATTACTGCTTACATGGTTTTCGGACCACAAATAAGTATCTTAGCCTGTCTGACAGTATTACTGTTTACATGGTTGTCGGACCACGCATAAATATCTTAGCCAGTCTGACAGTATTACTGCTTACATGGTTGTCGGACCACAAATAATTATCATAGCCAATCTGACAGTATTACTGCTTTCATGGTTGTCGGACCACAAATAAGTATCTTAGCCAATCTGACTGTATTACTGCTTACATGGTTGTCGGACCACAAATAAGTATCTTACCCAGTCTGACAGTATTACTGCTTACAAGGTTGTCGGACCTCAAATAAGTATCTTAGCCAGTCTGACAGTATTACTGCTTACATGGACGGTTGTCGGACCACACATAAGTATCTGAGCAAGTCTGACTGTATTACTGCTTAAATGGACGTTGTCGGACCACAAATAAGTATCTTAGCCAGTCTGACAGTATTACTGTTTACATGGTTGTCGGACCACGCATAAGTATATTAGCCTGTCTGACAGTATTACTGCTTACATGGTTGTCGGACCACAAATAATTATCATAGCCAATCTGACAGTATTACTGCTTTCATGGTTGTCAGACCACAAATAAGTATCTTAGCCAATCTGACAGTATTACTGCTTACATGGTTGTCGGACCACAAATAAGTATCTTACCCAGTCTGACAGTATTACTGCTTACAAGGTGGTCGGACCTCAAATAAGTATCTTAGCCAGTCTGACAGTATTACTGCTTACATGGACGGTTGTCGGACCACAAATAAGTATCTTAGCCAGTCTGACAGTATTACTCTTTACATGGTTGACGGACCACAAATAAGTATCTTAGCCAGTCTGACAGTATTACTGCTTACATGGTTGTCGGACCACAAATAAGTATCTTAGCCAGTCTGACAGTATTACTGCTTACATGGTTGTCGGACCACAAATAAGTGTCTTAGCCAGTCTGACAGTATTACTGCTTACATGGTTGTGGGACCACAAATAAGTATCTTATCCTGTCTGACAGTATTACCGCTTACATGGTTGTCGGTCCACAAATAAGTATCTTAACCAGTCTGACAATGTTACTGCTTACATGGTTGTCGGACCACACATAATTATCTTAGACAATCTGACAGTATTACTGTTTTCATGGTTGTCGGACCACAAATAAGTATCTTAGCCAATCTGACTGTATTACTGTTTACATGATTGTCGGGCCACACATAAGTATCTTACCCAGTCTGACAGTATTACTGCTTACAAGGTTGTCGGACCACAAATAAGTATCTTAGCCAGTCTGACTGTATTACTGCTTACATGGTCGGTTGTCGGACCACAAATAAGTATCTTATCAAGTCTGACTGTATTACTGCTTACATGGTTGTCGGACCACAAATAAGTATCTTAGCCAGTCTGACAGTATTACTGCTTACAAGGTTGTCGAACCACAAAAAAGTATCTTAGCCTGTCTGACAGTATTACTGTTTACATGGTTGTCGGACCACGCATAAGTATCTTAGCCAGTCTGACAGTATTACTGCTTACATTGTTGTCGGACCACAAATAAGTATCTTAGCCAGTCTGGCAGTATTACTGCTTATATGGTTGTCGGACCACAAATAAGTATATTAGCCTGTCTGACAGTATTACTGCTTACATGGTTGTCGGATCACAAATAATTATCTTTGCCAGTCTGACAGTATTACTGCTTACATGGTTGTCGGACCACAAATAAGTATCTTAGCCAATCTGAATGTATTACTGCTTACATGGTTGTCGGGTCACAAATAAGTATCTTAGCCAGTCTGACAGTATTACTGCTTACATGGACGGTTGTCGGACCACAAATAAGTATCTTAGTAAGTCTGACTGTATTACTGCTTACATGGTTTTCGGACCACAAATAAGTATCTTAGCCTGTCTGACAGTATTACTGTTTATATGGTTGTCGGACCACGCATAAGTATCTTAGCCAGTCTGACAGTATTATTGCTTACATGGTTGTCGGACCACAAATAATTATCATCGCCAATCTGACTGTATTACTGCTTTTAAGGTTGTCGGACCACAAATAAGTATCTTAGCCAATCTGACTGTATTACTGCTTACACGGTTGTCGGACCACAAATAAGTATCTTACCCAGTTTTACAGTATTACTGCTTACAAGGTTGTCGGACCTCAAATAAGTATCTTAGCCAGTCTGACAGTATTACTGCTTACATGGACGTTGTCGGACCACAAATAAGTATCTTAGTAAGTCTGACAGTATTACTGCTTACATGGTTTTCGGACCACAAATAAGTATCTTAGCCTGTCTGACAGTATTACTGATTACATGGTTGTCGGACCACGCATAAATATCTTAGCCAGTCTGACAGTATTACTGCTTACATGGTTGTCGGACCACAAATAATTATCATAGCCAATCTGACAGTATTACTGCTTTCATGGTTGTCGGACCACAAATAAGTATCTTAGCCAATCTGACTGTATTACTGCTTACATGGTTGTCGGACCACAAATAAGTATCTTACCCAGTCTGACAGTATTACTGCTTACAAGGTTGTCGGACCTCAAATAAGTATCTTAGCCAGTCTGACAGTATTACTGCTTACATGGACGGTTGTCGGACCACACATAAGTATCTGAGCAAGTCTGACTGTATTACTGCTTAAATGGACGTTGTCGGACCACAAATAAGTATCTTAGCCAGTCTGACAGTATTACTGTTTACATGGTTGTCGGACCACGCATAAGTATCTTAGCCAGTCTGACAGTATTACTGCTTACATGGTTGTCGGACCACAAATAATTATCATAGCCAATCTGACAGTATTACTGCTTTCATGGTTGTCAGACCACAAATAAGTATCTTAGCCAATCTGACTGTATTACTGCTTACATGGTTGTCGGGCCACAAATAAGTATCTTACCCAGTCTGACAGTATTACTGCTTACAAGGTTGTCGGACCTCAAATAGGTATCTTAGCCAGTCTGACAGTATTACTGCTTATATGGACGGTTGTCGGACTACAAATAAGTATCTTAGCCAGGCTGACAGTATTACTGCTTACAAGGCTGTTGGACCACAAATAAGTATCTTAGCCTGTCTGACAGTATTACTGTTTACATGGTTGTCGGACAACGCATAAGCATCTTAGCCAGTCTGAGAGTATTACTGCTTATATGGTTGTCGGACCACAAATAATTATCTTTGCCAATCTGACAGTATTACTGCTTTCATGGTTGTCGGACCACAAATAAGTATCTTACCCAGTCTGACAGTATTTCTGCTTACAAGGTTTTCGGACCACAAATAAGTATCTTAGCCAGTCTGACAGTATTACTGCTTACATGGTTGTCGGACCACAAATAAGTATCTTAGCCAATCTGACAGTATTACTGCTTACATGGTTGTCGGACCACAAAAAGTATCTTAGCCAATCTGACTGTATTACTGCTTACATGGTTGTCGGGTCACAAATAAGTATCTTAGCCTGTCTGACAGTATTACTGCTTACATGGACGGTTGTCGGACCACAAATAAGTATCTTAGTAAGTCTGACTGTATTACTGCTTACATGGTTTTCGGACCACAAATAAGTATCTTAGCCAGTCTGACAGTATTACTGTTTGCATGGTTGTCGGACCACGCATAAGTATCTTAGCCAGTCTGACAGTATTACTGCTTACATGGTTGTCGGACCACAAATAATTATCATAGCCAATCTGACTGTATTACTGCTTTTAAGGTTGTCGGACCACAAATAAGTATCTTAGCCAATCTGACTGTATTACTGCTTACATGGTTGTCGGACCACAAATAAGTATCTTACCCAGTTTTACAGTATTACTGCTTACAAGGTTGTCGGACCTCAAATAAGTATCTTAGCCAGTCTGACAGTATTACTGCTTACATGGACGTTGTCGGACCACAAATAAGTATCTTAGTAAGTCTGACAGTATTACTGCTTACATGGTTTTCGGACCACAAATAAGTATCTTAGCCTGTCTGACAGTATTACTGTTTACATGGTTGTCGGACCACGCATAAATATCTTAGCCAGTCTGACAGTATTACTGCTTACATGGTTGTCGGACCACAAATAATTATCATAGCCAATCTGACTGTATTACTGCTTACATGGTTGTCGGACCACAAATAAGTATCTTACCCAGTCTGACAGTATTACTGCTTACAAGGTTGTCGGACCTCAAATAAGTATCTTAGCCAGTCTGACAGTATTACTGCTTACATGGACGGTTGTCGGACCACACATAAGTATCTGAGCAAGTCTGACTGTATTACTGCTAAAATGGACGTTGTCGGACCACAAATAAGTATCTTAGCCAGTCTGACAGTATTACTGTTTACATGGTTGTCGGACCACGCATAAGTATCTTAGCCAGTCTGACAGTATTACTGCTTACATGGTTGTCGGACCACAAATAATTATCATAGCCAATCTGACAGTATTACTGCTTTCATGGTTGTCAGACCACAAATAAGTATCTAAGCCAATCTGACTGTATTACTGCTTACATGGTTGTCGGACCACAAATAAGTATCTTACCCAGTCTGACAGTATTACTGCTTACAAGGTTGTCGGACCTCAAATAAATATCTTAGCCAGTCTGACAGTATTACTGCTTATATGGACGGTTGTCGGACCACAAATAAGTATCTTAGCCAGGCTGACAGTATTACTGTTTACAAGGCTGTTGGACCACAAATAAGTATCTTAGCCTGTCTGACAGTATTACTGTTTACATGGTTGTCGGACAACGCATAAGCATCTTAGCCAGTCTGAGAGTATTACTCCTTATATGGTTGTCGGACCACAAATAATTATCTTTGCCAATCTGACAGTATTACTGCTTTCATGGTTGTCGGACCACAAATAAGTATCTTACCCAGTCTGACAGTATTTCTGCTTACAAGGTTTTCGGACCACAAATAAGTATCTTAGCCAGTCTGACAGTATTACTGCTTACATGGTTGTCGGACCACAAATAAATATCTTAGCCAGTCTGACAGTATTACTGCTTATATGGACGGTTGTCGGACCACAAATAAGTATCTTAGCCAGGCTGACAGTATTACTGTTTACAAGGCTGTTGGACCACAAATAAGTATCTTAGCCTGTCTGACAGTATTACTGTTTACATGGTTGTCGGACCACGCATAAGTATCTTAGCCAGTCTGACAGTATTACTGCTTACATGGTTGTCGGACCACAAATAATTATCATAGCCAATCTGACAGTATTACTGCTTTCATGGTTGTCAGACCACAAATAAGTATCTAAGCCAATCTGACTGTATTACTGCTTACATGGTTGTCGGACCACAAATAAGTATCTTACCCAGTCTGACAGTATTACTGCTTACAAGGTTGTCGGACCTCAAATAAATATCTTAGCCAGTCTGACAGTATTACTGCTTATATGGACGGTTGTCGGACCACAAATAAGTATCTTAGCCAGGCTGACAGTATTACTGTTTACAAGGCTGTTGGACCACAAATAAGTATCTTAGCCTGTCTGACAGTATTACTGTTTACATGGTTGTCGGACAACGCATAAGCATCTTAGCCAGTCTGAGAGTATTACTGCTTATATGGTTGTCGGACCACAAATAATTATCTTTGCCAATCTGACAGTATTACTGCTTTCATGGTTGTCGGACCACAAATAAGTATCTTACCCAGTCTGACAGTATTTCTGCTTACAAGGTTTTCGGACCACAAATAAGTATCTTAGCCAGTCTGACAGTATTACTGCTTACATGGTTGTCGGACCACAAATAAGTATCTTAGCCAATCTGACAGTATTACTGCTTACATGGTTGTCGGACCACAAATAAGTATCTTAGCCAATCTGACTGTATTACTGCTTACATGGTTGTCGGGTCACAAATAAGTATCTTAGCCAGTCTGACAGTATTACTGCTTACATGGACGGTTGTCGGACCACAAATAAGTATCTTAGTAAGTCTGACTGTATTACTGCTTACATGGTTTTCGGACCACAAATAAGTATCTTAGCCTGTCTGACAGTATTACTGTTTACATGGTTGTCGGACCACGCATAAGTATCTTAGCCAGTCTGACAGTATTACTGCTTACATGGTTGTCGGACCACAAATATTTATCATAGGCAATCTGACAGTATTACTGCTTTCAAGGTTGTCGGACCACAAATAAGTATCTTAGCCAATCTGACTGTATTACTGCTTACATGGTTGTTGGACCACAAATAAGTATCTTACCCAGTCTGACAGTATTACTGCTTACAAGGTTGTCGGACCTCAAATAAGTATCTTAGTAAGTCTGACAGTATTACTGCTTACATGGTTTTCGGACCACAAATAAGTATCTTAGCCTGTCTGACAGTATTACTGTTTACATGGTTGTCGGACCACGCATAAGTATCTTAGCCAGTCTGACAGTATTACTGCTTACATGGTTGTCAGACCACAAATAATTATCATAGCCAATCTGACAGTATTACTGCTTTCATGGTTGTCGGACCACAAATAAGTATCTTAGCCAATCTGACTGTATTACTGCTTACATGGTTGTCGGACCACAAATAAGTATCTTACCCAGTCTGACAGTATTACTGCTTACAAGGTTGTCGGACCTCAAATAAGTATCTTAGCCAGTCTGACAGTATTACTGCTTACATGGACAGTTGTCGGACCACAAATAAGTATCTGAGCAAGTCTGACTGTATTACTGCTTACATGGTTTTCGGACCACAAATAAGTATCTTAGCCTGTCTGACAGTATTACTGTTTACATGGTTTTCGGACCACAAATAAGTATCTTAGCCAGTCTGACTGTATTACTGCTTACATGGTTTTCGGACCACAAATAAGTATCTTAGCCAGTCTGACAGTGTTACTGCTTACATGGTTGTCGGAACACAAATAAGTATCTTAGCCAGTCTGACAGTATTACTGCTTACATTGTTGTCGGAACACAAATAAGTATCTTAGCCAGTCTGACAGTATTACTGCTTACATTGTTTTCGGACCACGCATAAGTATCTTAGCCAGTCTGACAGTATTACTGCTTACATTGTTGTCGGAACACAAATAAGTATCTTAGCCAGTCTGACAGTATTACTTCTTACATTGTTGTCGGAACACAAATAAGTATCTTAGCCAGTCTGACAGTATTACTGCTTACATGGTTGTCGGACCACAAATAAGTATATTAGCCTGACTGACAGTATTACTGCTTACATGGTTGTCGGACCACAAATAATTATCTTAGCCATGCTGACAGTATTACTGCTTACATGGTTGTCGGACCACAAATAAGTATCTTAGCCAATCTGACTGTATTACTGCTTACATGGTTGTCGGGTCACAAATAAGTATCTTAGCCAGTCTGACAGTATTACTGCTTACATGGACGGTTGTCGGACCACAAATAAGTATCTTAGTAAGTCTGACTGTATTACTGCTTACATGGTTTTCAGACCACAAATAAGTATCTTAGCCTGTCTGACAGTATTACTGTTTACATGGTTGTCGGACCACGCATAAGTATCTTAGCCAGTCTGACAGTATTACTGCTTACATGGTTGTCGAACCACAAATAATTATCATAGCCAATCTGACAGTATTACTGCTTTCAAGGTTGTCGGACCACAAATAAGTATCTTAGCCAATCTGACTGTATTACTGCTTACATGGTTGTCGGACCACAAATAAGTATCTTACCCAGTCTGACAGTATTACTGCTTACAAGGTTGTCGGACCACAAATAAGTATCTTAGCCAGTCTGACAGTATTACTGCTTACAAGGTTTTTGGACAACAGATAAGTATCTTAGCCAGTCTGACAGTATTACTGTTTACATGGTTGTCTGACCACAAATAAGTATCTTAGCCAGTCTGACAGTAATACTGCTTAAATGGTTGTCGGACCACAAATAAGTATCTTAGCCAGTCTGACAGTATTACTGCTTACATGGTTGTCGGACCACACATAAGTATTTTAGCCAGTCTGACAGTATTACTGCTTACAAGGTTGTCGGATCACAAATAGGTATCTTAGCCTGTCTGACAGTATTACTGCTTACATGGACGGTTGTCGGACCACAAATAAGTATCTTAGCCAGTCTGACAGTATTACTGCTTACAAGGTTGTCGGACCACAAATAAGTATCTTAGCCAGTCTGACAGTATTACTGCTTACATGGTTGTCGGACCACAAATAATTATATTTGCCAATCTGACAGTATTAGTACTTTCATGGTTGTCGTACCACAAATAAGTATCTTACCCAGTCTGTCAGTATTACTGCTTACAAGGTTGTCGGACCACAAATAAGTATCTTAGCAAGTCTGACTGTATTACTGCTTACAAGGTTGTCGGACCACAAATAAGTATCTTAGCTATTCTGACAGTATTACTGCTTACATGGTTGTCGGACCACAAATAAGTATCTTAGCCAGTCTGACTGTATTACTGCTTACATGGTTTTCGGACCACAAATAAGTATCTTAGCCAGTCTTGACAGTATTGCTGCTTACATGGTTGTCGGACCACAAATAAGTATCTTAGCCAGTCTGACTGTATTACTGCTTACATGGTTGTCGGACCACAAATAAGTATCTTAGCCAGTCTTGACAGTATTGCTGCTTACATGGTTGTCGGACCACAAATAAGTATCTTAGCCAGTCTGACTGTATTACTGCTTACATGGTTGTCGGACCACAAATAAATATCTTAGCCAGTTTGACTGTATTACTGCTTACATGGTTGTCGGACCACAAATAATTATCTTTGCCAATCTGACAGTATTACTGCTTTCATGGTTGTCGGACCACAAATAAGTATCTTACCCAGTCTGACAGTATTACTGCTTACAAGGTTTTCGGACCACAAATAAGTATCTTAGCCAGTCTGACAGTATTACTGCTTACATGGTTTTCGGACCACAAATAAGTATCTTAGCCAGTCTGACAGTATTACTGCTTACATGGTTGTTGGACCACAAATAAGTATCTTACCCAGTCTGACTGTATTACTGCTTACAGGGTTGTCGGACCACAAATAAGTATCTTAGCCAATCTGACTGTATTACTGCTTACATGGTTGTCGGGCCACAAATAAGTATCTTACCCAGTCTGACAGTATTACTGCTTACAAGGTTGTCGGACCTCAAATAAGTATCTTAGCCAGTCTGACTGTATTACTGCTTACATGGTTGTCGGACCACAAATAAGTATCTTAGCCAATCTGACAGTATTACTGCTTACATGGTTGTCGGGCCACAAATAAGTATCTTACCCAGTCTGACAGTATTACTGCTTACATGGTTGTCGGACCACAAATAAGTATCTTAGCCAATCTGACTGTATTACTGCTTTCATGGTTGTCGGGCCACAAATAAGTATCTTACCCAGTCTGACAGTATTACTGCTTACAAGGTTGTCGGACCTCAAATAAGTATCTTAGCCAGGCTGACAGTATTACTGCTTACAAGGCTGTTGGACCACAAATAAGTATCTTAGCCTGTCTGACAGTATTACTGTTTACATGGTTGTCGGACAACGCATAAGCATCTTAGCCAGTCTGAGAGTATTACTGCTTATATGGTTGTCGGACCACAAATAATTATCTTTGCCAATCTGACAGTATTACTGCTTTCATGGTTGTCGGACCACAAATAAGTATCTTACCCAGTCTGACAGTATTTCTGCTTACAAGGTTTTCGGACCACAAATAAGTATCTTAGCCAGTCTGACAGTATTACTGCTTACATGGTTGTCGGACCACAAATAAGTATCTTAGCCAATCTGACAGTATTACTGCTTACATGGTTGTCGGACCACAAAAAGTATCTTAGCCAATCTGACTGTATTACTGCTTACATGGTTGTCGGGTCACAAATAAGTATCTTAGCCAGTCTGACAGTATTACTGCTTACATGGACGGTTGTCGGACCACAAATAAGTATCTTAGTAAGTCTGACTGTATTACTGCTTACATGGTTTTCGGACCACAAATAAGTATCTTAGCCTGTCTGACAGTATTACTGTTTACATGGTTGTCGGACCACGCATAAGTATCTTAGCCAGTCTGACAGTATTACTGCTTACATGGTTGTCGGACCACAAATATTTATCATAGGCAATCTGACAGTATTACTGCTTTCAAGGTTGTCGGACCAAAAATAAGTATCTTAGCCAATCTGACTGTATTACTGCTTACATGGTTGTTGGACCACAAATAAGTATCTTACCCAGTCTGACAGTATTACTGCTTACAAGGTTGTCGGACCTCAAATAAGTATCTTAGCCAGTCTGACAGTATTACTGCTTACATGGACGTTGTCGGACCACAAATAAGTATCTTAGTAAGTCTGACAGTATTACTGCTTACATGGTTTTCGGACCACAAATAAGTATCTTAGCCTGTCTGACAGCATTACTGTTTACATGGTTGTCGGACCACGCATAAGTATCTTAGCCAGTCTGACAGTATTACTGCTTACATGGTTGTCAGACCACAAATAATTATCATAGCCAATCTGACAGTATTACTGCTTTCATGGTTGTCGGACCACAAATAAGTATCTTAGCCAATCTGACTGTACTACTGCTTACATGGTTGTCGGACCACAAATAAGTATCTTACCCAGTCTGACAGTATTACTGCTTACAAGGTTGTCGGACCTCAAATAAGTATCTTAGCCAGTCTGACAGTATTACTGCTTACATGGACAGTTGTCGGACCACAAATAAGTATCTTAGCCAGTCTGACAGTATTACTGCTTACAAGGTTTTTGGACAACAAATAAGTATCTTAGCCAGTCTGACAGTATTACTGTTTACATGGTTGTCTGACCACAAATAAGTATCTTAGCCAGTCTGACAGTAATACTGCTTAAATGGTTGTCGGACCATAAATAAGTATCTTAGCCAGTCTGACAGTATTACTGCTT
Source organism: Bathymodiolus brooksi (assembly GCA_963680875.1). Taxonomy (NCBI): domain Eukaryota; kingdom Metazoa; phylum Mollusca; class Bivalvia; order Mytilida; family Modiolidae; genus Bathymodiolus; species Bathymodiolus brooksi. The sequence continues at coordinate 12,958,006 of OY804577.1, read as the reverse complement.
ACATGGTTGTCGGACCACACATAAGTATTTTAGCCAGTCTGACAGTATTACTGCTTACAAGGTTGTCGGATCACAAATAGGTATCTTAGCCTGTCTGACAGTATTACTGCTTACATGGACGGTTGTCGGACAACAAATAAGTATCTTAGCCAGTCTGACTGTATTACTGCTTACAAGGTTGTCGGACCACAAATAAGTATCTTAGCCAGTCTGACAGTATTACTGCTTACATGGTTGTCGGACCACAAATAATTATATTTGCCAATCTGACAGTATTAGTACTTTCATGGTTGTCGGACCACAAATAAGTATCTTACCCAGTCTGTCAGTATTACTGCTTACAAGGTTGTCGGACCACAAATAAGTATCTTAGCAAGTCTGACTGTATTACTGCTTACAAGGTTGTCGGACCACAAATAAGTATCTTAGCCAGTCTGACAGTATTACTGCTTACATGGTTGTCGGACCACAAATAAGTATCTTAGCCAGTCTGACTGTATTACTGCTTACATGGTTGTCGGACCACAAATAAGTATCTTAGCCAGTCTTGACAGTATTGCTGCTTACATGGTTGTCGGACCACAAATAAGTATCTTAGCCAGTCTGACTGTATTACTGCTTACATGGTTGTCGGACCACAAATAAGTATCTTAGCCAGTCTTGACAGTATTGCTGCTTACATGGTTGTCGGACCACAAATAAGTATCTTAGCCAGTCTGACTGTATTACTGCTTACATGGTTGTCGGACCACAAATAAATATCTTAGCCAGTCTGACTGTATTACTGCTTACATGGTTGTCGGACCACAAATAATTATCTTTGCCAATCTGACAGTATTACTGCTTTCATGGTTGTCGGACCACAAATAAGTATCTTACCCAGTCTGACAGTATTACTGCTTACAAGGTTTTCGGACCACAAATAAGTATCTTAGCCAATCTGACAGTATTACTGCTTACATGGTTTTCGGACCACAAATAAGTATCTTAGCCAGTCTGACAGTATTACTGCTTACATGGTTGTTGGACCACAAATAAGTATCTTAGCCAGTCTGACTGTATTACTTCTTACATGGTTGTCGGACCACAAATAAGTATCTTAGCCAATCTGACTGTATTACTGCTTACATGGTTGTCGGGCCACAAATAAGTATCTTACCCAGTCTGACAGTATTACTGCTTACAAGGTTGTCGGACCTCAAATAAGTATCTTAGCCAGTCTGACAGTATTACTGCTTACATGGTTGTCGGACCACAAATAAGTATCTTAGCCAATCTGACTGTATTACTGCTTACATGATTGTCGGGCCACAAATAAGTATCTTACCCAGTCTGACAGTATTACTGCTTACATGGTTGTCGGACCACAAATAAGTATATTAGCCAATCTGACTGTATTACTGCTTTCATGGTTGTCGGGCCACAAATAAGTATCTTACCCAGTCTGACAGTATTACTGCTTACAAGGTTGTCGGACCTCAAATAAGTATCTTAGCCAGGCTGACAGTATTACTGCTTACAAGGCTGTTGGACCACAAATAAGTATCTTAGCCTGTCTGACAGTATTACTGTTTACATGGTTGTCGGACAACGCATAAGCATCTTAGCCAGTCTGAGAGTATTACTGCTTATATGGTTGTCGGACCACAAATAATTATCTTTGCCAATCTGACAGTATTACTGCTTTCATGGTTGTCGGACCACAAATAAGTATCTTACCCAGTCTGACAGTATTTCTGCTTACAAGGTTTTCGGACCACAAATAAGTATCTTAGCCAGTCTGACAGTATTACTGCTTACATGGTTGTCGGACCACAAATAAGTATCTTAGCCAATCTGACAGTATTACTGCTTACATGGTTGTCGGCCCACAAAAAGTATCTTAGCCAATCTGACTGTATTACTGCTTACATGGTTGTCGGGTCACAAATAAGTATCTTAGCCAGTCTGACAGTATTACTGCTTACATGGACGGTTGTCGGACCACAAATAAGTATCTTAGTAAGTCTGACTGTATTACTGCTTACATGGTTTTCGGACCACAAATAAGTATCTTAGCCTGTCTGACAGTATTACTGTTTACATGGTTGTCGGACCACGCATAAGTATCTTAGCCAGTCTGACAGTATTACTGCTTACATGGTTGTCGGACCACAAATATTTATCATAGGCAATCTGACAGTATTACTGCTTTCAAGGTTGTCGGACCACAAATAAGTATCTTAGCCAATCTGACTGTATTACTGCTTACATGGTTGTTGGACCACAAATAAGTATCTTATCCAGTCTGACAGTATTACTGCTTACAAGGTTGTCGGACCTCAAATAAGTATCTTAGCCAGTCTGACAGTATTACTGCTTACATGGACGTTGTCGGACCACAAATAAGTATCTTAGTAAGTCTGACAGTATTACTGCTTACATGGTTTTCGGACCACAAATAAGTATCTTAGCCTGTCTGACAGTATTACTGTTTACATGGTTGTCGGACCACGCATAAGTATCTTAGCCAGTCTGACAGTATTACTGCTTACATGGTTGTCAGACCACAAATAATTATCATAGCCAATCTGACAGTATTACTGCTTTCATGGTTGTCGGACCACAAATAAGTATCTTACCCAGTCTGACAGTATTACTGCTTACAAGGTTGTCGGACCTCAAATAAGTATCTTAGCCAGTCTGACAGTATTACTGCTTACATGGACAGTTGTCGGACCACAAATAAGTATCTGAGCAAGTCTGACTGTATTACTGCTTACATGGTTTTCGGACCACAAATAAGTATCTTAGCCTGTCTGACAGTATTACTGTTTACATGGTTGTCGGACCACGCATAAGTATCTTAGCCAGTCTGACAGTATTACTGCTTACATGGTTGTCGGACCACAAATAAGTATCTTAGCCTGTCTGACAGTATTACTGCTTACATTGTTGTCGGAACACAAATAAGTATCTTAGCCAGTCTGACAGTATTACTGCTTACATGGTTGTCGGACCACAAATAAGTATATTAGCCTGACTGACAGTATTACTGCTTACATGATTGTCGGACCACAAATAATTATCTTAGCCAGTCTGACAGTATTACTGCTTACATGGTTGTCGGACCACAAATAAGTATTTTAGCCAATCTGACTGTATTACTGCTTACATGGTTGTCGGGTCACAAATAAGTATCTTAACCAGTCTGACAGTATTACTGCTTACATGGACGGTTGTCGGACCACAAATAAGTATCTTAGTAAGTCTGACTGTATTACTGCTTACATGGTTTTCGGACCACAAATAAGTATCTTAGCCTGTCTGACAGTATTACTGTTTACATGGTTGTCGGACCACGCATAAGTATCTTAGCCAGTCTGACAGTATTACTGCTTACATGGTTGTCGGACTACAAATAATTATCATAGCCAATCTGACAGTATTACTGCTTTCAAGGTTGTCGGACCACAAATAAGTATCTTAGCCAATCTGACTGTATTACTGCTTACATGGTTGTCGGACCACAAATAAGTATCTTACCCAGTCTGACAGTATTACTGCTTACAAGGTTGTCGGACCACAAATAAGTATCTTAGCCAGTCTGACAGTATTACTGCTTACAAGGTTTTTGGACAACAAATAAGTATCTTAGCCAGTCTGACAGTATTACTGTTTACATGGTTGTCTGACCACAAATAAGTATCTTAGCCAGTCTGACAGTAATACTGCTTAAATGGTTGTCGGACCACAAATAAGTATCTTAGCCAGTCTGACAGTATTACTGCTTACATGGTTGTCGGACCACACATAAGTATCTTAGCCTGTCTGACAGTATTACTGCTTACATGGTTGTCGGACCACACATAAGTATTTTAGCCAGTCTGACAGTATTACTGCTTACAAGGTTGTCGGATCACAAATAGGTATCTTAGCCTGTCTGACAGTATTACTGCTTACATGGACGGTTGTCGGACAACAAATATGTATCTTAGCCAGTCTGACAGTATTACTGCTTACAAGGTTGTCGGACCACAAATAAGTATCTTAGCCAGTCTGACAGTATTACTGCTTACATGGTTGTCGGACCACAAATAATTATATTTGCCAATCTGACAGTATTAGTACTTTCATGGTTGTCGGACCACAAATAAGTATCTTACCCAGTCTGTCAGTATTACTGCTTACAAGGTTGTCGGACCACAAATAAGCATCTTAGCCAGTCTCACAGTATTACTGCTTACATGGTTGTCGGACCACAAATAAGTATCTTAGCCAGTCTGACTGTATTACTGCTTAAATGGTTGTCTGACCACAAATAAGTATCTTAGCCAGTCTTGACAGTATTGCTGCTTACATGGTTGTCGGACCACAAATAAGTATCTTAGCCAGTCTGACTGTATTACTGCTTACATGGTTGTCGGACCACAAATAAGTATCTTAGCCAGTCTTGACAGTATTGCTGCTTACATGGTTGTCGGACCACAAATAAGTATCTTAGCCAGTCTGACTGTATTACTGCTTACATGGTTGTCGGACTACAAATAAATATCTTAGCCAGTCTGACTGTATTACTGCTTACATGGTTGTCGGACCACAAATAATTATCTTTGCCAATCTGACAGTATTACTGCTTTCATGGTTGTCGGACCACAAATAAGTATCTTACCCAGTCTGACAGTATTACTGCTTACAAGGTTGTCGGACCACAAATAAGTATCTTAGCCAATCTGACTGTATTACTGCTTACATGGTTGTCGGACCACAAATAAGTATCTTACCCAGTCTGACAGTATTGCTGCTTACAAGGTTGTCGGACCTCAAATAAGTATCTTAGCCAGTCTGACAGTATTACTGCTTACATGGTTGTCGGACCACAAATAATTAGCTTTGCCAATCTGAGAGTATTACTGCTTTCATGGTTGTCGGACCCCAAATAAGTATCTTACCCAGTCTGACAGTATTACTGCTTACATGGACGGTTGTCGGACCACAAATAAGTATCTTAGTAAGTCTGACTGTATTACTGCTTACATGGTTTTCGGACCACAAATAAGTATCTTAGCCTGTCTGACAGTATTACTGTTTACATGGTTGTCGGACCACGCATAAGTATCTTAGCCAGTCTGACAGTATTACTGCTTACATGGTTGTCGGACCACAAATATTTATCATAGGCAATCTGACAGTATTACTGCTTTCAAGGTTGTCGGACCACAAATAAGTATCTTAGCCAATCTGACTGTATTACTGCTTACATGGTTGTTGGACTACAAATAAGTATCTTAGCCTGTCTGACAGTATTACTGCTTACATTGTTGTCGGAACACAAATAAGTATCTTAGCCAGTCTGACAGTATTACTGCTTACATGGTTGTCGGACCACAAATAAGTATATTAGCCTGACTGACAGTATTACTGCTTACATGATTGTCGGACCACTATAATTATCTTAGCCAGTCTGACAGTATTACTGCTTACATGGTTGTCGGACCACAAATAAGTATCTTAGCCAATCTGACTGTATTACTGCTTACATGGTTGTCGGGTCACAAATAAGTATCTTAGCCAGTCTGACAGTATTACTGCTTACATGGACGGTTGTCGGACCACAAATAAGTATCTTAGTAAGTCTGACAGTATTACTGCTTACATGGTTTTCGGACCACAAATAAGTATCTCAGCCTCTCTGACAGTATTACTGTTTACATGGTTGTCGGACCACGCATAAGTATCTTAGCCAGTCTGACAGTATTACTGCTTACATGGTTGTCGGACTACAAATAATTATCATAGCCAATCTGACAGTATTACTGCTTTCAAGGTTGTCGGACCACAAATAAGTATCTTAGCCAATCTGAATGTATTACTGCTTACATGGTTGTCGGACCACAAATAAGTATCTTACCCAGTCTGACAGTATTACTGCTTACAAGGTTGTCGGACCACAAATAAGTATCTTAGCCAGTCTGACAGTATTACTGCTTACAAGGTTTTTGGACAACAAATAAGTATCTTAGCCAGTCTGACAGTATTACTGTTTACATGGTTGTCTGACCACAAATAAGTATCTTAGCCAGTCTGACAGTAATACTGCTTAAATGGTTGTCGGACCACAAATAAGTATCTTAGCCAGTCTGACAGTATTACTGCTTACATGGTTGTCGGACCACAAATAAGTATCTTAGCCAGTCTGACAGTATTACTGCTTACATGGTTGTCGGACCACACATAAGTATTTTAGCCAGTCTGACAGTATTACTGCTTACAAGGTTGTCGGATCACAAATAGGTATCTTAGTCTCTCTGACAGTATTACTGCTTACATGGACGGTTGTCGGACAACAAATAAGTATCTTAGCCAGTCTGACAGTATTACTGCTTACAAGGTTGTCGGACCACAAATAAGTATCTTAGCCAGTCTGACAGTATTACTGCTTACATGGTTGTCGGACCACAAATAATTATATTTGCCAATCTGACAGTATTAGTACTTTCATGGTTGTCGGACCACAAATAAGTATCTTACCCAGTCTGTCAGTATTACTGCTTACAAGGTTGTCGGACCACAAATAAGTATCTTAGCCAGTCTGACAGTATTACTGCTTACATGGTTGTCGGACCACAAATAAGTATCTTAGCCAGTCTGACTGTATTACTGCTTACATGGTTGTCTGACCACAAATAAGTATCTTAGCCAGTCTTGACAGTATTGCTGCTTACATGGTTGTCGGACCACAAATAAGTATCTTAGCCAGTCTGACTGTATTACTGCTTACATGGTTGTCGGACCACAAATAAGTATCTTAGCCAGTCTTGACAGTATTGCTGCTTACATGGTTGTCGGACCACAAATAAGTATCTTAGCCAGTCTGACTGTATTACTGCTTACATGGTTGTCGGACCACAAATAAATATCTTAGCCAGTCTGACTGTATTACTGCTTACATGGTTGTCGGACCACAAATAATTATCTTTGCCAATCTGACAGTATTACTGCTTTCATGGTTGTCGGACCACAAATAAGTATCTTACCCAGTCTGACAGTATTACTGCTTACAAGGTTTTCGGACCACAAATAAGTATCTTAGCCAGTCTGACAGTATTACTGCTTACATGGTTTTCGGACCACAAATAAGTATCTTAGCCAGTCTGACAGTATTACTGCTTACATGGTTGTTGGACCACAAATAAGTATCTTAGCCAGTCTGACTGTATTACTGCTTACATGGTTGTCGGACCACAAATAAGTATCTTAGCCAATCTGACTGTATTACTGCTTACATGGTTGTCGGGCCACAAATAAGTATCTTACCCAGTCTGACAGTATTACTGCTTACAAGGTTGTCGGACCACAAATAAGTATCTTAGCCAATCTGACTGTATTACTGCTTACATGGTTGTCGGACCACAAATAAGTATCTTACCCAGTCTGACAGTATTGCTGCTTACAAGGTTGTCGGACCTCAAATAAGTATCTTAGCCAGTCTGACAGTATTACTGCTTACATGGTTGTCGGACCACAAATAATTAGCTTTGCCAATCTGAGAGTATTACTGCTTTCATGGTTGTCGGACCCCAAATAAGTATCTTACCCAGTCTGACAGTATTACTGTTTACATGGTTGTCGGACCACGCATAAGTATCTTAGCCAGTCTGACATTATTACTGCTTACATGGTTGTCGGACCACAAATATTTATCATAGGCAATCTGACAGTATTACTGCTTTCAAGGTTGTCGGACCACAAATAAGTATCTTAGCCAATCTGACTGTATTACTGCTTACATGGTTGTTGGACCACAAATAAGTATCTTACCCAGTCTGACAGTATTACTGCTTACAAGGTTGTCGGACCTCAAATAAGTAACTTAGCCAGTCTGACAGTATTACTGCTTACATGGACGTTGTCGGACCACAAATAAGTATCTTAGTAAGTCTGACAGTATTACTGCTTACATGGTTTTCGGACCACAAATAAGTATCTTAGCCTGTCTGACAGTATTACTGTTTACATGGTTGTCGGACCACGCATAAGTATCTTAGCCAGTCTGACAGTATTACTGCTTACATGGTTGTCAGACCACAAATAATTATCATAGCCAATCTGACAGTATTACTGCTTTTATGGTTGTCGGACCACAAATAAGTATCTTAGCCAATCTGACTGTATTACTGCTTACATGGTTGTCGGACCACAAATAAGTATCTTACCCAGTCTGACAGTATTACTGCTTACAAGGTTGTCGGACCTCAAATAAGTATCTTAGCCAGTCTGACAGTATTACTGCTTACATGGACAGTTGTCGGACCACAAATAAGTATCTGAGCAAGTCTGACTGTATTACTGCTTACATGGTTGTCGGACCACGCATAAGTATTTTAGCCAGTCTGACAGTATTACTGCTTACATGGTTTTCGGACCACAAATAAGTATCTTTGCCAGTCTGACAGTATTACTGCTTACATGGTTGTCGGACCACACATAAGTATTTTAGCCAGTCTGACAGTATTACTGCTTACAAGGTTGTCGGATCACAAATAGGTATCTTAGCCTGTCTGACAGTATTACTGCTTACATGGACGGTTGTCGGACAACAAATAAGTATCTTAGCCAGTCTGACAGTATTACTGCTTACAAGGTTGTCGGACCACAAATAAGTATCTTAGCCAGTCTGACAGTATTACTGCTTACATGGTTGTCGGAACACAAATAAGTATCTTAGCCTGTCTGACAGTATTACTGCTTACATTGTTGTCGGAACACAAATAAGTATCTTAGCCAGTCTGACAGTATTACTGCTTACATTGTTGTCGGAACACAAATAAGTATCTTAGCCTGTCTGAGAGTATTACTGCTTATATGGTTGTCGGAACACAAATAAGTATCTTAGCCTGTCTGACAGTATTACTGCTTACATGGTTGTCGGAACACAAATAAGTATCTTAGCCAGTCTGACAGTATTACTGCTTACATTGTTGTCGGAACACAAATAAGTATCTTAGCCAGTCTGACAGTATTACTGCTTACATGGTTGTCGGACCACAAATAAGTATATTAGCCTGACTGACAGTAATACTGCTTACATGATTGTCGGACCACAAATAATTATCTTAGCCAGTCTGACAGTATTACTGCTTACATGGTTGTCGGACCACAAATAAGTATCTTAGCCAATCTGACTGTATTACTGCTTACATGGTTGTCGGGTCACAAATAAGTATCTTAGCCAGTCTGACAGTATTACTGCTTACATGGACGGTTGTCGGACCACAAATAAGTATCTTAGTAAGTCTGACTGTATTACTGCTTACATGGTTTTCGGACCACAAATAAGTATCTTAGCCTGTCTGACAGTATTACTGTTTACATGGTTGTCGGACCACGCATAAGTATCTTAGCCAGTCTGACAGTATTACTGCTTACATGGTTGTCGGACCACAAATAATTATCATAGCCAATCTGACAGTATTACTGCTTTCAAGGTTGTCGGACCACAAATAAGTATCTTAGCCAATCTGACTGTATTACTGCTTACATGGTTGTCGGACCACAAATAAGTATCTTACCCAGTCTGACAGTATTACTGCTTACAAGGTTGTCGGACCACAAATAAGTATCTTAGCCAGTCTGACAGTATTACTGCTTACAAGGTTTTCGGACCACAAATAAGTATCTTAGCCTGTCTGACAGTATTACTGTTTACATGGTTGTCGGACCACGCATAAGTATCTTAGCCAGTCTGACAGTATTACTGCTTACATGGTTGTCGGACCACAAATAATTATCATAGCCAATCTGACAGTATTACTGCTTTCAAGGTTGTCGGACCACAAATAAGTATCTTAGCCAATCTGACTGTATTACTGCTTACATGGTTGTCGGACCACAAATAAGTATCTTACCCAGTCTGACAGTATTACTGCTTACAAGGTTGTCGGACCACAAATAAGTATCTTAGCCAGTCTGACAGTATTACTGCTTACAAGGTTTTTGGACAACAAATAAGTATCTTAGCCAGTCTGACAGTATTACTGTTTACATGGTTGTCTGACCACAAATAAGTATCTTAGCCAGTCTGACAGTAATACTGCTTAAATGGTTGTCGGACCACAAATAAGTATCTTAGCCAGTCTGACAGTATTACTGCTTACATGGTTGTCGGACCACAAATAAGTATCTTAGCCAGTCTGACAGTATTACTGCTTACATGGTTGTCGGACCACACATAAGTATTTTAGCCAGTCTGACAGTATTACTGCTTACAAGGTTGTCGGATCACAAATAGGTATCTTAGCCTGTCTGACAGTATTACTGCTTACATGGACGGTTGTCGGACAACAAATAAGTATCTTAGCCAGTCTGACAGTATTACTGCTTACAAGGTTGTCGGACCACAAATAAGTATCTTAGCCAGTCTGACAGTATTACTGCTTACATGGTTGTCGGACCACAAATAATTATATTTGCCAATCTGACAGTATTAGTACTTTCATGGTTGTCGGACCACAAATAAGTATCTTACCCAGTCTGTCAGTATTACTGCTTACAAGGTTGTCGGACCACAAATAAGTATCTTAGCAAGTCTGACTGTATTACTGCTTACAAGGTTGTCGGACCACAAATAAGTATCTTAGCCAGTCTGACTGTATTACTGCTTACATGGTTGTCTGACCACAACTAAGTATCTTAGCCAGTCTTGACAGTATTGCTGCTTACATGGTTGTCGGACCACAAATAAGTATCTTAGCCAGTCTGACTGTATTACTGCTTACATGGTTGTCGGACCACAAATAAGTATCTTAGGCAGTCTTGACAGTATTGCTGCTTACATGGTTGTCGGACCACAAATAAGTATCTTAGCCAGTCTGACTGTATTACTGCTTACATGGTTGTCGGACCACAAATAAATATCTTAGCCAGTCTGACTGTATTACTGCTTACATGGTTGTCGGACCACAAATAATTATCTTTGCCAATCTAACTGTATTACTGCTTTCATGGTTGTCGGACCACAAATAAGTATCTTACCCAGTCTGACTGTATTACTGCTTAAAAGGTTTTCGGACCACAAATAAGTATCTTAGCCAGTCTGACAGTATTACTGCTTACATGGTTTTCGGACCACAAATAAGTATCTTAGCCAGTCTGACAGTATTACTGCTTACATGGTTGTTGGACCACAAATAAGTATCTTAGCCAGTCTGACTGTATAACTGCTTACATGGTTGTCGGACCACAAATAAGTATCTTAGCCAATCTGACTGTATTACTGCTTACATGGTTGTCGGGCCACAAATAAGTATCTTACCCAGTCTGACAGTATTGCTGCTTACAAGGTTGTCGGACCTCAAATAAATATCTTAGCCAGTCTGACAGTATTACTGCTTACATGGTTGTCGGACCACAAATAATTAGCTTTGCCAATCTGAGAGTATTACTGCTTTCATGGTTGTCGGACCCCAAATAAGTATCTTACCCAGTCTGACAGTATTACTGCTTACAAGGTTTTCGGACCACAAATAAGTATCTTAGCCAGTCTGACAGTATTACTGCTTACATGGTTGTCGGACCACAAATAAGTATCTTAGGCAGTCTGACAGTATTACTGCTTACATGGTTGTCGGACCACAAATAAGTATCTTAGCCAGTCTGACAGTATTGCTGCTTACAAGGTTTTCGGACCACAAATAAGTATCTTAGCCAGTCTGACAGTATTACTGCTTACAATGTTTTCGGACCACAAATAAGTATCTTAGCCAGTCTGACAGTATTACTGCTTACATGGTTGTCGGACCACAAATAAGTATCTTAGCCAGTCTGACAGTATTACCGCTTACATGGTTGTCGGACCACAAATAAGTATCTTAGCCTGTCTGACAGTATTACTGCTTACATGGTTGTCGGACCACAAATAAGTATCTTAGCCAATCTGACAGTATTACTGCTTACTTGGTTGTCAGGCCAGAAATAAGTATCTTACCCAGTCTGACAGTATTACTGCTTACATAGACGGTTGTCGGACCACAAATAAGTATCTTAGCCAGTCTGACAGTATTACTGCTTACATGGTTGTCGGACCACACATAAGTATTTTAGCCAGTCTGACAGTATTACTGCTTACAAGGTTGTCGGACCACAAATAAGTATCTTAGCCTGTCTGACAGTATTACTGCTTACATGGACGGTTGTCGTACAACAAATAAGTATCTTAGCCAGTCTGACAGTATTACTGCTTACAAGGTTGTCGGACCACAAATAAGTATCTTAGCCAGTCTGACAGTATTACTGCTTACATGGTTGTCGGACCACAAATAATTATATTTGCCAATCTGACAGTATTAGTACTTTCATGGTTGTCGGACCACAAATAAGTATCTTACCCAGTCTGTCAGTATTACTGCTTACAAGGTTGTCGGACCACAAATAAGTATCTTAGCAAGGCTGACTGTATTACTGCTTACAAGGTTTTCGGACCACAAATAAGTATCTAGCCAGTCTGACAGTATTACTGCTTACATGGTTGTCGGACCACAAATAAGTATCTTAGCCAGTCTGACTGTATTACTGCTTACATGGTTGTCGGACCACAAATAAGTATCTTAGCCAGTCTTGACAGTATTGCTGCTTACATGGTTGTCGGACCACAAATAAGTATCTTAACCAGTCTGACTGTATTACTGCTTACATGGTTGTCGGACCACAAATAAGTATCTTAGCCAGTCTTGACAGTATTACTGCTTACATGGTTGTCGGACCACAAATAAATATCTTAGCCAGTCTGACTGTATTACTGCTTACATGGTTGTCGGACCACAAATAAGTATCTTAGCCAGTCTGACAGTATTACTGCTTACATGGTTGTCGGACCACAAATAAGTATCTTAGCCAGTCTGACAGTATTACTGCTTACATGGTTGTTGGACCACAAATAAGTATCTTAGCCAGTCTGACTGTATTACTGCTTACATGGTTGTCGGACCACAAATAAGTATCTTAGCCAATCTGACTGTATTACTGCTTACATGGTTGTCGGGCCACAAATAAGTATCTTACCCAGTCTGACAGTATTACTGCTTACAAGGTTGTCGGACCACAAATAAGTATCTTAGCCAATCTGACTGTATTACTGCTTACATGGTTGTCGGACCACAAATAAGTATCTTACCCAGTCTGACAGTATTGCTGCTTACAAGGTTGTCGGACCTCAAATAAGTATCTTAGCCAGTCTGACAGAATTACTGCTTACATGGTTGTCGGACCACAAATAATTAGCTTTGCCAATCTGACAGTATTACTGCTTTCATGGTTGTCGGACCCCAAATAAGTTTCTTACCCAGTCTGACAATATTACTGCTTACAAGGTTTTCGGACCACAAATAAGTATCTTAGCTAGTCTGACAGTATTACTGCTTACATGGTTGTCGGACCACAAATAAGTATCTTAGGCAGTCTGACAGTATTACTGCTTACATGGTTGTCGGACCACAAATAAGTATCTTAGCCAGTCTGACAGTATTGCTGCTTACAAGGTTTTCGGACCACAAATAAGTATCTTAGCCAGTCTGACAGTATTACTGCTTACAATGTTTTCGGACCACAAATAAGTATCTTAGCCAGTCTGACAGTATTACTGCTTACATGGTTGTCGGACCACAAATAAGTATCTTAGCCAGTCTGACAGTATTACTGCTTACATGGTTGTCGGACCACAAATAAGTATCTTAACCAGTCTGACAGTATTACTGCTTACATGGTTGTCGGACCACAAATAAGTATCTTGGCCAATCTGACTGTATTACTGCTTACATGGTTGTCAGGCCACAAATAAGTATCTTACCCAGTCTGACAGTATTACTGCTTACATAGACGGTTGTCGGACCACAAATAAGTATCTTAGAAAGTCTGACTGTATTACTGCTTACATGGTTTTCGGACCACAAATAAGTATCTTAGCCTGTCTGACAGTATTACTGTTTATATGGTTGTCGGACCACAAATAAGTATCTTAGCCAGTCTGACAGTAATACTGCTTAAATGGTTGTCGGACCACAAATAATTATCATAGCCAATCTGACAGTATTACTGCTTTCATGGTTGTCGGACCACAAATAAGTATCTTAGCCAGTCTGACAGTATTACTGCTTACATGGTTGTCGGACCACAAATAAGTATCTTAGCCAGTCTGACAGTATTACTGCTTACAAGGTTTTTGGACAACAAATAAGTATCTTAGCCAGTCTGACAGTATTACTGTTTACATGGTTGTCTGACCACAAATAAGTATCTTAGCCAGTCTGACAGTAATACTGCTTAAATGGTTGTCGGACTACAAATAAGTATCTTAGCCAGTCTGACAGTATTACTGCTTACATGGTTGTCGGACCACAAATAAGTATCTTAGCCAGTCTGACAGTATTACTGCTTACAAGGTTGTCGGACCACAAATAAGTATCTTAGCCAGTCTGACAGTATTACTGCTTACATGGTTGTCGGACCACAAATAATTATATTTGCCAATCTGACAGTATTAGTACTTTCATGGTTGTCGGACCACAAATAAGTATCTTACCCAGTCTGTCAGTATTACTGCTTACAAGGTTGTCGGACCACAAATAAGTATCTTAGCAAGGCTGACTGTATTACTGCTTACAAGGTTTTCGGACCACAAATAAGTATCTAGTCAGTCTGACAGTATTACTGCTTACATGGTTGTCGGACCACAAATAAGTATCTTAGCCAGTCTGACTGTATTACTGCTTACATGGTTGTCGGACCACAAATAAGTATCTTAGCCAGTCTTGACAGTATTGCTGCTTACATGGTTGTCGGACCACAAATAAGTATCTTAACCAGTCTGACTGTATTACTGCTTACATGGTTGTCGGACCACAAATAAGTATCTTAGCCAGTCTTGACAGTATTACTGCTTACATGGTTGTCGGACCACAAATAAATATCTTAGCCAGTCTGACTGTATTACTGCTTACATGGTTGTCGGACCACAAATAAGTATCTTAGCCAGTCTGACAGTATTACTGCTTACATGGTTGTCGGACCACAAATAAGTATCTTAGCCAGTCTGACAGTATTACTGCTTACATGGTTGTTGGACCACAAATAAGTATCTTAGCCAGTCTGACTGTATTACTGCTTACATGGTTGTCGGACCACAAATAAGTATCTTAGCCAATCTGACTGTATTACTGCTTACATGGTTGTCGGGCCACAAATAAGTATCTTACCCAGTCTGACAGTATTACTGCTTACAAGGTTGTCGGACCACAAATAAGTATCTTAGCCAATCTGACTGTATTACTGCTTACATGGTTGTCGGACCACAAATAAGTATCTTACCCAGTCTGACAGTATTGCTGCTTACAAGGTTGTCGGACCTCAAATAAGTATCTTAGCCAGTCTGACAGTATTACTGCTTACATGGTTGTCGGACCACAAATAATTAGCTTTGCCAATCTGACAGTATTACTGCTTTCATGGTTGTCGGACCCCAAATAAGTTTCTTACCCAGTCTGACAATATTACTGCTTACAAGGTTTTCGGACCACAAATAAGTATCTTAGCTAGTCTGACAGTATTACTGCTTACATGGTTGTCGGACCACAAATAAGTATCTTAGGCAGTCTGACAGTATTACTGCTTACATGGTTGTCGGACCACAAATAAGTATCTTAGCCAGTCTGACAGTATTGCTGCTTACAAGGTTTTCGGACCACAAATAAGTATCTTAGCCAGTCTGACAGTATTACTGCTTACAATGTTTTCGGACCACAAATAAGTATCTTAGCCAGTCTGACAGTATTACTGCTTACATGGTTGTCGGACCACAAATAAGTATCTTAGCCAGTCTGACAGTATTACTGCTTACATGGTTGTCGGACCACAAATAAGTATCTTAACCAGTCTGACAGTATTACTGCTTACATGGTTGTCGGACCACAAATAAGTATCTTGGCCAATCTGACTGTATTACTGCTTACATGGTTGTCAGGCCACAAATAAGTATCTTACCCAGTCTGACAGTATTACTGCTTACATAGACGGTTGTCGGACCACAAATAAGTATCTTAGAAAGTCTGACTGTATTACTGCTTACATGGTTTTCGGACCACAAATAAGTATCTTAGCCTGTCTGACAGTATTACTGTTTATATGGTTGTCGGACCACAAATAAGTATCTTAGCCAGTCTGACAGTAATACTGCTTAAATGGTTGTCGGACCACAAATAATTATCATAGCCAATCTGACAGTATTACTGCTTTCATGGTTGTCGGACCACAAATAAGTATCTTAGCCAGTCTGACAGTATTACTGCTTACATGGTTGTCGGACCACAAATAAGTATCTTAGCCAGTCTGACAGTATTACTGCTTACAAGGTTTTTGGACAACAAATAAGTATCTTAGCCAGTCTGACAGTATTACTGTTTACATGGTTGTCTGACCACAAATAAGTATCTTAGCCAGTCTGACAGTAATACTGCTTAAATGGTTGTCGGACTACAAATAAGTATCTTAGCCAGTCTGACAGTATTACTGCTTACATGGTTGTCGGACCACAAATAAGTATCTTAGCCAGTCTGACAGTATTACTGCTTACATGGTTGTCGGACCACACATAAGTATTTTAGCAAGTCTGACAGTATTACTGCTTACAAGGTTGTCGGATCACAAATAGGTATCTTAGCCTGTCTGACAGTATTACTGCTTACATGGACGGTTGTCGGACAACAAATAAGTATCTTAGCCAGTCTGACAGTATTACTGCTTACAAGGTTGTCGGACCACAAATAAGTATCTTAGCCAGTCTGACAGTATTACTGCTTACATGGTTGTCGGACCACAAATAATTATATTTGCCAATCTGACAGTATTAGTACTTTCATGGTTATCGGACCACAAATAAGTATCTTACCCAGTCTGTCAGTATTACTGCTTACAAGGTTGTCGGACCACAAATAAGTATCTTAGCAAGTCTGACTGTATTACTGCTTACAAGGTTGTCGGACCACAAATAAGTATCTTAGCCAGTCTGACAGTATTACTGCTTACATGGTTGTCGGACCACAAATAAGTATCTTAGCCAGTCTGACTGTATTACTGCTTACATGGTTGTCTGACCACAAATAAGTATCTTAGCCAGTCTTGACAGTATTGCTGCTTACATGGTTGTCGGACCACAAATAAGTATCTTAGCCAGTCTGACTGTATTACTGCTTACATGGTTGTCGGACCACAAATAAGTATCTTAGCCAGTCTTGACAGTATTGCTGCTTACATGGTTGTCGCACCACAAATAAGTATCTTAGCCAGTCTGACTGTATTACTGCTTACATGGTTGTCGGACCACAAATAAATATCTTAGCCAGTCTGACTGTATTACTGCTTACATGGTTGTCGGATCACAAATAATTATCTTTGCCAATCTGACTGTATTACTGCTTTCATGGTTGTCGGACCACAAATAAGTATCTTACCCAGTCTGACAGTATTACTGCTTACAAGGTTTTCGGACCACAAATAAGTATCTTAGCCAGTCTGACAGTATTACTGCTTACATGGTTTTCGGACCACAAATAAGTATCTTAGCCAGTCTGACAGTATTACTGCTTACATGGTTGTTGGACCACAAATAAGTATCTTAGCCAGTCTGACTGTATTACTGCTTACATGGTTGTCGGACCACAAATAAGTATCTTAGCCAATCTGACTGTATTACTGCTTACATGGTTGTCGGGCCACAAATAAGTATCTTACCCAGTCTGACAGTATTATTGCTTACAAGGTTGTCGGACCACAAATAAGTATCTTAGCCAATCTGACTGTATTACTGCTTACATGGTTGTCGGGCCACAAATAAGTATCTTACCCAGTCTGACAGTATTGCTGCTTACAAGGTTGTCGGACCTCAAATCAGTATCTTAGCCAGTCTGACAGTATTACTGCTTACATGGTTGTCGGACCACAAATAATTAGCTTTGCCAATCTGAGAGTATTACTGCTTTCATGGTTGTCGGACCCCAAATAAGTATCTTACCCAGTCTGACAGTATTACTGCTTACACGGTTTTTGGACCACAAATAAGTATCTTAGCTAGTCTGACAGTATTACTGCTTACATGGTTGTCGGACCACAAATAAGTATCTTAGGCAGTCTGACAGTATTACTGCTTACATGGTTGTCGGACCACAAATAAGTATCTTAGCCAGTCTGACAGTATTGCTGCTTACAAGGTTTTCGGACCACAAATAAGTATCTTAGCCAGTCTGACAGTATTACTGCTTACAATGTTTTCGGACCACAAATAAGTATCTTAGCCAGTCTGACAGTATTACTGCTTACATGGTTGTCGGACCACAAATAAGTATCTTAGCCAGTCTGACAGTATTACTGCTTACATGGTTGTCGGACCACAAATAAGTATCTTAGCCAGTCTGACAGTATTACTGCTTACATGGTTGTCGGACCACAAATAAGTATCTTAGCCAGTCTGACAGTATTGCTGCTTACAAGGTTTTCGGACCACAAATAAGTATCTTAGCCAGTCTGACAGTATTACTGATTACAATGTTTTCGGACCACAAATAAGTATCTTAGCCAGTCTGACAGTATTACTGCTTACATGGTTGTTGGACCACAAATAAGTATCTTAGCCAGTCTGACTGTATTACTGCTTACATGGTTTTCGGACCACAAATAAGTATCTTAGCCAGTCTTGACAGTATTGCTGCTTACATGGTTGTCGGACCACAAATAAGTATCTTTGCCAGTCTGACTGTATTACTGCTTACATGGTTGTCGGACCACAAATAATTATCTTAGCCAGTCTGACTGTATTACTGCTTACATGGTTGTCGGACCACAAATAAGTATCTTAGCCTGTCTGACAGTATTACTGCTTACATTGTTGTCGGACCACAAATAAGTATCTTAGCCAGTCTGACAGTATTACTGCTTACATGGTTGTTGGACCACAAATAAGTATCTTAGCCAGTCTGACTGTATTACTGCTTACATGGTTGTCGGACCACAAATAAGTATCTTAGCCAATCTGACTGTATTACTGCTTACATGGTTGTCGGGCCACAAATAAGTATCTTACCCAGTCTGACAGTATTACTGCTTACAAGGTTGTCGGACCACAAATAAGTATCTTAGCCAATCTGACTGTATTACTGCTTACATGGTTGTCGGACCACAAATAAGTATCTTACCCAGTCTGACAGTATTTCTGCTTACAAGGTTGTCGGACCTCAAATAAGTATCTTAGCCAGTCTGACAGTATTACTGCTTACATGGTTGTCGGACCACAAATAATTAGCTTTGCCAATCTGACAGTATTACTGCTTTCATGGTTGTCGGACCCCAAATAAGTTTCTTACCCAGTCTGACAATATTACTGCTTACAAGGTTTTCGGACCACAAATAAGTATCTTAGCCAGTCTGACAGTATTACTGCTTACATGGTTGTCGGACCACAAATAAGTATCTTAGGCAGTCTTACAGTATTACTGCTTACATGGTTGTCGGACCACAAATAAGTATCTTAGCCAGTCTGACAGTATTGCTGCTTACAAGGTTTTCGGACCACAAATAAGTATCTTAGCCAGTCTGACAGTATTACTGCTTACAATGTTTTCGGACCACAAATAAGTATCTTAGCCAGTCTGACAGTATTACTGCTTACATGGTTGTCGGACCACAAATAAGTATCTTAGCCAGTCTGACAGTATTACTGCTTACATGGTTGTCGGACCACAAATAAGTATCTTAACCAGTCTGACAGTATTACTGCTTACATGGTTGTCGGACCACAAATAAGTATCTTGGCCAATCTGACTGTATTACTGCTTACATGGTTGTCAGGCCACAAATAAGTATCTTACCCAGTCTGACAGTATTACTGCTTACATAGACGGTTGTCGGACCACAAATAAGTATCTTAGAAAGTCTGACTGTATTACTGCTTACATGGTTTTCGGACCACAAATAAGTATCTTAGCCTGTCTGACAGTATTACTGTTTATATGGTTGTCGGACCACAAATAAGTATCTTAGCCAGTCTGACAGTAATACTGCTTAAATGGTTATCGGACCACAAATAATTATCATAGCCAATCTGACAGTATTACTGCTTTCATGGTTGTCGGACCACAAATAAGTATCTTAGCCAGTCTGACAGTATTACTGCTTACATGGTTGTCGGACCACAAATAAGTATCTTAGCCAGTCTGACAGTATTACTGCTTACAAGGTTTTTGGACAACAAATAAGTATCTTAGCCAGTCTGACAGTATTACTGTTTACATGGTTGTCTGACCACAAATAAGTATCTTAGCCAGTCTGACAGTAATACTGCTTAAATGGTTGTCGGACTACAAATAAGTATCTTAGCCAGTCTGACAGTATTACTGCTTACATGGTTGTCGGACCACAAATAAGTATCTTAGCCAGTCTGACAGTATTACTGCTTACATGGTTGTCGGACCACACATAAGTATTTTAGCCAGTCTGACAGTATTACTGCTTACAAGGTTGTCGGATCACAAATAGGTATCTTAGCCTGTCTGACAGTATTACTGCTTACATGGACGGTTGTCGGACAACAAATAAGTATCTTAGCCAGTCTGACAGTATTACTGCTTACAAGGTTGTCGGACCACAAATAAGTATCTTAGCCAGTCTGACAGTATTACTGCTTACATGGTTGTCGGACCACAAATAATTATATTTGCCAATCTGACAGTATTAGTACTTTCATGGTTATCGGACCACAAATAAGTATCTTACCCAGTCTGTCAGTATTACTGCTTACAAGGTTGTCGGACCACAAATAAGTATCTTAGCAAGTCTGACTGTATTACTGCTTACAAGGTTGTCGGACCACAAATAAGTATCTTAGCCAGTCTGACAGTATTACTGCTTACATGGTTGTCGGACCACAAATAAGTATCTTAGCCAGTCTGACTGTATTACTGCTTACATGGTTGTCTGACCACAAATAAGTATCTTAGCCAGTCTTGACAGTATTGCTGCTTACATGGTTGTCGGACCACAAATAAGTATCTTAGCCAGTCTGACTGTATTACTGCTTACATGGTTGTCGGACCACAAATAAGTATCTTAGCCAGTCTTGACAGTATTGCTGCTTACATGGTTGTCGCACCACAAATAAGTATCTTAGCCAGTCTTACTGTATTACTGCTTACATGGTTGTCGGACCACAAATAAATATCTTAGCCAGTCGGACTGTATTACTGCTTACATGGTTGTCGGATCACAACTAATTATCTTTGCCAATCTGACTGTATTACTGCTTTCATGGTTGTCGGACCACAAATAAGTATCTTACCCAGTCTGACAGTATTACTGCTTACAAGGTTTTCGGACCACAAATAAGTATCTTAGCCAGTCTGACAGTATTACTGCTTACATGGTTTTCGGACCACAAATAAGTATCTTAGCCAGTCTGACAGTATTACTGCTTACATGGTTGTTGGACCACAAATAAGTATCTTAGCCAGTCTGACAGTATTACTGCTTACATGGTTTTCGGACCACAAATAAGTATCTTAGCCAGTCTGACAGTATTACTGCTTACATGGTTGTCGGACCACAAATAAGTATCTTAGCCAGTCTGACAGTATTACTGCTTACATGGTTGTCGGACCACACATAAGTATTTTAGCCAGTCTGACAGTATTACTGCTTACAAGGTTGTCGGATCACAAATAGGTATCTTAGCCTGTCTGACAGTATTACTGCTTACATGGACGGTTGTCGGACAACAAATAAGTATCTTAGCCAGTCTGACAGTATTACTGCTTACAAGGTTGTCGGACCACAAATAAGTATCTTAGCCAGTCTGACAGTATTACTGCTTACATGGTTGTCGGACCACAAATAATTATATTTGCCAATCTGACAGTATTAGTACTTTCATGGTTATCGGACCACAAATAAGTATCTTACCCAGTCTGTCAGTATTACTGCTTACAAGGTTGTCGGACCACAAATAAGTATCTTAGCAAGTCTGACTGTATTACTGCTTACAAGGTTGTCGGACCACAAATAAGTATCTTAGCCAGTCTGACAGTATTACTGCTTACATGGTTGTCGGACCACAAATAAGTATCTTAGCCAGTCTGACTGTATTACTGCTTACATGGTTGTCTGACCACAAATAAGTATCTTAGCCAGTCTTGACAGTATTGCTGCTTACATGGTTGTCGGACCACAAATAAGTATCTTAGCCAGTCTGACTGTATTACTGCTTACATGGTTGTCGGACCACAAATAAGTATCTTAGCCAGTCTTGACAGTATTGCTGCTTACATGGTTGTCGCACCACAAATAAGTATCTTAGCCAGTCTTACTGTATTACTGCTTACATGGTTGTCGGACCACAAATAAATATCTTAGCCAGTCTGACTGTATTACTGCTTACATGGTTGTCGGATCACAAATAATTATCTTTGCCAATCTGACTGTATTACTGCTTTCATGGTTGTCGGACCACAAATAAGTATCTTACCCAGTCTGACAGTATTACTGCTTACAAGGTTTTCGGACCACAAATAAGTATCTTAGCCAGTCTGACAGTATTACTGCTTACATGGTTTTCGGACCACAAATAAGTATCTTAGCCAGTCTGACAGTATTACTGCTTACATGGTTGTTGGACCACAAATAAGTATCTTAGCCAGTCTGACTGTATTACTGCTTACATGGTTGTCGGACCACAAATAAGTATCTTAGCCAATCTGACTGTATTACTGCTTACATGGTTGTCGGGCCACAAATAAGTATCTTACCCAGTCTGACAGTATTACTGCTTACAAGGTTGTCGGACCACAAATAAGTATCTTAGCCAATCTGACTGTATTACTGCTTACATGGTTGTCGGGCCACAAATAAGTATCTTACCCAGTCTGACAGTATTGCTGCTTACAAGGTTGTCGGACCTCAAATAAGTATCTTAGCCAGTCTGACAGTATTACTGCTTACATGGTTGTCGGACCACAAATAATTAGCTTTGCCAATCTGAGAGTATTACTGCTTTCATGGTTGTCGGACCCCAAATAAGTATCTTACCCAGTCTGACAGTATTACTGCTTACACGGTTTTTGGACCACAAATAAGTATCTTAGCCAGTCTGACAGTATTACTGCTTACAAGGTTTTTGGACAACAAATAAGTATCTTAGCCAGTCTGACAGTATTACTGTTTACATGGTTGTCTGACCACAAATAAGTATCTTAGCCAGTCTGACAGTAATACTGCTTAAATGGTTGTCGGACTACAAATAAGTATCTTAGCCAGTCTGACAGTATTACTGCTTACATGGTTGTCGGACCACAAATAAGTATCTTAGCCAGTCTGACAGTATTACTGCTTACATGGTTGTCGGACCACACATAAGTATTTTAGCCAGTCTGACAGTATTACTGCTTACAAGGTTGTCGGATCACAAATAGGTATCTTAGCCTGTCTGACAGTATTACTGCTTACATGGACGGTTGTCGGACAACAAATAAGTATCTTAGCCAGTCTGACAGTATTACTGCTTACATGGTTGTCGGACCACAAATAAGTATCTTAGCCAGTCTGACAGTATTACTGCTTACATGGTTGTCGGACCACAAATAATTATATTTGCCAATCTGACAGTATTAGTACTTTCATGGTTATCGGACCACAAATAAGTATCTTACCCAGTCTGTCAGTATTACTGCTTACAAGGTTGTCGGACCACAAATAAGTATCTTAGCAAGTCTGACTGTATTACTGCTTACAAGGTTGTCGGACCACAAATAAGTATCTTAGCCAGTCTGACAGTATTACTGCTTACATGGTTGTCGGACCACAAATAAGTATCTTAGCCAGTCTGACTGTATTACTGCTTACATGGTTGTCTGACCACAAATAAGTATCTTAGCCAGTCTTGACAGTATTGCTGCTTACATGGTTGTCGGACCACAAATAAGTATCTTAGCCAGTCTGACTGTATTACTGCTTACATGGTTGTCGGACCACAAATAAGTATCTTAGCCAGTCTTGACAGTATTGCTGCTTACATGGTTGTCGCACCACAAATAAGTATCTTAGCCAGTCTTACTGTATTACTGCTTACATGGTTGTCGGACCACAAATAAATATCTTAGCCAGTCTGACTGTATTACTGCTTACATGGTTGTCGGATCACAAATAATTATCTTTGCCAATCTGACTGTATTACTGCTTTCATGGTTGTCGGACCACAAATAAGTATCTTACCCAGTCTGACAGTATTACTGCTTACAAGGTTTTCGGACCACAAATAAGTATCTTAGCCAGTCTGACAGTATTACTGCTTACATGGTTTTCGGACCACAAATAAGTATCTTAGCCAGTCTGACAGTATTACTGCTTACATGGTTGTTGGACCACAAATAAGTATCTTAGCCAGTCTGACTGTATTACTGCTTACATGGTTGTCGGACCACAAATAAGTATCTTAGCCAATCTGACTGTATTACTGCTTACATGGTTGTCGGGCCACAAATAAGTATCTTACCCAGTCTGACAGTATTACTGCTTACAAGGTTGTCGGACCACAAATAAGTATCTTAGCCAATCTGACAGTATTACTGCTTACATGGTTGTCGGGCCACAAATAAGTATCTTACCCAGTCTGACAGTATTGCTGCTTACAAGGTTGTCGGACCTCAAATAAGTATCTTAGCCAGTCTGACAGTATTACTGCTTACATGGTTGTCGGACCACAAATAATTAGCTTTGCCAATCTGAGAGTATTACTGCTTTCATGGTTGTCGGACCCCAAATAAGTATCTTACCCAGTCTGACAGTATTACTGCTTACACGGTTTTTGGACCACAAATAAGTATCTTAGCCAGTCTGACAGTATTACTGCTTACATGGTTGTCGGACCACAAATAAGTATCTTAGGCAGTCTGACAGTATTACTGCTTACATGGTTGTCGGACCACAAATAAGTATCTTAGCCAGTCTGACAGTATTGCTGCTTACAAGGTTTTCGGACCACAAATAAGTATCTTAGCCAGTCTGACAGTATTACTGCTTACAATGTTTTCGGACCACAAATAAGTATCTTAGCCAGTCTGACAGTATTACTGCTTACATGGTTGTCGGACCACAAATAAGTATCTTAGCCAGTCTGACAGTATTACTGCTTACATGGTTTTCGGACCACAAATAAGTATCTTAGCCAGTCTGACAGTATTACTGCTTACATGGTTGTCGGACCACAAATAAGTATCTTAGCCAATCTGACAGTATTACTGCTTACTTGGTTGTCAGGCCACAAATAAGTATCTTACCCAGTCTGACAGTATTACTGCTTACATAGACGGTTGTCGGACCACAAATAAGTATCTTAGCCAGTCTGACAGTATTACTGCTTACATGGTTGTCGGACCACACATAAGTATTTTAGCCAGTCTGACAGTATTACTGCTTACAAGGTTGTCGGACCACAAATAAGTATCTTAGCCTGTCTGACAGTATTACTGCTTACATGGACGGTTGTCGGACAACAAATAAGTATCTTAGCCAGTCTGACAGTATTACTGCTTACAAGGTTGTCGGACCACAAATAAGTATCTTAGCCAGTCTGACAGTATTACTGCTTACATGGTTGTCGGACCACAAATAATTATATTTGCCAATCTGACAGTATTAGTACTTTCATGGTTGTCGGACCACAAATAAGTATCTTACCCAGTCTGACAGTATTACTGCTTACATGGTTGTCGGACCACAAATAAGTATCTTAGCCAGTCTGACAGTATTACTGCTTACAAGGTTTTTGGACAACAAATAAGTATCTTAGCCAGTCTGACAGTATTACTGTTTACATGGTTGTCTGACCACAAATAAGTATCTTAGCCAATCTGACAGTAATACTGCTTAAATGGTTGTCGGACCACAAATAAGTATCTTAGCCAGTCTGACAGTATTACTGCTTACATGGTTGTCGGACCACAAATAAGTATCTTAGCCAGTCTGACAGTATTACTGCTTACATGGTTGTCGGCCACACATAAGTATTTTAGCCAGTCTGACAGTATTACTGCTTACAAGGTTGTCGGATCACAAATAGGTATCTTAGCCTGTCTGACAGTATTACTGCTTACATGGACGGTTGTCGGACAACAAATAAGTATCTTAGCCAGTCTGACAGTATTACTGCTTACAAGGTTGTCGGACCACAAATAAGTATCTTAGCCAGTCTGACAGTATTACTGCTTACATGGTTGTCGGACCACAAATAATTATATTTGCCAATCTGACAGTATTAGTACTTTCATGGTTGTCGGACCACAAATAAGTATCTTACCCAGTCTGTCAGTATTACTGCTTACAAGGTTGTCGGACCACAAATAAGTATCTTAGCAAGTCTGACTGTATTACTGCTTACAAGGTTGTCGGACCACAAATAAGTATCTTACCCAGTCTTGACAGTATTGCTGCTTACATGGTTGTCGGACCACAAATAAGTATCTTAGCCAGTCTGACTGTATTACTGCTTACATGGTTGTCGGACCACAAATAAGTATCTTAGCCAGTCTTGACAGTATTGCTGCTTACATGGTTGTCGGACCACAAATAAGTATCTTAGCCAGTCTGACTGTATTACTGCTTACATGGTTATCGGACCACAAATAAATATCTTAGCCAGTCTGACTGTATTACTGCTTACATGGTTGTCGGACCACAAATAATTATCTTTGCCAATCTGACTGTATTACTGCTTTCATGGTTGTCGGACCACAAATAAGTATCTTACCCAGTCTGACAGTATTACTGCTTACAAGGTTTTCGGACCACAAATAAGTATCTTAGCCAGTCTGACAGTATTACTGCTTACATGGTTTTCGGACCACAAATAAGTATCTTAGCCAGTCTGACAGTATTACTGCTTACATGGTTGTTGGACCACAAATAAGTATCTTAGCCAGTCTGACTGTATTACTGCTTACATGGTTGTCGGACCACAAATAAATATCTTAGCCAATCTGACTGTATTACTGCTTACATGGTTGTCGGGCCACAAATAAGTATCTTAGCCAGTCTGACAGTATTACTGCTTACAAGGTTGTCGGACCACAAATAAGTATCTTAGCCAATCTGACTGTATTACTGCTTACATGGTTGTCGGACCACAAATAAGTATCTTACCCAGTCTGACAGTATTGCTGCTTACAAGGTTGTCGGACCTCAAATAAGTATCTTAGCCGGTCTGACAGTATTACTGCTTACATGGTTGTCGGACCACAAATAATTAGCTTTGCCAATCTGAGAGTATTACTGCTTTCATGGTTGTCGGACCCCAAATAAGTATCTTACCCAGTCTGACAGTATTACTGCTTACAAGGTTTTCGGACCACAAATAAGTATCTTAGCCAGTCTGACAGTATTACTGCTTACATGGTTGTCGTACCACAAATAAGTATCTTAGGCAGTCTGACAGTATTACTGCTTACATGGTTGTCGGACCACAAATAAGTATCTTAGCCAGTCTGACAGTATTGCTGCTTACAAGGTTTTCGGACCACAAATAAGTATCTTAGCCAGTCTGACAGTATTACTGCTTACAATGTTTTCGGACCACAAATAAGTATCTTAGCCAGTCTGACAGTATTACTGCTTACATGGTTGTCGGACCACAAATAGGTATCTTAGCCAGTCTGACAGTATTACTGCTTACATGGTTGTCGGACCACAAATAAGCATCTTAGCCAGTCTGACAGTATTACTGCTTACATGGTTGTCGGACCACAAATAAGTATCTTAGCCAATCTGACAGTATTACTGCTTACTTGGTTGTCAGGCCACAAATAAGTATCTTACCCAGTCTGACAGTATTACTGCTTACATAGACGGTTGTCGGACCACAAATAAGTATCTTAGCCAGTCTGACAGTATTACTGCTTACATGGTTGTCGGACCACACATAAGTATTTTAGCCAGTCTGACAGTATTACTGCTTACAAGGTTGTCGGACCACAAATAAGTATCTTAGCCTGTCTGACAGTATTACTGCTTACATGGACGGTTGTCGGACAACAAATAAGTATCTTAGCCAGTCTGACAGTATTACTGCTTACAAGGTTGTCGGACCACAAATAAGTATCTTAGCCAGTCTGACAGTATTACTGCTTACATGGTTGTCGGACCACAAATAATTATATTTGCCAATCTGACAGTATTAGTACTTTCATGGTTGTCGGACCACAAATAAGTATCTTACCCAGTCTGTCAGTATTACTGCTTACAAGGTTGTCGGACCACAAATAAGTATCTTAGCAAGGCTGACTGTATTACTGCTTACAAGGTTTTCGGACCACAAATAAGTATCTTAGCCAGTCTGACAGTATTACTGCTTACATGGTTGTCGGACCACAAATAAGTATCTTAGCCAGTCTGACTGTATTACTGCTTACATGGTTGTCGGACCACAAATAAGTATCTTAGCCAGTTTTGACAGTATTGCTGCTTACATGGTTGTCGGACCACAAATAAGTATCTTAGCCAGTCTGACTGTATTACTGCTTACATGGTTGTCGGACCACAAATAAGTATCTTAGCCAGTCTTGACAGTATTAGCTGCTTACATGGTTGTCGGACCACAAATAAGTATCTTTGCCAGTCTGACTGTATTACTGCTTACATGGTTGTCGGACCACAAATAAATATCTTAGCCAGTCTGACTGTATTACTGCTTACATGGTTGTCGGACCACAAATAATTATCTTTGCCAATCTGACAGTATTACTGCTTTCATGGTTGTCGGACCACAAATAAGTATCTTACCCAGTCTGACAGTATTACTGCTTACAAGGTTTTCGGACCACAAATAAGTATCTTAGCCAGTCTGACAGTATTACTGCTTACATGGTTGTCGGACCACAAATAAGTATCTTAGCCAGTCTGACTGTATTACTGCTTACATGGTTGTCGGACCACAAATAAGTATCCTAGCCAATCTGACTGTATTACTGCTTACATGGTTGTCGGGCCACAAATAAGTATCTAACCCAGTCTGACAGTATTACTGCTTACAAGGTTGTCGGACCACAAATAAGTATCTTAGCCAATCTGACTGTATTACTGCTTACATGGTTGTCGGACCACAAATAAGTATCTTACCCAGTCTGACAGTATTGCTGCTTACAAGGTTGTCGGACCTCAAATAAGTATCTTAGCCAGTCTGACAGTATTACTGCTTACATGGTTGTCGGACCACAAATAATTAGCTTTGCCAATCTGACAGTATTACTGCTTTCATGGTTGTCGGACCCCAAATAAGTATCTTACCCAGTCTGACAGTATTACTGCTTACAAGGTTTTCGGACCACAAATAAGTATCTTAGCCAGTCTGACAGTATTACTGCTTACATGGTTGTCGGACCACAAATAAGTATCTTAGGCAGTCTGACAGTATTACTGCTTACATGGTTGTCGGACCACAAATAAGTATCTTAGCCAGTCTGACAGTATTGCTGCTTACAAGGTTTTCGGACCACAAATAAGTATCTTAGCCAGTCTGACAGTATTACTGCTTACAATGTTTTCGGACCACAAATAAGTATCTTAGCCAGTCTGACAGTATTACTGCTTACAAGGTTGTCGGACCACAAATAAGTATCTTAGCCAGTCTGACAGTATTACTGCTTACATGGTTGTCGGACCACAAATAAGTATCTTAACCAGTCTGACAGTATTACTGCTTACATGGTTGTCGGACCACAAATAAGTATCTTGGCCAATCTGACTGTATTACTGCTTACTTGGTTGTCAGGCCACAAATAAGTATCTTACCCAGTCTGACAGTATTACTGCTTACATAGACGGTTGTCGGACCACAAATAAGTATCTTAGAAAGTCTGACGGTATTACTTCTTACATGGTTTTCGGACCACAAATAAGTATCTTAGCCTGTCTGACAGTATTACTGTTTATATGGTTGTCGGACCACAAATAAGTATCTTAGCCAGTCTGACAGTAATACTGCTTAAATGGTTGTCGGACCACAAATAATTATCATAGCCAATCTGACAGTATTACTGCTTTCATGGTTGTCGGACCACAAATAAGTATCTTAGCCAGTCTGACAGTATTACTGCTTACATGGTTGTCGGACCACAAATAAGTATCTTAGCCAGTCTGACAGTATTACTGCTTACATGGTTGTCGGACCACACATAAGTATTTTAGCCAGTCTGACAGTATTACTGCTTACAAGGTTGTCGGACCACAAATAAGTATCTTAGCCAGTCTGACAGTATTACTGCTTACATGGACGGTTGTCGGACAACAAATAAGTATCTTAGCCAGTCTGACAGTATTACTGCTTACAAGGTTGTCGGACCACAAATAAGTATCTTGGCCAGTCTGACAGTATTACTGCTTACATGGTTGTCGGACCACAAATAATTATATTTGCCAATCTGACAGTATTAGTACTTTCATGGTTGTCGGACCACAAATAAGTATCTTACCCAGTCTGTCAGTATTACTGCTTACAAGGTTGTCGGACCACAAATAAGTATCTTAGCAAGTCTGACTGTATTACTGCTTACAAGGTTGTCGGACCACAAATAAGTATCTTAGCCAGTCTGACAGTATTACTGCTTACATGGTTGTCGGACCACAAATAAGTATCTTAGCCAGTCTGACTGTATTACTGCTTACATGGTTGTCGGACCACAAATAAGTATCTTAGCCAGTCTTGACAGTATTGCTGCTTACATGGTTGTCGGACCACAAATAAGTATCTTAGGCAGTCTTGATAGTATTGCTGCTTACATGGTTGTCGGACCACAAATAAGTATCTTAGCCAGTCTGACTGTATTACTGCTAACATGGTTGTCGGACCACAAATAAATATCTTAGCCAGTCTGACTGTATTACTGCTTACATGGTTGTCGGACCACAAATACATATCTTAGCCAGTCTTGACAGTATTACATGGTTTTTTGTAAAGTATGTGATACAAACTGTTTATTATATACTGCCGTGATGTAAGGTCAAGCCACCTTGGACTACCCTTTTTCATGATGGCCCCTTTTAAAGGTAAATGAGATAAATATTTTAAAATAGGATTTATCGGTTTCTTAATAATTTCTTTGGAAAGTATTTTGTATTCTGTCTAGCAAAATTATTTTTCTACTACCACTTTCCCTTGGTGCCACTCACATTTGTATTGCCCGAGCAAGGACTCCTAGTCACTCAGATAAGAAAACGGCTGGTTCGTAGAAATGTACATTGATAATAATTACACGACAGTAGCAAATACATGATAGAAAAAGGACATCTTTACTGTTGTTGTCAACAGACCAAGTGGACCGCACAGTCAGGCAACCTACAAATACGAAATGTTACGTTTGAAACCAAGCTAAATACTTTATTAACCGAAAACAGCTATAAAGTGTGGTATTCAAATATTGTCATGCCATCAAAGGAGACTGGCTACTTCCTTGGACAATATCTGAGTCATTAGAATCTTCGACGTAGTATATTAATTTCCCCTCAAAGAACCTCCCCCCCTGAGTACATAGATATAGGACTTAGTTTCTCCACTGCTATAAACCCCTCTAAAAGGGGAGTATAGTATGTTGTTTATGCGGGACATACCAATTACACAATGCCCCTATAGGATGAACTGTTAATGAATGTTTTATGTTTGGAGCACATGTTTAGAGAACGTCACGATTTAGAAAACTATAAACGAAAACTTACAACACAGCTCCTTTATGGGTAAAGTTTGAAAAGAGTGGTCATTGGTGATCAGTTACAAGTTGACATTTTTAAACCCTACCCATCATGCACCACAGGTCCATCCATTTGTACTTGTATAGTCACCTTTATTACACTGAATTATTTGATTTACTATGAGGAGATAATAGTTGAATTATAATGTTATGTTTGTTTGGTTTTGTGTTACTGAACGTCCAGCGACAAATATTTCAGGGCACATTCAGGACAAGAACAAGCTAAAAAATGTGAAAATGAGTCATGAATGCGATCCACCATGATAATGAGTCAGGAATGCGACCCACCATGATAATGAGTCAGGAATGCGACCCACCATGATAATGAGTCAGGAATGCGACCCACCATGATAATGAGTCAGAAATGCGACCCATCATGATAATGAGTCAGGAATGCGACCCATCATGATAATGAGTCAGGAATGCGACCCATCATGATAATGAGTCAGGAATGCGACCCATCATGATAATGAGTCAGGAATGCGACCCACCATGATAATGAGTCAGGAATGCGACCCACCATGATAATGAGTCAGGAATGCGACCCACCATGATAATGAGTCAGGAATGCGACCCACCATGATAATGAATCAGGAATGCGACCCATCATGATAATGAGTCAGGAATGCGACCCACCATGATAATGAGTCAGGAATGCGACCCACCATGATAATGAGTCAGGAATGCAACCCACCATGATAATGAATCAGTAATGCGACCCATCATGAAAATGAGTCAGGAATGCGACCCACCATGATAATGAGTCAGGAATGCGACCCACCATGATAATGAGTCAGGAATGCGACCCACCATGATAATGAGTCAGGAATGCGACCCACCATGATAATGAGTCAGAAATGCGACCCATCATGAAAATGAGTCAGGAATGCGACCCACCATGATAATGAGTCAGGAATGTGACCCACCATGATAATGAGTCAGGAATGCGACCCACCATGATAATGAGTCAGGAATGCGACCCACCATGATAATGAGTCAGGAATGCGACCCATCATGAAAATGAGTCAGGAATGCGACCCACCATGATAATGATTTTTACGGACATTAAAACAGTGTGGAGAGATTTGTATTTGACTACAATGCGCCTAGCTTTCCTTAATCTGCAAAAAGGGACTCACGATGGTTCACGATCAGGCCTTCCGTATTATACCGAGACAATCCCATATTGAGAGGGCATCACATTCCGGTGCCCTTGAAGTGCTGGGCATATTCAAATTATACAGTGAAGTATGAATTACCGCTACTCCTTCTTAGAAGAGAAAAACATTCTTTTCATAACAAGGTGAAATAAAAAAAATTCCGGAATATTTAATATTTGTTGCCTATAAGAAGAGTTTGAAGATAATGTGCCATAATAATAGGAAGTGAAGTTTTAATGTTTGAAGAAAAAAACCGTGAGTAGTATAGAAGCACCATCCACCTCGTATTTGTGGTGGTGCTGTGTGGTGGTGCCGGAAGTGATCGTGTGCGCAGGCGCGACCGGAAGTTGCATCACCGGAAATGACGTCACCGGAAGTCGTGAACCGGAAATGAAAGGGAGATAATTTCCCGCGTTTTTTTCCGCGGTTTTTCCGGAACTCCTCTAGAGTCTAGGTGCGAACAATGGAATTGTGGATCCAACCTGTATCGAGTCACAATAGCGCTATTACCGGGTAAATTTACATAATTTTGTGTTGCTTAATTAAAGACCTCTCATTATTATTCTATTATTCTAAGTATTGTACCATTCATAGGGGTTTTAACACCGTGTTTTATTTACCAATAATAATGCATACTTTAATACAAATAATTACACACTGAATATATTACCAGACCATAAAAATCAATCATGAACTTAAAAACGCATACTGTCTTTATAAGGTTATAACAGTTCCCCCTCCCAATAATGGGATGAAGGTCAATACACCTATGAAAAAAACCCAGCTGTTCAATCTTCGTGTAAAACGACAAATTGTATGATTTTATAAGATGTATTTTTTATTACAGTCTATTAGGCAACCCTTAAATTTGATATTGGTTTTTCTAAAGAGGCCCCGCGTTTAATTATTCATACGCGTGCCAGTGAAGTGGGGTATTCGATACGTGAAGTAATCAAAAAGATATTAACCCCCAATGATCAGACAAGTTGAAACATGAATGTATTTACGACACACGCCCTCCGGTGAACTATAGGTGATTTAAATATAAACATAATACACAAACAAATCGATACCAAGTATTGCTAAATTGATTTCAACCGTACCCGACTGTTAAAATATGCAGATTATGTAGGGAAAACAACAGATATTTTTGTACCCGTGTGCTGTAACTATATTCTTTCGAAATCCAATAAGAATTTTTCTTTTGAAGAATTTAATTAGCGTTATATTTTTGACAAACTTTTCGTCTGCTAAATCTATTGATTTTATGTTATCGGATAACCGAGATATTTAAAATGTCCTTTCGTAAAAGTCGCGTGGCGTCTGCTGCATTCCTTACACGGTTTAGCTAAATTTACTCGGGTGAAACCAAATGACGTTTATTTTACAGGATTTGTCATTGTAACATGAACTTTTACTTATTTATTTTTATTTTTTTATTTTTTTTTTGGTGTTCTACCATCTAGAGCACACTGAACGACAACTTAGTTATTAGTAGTAGTTTTTATATTATAATATTATTTTTCACATCAGATATGTATAAATTTGAAATGTTAAGAATTTGGACTTTATTTATAACAAGGACGCTACTATACCAAGAGTGTCCTATGGGTTGAGTTGAAGTTTTTCGCTCGCCACCATGACTCGGTTAACCGTTATGGAATACCTGTGTCACAAATGACCACAGATATGTTCCACTTGTCATAAGCACTTCCCGGTCCTTTCCTCATTGATGTGTATAACATTATTGTATAGAGCGGATATACTAAGTTGATATAACTTGTTTCTAATTGTGCATTTATGACAATACAAATATGTTTAAACTAAATTAATGGCTTATCGCCGAGTTCGTAGCTATGGTAACACGATGGGTGCCACTAGGGGTACAGAAACCGCTAACTCTTCCAGAGCACCCGAGTACACCTCAGGCTGCTTATTGCCAGTAGTTACCCTGACTTGTTCTAGGGTTGTAGCGCATTATGGTTCACTCTTCTCTTCTGTATTTCTCTCGTGATGACGTAAGCAAACTTTACAAGGTGTCCGTGATAATGCATCTGCATTGTTGTGTTGCCTACCTGGAGATGTCAATACATTTGTTAACCTAATAAAAGCCTGTTCACATTCATCATTCCACCGAAATATTGAGCCTTTTTCACACAGCTTATGCAATGGTCTGGCTATGATTGCAAAGTTTTTTCACATATTTCCTGTAATAGGAGCAAAGACCAAGAAAGCCCCCTCATTTGCTTAGGTGTTTTTGGTCTGGGCCAGTCTTGAACAGTTTTAACTTTATCAGGACCTGTACTAATTCCTTCTTCTGAGACCACACGCTCCAAAAAACTTAACATTAGTTTGAAAAAAAAAAAAAATTAACTAGATGAAAGGTTCAATCACCCCCAAGTCAAGCATTCTAAGTATTTTCTCCTTTTCTGTTTGTCGCTTACCATATGGTAAGCGTCTGAGTGATTGCCTTATTGGTACTGCACTCCCTGTATTGATTTTATGTTGTACCAAATCTGTATGACCTAAATCACCTTTGGATTTTGAGAAAAAAAAACATTTTGGTGTTTTGTTAACAATTTTGACGATGTGATTCGAGTTCTTTATACATTTTTCATGTTCATTTAAATTTTTAATCACTATTTTGTCCTTTTATTGTGTTTTTGTGCATCCGTGTTCAATATGTTCGTCATACATTCGTTTTGGTTTTTTTTGTTTTTGACGTTTACTTTTTTGAGGTTTCACTCGGATTTTCGTGTTTATTCAACATCTTAATTACTATTTTGTTGACTTGTTGGAGATTTTTTCATTGATGTTTACGTTAGTATTCGATATTTTCATAATGTGTTTCATTCTGTCTGAGATTTTGTCGTTTACTTTTTTGATTCCTTCCTCCAATTTTCGTGTTTATTCAACATCTTAATCACTATTTTTGTTGACTTGTTACAGCTTTGTCATAGATGTTTACGTTAATGTGTGATATTTTCATAATGTGTTTCGTTTTGTCTGAGATTTTTTCATTGGCGGAGGAGAAGGAGTATAGTCGTTGCCTGTTTCCTTCGGTGGTGGCTGCTGCTGCTGCTGCTGGAGATTTCTTTCACTAATTATTCGTATTGTGGCTGCTGCTCTGGGGTAAGTGTGTATGGCTGCTGGTGGTGGTGGCTGCTGCTGCTGCTGCTGGATATTTCTTTCACTAATTATTCGTATTGTGGCTGCTGTTCTGGGGTAAGTGTGTATGGCTGCTGTTGGTGGTGGCTGCTGCTGCTGCTGGTGGTGATTTCGTTCACTAATTATTCGTATTGTTTTTGTTTTTGTTATATTTTTTCTTGAACATTCACTAATTATTCATTTTGTTTTTGTTTTTGTTATATTTTTTCTTGAACTTTCACTAATTATTCGTTTTGTTTTTGTTTTTGTTATATTTTTTCTTAAACTTTCACTAATTATTCGTATTGTTTTTGTTTTTGTTATATTTTTTCTTGAACTTTCACTAATTATTCGTTTTGTTTTGTTTTTGTTATATTTTTTCTTGAACTTTCTATCTATAGCGACGTTTCTTGATTCCGTCCTCTAATTTTTGTATTTATTCAACATCTTAATCACTATTTTGTTGACCGTGTTTTAATTACCAATAATCACACACTGAATATATTACCATACCATAAAAAATCAATCATGAACTTAAAAACTCATACTGTCTTTCTAAGGTTATAAAAGTCCCTCCCCTCCAATAATGGGTTGATGGTCAATACACTATGAAAAAAAAAAAACAGCTGTTCAATCTTCGTGTAAAACGACAAATTGTAGGATTTTGTAAGATGTATTTTTTATTACGGTCTATTAGGCAACCCTTAAATTTTATATTGGTTTTTCTAAAGAGACCCGGCGTTTAATTATTCATACGCGTGCCAGTGAAGTGGGGTATTCGATACGTGAAGTAATTATTAAACCTCCGATCTGTTACAACAATGCACACAAAACAGTCATCACTATATTGTAAGTTTAAATGGCAGTCAAGATTAACAGAGAAAACATAACTATATGTATTAAACCCATCATAAAAAAGCCATAAGTACGGCATTTAAATTTACGTTCCAATGATCAGACAAGTTGAAACATGAATATATTTACGACGTATGCCCTTAGGTGAACTCCAGGTGATTTAAATATAAACATAATAC
Organism: Bathymodiolus brooksi; assembly: GCA_963680875.1. Taxonomy (NCBI): domain Eukaryota; kingdom Metazoa; phylum Mollusca; class Bivalvia; order Mytilida; family Modiolidae; genus Bathymodiolus; species Bathymodiolus brooksi. Next base: position 12,920,869 of record OY804577.1, on the reverse strand, counting down.
ACAAAAATCGATACCAAGTATTGCTAAATTGATTTCAACCGTACCAGACTCCAATGTTAAAAAATGCAGATTATGTGGGGAAAACAACAGATATTTTTGTACCCGTGTACTGTAACTATATTCTTTCGAACTATTTGGTGGGACTTAATTATAGAAAATTTCTGTTTAGAACTTTTTGTTGAAGTAGCTACGAGGATGAGGTATTATACCAACTGTTTGAAGTTCAAACGGACCGACCTGGTTACTTTGTAACATCAATATCTATTAATTAATTTGTACGATAATTAAGGGGTTTTCCCTCAAGAACAAAGCAAAGTGTTCACCATAATGAGTCATGTTCCTAAAACAAGTCTGGGCACGACCATTTATAACTTCCATCTTTTATTTCTATCTACGTACGTTACTCTGTTATTTCTATAAAGACATATAAAACAACATCCCTAAGCGCTGTACTCTGTAATTAGTTCACTTGGATTTACCCAATAACAATCTAGATTCTTTTTTGAAAAATATTGGTGGCCCTGAAAAGGGCCGTTTTACCCTACTATGATATCCTAGCAGGGATAAAGTGTTCTTATGAACACGCATGCATTGTTTAGTCCACATACAACCTCCGCCACGACCATTAGGTCACTGGTCCAACACCACACCCCATCCTTGAGTGTCACACCGATGGATTCAGACATCTCCATTTTCTTTACATAGGTGGCATCGTGTGAGGGTAAACCCTCACACCACTCAAGGGCTTTTCTGATGCAGTCGTTCATTGACTCCTCGTCCAGGAATGTTGAAGCCAACGACACGACATAGAGATGCCTTAATCTAATGTGGTGTTTGTCTACGTAGACCTCCATTTTCGTCTCTTGAATGATGGTAGCTTCAAAACACATGTTTTTATATGGAGGGAGGGGATTAGTCACGTATTTTGGCGCAGTGGGAAAGAGAGGGAGGTGGGGTTTTACAATCAAGTAAAATCCGATAGGTAGAATGTTTAACCCTGCCCTGTCTTTTGATTGATATGGTTTGTCTTTGAAAGGGACGTTATTTGGCGCGACATAAATTTTAAAGGACGGTACAACAGCTGTTCAAACGTTCGTGTAAAACGCATTATAAAATGTATTTTAATTAAGGTCTATCGTGCAACATTATATTTATACTGGTTCCTAAAGAAGCCTTTTAGTTCACTTGAATTTGGCTCTTCACAGGAACACCTGTCTCAATGGAAATGTCTAACCCTAACTCTAACCCTAACTCTAACCCTAACCCTAACTCTAACCCTAACCCTAACCCTAATCCTAACTCTAACCCTAACCCTAACCCTAACTCTAACCCTAACCCTAACTCTAACTCTAACCCTAACCCTAACCCTAACTCTAACCCTAACTCTAACCCTAACCCTAACCCTAACTCTAACCCTAATCCTAACTCTAACCCTAACCCTAACTCTAACCCTAATCCTAACCCTAACCCTAACCCTAACGCTTACCCTAACCCTAACTCTAACCCTAATCCTAATTATAACCCTAACCCTAACCCTAACCCTAATCCTAACTCTAACCCTAATCCTAACTCTAACCCTAATCCTAACTCTAACCCTAACTCTAACCCTAATCTTAACTCTAACTCTAACCCTAACCCTAACTCTAACCCTAACTCTAACCCTAACTCTAACCCTAACCCTAACCCTAACCCTAACTCTAACTCTAACCCTAACCCTAACCCTAACTCTAACCCTAACTCTAACCCTAACCCTAACCCTATTTATTGTTTTAATAATTGTAAATGTCAATAAAGATGAAAATAAATCACTCATTTCAAATCAATTCTCGTTTAAAAATGATTTTCCTCCCACTTCTTGGAGAACTATTTTGCGGAGGTAAAAATTAAAAAAACGATCACAAATCATTTTTAAGAGAGAATTGATTTGAAATGAGTGATTTATTTTCATCTTTATTGACATTTACAATTATTAAAACAATAAATAGGGTTAGGGTTAGGGTTAGAGTTAGGGTTAGAGTTAGGGTTAGGGTTAGGGTTAGAGTTAGGGTTAGAGTTAGGGTTAGGGTTAGGGTTAGGGTTAGAGTTAGAGTTAGGGTTAGGGTTAGGGTTAGGGTTAGAGTTAGGGTTAGAGTTAGGGTTAGGGTTAGAGTTAGGGTTAGGGTTAGAGTTAGAGTTAGAGTTAGGATTAGGGTTAGAGTTAGGATTAGGGTTAGGGTTAGGGTTAGGGTTAGAATTAGGATTAGGGTTAGAGTTAGGGTTAGGGTAAGCGTTAGGGTTAGGGTTAGGGTTAGGATTAGGGTTAGAGTTAGGGTTAGGGTTAGAGTTAGGATTAGGGTTAGAGTTAGGGTTAGGGTTAGGGTTAGAGTTAGGGTTAGAGTTAGGGTTAGGGTTAGGGTTAGAGTTAGAGTTAGGGTTAGGGTTAGAGTTAGGGTTAGGGTTAGGGTTAGAGTTAGGATTAGGGTTAGGGTTAGGGTTAGAGTTAGGGTTAGGGTTAGAGTTAGGGTTAGAGTTAGGGTTAGACATTTCCATTGAGACAGGTGTTCCTGTGAAGAGCCAAATTCAAGTGAACTAAAAGGCTTCTTTAGGAACCAGTATAAATATAATGTTGCACGATAGACCTTAATTAAAATACATTTTATAATGCGTTTTACACGAACGTTTGAACAGCTGTTGTACCGTCCTTTAAAATTTATGTCGCGCCAAATAACGTCCCTTTCAAAGACAAACCATATCAATCAAAAGACAGGGCAGGGTTAAACATTCTACCTATCGGATTTTACTTGATTGTAAAACCCCACCTCCCTCTCTTTCCCACTGCGCCAAAATACGTGACTAATCCCCTCCCTCCATATAAAAACATGTGTTTTGAAGCTACCATCATTCAAGAGACGAAAATGGAGGTCTACGTAGACAAACACCACATTAGATTAAGGCATCTCTATGTCGTGTCGTTGGCTTCAACATTCCTGGACGAGGAGTCAATGAACGACTGCATCAGAAAAGCCCTTGAGTGGTGTGAGGGTTTACCCTCACACGATGCCACCTATGTAAAGAAAATGGAGATGTCTGAATCCATCGGTGTGACACTCAAGGATGGGGTGTGGTGTTGGACCAGTGACCTAATGGTCGTGGCGGAGGTTGTATGTGGACTAAACAATGCATGCGTGTTCATAAGAACACTTTATCCCTGCTAGGATATCATAGTAGGGTAAAACGGCCCTTTTCAGGGCCACCAATATTTTTCAAAAAAGAATCTAGATTGTTATTGGGTAAATCCAAGTGAACTAATTACAGAGTACAGCGCTTAGGGATGTTGTTTTATATGTCTTTATAGAAATAACAGAGTAACGTACGTAGATAGAAATAAAAGATGGAAGTTATAAATGGTCGTGCCCAGACTTGTTTTAGGAACATGACTCATTATGGTGAACACTTTGCTTTGTTCTTGAGGGAAAACCCCTTAATTATCGTACAAATTAATTAATAGATATTGATGTTACAAAGTAACCAGGTCGGTCCGTTTGAACTTCAAACAGTTGGTATAATACCTCATCCTCGTAGCTACTTCAACAAAAAGTTCTAAACAGAAATTTTCTATAATTAAGTCCCACCAAATAGTTCGAAAGAATATAGTTACAGTACACGGGTACAAAAATATCTGTTGTTTTCCCCACATAATCTGCATTTTTTAACATTGGAGTCTGGTACGGTTGAAATCAATTTAGCAATACTTGGTATCGATTTTTGTGTATTATGTTTATATTTAAATCACCTGGAGTTCACCTAAGGGCATACGTCGTAAATATATTCATGTTTCAACTTGTCTGATCATTGGAACGTAAATTTAAATGCCGTACTTATGGCTTTTTTATGATGGGTTTAATACATATAGTTATGTTTTCTCTGTTAATCTTGACTGCCATTTAAACTTACAATATAGTGATGACTGTTTTGTGTGCATTGTTGTAACAGATCGGAGGTTTAATAATTACTTCACGTATCGAATACCCCACTTCACTGGCACGCGTATGAATAATTAAACGCCGGGTCTCTTTAGAAAAACCAATATAAAATTTAAGGGTTGCCTAATAGACCGTAATAAAAAATACATCTTACAAAATCCTACAATTTGTCGTTTTACACGAAGATTGAACAGCTGTTTTTTTTTTTTCATAGTGTATTGACCATCAACCCATTATTGGAGGGGAGGGACTTTTATAACCTTAGAAAGACAGTATGAGTTTTTAAGTTCATGATTGATTTTTTATGGTATGGTAATATATTCAGTGTGTGATTATTGGTAATTAAAACACGGTCAACAAAATAGTGATTAAGATGTTGAATAAATACAAAAATTAGAGGACGGAATCAAGAAACGTCGCTATAGATAGAAAGTTCAAGAAAAAATATAACAAAAACAAAACAAAACGAATAATTAGTGAAAGTTCAAGAAAAAATATAACAAAAACAAAAACAATACGAATAATTAGTGAAAGTTTAAGAAAAAATATAACAAAAACAAAAACAAAACGAATAATTAGTGAAAGTTCAAGAAAAAATATAACAAAAACAAAAACAAAATGAATAATTAGTGAATGTTCAAGAAAAAATATAACAAAAACAAAAACAATACGAATAATTAGTGAACGAAATCACCACCAGCAGCAGCAGCAGCCACCACCAACAGCAGCCATACACACTTACCCCAGAACAGCAGCCACAATACGAATAATTAGTGAAAGAAATATCCAGCAGCAGCAGCAGCAGCCACCACCACCAGCAGCCATACACACTTACCCCAGAGCAGCAGCCACAATACGAATAATTAGTGAAAGAAATCTCCAGCAGCAGCAGCAGCAGCCACCACCGAAGGAAACAGGCAACGACTATACTCCTTCTCCTCCGCCAATGAAAAAATCTCAGACAAAACGAAACACATTATGAAAATATCACACATTAACGTAAACATCTATGACAAAGCTGTAACAAGTCAACAAAAATAGTGATTAAGATGTTGAATAAACACGAAAATTGGAGGAAGGAATCAAAAAAGTAAACGACAAAATCTCAGACAGAATGAAACACATTATGAAAATATCGAATACTAACGTAAACATCAATGAAAAAATCTCCAACAAGTCAACAAAATAGTAATTAAGATGTTGAATAAACACGAAAATCCGAGTGAAACCTCAAAAAAGTAAACGTCAAAAACAAAAAAAACCAAAACGAATGTATGACGAACATATTGAACACGGATGCACAAAAACACAATAAAAGGACAAAATAGTGATTAAAAATTTAAATGAACATGAAAAATGTATAAAGAACTCGAATCACATCGTCAAAATTGTTAACAAAACACCAAAATGTTTTTTTTTCTCAAAATCCAAAGGTGATTTAGGTCATACAGATTTGGTACAACATAAAATCAATACAGGGAGTGCAGTACCAATAAGGCAATCACTCAGACGCTTACCATATGGTAAGCGACAAACAGAAAAGGAGAAAATACTTAGAATGCTTGACTTGGGGGTGATTGAACCTTTCATCTAGTTAATTTTTTTTTTTTTTTCAAACTAATGTTAAGTTTTTTGGAGCGTGTGGTCTCAGAAGAAGGAATTAGTACAGGTCCTGATAAAGTTAAAACTGTTCAAGACTGGCCCAGACCAAAAACACCTAAGCAAATGAGGGGGCTTTCTTGGTCTTTGCTCCTATTACAGGAAATATGTGAAAAAACTTTGCAATCATAGCCAGACCATTGCATAAGCTGTGTGAAAAAGGCTCAATATTTCGGTGGAATGATGAATGTGAACAGGCTTTTATTAGGTTAACAAATGTATTGACATCTCCAGGTAGGCAACACAACAATGCAGATGCATTATCACGGACACCTTGTAAAGTTTGCTTACGTCATCACGAGAGAAATACAGAAGAGAAGAGTGAACCATAATGCGCTACAACCCTAGAACAAGTCAGGGTAACTACTGGCAATAAGCAGCCTGAGGTGTACTCGGGTGCTCTGGAAGAGTTAGCGGTTTCTGTACCCCTAGTGGCACCCATCGTGTTACCATAGCTACGAACTCGGCGATAAGCCATTAATTTAGTTTAAACATATTTGTATTGTCATAAATGCACAATTAGAAACAAGTTATATCAACTTAGTATATCCGCTCTATACAATAATGTTATACACATCAATGAGGAAAGGACCGGGAAGTGCTTATGACAAGTGGAACATATCTGTGGTCATTTGTGACACAGGTATTCCATAACGGTTAACCGAGTCATGGTGGCGAGCGAAAAACTTCAACTCAACCCATAGGACACTCTTGGTATAGTAGCGTCCTTGTTATAAATAAAGTCCAAATTCTTAACATTTCAAATTTATACATATCTGATGTGAAAAATAATATTATAATATAAAAACTACTACTAATAACTAAGTTGTCGTTCAGTGTGCTCTAGATGGTAGAACACCAAAAAAAAAATAAAAAAATAAAAATAAATAAGTAAAAGTTCATGTTACAATGACAAATCCTGTAAAATAAACGTCATTTGGTTTCACCCGAGTAAATTTAGCTAAACCGTGTAAGGAATGCAGCAGACGCCACGCGACTTTTACGAAAGGACATTTTAAATATCTCGGTTATCCGATAACATAAAATCAATAGATTTAGCAGACGAAAAGTTTGTCAAAAATATAACGCTAATTAAATTCTTCAAAAGAAAAATTCTTATTGGATTTCGAAAGAATATAGTTACAGCACACGGGTACAAAAATATCTGTTGTTTTCCCTACATAATCTGCATATTTTAACAGTCGGGTACGGTTGAAATCAATTTAGCAATACTTGGTATCGATTTGTTTGTGTATTATGTTTATATTTAAATCACCTATAGTTCACCGGAGGGCGTGTGTCGTAAATACATTCATGTTTCAACTTGTCTGATCATTGGGGGTTAATATCTTTTTGATTACTTCACGTATCGAATACCCCACTTCACTGGCACGCGTATGAATAATTAAACGCGGGGCCTCTTTAGAAAAACCAATATCAAATTTAAGGGTTGCCTAATAGACTGTAATAAAAAATACATCTTATAAAATCATACAATTTGTCGTTTTACACGAAGATTGAACAGCTGGGTTTTTTTCATAGGTGTATTGACCTTCATCCCATTATTGGGAGGGGGAACTGTTATAACCTTATAAAGACAGTATGCGTTTTTAAGTTCATGATTGATTTTTATGGTCTGGTAATATATTCAGTGTGTAATTATTTGTATTAAAGTATGCATTATTATTGGTAAATAAAACACGGTGTTAAAACCCCTATGAATGGTACAATACTTAGAATAATAGAATAATAATGAGAGGTCTTTAATTAAGCAACACAAAATTATGTAAATTTACCCGGTAATAGCGCTATTGTGACTCGATACAGGTTGGATCCACAATTCCATTGTTCGCACCTAGACTCTAGAGGAGTTCCGGAAAAACCGCGGAAAAAAACGCGGGAAATTATCTCCCTTTCATTTCCGGTTCACGACTTCCGGTGACGTCATTTCCGGTGATGCAACTTCCGGTCGCGCCTGCGCACACGATCACTTCCGGCACCACCACACAGCACCACCACAAATACGAGGTGGATGGTGCTTCTATACTACTACCGTGTATTGCAAACGTGGATATGATGCACATCTACAATTAACCAAAATAGCATGGATTATGTATGTACTATATAGCTAGTTTCAATAATGGACGGGGGAAGTCTTTATATATATATATATATATATATATATATGAAAATTAAACCAAACAGTGTTAGAATTAGATCTTTGAGCTGTCAAAGTTTTGTTCTTCCCTCGACGGGATTTGAACGCACACCATTGATGCACTGCAGCACCAATCCTTAGCCTTATGTCCAGCGCCCTAGACCACTCGACCACATCCGCTATAAAAATATAGCTTCAATAGTCGAAGTGTTACCTTGTCTAGAGATAGACATAAGGCATGTGTCTAAGCGTGTGTAGATGGTACATATATACTTAATATTATAATTTGACAGCAATCTAACTCAGCAATTTTTAATATATTGTATAGGATAATGAAGAATTCATTATACAGTCACAGGAAATAAAGTATATTATACAAACATCTAAGCAGGTGACAACCATACAATATATCTGTCCCACTGGATCTCAAAGTTACTTGTGGATCCAAAAACTCTCTCTTTTTTTGTCTTTGATTTACTTTCCAACTTGGATTGTGGTCAATGATATCAATTTTGGATCTGTCAAAGTCATCCAATGAGTACCCCGGTGACACAAAGTGTTGCCTCACGGGCAAGAGCGTCTTTTTCGTAAGGTCACTTCTGTGACCATTCATTCTTTTGTTGAATGGTTTGGACACTTTCTCCTACGTATTGCGACCCGCAGACGTGACAGTCAAGGAGGTAAACCACATTAGGTGTTTTGCAATTGACATTGCAAAAGATCTTATACTCCTTTCCTGTCGTCTTGCTATGGAACACTTGTGCGTGTTGCAATTAGAGACAGCACTTGCAACGCTTGTCACCACATGGTTTACACAGGCTGACCGTCGATGAAGGTCTAGATACCGCAGCTCTCTGACCAGTGTATCCTTAATGCTTTTAGGTCGCCGGAACGCTACAACGGTTGGTTCAGGGAACAACTAGGCCAGCGTTTGACTTTTTTCAATTTCTTTCCAATGATGACGGACAATGCCTGAAATTTTCTCTAAAGAAGGATGGTAAGTGAGTACAAGAGGAACCTTAGTTGTACTAGAAGGACTATAAAAACGTATATAAGTGAGAACAAGAGGAACCTTAGTTGTACCAGAAGGAGAACAAGAGGAACCTTAGTTGTACCAGAAGGAGAACAAGAGGAACCTTAGTTGTACCAGAAGGAGAACAAGAGGAACCTTAGTTGTACCAGAAGGAGAACAAGAGGAACCTTAGTTGTACCAGAAGGAGAACAAGAGGAACCTTAGTTGTACCAGAAGGAGAACAAGAGGAACCTTAGTTGTACCAGAAGGAGAACAAGAGGAACCTTAGTTGTACCAGAAGGAGAACAAGAGGAACCTTAGTTGTACCAGAAGGAGAACAAGAGGAACCTTAGTTGTACCAGAAGGAGAATAAGAGGAACCTTAGTTGTACCAGAAGGAGAACAAGAGGAACCTTAGTTGTACCAGAAGGAGAACAAGAGGAACCTTAGTTGTACCAGAAGGAGAACAAGAGGAACCTTAGTTGTACCAGAAGGAGAATAAGAGGAACCATAGTTGTACCAGAAGGAGAACAAGAGGAACCTTAGTTGTACCAGAAGGAGAACAAGAGGAACCTTAGTTGTACCAGAAGGACTATAAAAACGTATATAAGTGAGAACAAGAGGAACCTTAGTTGTACCAGAAGGAGAACAAGAGGAACCTTAGTTGTACCAGAAGGAGAACAAGAGGAACCTTAGTTGTACCAGATGGAGAACAAGAGGAACCTTAGTTGTACCAGAAGGAGAACAAGAGGAACCTTAGTTGTACCAGAAGGAGAACAAGAGGAACCTTAGTTGTACCAGAAGGAGAACAAGAGGAACCTTAGTTGTACCAGAAGGAGAACAAGAGGAACCTTAGTTGTACCAGAAGTAGAACAAGAGGAACCTTAGTTGTACCAGAAGGAGAACAAGAGGAACCTTAGTTGTACCAGAAGGAGAACAAGAGGAACCTTAGTTGTACCAGAAGGAGAACAAGAGGAACCTTAGTTGTACCAGAAGGAGAACAAGAGGAACCTTAGTTGTACCAGAAGGAGAACAAGAGGAACCTTAGTTGTACCAGAAGGAGAACAAGAGGAACCTTAGTTGTACCAGAAGGAGAACAAGAGGAACCTTAGTTGTACCAGAAGGAGAACAAGAGGAACCTTAGTTGTACCAGAAGGAGAACAAGAGGAACCTTAGTTGTACCAGAAGGAGAACAAGAGGAACCTTAGTTGTACCAGAAGGAGAACAAGAGGAACCTTAGTTGTACCAGAAGGAGAATAAGAGGAACCTTAGTTGTACCAGAAGGAGAACAAGAGGAACCTTAGTTGTACCAGAAGGAGAACAAGAGGAACCTTAGTTGTACCAGAAGGAGAACAAGAGGAACCTTAGTTGTACCAGAAGGAGAATAAGAGGAACCTTAGTTGTACCAGAAGGAGAACAAGAGGAACCTTAGTTGTACCAGAAGGAAAAACAAGAGGAACCTTAGTTGTACCAGAAGGAGAACAAGAGGAACCTTAGTTGTACCAGAAGGAGAACAAGAGGAACCTTAGTTGTACCAGAAGGAGAACAAGAGGAACCTTAGTTGTACCAGAAGGAGAACAAGAGGAACCTTAGTTGTACCAGAAGGAGAACAAGGGGAACCTTAGTTGTACCAGAAGGAGAACAAGAGGAACCTTAGTTGTACCAGAAGGAGAACAAGAGGAACCTTAGTTGTACCAGAAGGAGAACAAGAGGAACCTTAGTTGTACCAGAAGGAGAACAAGAGGAACCTTAGTTGTACCAGAAGGACTATAAAAACGTATATAAGTGAGAACAAGAGGAACCTTAGTTGTACCAGAAGGAGAACAAGAGGAACCTTAGTTGTACCAGAAGGAGAACAAGAGGAACCTTAGTTGTACCAGAAGGAGAACAAGAGGAACCTTAGTTGTACCAGAAGGAGAACAAGAGGAACCTTAGTTGTACCAGAAGGAGAACAAGAGGAACCTTAGTTGTACCAGAAGGAGAACAAGAGGAACCTTAGTTGTACCAGAAGGAGAACAAGAGGAACCTTAGTTGTACCAGAAGGAGAACAAGAGGAACCGTAGTTGTACCAGAAGGAGAACAAGAGGAACCTTAGTTGTACCAGAAGGACTATAAAAACGTAGATACAGCATTGAGTGCGCACGACGCGCTTCTAGAATAAGCACCATCAGGTACGCTCAATATTAAAAAAAAGAAAGCCAAGCAATTCAAAAGTAGTCTTGGGTGGAAGTAAAAAAGGCCAAGATCACAATAAGACAATGCTAAAAGGCTTAAACAGTGTAGGAAAATTGGGCCAAGATCACAATAAGACAATGCTAATAGGCCTAAACAGTGTAGGAAAAATGGGCCAAGATCACAATAAGACAATGCTAAAAGGCCTAAACAGTGTAGGAAACATGGGCCAAGATCACAATAAGACAATGCTAAAAGGCCTAAACAGTGTAGGAAAATTGGGCCAAGATCACAATAAGACAATGCTAATAGGCCTAAACAGTGTAGGAAAAATGGGCCAAGATCACAATAAGACAATGTTAAAAGGCCTAAACAGTGTAGGAAACATGGGCCAAGATCACAATAAGACAATGCTAAAAGGCCTAAACAGTGTAGGAAAATTGGGCAAAGATCACAATAAGACAATGCTAATAGGCCTAAACAGTGTAGGAAACATGGGCCAAGATCACAATAAGCCAATGCTAAAAGGCTTAAACAGTGTAGGATACATGGGCCAAGATCACAATAAGACAATGCTAAAAGGCCTAAACAGTGTAGGAAAAATGGGCCAAGATCACAATAAGACAATGCTAAAAGGCTTAAACAGTGTAGGAAACATGGGTCAAGATCACAATAAGACAATGTTAAAACGCCTAAGCAGTGTAGGAAACATGGGCCAAGATCACAATAAGACAATGCTAAAAGTCTTAAACAGTGTAGGATACATGGGCCAAGATCACAATAAGACAATGCTAAAAGACCTAAACAGTGTAGGAAAAATGGGCCAAAATCACCATAAGACAATGCTAAAAGGCTTAAACAGTGTAGGAAACATGGGTCAAGATCACAATAAGACAATGCTAAAAGGCTGAAACAGTGTAGGATACATGGGCCAAGATCACAATAAGACAATGCTAAAAGGCCTACACATTGTAGGATGCATGGGCAAAGATCACAATAAGACAATGCTAAAAGGCCTAAACAGTGTAGGAAACATGGGCCAAGATCACAATAAGACAATGCTAAAAGGCTTAAACAGTGTAGGAAACATGGGCCAAGATCACAACAAGACAATGCTAAAAGGCTTAAACAGTGTAGGATACATGGGCCAAGATCACAATAAGACAATGCTAAAAGGCCTACACAGTGTAGGAAACATGGGCCAAGATCACAATAAGACAATGCTAAAAGGCTTAAACAGTGTAGGATACATGGGCCAAGATCACAATAAGACAATGCTAAAAGGCCTACACAGTGTAGGATACATGGGCCAAGATCACAATAAGACAATGCTAAAAGGCTTAAACAGTGTAGGATACATGGGCCAAGATCACAATAAGACCATGCTAAAAGGTCTACACAGTGTAGGATGCATGGGCCAAGATCACAATAAGACAATGCTAAAAGGCCTAAACAGTGTAGGAAACATGGGCCAAGATCACAATAAGACAATGTTAAAAGGCCTAAACAATGTAGGAAACATGGACCAATATCACAATAAGACAATGTTAAAAGGCCTAAACAATGTAGGAAATATGGACCAATATCACAATAAGACAATGTTAAAAGGCCTAAACAGTGTAGGATACATGGGCCAAGATCACAATAAGACAATGCTAAAAGGCCTAAACAGTGTAGGAAACATGGGCCAAGATCACAATAAGACAATGCTAAAAAGCTTAAACAGTGTAGGTTACATGGGCCAAAATCACAATAAGACAATGCTAAAAGGCCTACACAGTGTAGGATACATGGTCCAAGATCACAATAAGACAATGCTAAAAGGCTTAAACAGTGTAGGATACATGGGCCAAGATCACAATAAGACAATGCTAAAAGGCCTACACAGTGTAGGATACATGGGCCAAGATCACAATAAGACAATGCTAAAAGGCCTAAACAGTGTAGGAAACATGGGCCAAGATCACAATAAGACAATGTTAAAAGGCCTAAACAATGTAGGAAACATGGACCAATATCACAATAAGACAATGTTAAAAGGCCTAAACAGTGTAGGAAACATGGACCAATATCACAATAAGACAATGTTAAAAGGCCTAAACAGTGTAGGATACATGGGCCAAGATCACAATAAGACAATGCTAAAAGGCCTACACAGTGTAGGAAACATGGGCCAAGATCACAATAAGACAATGCTAAAAGGCTTAAGCAGTGTAGGATACATGGGCCAAGATCACAATAAGACAATGCTAAAAGGCCTACACAGTGTAGGATACATGGTCCAAGATCACAATAAGACAATGCTAAAAGGCTTAAACAGTGTAGGATACATGGGCCAAGATCACAATAAGACAATGCTAAAAGGCCTACACAGTGTAGGATACATGGGCCAAGATCACAATAAGACAATGCTAAAAGGCCTAAACAGTGTAGGAAACATGGGCCAAGATCACAATAAGACAATGTTAAAAGGCCTAAACAATGTAGGAAACATGGACCAATATCACAATAAGACAATGTTAAAAGGCCTAAACAGTGTAGGAAACATGGACCAATATCACAATAAGACAATGTTAAAAGGCCTAAACAGTGTAGGAAACATGGACCAATATCACAATAAGACAATGTTAAAAGGCCTAAACAGTGTAGGAAACATGGACCAATATCACAATAAGACAATGTTAAAAGGCCTAAACAGTGTAGGAAACATGGACCAATATCACAATAAGACAATGTTAAAAGGCCTAAACAGTGTAGGAAACATGGGCCAAGATCACAATAAGACAATGTTAAAAGGCCTAAACAGTGTAGGAAACATGGTCCAAGATCACAATAAGACAATGTTAAAAGGCCTAAACAGTGTAGGAAACATGGTCCAATATCACAATAAGACAATGTTAAAAGGCCTAAACAATGTAGGAAACATGGGCCAAGATCACAATAAGACAATGTTAAAAGGCCTAAACAGTGTAGGAAACATGGTCCAATATCACAATAAGACAATGTTAAAAGGCCTAAACAATAATCGTGCCTAAAATGAGCTCATTTCTTTATAAGTTGTCTTCCCGATAAAAGTGACTCATTATGCTCCACGGTCAGGCTTTTCGTGTTATACCATGTAAACCCCACACTGAGACACATGTTGTTAGATAATAAAATCGTGTTATACCATGACAACCCCACACTGAGACACATGTTGTTAGATAATAAAAATAACAAGCAATCACTGACATGTGTGTATATTAATTTTACTTGGGTAAACGTAGTTTTGTTTATATTGATCTATATTAATAAACCTGAATTAGTTATGGAGGTAAGACAAGTGTTTAACATTGATGGTGCGCGAGTGCTCGTTAACCCATTAAATCTTTTAACTCTAATTTAATTTGCATCAAACACCTCACAGCCTTATCCCATTCAGAAAGAGTAGATATGTTTTCTCGTTCACGTTTTGCCCATTGTCTGGTATAACACTCGACGAATCCATAAGAATTTTAAGTGAAATCATGTTTCCACTGTATGGATTTAGGCGCACAATATTCAATCCTTTGACTCACACATCTCTTAGAGAAGTGTTGTTTGTAATGTTTAGAAGGTCACCAGTTATAAAGTGGTCAGCCATATTATACATAAATGTGGAACTTGTAATAAGGAGGTTAAGACTTGAAGTGGTCAATGTTGAGACCATGAAACATGTTCTTGTAATTAAATAATTGTGTTGTAATAGTTGTAGTATAGTTATACGAGACTGCAAGAAGCTCACATTTGGGTAGTACTCGGTCGGTTAGTGGTAATGAGAGTTAGAGCAGTGACTGATGTCCGGGGTAGATACCCAATCTACTGATTTTGATCAGAAAATGTCGTAGAGCACCGATGTGTTTATGTTATTCGTGTGAACACAGTCTGTCACAAGACAACAAACGCTGGCACGATTTACTCAGAAATAACATCAAATCCACGTATGTTGTATATATAATCTTCGAGTCCCCTCCAGTGTTCCATAGCTCTGTGATCAAATACATATTGTAAACGGGTCTAGGACAAAAGCCCCCCGGACAAAAGCCCCCCGGACATAAGCCCCCGGATAAAAGCCCCCCTAGGACAAAAGCCCCCCGACAAAAAGCTCCCCAATAATGAAAAGGGCAAGTTATTTATATATTGGTATCTTTGCACACATTTTGGACTTATTGTACCGCTATTTATGGGTTAACATTACTTTTGAATACTATTTTTCATAATAAGTTATTATTGGAACTTGAAGATATCATAACCAATTGAAATATTTGTTTAAGAATTATAATAACCCTCATCAAAGAAAGTAAAAATAAAATGTGCTTTATCTTAAAAATAATCATTATAGTATAGCAAAAAGGATGAGAAAATAACTCACTCATTACTTTTAATAACTTCAAAGATTATAAACGTAATCATCAATTGTTTATCAATAAAAACAATTCCTAATTAACTTTACCTGATTTAATTTCAATTCAAACAAATAAGCAGTGATAAATGAACATAACCATGAACGAAATGTGGAAAATATATGTTTTTAAAGTATTTTATTATTTTAGTGTTAATTCCCCCCACTCCTCCTTTTTTAATAGGGATGAGTTTTGATCTTTAAGATATCTTTAATATCACCATCAATATAAAAAAATGTAATAAGATTGTATGATTATTTCATTATGGGGGGCTTTTTGTCGGGGGGCTTTTGTCTTAGGGGGGCTTTTGTCCGGGGGCTTATGTCCGGGGGGCTTTTGTCCGGGGGGCTTTTGTCCTGTTCCCATTGTAATGTATAGTTTTGTTTTAATAAATTTGGAAAACATTTATTTATTTGTGGATTCCGACCATAAATATGATAAAATACAATTTTAATACTTAAAAAACACTGACTTGTCCATAGATTTTTAACTTTATTTAAGCGTCTTAATTCCACTACCCAATCAATTGTAAAATAAGAAGCCAAAACATATTCAATGTTGGAGTTGTCGCGCTTAGAACGGAAGTTGGTTTGATCACTTATAAATTCAATGCATTTATCTACATGTAATTCACTTTTTCTCCCATATAGTTAAGTGTCTAACGTTCAGTATTCAAGCCTGAAGAAAGTGTCGTATAAGCAAGAAAAATGCCGAGTCGACCAACACAAACTCCCATAAATACTCAGAGGCGAGTGACAAAGAAAGGTGAGTTCATATAGAGTATATATCTCTTTGTTGATACGATATTCCATAGCTTATGGTTCCTATCAGGATTTCCTTGATAGAGGGTTGCTGCTAACAATGAAGCTACTGAACCAATGTTCCCATTGGTTAAGTTAAAGTCATCATCATGACTTGGTTTATCGTCATGGAATATCTCTGTCACAAGTGACCACGGATATGTTCCACTTGTCGTAAACATTCATGACTTATCACCGGGTTTCTAACTAAATTAACACGACGGGTGTCACTAGTGGAGTAGGAACTGCATACCTTTCCGGAGCTCCTGAGTTCACCACCGGTTTCTTGTGGGATTCGTGTTACTCGATCTTTAATTTTATGTGTATGTTTTGTAGATCGTCCTTTGTCCTTTTTCTTTTGGCCAATGTGTTTTTGGTCCTTCATCAATTCTGATTAACCCTTTGGTATCTTCAAACTCTTCTTATCATGTATTATTAAACCCGACCAACGTAAATATTGTGTGTGCATGTGGAAATCGTGAATGACATCATAATATATAAACACATAATACATTTCTCTGACGTCACAGTGGATTATTTTTAAGAATCTACAGTTTATTCTTTTGTTCTTGAATATATGAACTTGAAACTTTTATTGTTTTAGGCTTAAAAACGTGATATAAATACTTTGGGACTTTCGGGTATCGAACCACTGTTGGGCTTTTTAAAGTCTACTTTGACTTTCAAAACATCCATCTTACCACTCGGGGTGACCACATTACTATATTGTATAATTAGTATATATAACTCTTGATAGTAAGCTTTGTTATAAAAAAACATCAACAATTTGCTTAAGAAAAGCAATCGATCAATATATACAATACACGATACAACTATTTCAGATTTGGCATAATTTATGTTCAGACCTGACGAGTATTCTCGCAATACAAAAACAACCAACGAACCGACCGCAACTTAACAAATCAGACAGACCACAGGTGAACATTTGGGACACTTGAAAGACCTTGAAATATCTATAAAATATAAACGAGAATCGAAAGCACGAATGCCGATAAAATTTTGTTGTTTATTTTTTGTTAATTGTGGCTTATTTAGCTTTCTGAACATTAAAAAGGTAAAAATATAAAATGAAAACACTGTTGCAGATCTATGGAAATGTATTATGTAAGAGAATACACTTACGGCCCCAGGGGCCGGTAACTAGAAAGTCCTCTTAAAGCTCCCTTAAAGCCTGCTTATGTACTGTCGTAAGTGAGAGCAAAGATTATCTTAAGTCAGTAACAAGAAGCGTACTTAATGTACACCTAGAATAATCTTACCGTCATCTTAAGTGTAACTAAGATATACGTATCTTACCATGTTACTGACGTACCGGTATTGATTTCTTGGAAATGAATTAGAAACTTCTCATTAAAGGTCACCAATGCGTTTATTTTTAAATGAACACGACATTGTAATTGAATGTATTTTTTTTGTTTATTTACATTGACAAGATGGCAACCGCTGATAGCAAAAGATCAAGAACAAATAAATGATTCATGTCTTAACAGAAGATTTTTTTCTGTGTGTGAAAAAAAAATCCCTGCTCTACTATTTACAAGATGTCAGGCTTTGCAGTGTCATTAGCTTTTGAATGGTCTAAACCATAGAGGCTCGACACATGCTATGATTTTTTATGGATTTTTTTTAAAGGTAAAACACCCCATTATTAAAACTTTTTACTATATACTGAATTTATTTAGATTGATTTAGTATATACATGTAGTATAACAATGTTTAATAATGGGGTATTTTTCCTTAAGAAAATACATTCATAGCGTGTATCGAGCCCTATGGTCTAGATGTTAACTAGATACGATAACGTAACCCTCAGTCCGCTTTTGCTCCCAGCGAGGGAGAAAAGCGGACTGAGGGTCATGTTATCGTATCTAGATGTTAACCAGTTTACACGATGGGAAACATTAACAGTTGATTCGCTACTCACGTACATGTGATATGAGATATGTGTATATGTAGGGATTTTCTCAATAGAGCGAAACTGCTGTCACAGAAGCTGCTTAGTCAAGGTTATGTTCAGCCTTTGTTGAAATCATCACTTCAGAAATTTTACGATCGACACCATGATTTGGTAGATCGTTTTGATGTTTCAATTTCACAAATGAGACTTGATATCTTAGATTAGATTTCTCGTCATACCGGATTCGACATTCATGGATTTTAATTTTACCTGAAATTTCCTCACTTGCAGTGTGACGGGTGCCGTCGACGGAGCAGGACATGCTTACCATTCCGGAGCACCTGATGTCACTTCGGGTCCGGTTTTTTGTGGAGGTTCATACTGTAAGTGCTTCAGTGTTTGTGTCGTCTTATTCGTGTACATTTGTATTCCCTGTGCTCTGTTGTTTTTGTGTACCCGTGCCTTTTGTCATGTTCATGTGTGTTATCTCGATTTTGCCTTGTCTTTGCATTCTGTCATTTTTTAATAATCCCTTTACCTTGTTCCTTTGGTATTCTGTTGCCGATACGTGAACCTTTTAGCAGGCATACCAATATATATTCTGTAATAGAGGATACTTTTCACATGTGTTATGATTAATATTCACAAACTATCAACAAGAATATACTATTTATTTGGTCAAGCACTAGTTGTTCAAATTAATTATTTTACTGAAAAGCAAACACATTTTGAACTAGCTGATCTCGTAGTCTTCTTCCTTCATCACTGTCTATTTGGCCTTGAGGCAATTGCAGGTCTTCTTCGTCTTCTTCAGTTTCATCATATTCAAAAGGAATTCTTTTTTTCATGCAGACGTTATGCAATCCAGCAGTAGCAACTGTTGCGTCTAGATTCCTTTTTGGTGTTAAGGTTAATCCTCTATGTAAACACCTAAAGCGCATCTTCCAAATGCCATAGGTTCTTTCAATTATACACCGCGTAAATGTGTGTGCTTTGTTATACTTTCTCTCTGCTCGAGTAGTAGGAGAAAGAATGGGTGTCAATAACCAAGGTTTCAACGCATATCCACTGTCACCCAACAACCAAGCGCCTTTTATTGTGCCATCTTCAAATGCTTTTGCGAGTTTGCAGTTGTTCCATATATGAGCGTCATGTGTTGCACCAGGCCATTTGGCGACAATATCTCGTATCATATAATTTGCATCACAGACACACTGTATGTTTATTGCATGATAACCTTTTCGACTAACATAAAGGTGCTCGTCAACTGATGGAGCTTGCGTCCCCAATAACACTCGTGTAACTACCGCTAGCGTAGTACATTAACGCTATCATAAATTGAAGAGATACGGTATGGAATGCGGTCGGTTAGTAAATCTTAAAAGGTATTGTTCCAGATCCTGACAAATGCTATATATACTTTCTCTGTCGAGTCTGTAGTTTTTCACAATAGATTCGTCACTGATGTAGTCCAATGGATTATTTCTGTCACAAAATAAACGCATCGGAATATCATCTACTCGATTTCTTTGCCTGAGAATGTCAAGCATCAGTGCCATTTTGAAGAGATGGTTAGCCTTAAGTGTGGTCTGACCCACACTTAAAGCTACAATTATCTTTGTATACTAAGATGTTGTCTTGTTACACTCGTAAATGGTCAAGATCAAGCTAAGTGTGCTTTAAGGGTGTCTGAAAATTTACGAAGGCTTCCAGTTACAGAAACAGTTTAAGACTAAACAAAGAGATGCATTAAGATTAAATCGTAGACATTTCGTAGACATGCCTGTTTAAGGGCTGTCAATCATATTAAGATTGTTTCTTGTTACACTCTTATATGCTAATAATACCTTTAGATCATCTTAAGGCTTAAGATAGCTTCTTGTTACCGGCCCCTGGTTGATTATTTTTAAGAATCTACAGTTGGAGTGTATTCTCCATTACATAAACAACAATAATATGATATGATAAAGAATTAAAATAAAGAACGAAACAGCGTTTTCCATGTAGGATCGCAACGGTGAATATCAAATATCCACCAAAAATAAAACTGGAGAACTATGAGTTGTTCCAGAAAAACCATGTGAATCTCTTCTATCCCCATTAAGAATATTAACCAACATGAATATTGTAACGAACACAGCACCGTTTTATGTGGTATCGTTATGGACAATACGAACTTTGGAAGATGATTATGTGCATGTTGCAGAGGAGGTAAAACCAATGACCCACGCTTTGATGGTAAATATGACAGATAAACATCTATGTATATATATTAACTACAATTAAAAAAAGGGGAAAATGATGACAAGGCGAGTCATCAATTATCTCCTGCTCTTCATCCGCGGCGGTGTTAGTTACGATTTCCCGTAATTCCCGTGCACTGTCATTTGTTGGATTTTGTCTGTTACGTCCCCTTTAATAATATAATGTTCAGCCAAACAGCACACGGCATTAATTTTACCTCATGTCAAAATATGGACACAGCTAACTTAAAAAAAATTAAATGTGTCCCAAAAAGTTATTCTGTGCATTTTGACAGTTCCTTGTGACAAATCTTACACGTGATCTTTTTATCTTATATATTCCTAACACACATTCTGATTAGTTGCATTTATTTTAAAACCGTCACCTTGTGACCATCAAAAATCCCTCTAAAACCACCAATGGTGAAGAGGAGGGAATGTGAGTTGTAACCCTTGGCTAGAAAAATGGTCATAAATGAATATTCACGTGATACATCAATATTGACACCATACTTGACTGCATTTGATTAACAATAGACAACATGATACCAGTGAAGCATACAATACAAAATATTCTAAATGACTAATAAAAACAGGTATGAGTGCTTTGTAAGGAATAATTTATGCTGCTTCATGCACGACCCCCGGTATGAAATATTCATTATAAAGTCTATGTGTAGCACCAATTGGGTCAAATGAGGCAACACATTCTAAAATTGACATTGGCAATATTTCTGCAAGCAGTTAAGACACAGAAAATTTGAGTTGATAGATTTCAACTGGAAAAATGTTTTTGCACTATAACTTTTTATGAAAAGAGAGTTTAACTTGTGGTAGTAAATTATACGAATATCAACAACAACAAAAAACCAAAAAACCCCAATCACCTCTCACAATGACCTCTCACAATGACCTCTCACAATCACCTCTCACAATGACCTCTCACAATCACCTCTCACAATGACCTCTCACAATCACCTCTCACAATCACCTCTCACAATCACCTCTCACAATGACCTCTCACCTCAAATAATTGAACAGAAAAAAAGACCATGACATATGACGTTGGAAATCCAAGTCCTGGCTTGAGACAGGCACACAAATGTGGCGGGGTAAAATCGGTATCCTCTCCTCTTCATAATTGGAACTCCCTTGGCAATGCTAAAAAACCTGAACGCTTCCACTCAAAAAGACCACATACTATCACAAAAAATGAATGACAACATAAAAATGAACAGTACAATAGCAGGGATAGTGAATGCTCGTTGTTAAATGGCTGCTAAATAGGAAGGTATAATCTGTTGATGAACGACCATTACTCTTAGGACAAAAATAAAATCATAACTAATAATTCTAACAGATTTAATATCAATAAGTCATATACATATAAATAAATTAACGGTCTTCATGGGAGACCGGAATAAATATGTCATTACAGTGACACTATGTATTTGTAGCATTGATCTATTATACGTTAATGGAGTTTGTCCCATTGGTGACATCTCTCACTTACTACGAGAGATGGTTATGCCAATCATTGAAAACCATTCAGTAACTGTTAGTTGAAAAACAGCAATAAGGGTGTTTTCTGCAACCTCTGATTATTAAACAGAAAGCACAAAAGAGTGGGAAAAATGCTTGTTTTCTGTTTGATTTAAAAATGCAAACTTTCCATTATTAAACGGAAGGCAATCATGGAAAAAACTAGTTACTCTTTGACGATGCTGTCTATTTCAGATCAGACCAACATGCCAATTTTAATGTTTACAGTGCTATCTCTCTAGTCCACAGAAAACATTTTGTTCCACTCTGGCATATTATCGTGACTTCAAACCAAACAAGTCTTTACTCTTACTCCTTAATATAAATAAAATATAAAACAATCATATCTTTATTTATTGCTTTAAAACTATTACAATTTTCAGAGTTTCACAATTTACAAGAAATATTATGATTATCACAAATAAAATTAACAAAACAATATGTAAATATAAATGTTCTATCCATGAGATTCACCAAACTCTCAGATCTGACATGCTGAAGTAGAAATACACAATAAGATGGAGCAATTAACATCTTCACCTTGTACTGACATACGTCATATTCATGGATTAGTGCTTTAAATATAGAAGACTGATGGAACATGAAATACTTTGAGTTAAAATGCTCTACTTGTTCTAATAACTGTAAATAAAGTCAAGAGTGAATTGACTCTAGCTATAATCACAACACTACTGACAATGTTGGTCAACTCGATCGATCGGTAGAGTGCACACATTATACATGTAACTTAGGTCGATCATCGCCTTCCGTTAATGATGATTTTGTCCTCAACATGTAGTTGAATTCTATTTTACGTTGGGAGCCAATAAAACCGTGCTGCTCAGTTGGGTAGCTAAATAAAGAGCTGATCCAATTCAAGTTAATATAATTTATTTCATCAAGTAAAAGGTTTTAGCCCTGTCTGTGGGACCAGGTTTTAGCCCTGTCTGTGGGACCAGGTTTTAGCCCTGTCTGTGGGACCAGGTTTTAGCCCTGTCTGTGGGACCAGGTTTTAGCCCTGTCTGTGGAACCAGGTTTTAGCCCTGTCTGTGGGACCAGGTTTTAGCCCTGTCTGTGGGACCAGGTTTTAGCCCTGTCTGTGGGACCAGGTTTTAGCCCTGTCTGTGGGACCAGGTTTTAGCCCTGTCTGTGGGACCAGGTTTTAGCCCTGTCTGTGGGACCAGGTTTTAGCCCTGTCTGTGGGACCAGGTTTTAGCCCTGTCTGTGGGACCAGGTTTTAGCCCTGTCTGTGGGACCAGGTTTTAGCCCTGTCTGTGGGACCAGGTTTTAGCCCTGTCTGTGGGACCAGGTTTTAGCCCTGTCTGTGGGACCAGGTTTTAGCCCTGTCTGTGGGACCAGGTTTCACCAAAATATAATCATAGGTGTATAGTTACATAGGTGTTCTCATTCTTCAGTTATAATCACTTGGAATATAATACAATCTAGGACTTCAATAAGGCTATTCAAATTCCGAAGAATCAGTATGTAGGAATTTAGAGCGTCTTGGACCTTCCAAAGCCAATACCCGTTTTAATCTAATTCAAAAGCAAAGATCCAATCAGAAGAACTGAATTCAGAATTTCGGAAATTTTGAACCAATAGAAAGCATGATAAGAATATCCAAGGAAAGAAATGATTCCAAGGCATGTGACATACCAAGCATGTTAATCCAGGTGTGTCATTATCTAATCAATATACAATGTACTAGAGTAGTTTTAATGCGATCGATAATTTGAGCTCATTTAATAATTTATTAAAATAATATATAAAAGTAATTATACACAAGTTGAAATATTTTATTTAAGACATACACGAAGTTATCAATTACTGAATACATAATTATGAAATAAAACTATTACTATGGTAAAATACACCCTGTCACAATTACATTATTTAGGAGCTGTACATTTATATAATTAATACAACTTGTCTAATAAACCATGTTACTGCCCAAACTATATGACAACTGGGAAGATATTAGGCTAATAGTCCATCACCAGAGATATAAACCCAGTGATAGTAGTAAAAATAATATTGTCCATCTTAAAATTTGTTCGAGCAAAACAGTGAGTAGTGTAATTTATTTGGTAACCTCAAATAAATAAATTCCATTGAAGTCCTGAGAACAAAAATCCTGTCTTCCGAAAATAATATCTCAAAAACTTATATGTTGATCATTTTCCCATCTGTTAACCTTTTACATTTTAATCTCAAGATTAATGGGCCAAATGTGCCTAATGTGACAAAACTTGGACACAGTACTCTTTGGACAATCCTCTTCCAACATTGTGTCTAGTGACCTTGCCCAGCATCCAAGATGACCACAATGGCTTCTGGTTGGTAAAAATATTAAAAAATCTTCTGCAGAACCACTGGAAGGAATGAAATCAAATTAGGTTCAATAATCCTGGATTGTGCGCTACCAAAATGGTGACCGTTAATTATCCTAAGTGATCGTCACGCCCGATAATATAACTGTTATGTGTCCTGCATTATCTTAAGTATCTGATATTCGATTTAACTAAAATTATATTTAAATTAATAAAATGCAGGTCGAAAACATGATTTTTAGGTATCTGACTAATATCGTTCCGGAATAATGCCTTTATGTGTAAGATGATGGTTTTCTTTGTTTCCGGGCATGGTATTGTGTTTCTAGTATCCCATTTAACTAAAATTGTGAAATTGTATTTAGGTTAACGAGATACAGGAAGAGTTCGATTTTATGTTTCTAAGTTTTTAGTCCAGAGTTATGGGACTTAATTATGAGTAAAATTGTGTTTTTATTGGTGTATTAGCATAATCTCGAGTTAACATCCCATTTAACTAAAATTTTAAAAGTATATTTAGATGAATAAAATACTTAAGGTGAAATACCAAAAAGGGGGGCCGTCGTGGCCGTGGTCGTATGGTAGTTGGATATAACACTTACCTATGCAATCAGTCCCTATCACCACTAACGTTGTGAGTTCGAATCTCGATCAGGGCGAGGTGTACAACATTTATGTGATAAAGTTTGTCCGTGACTTGCGGTGGTTTTCTTTGGGTCCTCTGGTTTCCTCCATCAATGAAACTGACCGCCACGATATATCTGAAATATTGTTGAAAGTGGCGCTAAACTCCATCAAACAAACAAACAAACAAACCAAAAAAAACCCAATACTTGAGGTCACACAAGGTATTGCACATTATGTTTATTAGTAATTAAATCTTATAAGGACCACAGGTACCTGTGATAAGGACGTGTATTTGGTATTCCCAACTTTTGAAAATGATTGATATTTACAACAGGAAACCATTTCGGGAAACATTCTTGGCGACATATTTAATTCACTCTTGAGAATATAAAAACACGACATTAAAATTCACATCTGTCTAATTTCTACGTAATAACTTTAATCGTTACATACTAGTTTTAAAAACTAGTCTATGTCTATATTTAGATATAATATTTTAAAGGTAAATACCCGGAAGTAGTATAACAAAGTGAAAATTATAAAACTGAAATGGCTGTAGCTGTCAGCGATGCGGTAAGTACAATATGTTTCCAAAAGCACAAGTTATAATAATTATAATCCATGGCAATCGTCGGTATAAATTATCTTACAAGAAAGAATGTTTGTCGTAAGTTACGGTAATGTCCCCCCACCTAAAATTGTAAAAAAATATGATTTGTTGGCGTAAAATCGTGATTTTTCACACGAAATACCCCAAAAAAATAATTAAGTGCGCCCCCTCCTAACTTGAAAATCCTGGATCCGCCCCTGATGCAGAACGTGCTAAAGTGGGTCATGGGTCACGGTAATCGGGCGGCTGTATCGAGAAACAGATACGGTGTTGAAAAAACTGTTGATACTCATAAAATATTGATAAATGCAATACAATTTTATGTTTGTCTTCAAGAAATATGATAGATAAAACCATCTGTGAAGTTTTATGACGAAATATCTCCGATTTCTATGTAAATTTATGGGTTGAAGTGGGGAAACACCCACAGGTAATTTTAGCGATGTATCTTTTATCTTCGACAAGAATAATGAGCGTCCTGATTGGATGACCGATTAAAAACACACTGACTCCGCATGGTAAAAATATGCATGTAAAAGAAATCTATATTATATTTATTCATTTGTTTGATTCTGGAATATTGTTGATCATTGATTTAAACAAGAAAAAAGGGGAAAAGGGGGGTAGGTGAATTTTATTTGTGAATTATACAGTTAAATAAATGTTATGTTTCGACAGTTTAAAGAGAAAAATAAAATTTTGTTGTGACTAAAGCTTAAATCAGCGTTAAAATTGAGCAAATATCAGTGGTTTTGTAAATGAGATTTATTTTAAATAGAAAATCTGAATTTATTATTTATTAATTTATTATTAATGATACAATTTTAAATCCCTTGGGAGGGACAGGGGGGGGGGGGGTGGGCTATGATGACAATTTGAAATAAAAACACAGGACCGGACTTTAAGGACCCCTGTGTCCATGAACTTTAATTTTAAAGTTAATAATATGAAATATTGACATCCACACTTGCCTTTTGGACAGCACATTTCTGTGTCCACACTTGTATATTATAATTTTAAATCTAGTCAGCATTGTTACAATGAACATTGGATTGTCTATAATATCTACTGCTTACTTTATATATACGATGCTGGTCGATCTATATATACGTAATACGATGCATCTTGTCAGAAAATATTAATATCGGCAGTAAAACAATCTGGGAATTATAATAAATACAAACAATTTACGATTCTGATAACGAAAGTAAAAGTTCATTAAATTGCACTTCAAGGAATTTGATTATTAGGACGGCAAATGAAGGGGTGTGTATATAGCTATTGGCTATATGGTAGTGAATTGAGATGGTATGTGACTATCACCCTTCAACTGGAGATGATGTGTTACTATAGGCTAGAAATCGGAGACGATGTGTAACAAAATATCACCATTATTCAAAAAGGGATTAAATATTCCGATGTAAACAAATTATAAAGATTCAACTAAAATCAATAGTTACAGAGGAATTACTAGTATTCCCATTTTAGGAAATGTTTTTGGACACGTCCTACTAGGAAAATAATAAAATTATGAAAGGGGAACATTTGGATTCCGAAACGAATCATCGCCAGCAATGCTATCATTCATTGTATCAGAAGTTGTAACAGAAATATACCAATAAATGAACAAGTTGGTGAAAAGAGGAGTGCCTTTGCTACCCATTAGAATGCAGCCATCTGTGATAATTGTCAAAAAATATACCTTTTATTTCCTAATTATATGGTTAACGTGTGATTTCTTCAATATGGTTTTTGGTGTGCTCCGTGTTGCTCATCTTTTTGTTTGTTTGTTGTTGTATATGGTTTTTGGTGGGGTCCGTGTTGCTCATCTTTCTGTTTGTTTGTTGTTGTATATGGTTTTTGGTGTGCTCCGTGTTGCTCATCTTTTTGTTTGTTTGTTGTTGTATATGGTTTTTAGTGGGGTCCGTGTTACTCATCTTTTTGTTTGTTTGTTGTTGTATATGGTTTTTAGTGGGGTCCGTGTTGCTCATCTTTTTGTTTGTTTGTTGTTGTATATGGTTTTTGGTGTGCTCCGTGTTACTCATCTTTCTGTTTGTTTGTTGTTGTATATGGTTTTTAGTGGGGTCCGTGTTGCTCATCTTTTTGTTTGTTTGTTGTTGTCTATGGTTTTTGGTGGGGTCCGTGTTGCTCATCTTTTTGTTTGTTTGTTGTTGTATATGGTTTTTGCTGTGCTCCGTGTTGCTCATCTTTTTGTTTGTTTGTTGTTGTATATGGTTTTTGGTGGGGTCCGTGTTGCTCATCTTTTTGTTTGTTTGTTGTTGTATATGGTTTTTAGTGGGGTCCGTGTTGCTCATCTTTTTGTTTGTTTGTTGTTGTATATGGTTTTTGGTGGGGTCCGTGTTGCTCATCTTTTTGTTTGTTTGTTGTTGTATATGGTTTTTGGTGGGCTCCGTGTTGCTCATCTTTTTGTTTGTTTGTTGTTGTATATGGTTTTTAGTGGGGTCCGTGTTGCTCATCTTTTTGTTTGTTTGTTGTTGTATATGGTTTTTGGTGGGGTCCGTGTTGCTCATCTTTTTGTTTGTTTGTTGTTGTATATGGTTTTTAGTGGGGTCCGTGTTGCTCATCTTTCTGTTTGTTTGTTGTTGTATATTGTTTTTAGTGGGGTCCGTGTTGCTCATCTTTCTGTTTGTTTGTTGTTGTCTATGGTTTTTAGTGGGGTCCGTGTTGCTCATCTTTCTGTTTCTTTGTTGTTGTTATCCAATTATGTGTCTTTACGTTCCGAGCTCCGTGTTGTGGTGTCCGTTACGATTTCCGCATAAAACGATGTTCGGTTCGTCTTTACCTCCAATTGTTTACGTACAGTGGCGTCCAACACATATTGTGTTGTGTTTTTGTTTTGGTTTTCTTCGCCTTGTGTACTCTATGTAGCCAGATTAACCCTTCGTTTTTCTATAACTTGTTTTATCTAACGATTAAAAATCTTTAAATTACAGATCAAGAACATGCAAGATACTATCAGTGAATTACAAAACACGTATCGTCAAATAAAAGGTAAAACAGACACAGGCCAGTTGTAAGTATTGTAGATAATGTTATGTAGCATAGTACTTCAATATAGAAATGTCTAGTAAAGTTAACATTTGTATAATTAGATTTTGTCAAATACTGAGTATATAAAAATAAGTGCAACTTGATGTAATTTCTGCATGTGCTTCCATATCACTAGCTTAAGGTGGAATATTCAGATAGAAATACTTCTATCAGAATAACAATTCTAAACGTAATGTGTTTGTTTTTTTGTAATTACAGAAAGGGGTGTATATCAAGCCAAATTAAAAGAATTGAAGGTTTGTATTAAAGACAATTTTATTTTGACTATCATTTTAGATGTATATTTTTGTTTCCATTACACTTTTAATACTGGTCCTGAAACTTAAATATATTTAACACACATTATTAAAGCATACCCCATATTAAACATATACAAAACTATGGTAGATACTAAGGAAAGAATACAAAGATTAATACACCAGAACGACAACGATGTCAAAATGTAGAGGTTATCGTCGGACGTAGAGAGTGCCGCCCGACATCAGGCTGAATGGTCGTTTCATCTTCATTTTAGGATATGACTTATTATCATTGTTGAATACCCTACTGTGGATGTGTAATGTGGAACAGCAGTAAAACCAGTGTTCCTTCACTTTAATAGCTGCAAAAAGTTTTGTCATCTTTATCAGGCTGAGTGGTCATTTCATCGACATCTTAAAAATATAAAACATTTATCTGGTCAAATGTTATCTGTCAGTCTGCTAGTTATTATTTAGAATAAGGATACTTATTTCTAATTCAAAAGGGATGGAACAACGATTGGATAATGTTGGAGAGATCAACTCACGGAATTCCTGTAAGTTACAGTCAACTATGGAAATGGTTAAAACCCTGTCTCAAAAAGTTGAAAATATTTCCGTTTTAATTGTTGAGTCAAAGAAAGGCCTTTGCGCCGAGCAAGGTATACAAACGTTAAATAGTGAATCTGGTGAACATTCGAAGATGACAAGACAAGAACAAACCAAAGACGTCATAGAATCTAGTGTTGAGTGTAATGAACATAAGGAAACTGCAGTCACGTCTGTAAAGCAAAGTATTTTAAAAGAAACAAGCACAGAAGCAACAGGAAAATTGAAAAGTGATTTGAGAACTACTTCTGGTGATAATAAAAGTAATTCTCTGGTTGACGATTTGAATAATTCTAAAACAGAGGTACAAAATATAACAGTAAACGGTGAAACAAACAATACTAAAACTACAGTAAGTAAAGAAACAGGAAATGTCAAACAGAAACGAAGTGTTGTAAGAAACAAGTGTGGATATAAGTTATCTTTGACTGTCGAAAACGTGGACAATAGAATCTTCTACCGCAAAAAGAAGAGGTGTTACCAGGGAGAGTTACTACATCCAGTCATGGAAAATACTGATAAACCAAACTTACCAGAACCTAATATAAGGATCCAGAAATATAAAGAAGGGTAACTATGTCAATTGTTATAATAGAAATAATTTCCACTAGATTCTTGGTTTTAGTAGAATGAAGCTTTGGTACGTAATTCAAGCGTGTTTTGGGCGTAATGGCTATAAGGTGGTTACAAATGGTATGTGTTTGAATTTTCGTCTATTTGTAGAACGTTTGCGCCACATTTTCACATTGTATCCTTTAAAGCAAATGTAAAAAAAAACCAAACGTGCATCGCACTATCTAACGATTTAAGTATATGGGTAGGCTGCAGTATAGGTTTGAATTCGTTAATGTTCTGGACTTCAAGTGAATAAAAATTTCAAACTTTGACCATTATTACATGGTCGTTTCAAGAAATTTGAAAACAAATGTATCAATTAAGTTTCAAACATGTTATATCGGATTTCATAATATGCCAACCTACGTAAAATTAGATGATTGGTGAATCTCTTCTTTTTTTTATTTTTCTTCTTTTTTTTTCTCTTTTTTTTTGGCGATATTGTATAGATATAAATATTATATGTAGTTATATATCATGACTTAAATGTCTCTCATCAATCTTTTTAAGTTGGGAGCATTCATTGTAATTGTGTGTGGGAGCATTCATTGTAATTGTTTTATGTGTTCTTTGTGATTCTTATTATATGTTTGTATGTGGCGAGACTATAATAAAATATTGAATCTGAATATTGAATCTAGATAATCCAGACTGATTATTTACTGTATTTATAATTTCAAAACTTCTGCTTTACACGGGATGTGTGCACTAGCTGACCGGTGGTTCCTGTACACAATGGATATAAATCTGAAAATTAATTAACATTGTTTTCAAAATAAAACATGGTCGTTTTTCCAAAGTCCCGTACGATATCATGGAAACAATTAGTTTTCTTATGTTTCATCAGAAATAACTCTAAAGCGTAAAAAACATAAAACAATATTTTGTATTGAACTAGTAACTTTCAAAAGGCGAATAGTGTTTTCCTATTTGATATTTAATTTTTGATCTGAAAACCCTTAATTTCATCAATCGTCACATTTCCAAGTTAACATTACTTGGTTAAAATAATATCACCATACACAAATTGTCTTGTACAATATAGCACAGGAAGAGCAGTAAAAGCACAGTCAAACATGTGCAGGTGAATATTGTCCATGGTCTTGTACAATATAGCACAGTCAAACATGTGCAGGTGAATGTTGTCCATGGTCTTGTACAATATAGCACAGTCAAACATGTGCAGGTGAATGTTGTCCATTGTCTTGTACAATATAGCACAGTCAACCATGTGCAGGTGAAAGGTGTCCATTTTCTTGTACAATATAGCACAGTCAAACATGTGCAGGTGAATGTTGTCCATTGTCTTGTACAATATAGCACAGTCAAACATGTGCAGGTGAATGTTGTCCATTGTCTTGTACAATATAGCACAGTCAACCATGTGCAGGTGAAAGGTGTCCATTTTCTTGTACAATATAGCACAGTCAAACATGTGCAGGTGAATATTGTCCATGGTCTTGTACAATATAGCACAGTCAAACATGTGCAGGTGAATGTTGTCCATGGTCTTGTACAATATAGCACAGTCAAACATGTGCAGGTGAATGTTGTCCATTGTCTTGTACAATATAGCACAGTCAACCATGTGCAGGTGAAAGGTGTCCATTTTCTTGTACAATATAGCACAGTCAAACATGTGCAGGTGAATGTTGTCCATTGTCTTGTACAATATAGCACAGTCAAACATGTGCAGGTGAATGTTGTCCATTGTCTTGTACAATATAGCACAGTCAACCATGTGCAGGTGAAAGGTGTCCATTTTCTTGTACAATATAGCACAGTCAAACATGTGCAGGTGAATGTTGTCCATTGTCTTGTACAATATAGCACAGTCAAACATGTGCAGGTGAATGTTGTCCATTGTCTTGT
The DNA here is from genome assembly GCA_963680875.1 of Bathymodiolus brooksi. Classification (NCBI taxonomy): domain Eukaryota; kingdom Metazoa; phylum Mollusca; class Bivalvia; order Mytilida; family Modiolidae; genus Bathymodiolus; species Bathymodiolus brooksi. The sequence continues at coordinate 12,889,009 of OY804577.1, read as the reverse complement.
ACAATATAGCACAGTCAAACATGTGCAGGTGAATGTTGTCCAATGTCTTGTACAATATAGCACAGTCAAACATGTGCAGGTGAATGTTGTCCATTGTCTTGTACAATATAGCACAGTCAAACATGTGCAGGTGAATGTTGTCCATTGTCTTGTACAATATAGCACAGTCAAACATGTGCAGGTGAATGTTGTCCATTGTCTTGTACAATATAGCACAGTCAAACATGTGCAGGTGAATGTTGTCCATTGTCTTGTACAATATAGCACAGTCAAACATGTGCAGGTGAATGTTGTCCATTGTCTTGTACAATATAGCACAGTCAAACATGTGCAGGTGAATGTTGTCCATGGTCTTGTACAATATAGCACAGTCAAACATGTGCAGGTGAATGTTGTCCATTGTCTTGTACAATATAGCACAGTCAAACATGTGCAGGTGAATGTTGTCCATTGTCTTGTACAATATAGCACAGTCAAACATGTGCAGGTGAATGCTGTCCATTGTTTTGTACAATATAGCACAGTCAAACATGTGCAGGTGAATGTTGTCCATGGTCTTGTACAATATAGCACAGTCAAACATGTGCAGGTGAATGTTGTCCATGGTCTTGTACAATATAGCACAGTCAAACATGTGCAGGTGAATGTTGTCCATTGTCTTGTACAATATAGCACAGTCAAACATGTGCAGGTGAATGTTGTCCATTGTCTTGTACAATATAGCACAGTCAAACATGTGCAGGTGAATGTTGTCCATTGTCTTGTACAATATAGCACAGTCAAACATGTGCAGGTGAATGTTGTCCATTGTCTTGTACAATATAGCACAGTCAAACATGTGCAGGTGAATGTTGTCCATTGTCTTGTACAATATAGCACAGTCAAACATGTGCAGGTGAATGTTGTCCATTGTCTTGTACAATATAGCACAGTCAAACATGTGCAGGTGAATGTTATCCATTGTCTTGTACAATATAGCACAGTCAAACATGTGCAGGTGAATGTTGTCCATTGTCTTGTACAATATAGCACAGTCAAACATGTGCAGGTGAATGAGTGAGGGATTGTTGTTAAACGCCAACTCTGCAATTTGTCAGCTATATCATGGCGTGAATAAGTTAATTTTCAATGAGATGATGAGGAGGTCCGCTTTATACTAGATCAACACACATATAATTGGATTTGTATAGTGCTATCTCACTGGAACAACAGCCCGCAGATAGACATCTCGGCCCACTCGGACACATTATCCTGATTCCGAGGCAACTCACGGTCCAGTCTTTGCTCTTTCACCGTAGTGCTGCGTGATTAGCGGAGAAACAATACATATCAATTTTATAGTCTTTGGTTTGACCCGACCGGGGCTCGAACCGACGATCTACCACACTTGGGGCGAGCACGCTAACCTTTACACCACCGATGTTGTTCATATGCAAGTGAGATAGAAGGAAAGCCAAATTATATTAATATATTATATATCACATTATATATAAAATTTGTTTAAATATGTACCCTCTGTATTATTTACTTGTTGTTGGATTTTTCTTCAGAACATCTCAAAAAGGAAAACCTGATACATCTCAAAAACAAAAGGGCATCATGACAATGGCTCAGATGGCGGAGGGAGGTGAGATTTACGACTTTTAGCTTATAATAATTTGTAACATGCTAAGTATATGAACTACAACCTGTATAGACGATATAAATGAGAATATTTCACATCTACAGAACGTGATGGTGTATTCACAATAACAATAGTAACTTATTGACAGGCAATGTTTGAATAGCCGGTGGTGATAGGTTTAAAAGAGGATAGATAAACTTGTCATGATGAAATAGAAAAATAATATATCATACAAATGAACTTTGAATGAAGAAACATTGCACATTGCAAGTTGAGTATATACTTTTTAGATGTATTAAAACAAGGCTCAGAAGATGATAATGAGCCACAATTGTCTGAATTTCAGAAGACAGTTTTATACTAGATTATTGTAAATAAAATCCATATAACATTTGTTTAAGTGATAATCATCACTTTGGAATAGTGAGTGAGTAATTGTTGGGTAACACCAAATGAGCAATTGTCCAGCTACAGTACAGTCAGAGACATAGAGTGATAAATCACTGTGATATACGTTGTTGTCCAGCTACAGTACAGTCAGAGACATAGAGTGATAAATCTCTGTGATATACGTTGTTGTCCAGCTACAGTACAGTCAGAGACATAGAGTGATAAATCTCTGTGATATACGTTGTTGTCCAGCTACAGTACAGTCAGAGACATAGAGTGATAAATCACTGTGATATACGTTGTTGTCCAGCTATATCATGGCGAGAACAATTGTATTTGATGATACGATATCCACTTTGTATGCTGTGTTGGAATTTAATAGTGCTAACTCACTGAAAAACATCTGTCCGCGGGTAGACATGTCGGTTCACTCGGACACATTATCCTTAATCCGAGCCAACCAATCTTTGTTGTTACTCCTTAATGCTGCGTGCTTATCGGAGAAGCAGCATATACTAGATAATACAACCGATATGTCTCAAGTAGCTGACATATAATGTTATATTCAGTATATCCAGATCCCTGTGATATGAGAACAAGTGTCATAGTAATTGTTGATACAATATAAGAAGCATTATTTGCTGTAAAAGAAAAGGTTTATTCTAAGTAACCTAATTGTATTACTTTATCTTGATAGTATTCCAACTGTAAGTGACCAACCATGTAGCTATATAAGGTGGTTTAGGTTTTCACGCGAAGCAAAAATCTGATTATTCATTTTCAAATTTTGCCAAAAAATTCTTGTTAATTTAAGCTGCAAGGTCAGATTATTTATTTTAGGATAGTTTATATTTTATAAAATATGGCGACAGGAAATAGAAAAAAAGACATAACATCTCTGAACAGTTAATTGGGTTGTTGTCTTACGATAGATGACTTGTTTGTATTTGTGCATATTAATTTAGTCCACGATTACTTTCCATAGATTACGACAACAAACAGAAAACACATACATATGATGAATGGACAGAAATTGCGAATCAATCACAACATGAAGGTAAGTCTTCATATATTTCCTGGCACTCGCATGAATTCTACTCGAAATTGTTATGATATTTTTCACCTTGTATATAATCCTAACATTTTTATTTATTTAACCACTGAACATTTTTCCTTTGGTTTCAATGTATTTTGTGTCATTGTGACACACAGCTATAAGATGATAGCAATGTGTCAGTGTACTTTGTGTCATTATGACACACATGTATAAGATGATAACAATGTGTCAATGTGCTTTGTGTCATTGTGACACACATGTATAGGATGATAATAAGGTGTCAATGTATTTTGTGTCATTGTGACACACATATATAAGATGACAACAATGTGGCAATGTACTTTGTGGCATTGTGACACACAGGTGTAAGATGATAACAATGTGTCAGTGTACTTTGTGTCATTGTGACGCTCATGTATAAGATGATAGAAATATGTCAATGTACTTTGTGTCACAGGTACCAGATGACAACAATGTGTCAATGTGCTTTGTGTCATTGTGACACACAGGTGTAAGATGATAACAATGTGTCAGTGTACTTTGTGTCATTGTGACGCTCATGTATAAGATGATAGAAATATGTCAATGTACTTTGTGTCATTGTGACACACATGTATAAGATGATAACATTGTGTCAATGTACTTTGAGTCATTGTGACACACAGGTATAAGATGAAAGCAATGTGTCATGTATTTTGTGCCATCATGACACATATGTATAAGATGATAGCAATTAAGCAATGTTTACCAAACAGGGAGGGTAACTGTCATATCAACAGCATGCACCTGACGGGAGATGTGGTTATTCAGTTTGTTATACAAATCCTCGCTATTAAAACAATGTGTCATCCATTAATTTCTTCTATATTGTTTAACAAGTGTATAGACCAAGACTGTCTTGTGCTCCAAAACAGTACTGAAATCATTTAGTGTATAACCATCATTAGCTTCAATGATTAGTGTTTAGAGACTTTGGGCTAAATGATTAGTGTTTAGCCACTTTGGGCTAAATGATTAGTGTATAACCACTTTGGGCTAAATGATTAGTGTTTAGCCACTTTGGGCTAAATGATTAGTGTATTACCACTTTGGGCTAAATGATTAGTGTATAACCACTTTGGGCTAAATGATTAGTGTATTACCACTTTGGGCTAAATGATTAGTGTTTAACCACTTTGGGCTAAATGATTAGTGTATAACCACTTTGGGATAAATGATTAGTGCTTAACCACTTTGGGCTAAATGATTAGTGTATAACCACTTTGGGCTAAATGATTAGTGTATTACCACTTTGGGCTAAATGATTAGTGTTTAACCACTTTGGGCTAAATGATTAGTGTTTAACCACTTTGGGCTAAATGGTTAGTGTTTAGCCACTTTGGGCTAAATGATTAGTGTATAACCACTTTGGGCTAAATGATTAGTGTATAACCACTTTGGGCTAAATGATTAGTGTATAACCACTTTGGGCTAAATGATTAGTGTATAACCACTTTGGGCCAAATGATTAGTGTATAACCACTTTGGGCTAAATGATTAGTGTATTACCACTTTGGGCTAAATGATTAGTGTTTAACCACTTTGGGCTAAATGATTAGTGTTTAACCACTTTGGGCTAAATGATTAGTGTTTAGCCACTTTGGGCTAAATGATTTGTGTATAACCACTTTGGGCTAAATGATTAGTGTATAACCACTTTGGGCTAAATGATTAGTGTATAACCACTTTGGGCTAAATGATTAGTGTATATCCACTTTGGGCTAAATGATTAGTGTATAACCACTTTGGGATAAATGATTAGTGTATAACCACTTTTGGACTCAATGATTATGTGTTGTTCAGTTTGTTATACAAATCATAATATTACAACAAAATGTTATCCATTAATTTCTTCAATATTGTTTAACAAGTGTACAAACCAATACTGTCTTACGCTCCAAAACAGTACTGAAATCATTTTCTGAAGAAAAGTAATATGTTTTGTCTTCATTGTGTTTATTTGAAGTTGCGTTGAAAATGACCATGAGTTCTGGGAGGATAAGTTGCAGGGGACATAACTACGTTATACTACTAGATACATCAGAAAGTATGAAGGGTGAAAAGTTTGATTTGATGATTAAAACTGCTATAGAATATATAGAAGGTACGTGCGTGATATGTATACTGAGTGCCTTAAAAACGTAGCACAACTTTATTCCAGATACAACTAACGATAGTCTCATCCAACGTTCTCAATCATAAATATTTTATATAGAGGATAAAACGGGTCAAAATAAAACGCACAAAACAGGGTATGTTTCGAATAACTTCACATTCAAGCTTTCAAGGTGGTCCGTCTCACTGATGTTGAACGTAACCTGACTTTAGGCACAATCACAGCTAGAAGTTCACTGGTTGTTAGAGGCTTTAACTGGCAGGTAGTACCTTTTTCACTAGTTGTAAGGGAATTTTAACTAGCACCGTAGTACCATTGTCTATCAGATTAATCTAAAAATTCTCTCTATTTTGAAGATCAATCTGTTCCAATCGACTTCTATGCTTATCCTACGTCTATTGTTATTAAGGATTTCAGCTTAAAACACACGTTTCAGGATCTCACCAATGACGACTTCAAGTCTAAACCTCCTGATTGCCCTTATGCAAGTTCCCCATTGCGCTTCTTGACCTTAACATTGTAAATATAACTTGTCTTAAGATATGTATACGATGTGTTAGCAAAGTTTGAAGATACCAAAAGAGGTAATCAGAGGCCGTAAATTGAAGAAGGACAGACAACACAATGGTAAAAAAAAAAGATAAAGACGAAAGAACAGATGCGTGTTCATGTACTTATGTGATAGTAATAATTAAATTAGTGTTATATCTGTTATATAAAATATAAAACTACCATGCTGCCTATGATATTCGATTTATCTCAGTACATGTTTGTATATGTTGTCTTGTGTTCATGTTCACTATATTATTTCAACAACTTTAGAAGTTCTCGCTGCCATCTTTATCGTATGGTAGGTGAATTTTCAACTGCCTATGCAATCAGTGCCTACCACTTACATTGTGAATTTGAATCACGCTCATGGCAGGTGTACTCATTACAACATTATGTGATCAAGCTTGCCATTGCCTTGATGCAGGTCGGTGTTTTTCTCTGGGTCATCCGGTTTCCTCCACTAATAAAACTGACCGACACTATATAACTGAATTATTGTTGAAAATGGCATTATATACACTATAGCACATGACCCTTGAAAATTCTCGCTTATGTGTACACGATAGAAATTATAAGAATCTCGAAAATCTTCATTATTACCATATATTGAATCTTATTACATTTTCTTGTAGGCCTTCAAACCATGAGTTTAAAGCACAATATACGTGATAACATAGGACTTGCCTGTTTTGGAAGAGAAACAAAGTTACTTTTACCCCCTTTTGCAGATTATGATGATATCAAAACAGAAATTGGTAATAATATAGACCTTTAGATAGTACCAAAATAAAAAGGAACCGTTTCCATTATTTGTATTATTCAAATATTACAATCTAAATTTAACGAAAGCAAATGTGATTAAAAATCTGAAAGATATTACGAGATGGCTACTAAAATTATCAGTGAAAACATTTTTATGTACACTTATTACTCTCTACACAATTATTCCCACTCAAAGAATTAGTCCAAATGTGTTTCTTTAAAAGGAATAGATACAAATGCCTTGTCTTGGGACAGGACAATGTTTGATTGATGTGTTTTTCAACAGACAGTCGGCATAGCTATTGGTACAAACTGTGCTCCTATTCTCACCGACTTGTTTCCTTATTCGTCTGAGACAGACTTCATACAGGGGCTTCACAAGACAAACAGAAAGAACATAGCACGATCCTTTAATTTCCCGTTCCGTTATAGATGATGTCCTTTCACTAGATACTTCTACGTTTGGTGATTTTGTTGATGGCATCTATCCCATTGAGCTTAAAATAAAGGATACCACAGATACAGCTAGGTCTGCTTCACACCTTGACCTACACCTCCAAAGTGACAGTGAGTGCCGATAAAAGAGATGATTTCAATTTTCCCATTATGAACTTTCCATTTATATGTAGCAACATTTCAACTGCATCTGTATATGGAATGTATATCTTTCAGTTGATTCGATATTCCTGAGCTTTGTGGTTCCTATCAGGATTTCCTTGATAGAGGGTTGCTGCTAACAAGGAAGCTTCTGAGTCAATGGTTCCTAGTGGTTAAGTTGAAGTCATCACTTCGAAACTTTTACTGTTGCCACTATGACTTGGACATCCGTTACGGAATATCTGTGTCACAAATGACCACCGATATGTTCCACTTGTCGTAAGAACTTCGCGGTGATTTCCTCATTCATGACTGATCACCGGGTTTGCAACTAGAGTAACACGACTGGACTACTTACACTTCTGGGCATATGAGTTCTCTCCCCCCCCCCCCCCCCCCCCCCCCGGTTTTTGGTGGGATTCGTGCTGCTCGATCTTCGGTTTTTCGTTTAGTGTTTTGTAAATCGTTGTTTGTCCTTTTGTCCACTTTCTTTTGGCCATTGTGTTGTCGGATTCTGATTTGGTATCTTCAAACACTTCTAATTACGATTTTTGAGTTTAATTTATATTTGTTTATTTTTAACTGGAAATTTACGAATCAATCGTTATAGTTTGTTTTATTCTGTTGCTTTGTAAAATTCTATCTCAGATTGTGAAAATAATGTTTCCATTTACTTGTCAGCAAAGCACATACCGGTATTATATGTTTGTCCTACGTTTGCAATTCATTTCAAGTCTTATTAGAACTATGTCTCTCTGTTTTGTGTTTTTATTGTACTAAATTGCTTATTGTTCTTTATATTCCAGGTAAATTGAAACCCGGTGGACCGTCACCTCTAGCAGCGGGTCTTTTAATGGCATTGTCTGGGATCAATCTCTGTAAGTGAAGCAGTATCTTACAATTCTAATTAAGGAATATTTGAAATTGTTGAACAGGTTATACGATATAACCTGGTTTGGGGCAGTTCACTACACCTATGAAAAGCATAAACTGTTCCAAACCAGGTTACAGAAGTACATTGTATAACCTGTTCAACAATTTCAAATATTCCTTATAATTTAATTTTTATAACAAAATTTAATGATTCCTCGATTTTAATTATGATTATTTCATGTGATTATTTGAATTTGTCGTTTGCGGATGAACACGTTGGTGACGTCACAATACCAACCCAGGTTATCGAGTATAACCAAAATTTTCTCCAGGCGGATTAGCCAATCAGATTGAAATATTCAAATCAAATTAAATTATTAAACAATAACCATTTATAATGTTACCAAAGTTGTATAATAAAATTAAGAACAAAAAATGACACACTGTCGGAATAGTTCCAAAATACAATATAAAATGTATTGTTTGGTAATTTTTCTTGCATTTATTGAGAAAATTTGTTTATGATTGTAAGAATAAAATAAAAACAAAAAATACCACACTGTCAAAACCATTCCAAACTCAAATAACAAAGTCATAGAAAGTGGCAAACTCGACACCCCTAACACATAACTACACTGCTCACTTTCCTGGCTTGGTAATTGTACTTCAATAAAAAGTAGCGGGGTTATCCTAGTTTTATGGGACCAAGCATCCCCTCTTTGTGAAAAAATGCGGTCATCAAAGTGATTTCCACATGTGAGTAAAATGCCAACCCCCATATATTATCGGGATAACAGTTTTATTATAAGGAACGATATAATCTTGAACTTTATGCAATATACATAATATGTTTAAACTTCATGACACAGATGTTGTCTTGGTAAAATTGTAGTTGTATTAAAGAGATCCGACGGAGGCCTAAACCATTATCTAAATATCAGATAGTATACAAGACTATCGCATGACATAATAGTGAAATAATAGTAAATTTTGAACCAAAATCTAATTACCAATGCCATCTTTTGTCAAGGGTATCCCAAGTACTAGCAGAGTGTAATTTTTATAATAAATATGGTACTGTTACGTCACAGAAATATAATCCAGGTAAATACTGACGAGGTAACATGGATGAAGTGGTAAACTCAAATAAAATAGGAGGAACCATCGTGGTCGTATGGTATTTGAATTTACAACTACATGTGCAATCAGTGCATATCACTACTAAAGTTGTGAGTTCGAATTCGCTCGTGTGAGGTGTACTCGATACAACATTATGTGATAAAGTTTGTCAGTGACTTGCTACATGTCGGTGGTTTTCTCCAGGTACTCCGGTTTCCTCCGCCAATAAAACGGACTGCCACAATATAGTTGAAATATTGTTGAAAGTGGCGTTAAACACAATAACCCTAACCCTAACACCGATAAATATTGTAGACCATGCTACCTAGCAAAAACTTAATAATATTCTTTTCTAGCCCAATGATTATAGAATTATTTTTTTTAATCATTTATAGACCATGCCACTACAAAATTTGAACATGACTTCAAGCCTTGTGTAATTCTTATGACTGATGGGATGGCAACAGCTTCAGAAGTACTTGATGAGGAGGGAAATACCAATGATAGTGCATTTGGAGTTCGTTCTCTACAGGTAAATACCTTAAACTGGATTTATATCATATATATATATATATACAAAAGTCTAAGCAAGTGACAACCATGCAATGATACGTCTATCGTTTCCAGAGGCACATTAGCCTAGTTTTAAAATACAATGATTACATAACAAAGCTCTCTTTGCAATTCTTAATTAACTATTTTAATCTTCCCTTCTTAGATACAATATTGTGTTACCTGTATCACAGAGACTACAATGTAGTGATCACCGTCCGCTTGTCTTACCTCGTCGACCTTTATCAGGTCCAAAGTCAAAAGATTGGAAAGCAAATTAATTTATAAGTCTTTGGAAGCAAGAAAATCAAATGGTCTAAACAGGATAGTCAATTACATGTAAGGTTTTAACAGGATAGTCAATTACATGTAAGGTTTTACTTGGTCTAAACAGGATAGTCAATTACATGTAAGGTTTTACTTGGTCTAAACAGGATAGTCAATTACATGTAAGGTTTTACTTGGTCTAAACAGGATAGTCAATAACATGTAAGGTTTTACTTGGTCTAAACAGGATAGTCAATTACATGTAAGGTTTTACTTGGTCTAAACAGGATAGTCAATTACATGTAAGGTTTTACTTGGTCTAAACAGGATAGTCAATTACATGTAAGGTTTTACTTGGTCTAAACAGGATAGTCAATTACATGTAAGGTTTTACTTGGTCTAAACAGGATAGTCAATTACATGTAAGGTTTTACTTGGTCTAAACAGGATAGTCAATTACATGTAAGGTTTTACTTGGTCTAAACAGGATAGTCAATTACATGTAAGGTTTTACTTGGTCTAAACAGGATAGTCAATTACATGTAAGGTTTTACTTGGTCTAAACAGGATAGTCAATTACATGTAAGGTTTTACTTGGTCTAAACAGGATAGTCAATTACATGTAAGGTTTTACTTGGTCTAAACAGGATAGTCAATTACATGTAAGGTTTTACTTGGTCTAAACAGGATAGTCAATTACATGTAAGGTTTTACTTGGTCTAAACAGGATAGTCAATTACATGTAAGGTTTTACTTGGTCTAAACAGGATAGTCAATTACATGTAAGGTTTTACTTGGTCTAAACAGGATAGTCAATTACATGTAAGGTTTTACTTGGTCTAAACAGGATAGTCAATTACATGTAAGGTTTTACTTGGTCTAAACAGGATAGTCAATTACATGTAAGGTTTTACTTGGTCTAAACAGGATAGTCAATTACATGTAAGGTTTTACTTGGTCTAAACAGGATAGTCAATTACATGTAAGGTTTTACTTGGTCTAAACAGGATAGTCAATAACATGTAAGGTTTTACTTGGTCTAAACAGGATAGTCAATTACATGTAAGGTTTTACTTGGTCTAAACAGGATAGTCAATTACATGTAAGGTTTTACTTGGTCTAAACAGGATAGTCAATTACATGTAAGGTTTTACTTGGCATAAAATTTTACACCTGCTATTTATTTACAATTGAAAGAAGACTTTTTTGTACCTGCTCTTTTTATATCAGGGGTGACGGGTTAAGATGTGCATCTCTAATCCGCAACTCTTCCTAGATTACTCAACAAAAACCAATCAAAGTTGCATATATTTATTAACTGGAAATTAAGTTGCGCACCTAGTATTTCATTTTTAATAACATTGATTACTGGATGTTTTCCATAGCCAAAAATGGATTTTCATGTAGTTCTGAGATAGTTACATATCTAGTCCACAACACCCCCACCCACCCCCAAATAAAACCACTCAACGGAGTCAAGTCAAACTTCCAGTTTTATTAACAGGAAGCAGGCGTGTTAGGCCTTCTATTTTATTATTTCTATTTGATTACCTTTAGCCAAACATGTTCGTATTGCAGTGTGTCATTAAATGAGTAATGAAAGGCGTCACACTTTGTATGAATGGCATATAAATTACTATACACAGATTCTATAGCCTACCTTTTTAAACCAATCAAAATCTCTCTCTCTCTCTCTCTCTCTCTCTCTCTCTCTTTTTCTCATTTTTTTCCATCGATCGATCTCGATGTAGGTCAGCCTGTGTTATCTGGTGTTTTGATGTTTGTTTTTTTTATTTCATTCTAATTTAATTTTACCCTGGTGTTGTATTGTCTATCAGTATTGATCCTGTGATTTGTCATATTGTTATTTGGTATTTTAAATTTGACTGTATCTTTGACCACAACATGTGGTTTCCAAGACTGAACATTCTGCAGTGTAATGGATAGTTCTTCTGGTGCTAACCACACAAAGCTATATCACTCGTATGACATATGCATGCAGGTTTTATATTTTCAGAAGGAGGCAGAACATATGACTTAATCTTTCCAATAATCAATTCTCCATTCAACAGTTGTAATTTTCTAGCACCACAAACGTATGACATGTACATTTCATGACTCTTATATTATTGTAGTGCTTGTACCACCTACACTGATGTTCTTATCATATCTAGGCTGCTGAAGCAACTCGCAACAAAACATTTTCTTTTTACGTTGATTTTATTATTTCCTCTATCACCGACAAGAATTTGACTGGTCTTGACTTACTACTAAAATGGCGGGTGATTTATCAAAATAAGGAAATAATATCTCTCTCTCTCTCTCTCTCTCTCTCTTGGGGTCGTGTTGCTCATTTTTTTATTTTTCTGTGTTGTGTGTGTTTTGTAAGGTTTTTTTCTTCCTCCGTTCATTGTTGTATGCCTAACGACTGAGTAACACGAACCCACTAAACATCGGGAGTGAATTAAGGAGCTACAAATGGGCTAGCATATTTTGTTGGACAATTGTACTGCATGATATTTTCTAGTTTAACTCTTCAGCAGTTGATTTACACACGCAGGCAGGCAGGCAGGCAGACAGACAGACAGACAGACACACACACACAGTGTTGAACTTATCAAATAAATACATGTACAGGTAGTTAAATCAATCATCTGTGCCTGAAGAGTAGATTTCCAAAAACAATCACTTTTTTTTCAATTTATTTTCAGTCAAATATTGTCAGAAGCCAACTAGAGTTACAAGCTTCAGTAGAACACTATTCAGACCGTGACATGAAAATTTGGTGTGTACCATTCGGATCCAGCAATACAGATGTAAGTTCAACATTTGACTGGTACTTTGTCTAGATATATTTCCATACATGCCATAATATACAAATGATACGAATGATACAACCGAGAGAACCAACCAAATATAAACTTGTTTCTATGTATAATGAATATTGCTATTGAAGACTTTTATGACCAAGTGTGTTTTCAATCAAGCGATTTGAGCCAATTAACCTGTATCTAGTAACATTTATTCTCTAGATTTGTCATAGAAAAGGACAGAAAACCACTAACCCACTTCTGTTTAAGTTTAGATACAAACTATGGTGTATTCTTATTACATTCCTCTGATTAAATGGGGATATTTCAATTCACTTCATTGACCCCCTCATAGCCACTAAGCAATAATATCAACTTGATTGCTAAACATTCCGTTGATGAACATTAATTATTTTGTAATTAAAAGATTGATAGGTTCTTCCAAAACCAATTTTAAAACATCAGGGCGGTCTTAAGCCAATTGGACCAATTGCTCCCAAATGGGCCTCGCACATTTTCGACTCTCAGCTGTTCAAATACACCCAACACACTGCAGATTTTACAGAGAGCACCTCCTAAGGACGGCCCTGTAAACAAATATAGGAATACCTTTCATGTTCTTTTTCGAGTGGAGCGCAGTGGATAATGAAATGAAAAAGAAAAAATACTACACCATCGAAAAATTTACAAAATGCAATAATATTAATAGAAATATCGTAGAACAGAGTAATAATCGATATCTCTATAGCTAGCGCACAAATATATCACTGCTCATTTTCCTCAATTTTTTTTCCAGGTATTAAATGATCTAGTAACAAACACACATGGAAAGATTATCCCACCTAATCAGATCCAGCGTTTGTGTAGAATGACGCATATATTGGTAGGTACAATAATGCAACGATTAATTTATTATGCAAAAGCATTTCCACGGGTGATTTGTTGAATTGTTGTATATTATTGTTGAACTATGATCTTATCATAACTTATGTTGTGGTCATTTTTGTTCGTCTGCTACTTTGAGTGATTCGAGTTATCTTCTCCTTCTCTGTCTTAACAAAAATAAAATTATACTGTAGATCAAGTTATGATATTAGACAGGGTTATTACGAGTACGAGAGAGAGAGAGAGAGAGAGAGAGAGAGAGAGAGAGAGAGAGAGAGGGGGGGGGGGGGGTTTCGTTGTTGCTAAAATTCTGCCTTGTAATCGAAACATACTTGTCATTCTAGTTTTTATATTTTAATATCTATTTTGATATTTTGGTATGTATAATGTAATTATGGTATTTATGTTAATACTTTGGTCTTTACCTTGATATTTTAATTTTTAATATTTATTTTGATATACTGGTATTTATTTTGATATTGGATATTTTGATATATGTTTTGATAATTTGGTATTTTATAATTATAGTTTGGTATTTATTTTGTTATTCTGGTATTTATAGCGATATTTTGGTATTTATTTTGATATTTTTGTACGTACATTTGCAGTTCAGTGCAGCTGAAATAGCACATCAACTGGAATCTGCTGAGGAATGTAATAAACTCATTGTTAAAAAAGCTGTATTGGATGCTGGTCTACAAGAGTATGATACGTTTGTAAGATCTTTATTTATTGTAATCTTAATATTTACTCTCTTTCATTTGATTATATTTTGTATAATCCATAACTCAACCAGTAAGATAATCAAATCCTCAAACAACCTTATTGTATAGCTTTCTCACCAAGGCAAATTTGGTTTCAAAAGATTGTGATCCCAAGCAGACGTTTTAATTTTGGTAAAATCATAAATAAAACAATTCGATAAATCAATGATTCAAGATTTAAAGATGTGTTTTTCCATTTTCTTCATAGGATGATGTTACAGACAATGCTATGTTATTACTTGACCCATCATTAAAATATCATGGCCGATTTAAACAAACAAAATGGCCAGCGATTCCTCTGGGTACACGTGTTCGTAGAGGACCTTCCTGGCCTTGGAAGAATCAAGATTCAAAAATGGCAGGAACAGTCATTGGTGAGGATGCCACTGGTAAGATTGTCTTATTTTTGTCTGTATCGTACTGAATATTTCTATATATAACTAATTAGTATTCTATTTCTGTTATATACCTCACCGCTGATTACTGCTTGATATTGTGATATATATTCTTCAAGAATTAGTTGATCGTTAATATTACAGACGTATGACAGATTAAAATATTAAAACAAAAGAAACTTTCTGCAAAAGCGACGTGTCACATTGTCCTTACAATTCACCTAATTGGTTTACAACTCTTGGGGGTCATCTTGGCTGCGATCGTGGTAAGTTGGATCAGTCTTGGATGTGATCGTATAAGTTTGATCAAATTAAGTAATAAATGTTCATCATCGCTAAAGTTCTGAGTTCTATTTACGACCGTGGTGAGGTGTACTCGATACAATGATAAGTGTGGTAAAGTCAGTGACTTCTGACAGGTCAATTATTGTCTACGGATACTCCACAACCAACGAAACTGAGCGCTAGGATAAAACCGAAATGCTTTTGCAATTGACGTTAAGTGCCCAGCTCACAACTCTAGATAACGAAGTATCACAGTGTTTATCCCTATTATGTAAATGAAAAACCAGATTTTCCCAGGAATCTGCAACGTCAGTGAAAAGTGAAGCATTTCTTGTGGATACTTCCAATAAAAAGATTAATTTTATAGAAACAGTTTGGTTAATCCATGCCAATATTTTATGCTAAACCTGGATCGATTCGCGGGTCTAATTATATAAAAACAACTTGTAATAATGTAGCTTCAGCTCAAATTTTTACCAATCTCTGCTTATAATGTATTTTTGCATTTATTTATTTTTATTGTTAATAAAATTTTGAGTTACAACTACTATGTTATTCTAAAAAATGAAATTAGATGGTGAATATTGTCTTTTTTAAATTTAATAATGTATGTCATTATTAAAAGCATTTTTAGCTCACCTTGCCAAAGACAATGTGAGCTTTTGCCATCACTTGGCGTCCGTCGTCTGTCGCCCGTCCTTTAACGTCTGTTGTCCGTTAACTTTTCACATTTTAATCTTTTCCTCTGAATCCCTCAGCCAAATGAACTGAAACTTGGTAGGAAGCATCTATGGAAGGTCCTCTCTTAAGATTGCACATTTTGTCCCAATACATTTACACACATGGTCGCCACAGGCAATTCTTGTTTCTGACTGGCAGATTTTTTAAATCTTCCTTTCTGAAACCGCTTAGCCAAATGAACCGTAAATTGGTCGGAAGCATCTATGGAAGATCCTCTATAGTGATTGCTCATTTCGTCCTGATCCGTTCACAAACATGACCACCACAGGCAATTCGTGTTTCTGATTGGTTGATTTCTACAAGAAAAATTCCTCTGAAACCGCCTAGCCAAATGAACCATAACTTGGAAGGAAGCATCTATGGAAGGTCCTCTATAAGCATTGCTCATTTCGTCCCGATCTGTTGACAAACATGGCCGCCACAGGCAATTCTTGTTTCTCATTGGTTGATTTCCAAAATAAAATATTCTCCTATGAAACCGCTTAGCCGAATAAATCGAAATTTGGTAGGAAGCATCCTTGGAAGGTCCTCTATAAAGATTGGTCATTTAGTTCCTATCCGTTAAAAAACATTGCCGCGATAGGCATTCTTGTTTCTGATTGGATGATTTCTAAAAAAATATTCTCCTCTGAAACCGCTTTCCCAAATGAACTGAAATTTCGAAGAAAGCATCCTTGGAAGGTCCTCTAAAGAGATTGCTCAATTTCCCCCATTCGTAAACAAACATTGCTGCCACAGGCAATTCTTGTTTGTGATTGGTCGATTTCTAAAAACATATTCACCTCTTAAACCGCTTAGCCAAATGAGCTGAAACTTCATAGGAAGCATCTATGGAAAGCCCTCTATAAAGAGTGTTAATTTCGTCTCGATCCATTAACAAACATGGCTGCCATAGGCAATTCTTGTTTCTGGTTGGTTGATTTCTAAAATTCTTCTCTGAAACTGCTTAACCAAATGAACCGAAACATGGTGTGAAGCACCTATGGAAGGTTCTGTATTAAGTTTCCTCAAAGCAGAATGAAAGGTGAGCCACACAGGCTAGTTAATTTCAGGATAGTTAGTCTAGTTTTTATATTTTAATTTAATATATGTTTTCTTGTTTCTTTTTCTATATTCAATAAGGATCGATTTGGGTTGAATGGGATAGTGGCTATAGAAATGTTTATTGTTATGACGAACGTATAAACGCTTACGACATAAAACCTGTCAACGAACCAAGGAGACTTGTCAATGATTTGATTGCTGTTGGTTGTAAAGTGAAAAGAGGTAAATATTAGCATTCCTAAAGATGTTTTAATATTATGAAGAAAAGCTGAAACAGTGATGGTCAACTATTCCATCCAATAACAACAAAACGAAACATCTTCTCTCACCTTAGCTCACTGAGCACAAACAAATACCACAACATATGACGTTAGAAATCCATGTCCTGGCTTGGGACAGACACAAACATGTGTCGATGGTAAACCGGTTAATGATATATATACCTGACAATGACATGTTTACATGCTGTAATTTTTATTAGAAACATTGCGCGAGGCATATACAGATTACCCAAATTTTAAAATATATTTTCCCATAAAGAGGTAACCACACTAGAAAAACAGAATAAATTTTATGTTATCAATGCTACACGAGTTGAAAGATTTGTTGTAAAAATCTCAATATCAGTCTAAAATGAGGTAAAGCTAACACTAAGATTAGTAGCTCCACTAGTGTAATAAATTGACCCATTGGTGGAGCTAAAAGATAATGAGCTTTGGAAATGATTACGACGACAGACCTCAAGTGATGACAAAAACACAGTCTTTAACCGGATGAGCTTAAATCTAATGAACAACTCGCAAATTATTCTAAAAATTAAATTAAATGGTGAGAACAGTTTGAAGATATCAAAAGGGCGATAAGATGCCGTAAATCAAAGAAGAACTGACGATGGTCAAAAGAAAAGGAACAAACAAAGATCTACAAAACTCAGGTGAGAAGTGTATAACCTAGTGGTACCAGTCGTATTACTCGAGCTATAAAGAACCAGAATGTGAAAATGATAACTGAACATGTGTGACATGTATATTCCGTTAAGTCATGTTGGCAACTGTAAAACTTTCGAAGTATACTATATAGTGTTTCAGAAATGAACAGAATCGTATTGATGATTGATTTCAAAGACACGAAACTTGATATGTGTACTTTGTATAAAACGTACCCATTACAAAGTTATATCATATGATAAATTAGAATCTGAAAAGACAAAGCAAAAACAGAAAAGCAAAACTAAACAAAAAGACTGGATTCAAACAAAAACTTGCCAGCTAGAATATGTTATGTAAATAAATATTCTCATTAGTTCAGGTGTATAATAAGCTATGTATCTGCTATATATTCTGAGGGCATTAGATATATTCGTATATTGGGAAAAAATCTCAGTGAAAAGAGATGCATTTGCTGTGGCTATTTTGCACAAAGATAATTTTTGGGTTCTGTTATAAGGTAAAGACTGGAGGTATGGAGATCAGGATGGAGGGAGAGGAAGTAAAGGAACGGTTTTACGTGTTGATGCAGATGGAGAAATTGTGGTATGAAATTTAAGTGAAAAAATAACCATTGCTATTTTACTACTTTTTAAGAATGGATATAAAGCTGACATATTTACACTTAAGTAATTTATAGTAGGACTTTCATACACTATTATTTGTTGAAGAACACCATGACATCATGTTAAATACTATTTTAATTCCTACCAATTGGACCGATTTGTATCAACTTAAATTGTACAGAATATGTCACCTAACTTTCCAAAAATTAAGTTTATACTAAGAATTAATTCTCATTGCGTAAATGTGTTAACTGCTTGCTCTTCCGGAGTCAATCTGTTTTTTTACTTATATTGATGGGGTTCGTGTTGTTCAATTTGCCAGATTGCATATCTTCACGTTTTCAGTACAATTTCTGGGCAAAAACGGTGTGCGGTTCAGTTTAACATTAACATGATGGGTGTCATTAGTGGAGCAGGAACTGCTAACTCTTCTATGTTCATCGCCAGTTTTTAATGGGGTTCATGTTGCTTGATATTTAGTTTTCTGTGTAGTGTTCAATAAATTATGGTTTGTCCTTTTGTCTTTTTTCTTTTGACTTACAGCTTCTGATTACCCCTTTGGTATCTTCAAACTTTTCTTAAATAAAATATATATTATTAGATATGTTTCTTTCATGTTATACAAGCTAAATCTAATATGTCCTCTCGATAGGTAAACTGGGACAGAGGAAGATTAGGATCATACAAATTTGCTGATGACGGAGTTTTCGAAGTTGAAGTCTGGTTTGTATTACACTTCCTGTATTATTTTACTATTAATATTCCATCATAATATCAAACACATCAAACAATTATTATTCTTTATCAATATCTATAGACATAAAACGGGGTAACGTGATCTGGTAAGTTTTAATTAATTAAAATATTAATTTTTAATTAGATCAGTAAAACAACAACAGACATGCATTGAAATACAAAGTACATGTAGGAGATGGACTTGTTATACATTTTGTTCTTGTTCACATTCTGCTCAAAGAGATGTTAAATATTTCATAATTTTAATTTTGATTTGACTTTTTTACAAAGTATACATAAAGATCATAATATAGGCAGGAACCTTTCTCATTTTAAATAATAAATATGAGCTATTGAATTTAGTGTCTTACTGATCATTGGGGATACGAAATATCAGGTTTGTTGTGAATATTTGTCACCCTCTGTTTTAATATATCACGCAATTTCGGTACGACTTAAAACAATTTCACTAACAACAGTGTCCATGAGAGATTAGAAAAACGTATGAAACTATATTTAATCGTTAGAAGTTTCAGTTGTATACCAATTATAAGAAGATTTAACACATTTATTATTTTCAGAGAATATTTTTTACACTTATTATTTTCAATGGGATCTAAGTGTTTGTTAAGTTACTAAGATTCTTTACACTTTGTTCGTGTTTATTTTTCCTTTAGTGAGCATGGTAGAAGATTGAACTCCCCTGATTTGACTGAACATCAGAAAGACACTGAGACTACTTCTGAATTACCTGATGTACCACTTATATTACCGGCTACCAAAGGAAAAAGTAGTAAGTTTGAATTTTAACAATCATTATGATTGATTGATTGATTGATTGATTGATTGATTAAGTGTTTTGTTAGTCCCTTAAACATCATGAATTGCATTCCATTCGTCTGTCCGTCAGAATTCATGCCACCATCTGTAACAGTAAAACGGTTTAATATCAGGAGCTGTTTATATTTGTATTAAAATAGTGCATTATTAAAGAGTAATGCAAGGGCAGTAATATTTTCTAAAAATTCAAGATGGCAGGAATTTTAACGAAGATTTTTTTCATATTACATATTTTCATATAACAGGAAGACGCTGTAAAACATGAACTGCTTTTATGTAGTGAAGTAGTGCAAAATAAAAATGAAAAATACAAAACGCTGAATGATTATTACAAAAAATGCAAGATTGCAGAACGGTGGCCATTTTATCTGCATTTGATTTGTGTTTTTATGTAACCACCTGAACCAGAAAAACGTGTACAATCATACGCTGATTTTTTTTTCATTGTGATGTTCTGCAAAGTGAAGAAGTGGTGCAACGTGAAATGATATTTGTGAAAAATTCATCATAATTATATATTGTAGAGTACATTGTTAATCATTAAGAGAATATCACTGACTTTCAATGCCCAGGATTAAATGAAGACATTAATGGATATACAACAGAAAAAAGACTTCATTGCCCTAATACAAAAATAGGGATGCATTAAATACTATGACTGAAAATATAAGTACATAAAATACTAATAAAATGTCTGAATGAAAAGAGCTACTGCTCCGCAACTCAGAAAATGACTTAAAACACGGCTTTCGTGATTGCTTTGGAAAAATGAATGAAAGTGCTTTAACATAGATTACCTCACTATATTCTTGTATTTTTAGTTGAAATCCAAAACTTCACTAGTTATGCTATGAAAATTCATTACTAACGTGTTACGTACAATATTTATACAGAGAAACCAGTAACATCAACTTGGCAATATCAAGATGAAAGTGGGCAATGGACATCTTATGATGAAGATACTAATTGGAAAATAGAGAAAGCATTCAGTCGAAATCATAATGGAAGGTGTATAATAGAAATCAATAAAACTGTGTAAGTTTTTATTAATCAATTTTTATTCGATCATGCGGTTTGGAAATGGTCAAACTTCAACTCAATAAACTTATGTTTAATGGGTTTCAGTATTGTTTAACTGCACCAGATGGGAATTTCTCATTTATGGTCTTCAGCTGTGGTCGACTCCGAACAGTTGGAAAACAAATTTTAGGTTACAATATGTTTAATAGCAACCGAATGCTCAAACTACATCCAAATTCAGATAAAGTTATTTTATTCATGAAATCTAATATGTGTCAGTTTTTAAACTAGTGTGAAAGTATGCAAGGATGAAATATTTTAATAAATTGAGGGGGTTTATAGTGTTTAACGCCATTTTCAACAATATTTCAGTTATATCGTGGCGGTCAGTTTAATTGATGGAGAATACCGGAGAAAACCACTGACCTTCCGCAAGTCACTGACAAATGTTAACATAATGTTATATCAATTATACTTCGTCATGATCGGGATACGAACTCACAACTTTAGTGGTGATAGACACTGATTGCATAGGCAGTTGCAGATCCAACTACTATACGATCACGACCACGACAGTCCCTGAATCATTGGACAAACAATGTTAAATGATGGGCTTAAATCAGCCAAATTTATTATAATTTAATCTACATGATATATGCTAAATTACAATTTAAAAAATTTGGTGTTATGTTTCACCTTCTGATATGTTTTAATTTTAATTGTTTTACCTGTATTTCAGACACGTTATGCATTTTTCAAAGATGATACAAGAAACCCAAACTGATAAGACTACAGTTCCAGTTCAACGTTTAGATTTGAATTGATATATTACACATGACTATCAGAGCTCGAGTACATCAATAGACCAAGACGAAGACAGCAACGGGTCAAAAACAAAAAGCAACAACAAGTACACAAATTCAGAGTAAAAGAAGAAGGAAAAAAGAACAAAGGCCATGTATTTGTGTGCTAGGGATATCGATTTTGTCTTTTTCTGCTATTTCAATATTGGATTTTGAAACTGTTCCGACAGTATGATATTTTTTTCTTCATTTTATTGCTTGAAAAATCTTTTTTTTTATCAGTCTCTAATTTTTGATGATTTTTTGTTTGTTCAGTGATTAAATACTCTTGCATTTGTGATATATTTTTCGTTTATTTAGATATTCTTGATAGGGAAATGTTCTGTTTCATCTTTTTTTTAATTTCCAGTTGTATTGTCATCTCTGTCCACATATTGTTCTGGTGTAACTATTAATGTTGTTTGCTTTTTATGCTCAATTTATATCATACAACCACTTTACTGGTAGAAATAGACAATATATGTACATTGTCAGCGAATATCAAATTAATAATTTATATTTTCAGACTATGTACATATATATATGTGTGTGTGTGTTTATTTGTTTATACTGCAAAGTCATGTATGATCAAAATGTTAAAATTAGACAAAAAAAGATGGAAACAATATATGAAGTAAATTCACGGATTGCAATATAATTTATATTTTCCAGATGGTGCAAAATCTGGATGAAAATAAGTTATTTCGATATAAAATATATGATTGATTGATTGATTGATTGGTGTTTAACGTCCAGCGAGCAATTTTTCAGCTATATTCAGGACGAGAACATTTAAAAATTTAAACACCACGGGACTCGAAACAAGGAAAGGTGATAGGTAGGGACTGATAATTTAGCCAGTGCAACAGGTCTCCTATGGACCACTCATCATGAGCATAATGCTCATAATGAGCTGTTACACTGGGTTCTTTAACGTGTGAAGAGGGTGGCAATCTCTCAACACGGGACCTCGGTTTTATTTACGTCTCGTCCGAAGGACGGATTGGTTGTGAATTCATACATCCCGTAACATTCTTGTGAATACTCTAGAAACAACATCCTTCAATGGATTTTGACCAAACATGGTACATACTTAGTCGTTAAGAGAATCTGGAACCCTATTGATTTTCAAGGTCAAAGGTCACTGGGTCACTGGGT
This sequence comes from Bathymodiolus brooksi, assembly GCA_963680875.1. NCBI lineage: Eukaryota > Metazoa > Mollusca > Bivalvia > Mytilida > Modiolidae > Bathymodiolus > Bathymodiolus brooksi. The sequence goes on along the minus strand of OY804577.1, from coordinate 12,865,990 downwards.
CAAATTTGTAGGTGAGGGGATATGCCACGCTTTGCGTTGCCCTTGTTTAAACTATATGCAAGAAGCTAAACGGAGACGTGTTCGACATGAATCAGAACCATCATTTATCAGAAAAACATATTCTATTGGTGACACTGTCGGTATAAGAATTCACAAAATAGACAGAACTAACACTGACTCAAACATTTTGCCATGCAAAGTTCTTGAAGTAAAAAAAGTAACCGATTCTAAATCCGTTTACAAAATATTTTCAAAAGATGGAATACTGAAAACCTATTATTCAGATGAAGACCTAGTTGATTTAAGAACAGTTTGCTTCCCAGGATTAAATTCTATTGACCCTAATTTGCTATTGGAAATTTCTCACATTCAAGCTTGCCAGAAAAACCGGACAGTAAATGAAACTGCTAATCTGGTATCCACATGTAACTGTACTGGAAAATGTAATACAATGCGATGTTCATGCCGCAAATCTAAGATACCTTGCTCAAGTAAATGCCACAAACAAACTTTGGCCAAATGTTGTAATAAATACGAAACTTAATCCAAAATTGTATTAAAATGTATTTTTCTCACTATGTGTAATTAAATTATCGCACAAGACTTATTTTATATTTCACAAATTTTATATATTTTTATGTTTTTCAATTCAGTAATATCCAGAATCGTACTAAGCTTTAAATTCAGTAATATTCTGAATCCTACTGGAATTCCAATTTGTACTAGTAGGATTCCGGATCCTACTGGATTCCAATTTGTACTGTAACATATATATGGCTGTTATTTAATTATTAAATTGACAAGTATGTGTGATACAAGTATATGTACTTACAAAACATACCAGCATGATGCAAAATATTTATTTGAGCTATATTCAATGACATTACACACATTTTCATATGTTGTACCAGCGTCTGACAATCTACTTTCTAAAGGCTGAGTACATCATCCAAGTGATGAACAGTACAGTGAAAGATAAACGAGGTGTATGCAGCTCGTTAAACCTCTCTCCCATCAAGGCCCCGATTCAATACAAACGCAACCTCTAAACATTTATTGATAAAGAACAGAGATACATGAACATAAGAAATTAGGATGCAGGCACCCTAAAGTACTACTGTTATTCCAAGATGTATAAATGTGTAGGCCCTTCTGAAGTTAAATCCTCAAAACAGAAAAAAAAACAGGAATAAAATTAGATATTAATCTGGTATCAAAAACAAACAAATACAAAACAAAACAAACCAATCAAAAATATCAAACAGAAAGAAAAAAACCCAACATGAATGCACCTTTTATCAATCTGACTTAGTTCTGTACACATAATTTTCATAAGAGATACAGGTAACTAATTTACCTGGAAATTTTACATACATTTTGTATCTATCATATTAAACAATGAGTGTATCTTGTTTTCAAGGAAAACATTATGATAGCTACATTGCTAAAAAGAGGTAATAAAAACGTAGATATCAAATTTAGTGCACATGAACGTTTCTGGAATAATCTTCATCGGGTAGCTCAAAATCATAAGATTGGAAAGCCAAATAATTTAATAGTTTTGGGAGCACTAGATCTATGGGTATTGATGTTAAGTAGGAGTTTCTTTTACACCTGGTAGAGATATTGGGAGTGCTGTTTTTATGATGTGGGTTTTGGTGCAGTCGGTAATGTTGTCTTGTGATTCTACGGTGAATACGGACTGACACTGTTGGGGATGTTGGATTTTTGCTTTGTGTCAGCTGTGATCTGTCCATCGCTCCTCATTGGTGTGACATCTGTTTTGTCTGTACCTAAGGATTTTATATATAACAGCTTCTTTCATCACATATTGTTTAAGATTTTGACCACGATATAGTTTTTCTGGTACCTGATTCATGTCGAGCGAAGCTGAGAAACTTACACTATAAGCGCGGACGTCTAAAACGCTTAGAACGATGTCTGTTTCTGCTCTTTTTAGACAATTTGCCAGTTGTTTTTTTTAACTATAAGACATTGCAGAATAAACACAATATACGTACATTGTCGGGGAAATATAAAAACTGTACGTAACAGCTTTAGTGAGTGAGCGATTGTTGTTTAACGCCAACTCAGCAATTTTATAGCTATATCATGGCGAGACCAAGTTAATGAGATGATGATGATGTCTGCTTTTTTCTAGACCAACACGCTTAGTTTTTTTAATAGTGTTAGCTAACGTAAACAACAGTCCGCGGATATACATGTCGCTCCACACTGCCACATTATCCTGATTCCGAAGCAACCAGTCTTTGCTCTTTCTCCTTAATTCTGCGTGCTTTGCATTATAAGCAACAAATACCAGTTGATAATCTTTGGTTTGAAATATGAATTTGTTTATATACATGTACTCAAAATGTCGCTTTTTATGTGTCTTCTGCCGAAGGATTGTGAAAGCGCGAAAAGTTGACCGTGTGTTGCACAATGTACTTTGTATTGTTACGTTATCTATTGTCATTTATGTAGACAACAAGGGCGAATCCGGCGCGTGCCCCCCTAAAATTTTTTGGCGTAAAATCGTGATTTTTCACACGAAATACCCCAAAATTTTTCGCGCCTCCCTCCGCTCGGCGCAATTTATTTAAGTGCCACCCCCCCCCCCCCTAGCTTGAAATCCTGGATCCGCTTCTGGACAATATATGTATTCGCTGAGAAACAGACCAGAAATGCTCACCAAAGACTCTCATCGGTAGTGTAATCGTTAGCGTGCTCGCCTCGAGTGTGGTAGTCCGAGATTCCTCTGTCGTCCGACGACATTATATATTATTGCTAGAGCCGTCGAACGTCAGAGCGCAATATATACGGAAAACAGCGGATTTGCTTCTCCAACTCTGGGTCAGCACATTTCCACGTTTCGTGGCTATCAGATTTTATTTTCTATCAGAAACCCTTGTATAAATCGCTTCACCAATCATTTTTCTATTCATTCATAACCATCTTACCCGCAGAAAGTGGTGTTACACTCCATTACAGCACGATTTTGCCTTAGATCCTATGATTTCGACATTTGTCTTCCATTTTTCAAACATTTGTCACGTGACTACGAGAAAACTACGATTACCGCAATGTATCATGGGAGATGATTTGCATATAAACAAACAAACAAATATTTTTATTGCCAATCATAGGCGCCTGTTAAGGCAGAACAATTAACATAAAATTTAATACAGTTGATTATATTGATTGGTAATGATTTTAACAGCAAATTTAGTGAATTACAGATAACCATAAGAAAAAAAAATGTAGTACCTTGTCCAAAAACAAAAAGGGGGAACGTAACACATGCTCTTTCCGAAGCCCGTTGGTAACACTCTGCCATTGAATCTTTTCTTTCCAACACATTCTGTATTATTTCTTTCTGCTCTGCTTTGATCTGTAGATGGACTGTTTGTCCTGCAGAATACGCTTAAATGTATCGTCTTTCATGTGATTTGAATGTTGTTTACGTATGCAAATAATGCTCCAAATAATTTGGCACGCTGCATTAATTAGCTCCCATCATGCAATGCGTTGCTGTCATCATTCAGTTAGTATCGCGAGATCACGTGTGTAGATTCGAAAATGGAAGTCAAATGGCGGAATAATAGGATCTAAGGCAAAATCGTGCTGTAATGGAGTGTAACACCACTTTCTGAGGGTAAGATTGTTATGAATGAATAGAAAAATGATTGGTGAAGCGATTTATATAAGGATTTCTGATAGTTAATAAAATCCGATAGCCACGAAACGTGGAAATGTGCCGACCCAGAGCTGGTGAGGCAAATCAGCTGTTTTCCGTATATATTGCGCTCTAACGTTCGACGGCTCTAGCAATAATATATAATGTCGTTGGACGACAGAGGAATCTCGGACTACGAGTGCGGTAGATCGTGGGTTCGAGTCCCGATCGGGTCAAACCATGTTCTGTACACATATTTTGCCATCTTCCACATTCTTTTGGAAATTTATGATTTAGGGTTCTATTTTTACAAAATCCAAATAAGAAATTGTCATCAAGAGTGTGCAAATAGTTTCAGTTTCGAATTGAAATTAATCTAATAGCTACCAGTTCTTTAATATTGTAATAAATAAAGTTCCCAACTTTCATTATTAAATATATATGGAACATAATTTTATTTATTTCTTGAATTCAGAAGATAGTGTCAATAAGTAAGTAAATGAGTTAATTTCTTTATCTCAAGAGGGTAACACGGTTAGCAATAATAAAAGCGTGATTAATAATTATCATATATGATCTTATTAAGTTAAAGAATAATTTGTATAGTTTGAATATCACATAAATATTAAATTCTACCATAAATAGGCCACCAATCTATTTTTTAATAGCTGTAAAAATGATACATCGCGATGGTAAATTGAAAAAAGATAGTTTGTAGCTTAATCACATGCTATACAGCCATACAGGTAGCATTTTGTTTTTCAACTATGAACACCACTAATATCTATTGTTTATTTTATTTTATATTGTGTACAGATCTATATGTCTCTCTTTGTCAATCAGTAACTCTTTTCCTGTTTATGTACATGCAGTTTTTCATTTTGTCCCTCCATTGGAAATACACAATTTGTATTTTGGTAAACATAATAAGGGAGACAAATCCTATAAGTTTATGCTACAAGTAGCTAATTTTCATAGGTAGCTAATTCTTATGCTCCGCCGTCAATCGGCAAACCTCGCGTGAGTCCGCTTCGCTTCCTCAATACCTCGGCTGTAATACGGTATTTGATATGCGTCTACGCGTCACATTTCTTCGCCGGAAGACCGTATCACTTCAATCAAACATTGCGCACCGCTAATAAGTTCTAAAATGGCAACAATAGATGAGTGTATAGAGTTTGCTTTGAAAAATATTGGTCTTTAATAAGGTACGGAATCAGACACCATTGCGATGAATGAAAATATATTATTATTGGACGAATATTCGAAAGTGAAATTATTTTAATACCTCCTTCATTGAAGATTTCCGAAAGTAGTTCCAATGGGAGCTATCGTAATACGGACGAGGCTTGATGAAGTTACGGAATCAGCCGAAGTTGCGACGAGTGGCTCCGCCTTATGAAAATTAGCTACCGGAAGTTGGAAGTAGCTAATTTTCATGGGTAGCTAAAAATTTTACGACACCGGGTTTCAAATTTGATTAATCACGTTACCTTACGTATAAAGGTAAAGAAGAAATATTCCGAATGAATTTGGCGGTTTGAAGCACGCGAGGGTAAAAAAGTGAAATACGTTTTCGCAAATACCACGGCACAGAGGGAAAAATGGTTAAATCCTCATGCAAATACCCCGACAGCGGTAAAAATGAACGAAATTAATCCTAAATATGGAAAATACATGAAAAATACACCGGTTGTTAACCAATCAAAATCCAGGTTTCTTATATAAGGTGTAATTACCATAAAAATTGTAACACCACAGACATTTAGCATTAAAATTGCGAATAAACACATTTTTCCATAAACAATAATATCCAGAACAAAATATTTTTCTTTATCCTATGCGCAGAAATTGCTCAAACATCGTGATTTACTTATAAGATATCGTTTAAGAAACTGATGGGAGTATACTGTTTAGACCTGGTAACACCAGGGACATATCTTGGTAACACCATGGACAAAACTGATATTATTTATGCATTAAACCAATATGTTGAACAACTGAATATTGTACTGAAAACATGTAAGAAAACAAATAATACAGGTTTATAGTTGTGTTTTTTCTTGAATTAGATGTTTATATTCATGAAGATGTCCCTGGTGTTACTTTTGTCATCTGTGGTGTTACCTCTTGTCAGTGGTGTTACCTCATGTAAATTGGTTCATAAAAAGGATAAATGACATCATTGAAATAAATTATATTATAGTTGAATAAAGTTGACTTTGATTGCTATGCATAAGTCATCTTTTATTTAAATAAACTCCAAAGAAAATATCCTAAATTATGAATAATTTTCCTGTATATTATATATTGAATCACTTTTGACATAACAATTATTAATTATTTTCCTGCAAAGAATAATTTTATGTTGGTAACACCACAGACTGAAAGGTATGAAGGGGTGCAACATATCTTAAATTATTTTTGTAATGGTGGTTTTCCCGACTGCATATTATGTGAATATATCGTTGGAATGTAGGCAAAACTAAACAACTAAAGAAAAACGTGAAAGAAAATATTTGATATCACAAAAAAAAAAAAAAAAAAAAAAATGAATAGGGAAAAGTACGTGTATTTTGATAATGACCTATTTAATTCAATATCCAATATAACCTTGTTTTATATAAATTGTTTTCTTACAGTGTATGTGTGACACTTTTCAGGAGTGGTTATTTGAACACCAGATGATGGTTGCCACCCAATTTCTACCATATCGTAGGCCAAATAGCGTGGATTAGGTTAAGAAAACTTTTCACAATTGTTACGACAGTCATTTTGGAAATACATGTATTATAATGTATGCAATATTGAAATACTTTGTATTGAAAAATTGCATGAATACAAAATGTAATACATAAAAGAAATTACAATATAAACCTTAAATAGTATACTTTTAATAAAACACAACTTTACAAAAAAAAAATGCAAATTATGATACAAATAAATAAAATGTTGATCCTATTTTAATATCAATAACGAAAGTAAAAGGACATTTTACAACATAAGAATGGTAATATATTACCTGTCATTAAAAGGCTTACTGTAGTATTGATATGTATAGGAGATAATGTATATGGTAAATGTCTGTGTGTCTGTCTGTCTGTCTGTATGTCTGTCTGTCTGTCTGTGTGTCTGTCTGCGTGTCTGTGTGTCTGTGTGTGTGTCTGTGTGTGTGTTTGTCTGTCTGTCTGTCTGTCTGTCTAGTAAATATGTATACAAATACAAATTCTTAATCTGAAAGCTAGATTTCAAGAAAAAGTGTGTGAAATAGTTGGTTATTGCTTAACACCATGTGGATAAGTTTTTGTAATGTGACGATAATTTTTTTCTTTGATGGTGTTTAACGCCACTTTCAACAATAGTTCAGTTATATCGTGGCGGTCATGGCAACATGATTAGTAGGATTTTTTAAATATTGTTAGCTCACTGAAAGAAAACCCGCGGGTAGTTCTACTCGGACACATTATTCTGATTCCAGCCAACCAGTCTTTGCTCTTACTCCTTAATGCTGCGAGCTTAGCGGAGAAAAACACATACCAATATTTTATGGTCTTTGGTTTGACCCGACCGATGCTCAAAGTACGATCTATCGCACCGAGGCGAACATGCAAACAATACACCACCGATGTGGTTTATTTCCCTCGAAAATGCCTACTGTAAGCTTGCATGTTTATTTTTTTAGCCAATTGTAATAACGAATATCCTTATTATTTTGGGGGGGGATAAAATTAAACTTTCTTTAACCAATTATCCTCTTTTAAAGATTTGAAAAAAAGAATGTAATGTCATACAAGTGTCATCCATGTTCAACAATACAGTAATGATTGGATCTTATTGATTATTTTAATATCGTAATTGTCACAAACTTAAATATTTTTTGTTGAAGAAAAGTTGTTTAATTTAGTAATTAGGACATTGTATGAACAATTTAAATGCCAAGACAAATACAATTATTTACTATTGAGAGTATACAAACTGACAGATATAAATAATGTTAAGGAATTGAAAAAAGGGAAAGTGTCTTGTCAATACACGTGTGGGCATCATAAAGATAAAAAATATATCACAATTTAACATATGCTCCAGTAAACCGAAGACTAAAAGTTAGGAGTGGGGGGGGGTTCTTTATAAACTTCCTTTAATTTATTTGATGATCCGACATCCACAAATATGGAATAGGGATCAATTACATAAAAATGTACTGTTAAAAATATCAGAATTACGAGATTTTCAGTGATTTTCCGGAATATTAACTTTACCTGGATTGTTTTTTATATCATGGGAGGGGGGGGGGGGGGGGGGGGGGTCTTGGTAATGATTTTGTCCTAACTTGCAATATTAACATTTGGACAAATATAAAAGACAGATATATAAAATCTAAACTCCCGTGGGAGATTTATTATCAATATAGACCCTCGTGTATTGATCATAATACCCAGGAGATACCAGTAGTACAAACTGTCAATGGTGATTTGATTTTAAATACCTTGACATACAAGGCTGAACACGTTTTCATTTTATCTGTCAAATTTCCTACGCTTTCAAGTTGGTTTTTAGTTTGTTTTAAGTGAAATGATATATCTCTGTATATAACACGAATCGTGCAGTTTAATTTTTATATCTGTTGGATCAGTAAGTTTTAGTGACTCATTCATTACCTTTTATCAACTTTTTTGGAAACTTAAACAGGTAAGTGGATATATTATTATTTCTCCTTTATCTATGTAATTCATAAACTTTAAATATTTATTTATATGTATTTAATTATTTATTAAGTTTCAGTATTTACTTCCCCTTTCTAACTTTTTCTATATATTTTTATATAGAGAAGAAAACCAAGTACCCCCAAACTGATAACAATTCATCAAGTTGATACAATTAGTTTTAAGTATCAAAGAAACCCCTCACCCAGAGTGTAAGAATACTGCGGGGTACCATCCTTCCTTTAGAATCATTGTGCGCTGTTCGTGGGGGACGAATCATACACACAAATCGTCCAAAGAACGGGGCGTAAATTAGTACTTCGTACCTCGTGTTTATAGAAAACCACACTTTTTGTTGGTAAATGAGAACCTCGTGTTAGGAAAAAGTCACACTCTTTGCTCGTAAATAAAAAAATTTCCATCTCCCAATGCACAACATCATGATAGAGTACAGCATTTAGGCTAAATTGTCCGACCAATCCGTCAGCTCCCCTTCCCTTGTGCAATACAAACATGCGTCCATATCCCCATCAGAGGGCCATCTATTACCTATATAATTTATTATTTGTAAAAGTTCTATTCATAAACTGGGAAGACATGTAATCACTGGGGAGGAATGTAATCACTAGGAAGGCATGTAATCACTGGGGAGGAATGTAATCACTAGGAAGGCATGTAATCACTGGGGGAGGAATGTAATCACTAGGAAGGCATGCAATCACTGGGGAGGAATGTAATCACTAGGAAGGCATGTAATCACTGGGGAGGAGTGTAATCACTAGGAAGGCATGTAATCACTGGGGAGGAATGTAATCACTAGGAAGGCATGTAATCACTGGGGAGGAATGTAATCACTAGGAAGGCATGTAATAACTGGGGGAGGAATGTAATCACTAGGAAGGCATGCAATCACTGGGGAGGAATGTAATCACTAGGAAGGCATGTAATAACTGGGGGAGGAATGTAATCACTAGGAAGGCATGCAATCACTGGGGAGGAATGTAATCACTAGGAAGGCATGTAATCACTGGGGAGGAATGTAATCACTAGGAAGGCATGTAATCACTGGGGAGGAATGTAATCAATAGGAAGGCATATAATAACTAGGGAGGAATGTAATCACTAGGAAGGCATGTAATCACTGGGAAGGAATGTAATCACTAGGAAGGCATGTAATAACTAGGGAGGAATGTAATCACTAGGAAGGCATGTAATAACTAGGGAGGAATGTAATCACTAGGAAGGCATGTAATCACTGGGAAGGAATGTAATCACTAGGAAGGCATGTACTCACTGGGGAGGAATGTAATCACTAGGAAGGCATGTAATAACTGGGGAGGAATGTAATCACTAGGGAGGCATGCAATCACTGGGGAGGAATGTAATCACTAGGAAGGCATGTAATCACTTGGGGAGGAAAGTAATCACTAGGAAGGCATGTAATCACTGGGGAGGAATGTAATCACTAGGAAAGCATGTAATCACTGGGGAGGAATGTAATCACCAGGAAGGCATGTAATAACTGGGGAGGAATGTAATCACTAGGAAGGCATGTAATCACTGGGGAGGAATGTAATCACTAGGAAGGCATGTAATAACTGGGGAGGAATATAATCACTAGGAAGGCATGTAATCACACGTGTAACTTACAGCTTACTTTATCTTAATATTAAACCCATAATGGTAGAGAAACAGAACAGAGTCATACATATATAAAATGAGAAACACAAACTAAACCTATTACGAACTTGTCTGATGATGTGCTCTGTTCCAGTGACAATAAAAAGAAAGTTTAAACAGTGAACGGCAACAATTTCACCAATATCAACAAAATGAAAAAAAAACCACCCCTCACTTAAAATCATTGAACACCAAAACAAGGTCACGACATTTAGCTATGGAAATTCAGGTCGTGGGAAGCTGAGACAGGCACAAAACACCAATATGACGAGCATTTTCATGGAATTGGATTTAGGATATATAACAGTTCATTTGTTTGGTTAGTATACATGTATTGGAAATGAGTCACTTGTAGATTTATCACTGCCACAAAGAAAGTCTCCCGACTGTTTAGCAAGACCTTTGTTTTTTGACAATATCAATGAAGTGCCTAAATATACACTAAGACAATTATTACAAATATACACTAAGACAATTATTACAAATATACACTAAGACAATTATTACAAATATACACTAAGACAATTATTACTTCCTAAATATACACTAAGACAATTATTACTTTCTAAATATACACTAAGACAATTATTACTTCCTAAATATACACTAAGACAATTATTACTTCCTAAATATACACTAAGACAATTATTACTTCCTAAATATACACTAAGACAATTATTACAAATATACACTAAGACAATTATTGCAAATATACACTAAGACAATTATTACTTCCTAAATATACACTAAGACAATTATTACTTCCTAAATATACACTAAGACAATTATTACTTCAGTATATACACTAAGACAATTATTACTTCAGTTGCTGATAAATATACACTAAGACAATTATTACTTCCTAAATATACACTAAGACAATTATTACTTCAGTATATACACTAAGACGATTATTACTTCAGTTGCTGATAAATATACACTAAGACAATTATTACTTCCTAAATATACACTAAGACAATTATTACTTCAGTTACTGATAAATATAGTTTAGTTTAGTAAATCGTTTACTGGTACAATGCTATAGTCTTTAGAATAGATTCTAAAAAAAGTTTAGAATTCATGTCAAATTAAAAATTTTAAAAATCATATCTTTCAATTTATATCACGTGTGTCATTTATATCTGACAATTAAACAAGATGGGTATGTTTTCTAATCTCCGGGATAGAAAGGGTGTGGGGGTAAGGGGGTAAGGATTCGGTGTCCGCAGTGGTCATGATATATTGTTATATCCCAAAAACCAGATAAAAATAAACAATAACCTTTATTTTTATATAAATTCAAATAACATAATTCATGTTAAAAGCCATCGATAAATAGTTTTGGTGTTTATCAATAAATATTTTTTGTACACTGCAAATCGTCGTTACGAGCTTATAATGGTTGTAGAACAGATATTTGTACTATGAACCATAGTTACGTACTACTAGTGTGTACGACATATATCAAGCTTGTTATTTATGTCAACTTTTAAAATATTAATTATCCAATTGAAATACTTTCTTTAGGAAAATATAAGAATGAAATATTAAAAAGCAATTACAATATATATTCACTTCAAATACATACTATTACTAAAACAGGACTTTACAAAAGAAAACGGTTTAAGATATAAATAAAGAAATATTGATCCAATTTTAATATCAATAACGAACGTACAATGAAAATTTACAACATAAGAATGGTAATATATTATCTGTCATTACAAGACTTACTGTGGTATTGATAGTACATGGGAGGGTTAATATGGGGTGGCTGTTTATATCTCAGTCTGTTGTTCTCATGTGGTATTGATAGTACATGGGAGGGTTAAGATGGGGTGGCTGTTTATATCTCAGTCTGTTGTTCTCATGTGGTATTGATAGTATATGGGAGGGTTAAGATGGGGTGGCTGTTTATATCTCAGTCTGTTGTTCTCATGTGGTATTGATAGTACATGGGAGGGTTAAGATGGGGTGGCTGTCTATATCTCAGTCTGTTGTTCTCATGTGGTATTGATAGTACATGGGAGGGTTAAGATGGGGTGGCTGTCTATATCTCAGTCTGTTGTTCTCATGTGGTATTGATAGTACATGGGAGGGTTAAGATGGGGTGGCTGTCTATATCTCAGTCTGTTGTTCTCATGTGGTATAGATAGTGCATGGGAGGGTTAAGATGGGGTGGCTGTCTATATCTCAGTCTGTTGTTCTCATGTGGTATAGATAGTACATGGGAGGGTTAAGATGGGGTGGCTGTCTATATCTCAGTCTGTTGTTCTCATGTGGTATAGATAGTACATGGGAGGGTTAAGATGGGGTGGCTGTCTATATCTCAGTCTGTTGTTCTCATGTGGTATAGATAGTACATGGGAGGGTTAAGATGGGGTGGCTGTCTATATCTCAGTCTGTTGTTCTCATGTGGTATAGATAGTACATGGTAGGGTTAAGATGGGGTGGCTGTCTATATCTCAGTCTGTTGTTCTCATGTGGTATAGATAGTACATGGGAGGGTTAAGATGGGGTGGCTGTTTATATCTCAGTCTGTTGTTCTCATGTGGTATAGATAGTACATGGGAGGGTTAAGATGGGGTGGCTGTTTATATCTCAGTCTGTTGTTCTCATGTGGTATAGATAGTACATGGGAGGGTTAAGATGGGGTGGCTGTCTATATCTCAGTCTGTTGTTCTCATGTGGTATAGATAGTCATGGGAGGGTTAAGATGGGGTGGCTGTTTATATCTCAGTCTGTTGTTCTCATGTGGTATAGATAGTACATGGGAGGGTTAAGATGGGGTGGCTGTCTATATCTCAGTCTGTTGTTCTCATGTGGTATAGATAGTACATGGGAGGGTTAAGATGGGGTGGCTGTCTATATCTCAGTCTGTTGTTCTCATGTGGTATAGATAGTACATGGGAGGGTTAAGATGGGGTGGCTGTCTATATCTCAGTCTGTTGTTCTCATGTGGTATAGATAGTACATGGGAGGGTTAAGATGGGGTGGCTGTCTATATCTCAGTCTGTTGTTCTCATGTGGTATTGATAGTACATGGGAGGGTTAAGATGGGGTGGCTGTCTATATCTCAGTCTGTTGTTCTCATGTGGTATAGATAGTACATGGGAGGGTTAAGATGGGGTGGCTGTCTATATCTCAGTCTGTTGTTCTCATGTGGTATAGATAGTACATGGGAGGGTTAAGATGGGGTGGCTGTTTATATCTGAGTCTGTTGTTCTCATGTGGTATAGATAGTACATGGGAGGGTTAAGATGGGGTGGCTGTCTATATCTCAGTCTGTTGTTCTCGTGTGGTATAGATAGTACATGGGAGGGTTAAGATGGGGTGGCTGTCTATATCTCAGTCTGTTGTTCTCATGTGGTATTGATAGTACATGGGAGGGTTAAGATGGGGTGGCTGTCTATATCTCAGTCTGTTGTTCTCATGTGGTATATATAGTACATGGGAGGGTTAAGATGGGGTGGCTGTCTATATCTCAGTCTGTTGTTCTCATGTGGTATAGATAGTACATGGGAGGGTTAAGATGGGGTGGCTGTCTATATCTCAGTCTGTTGTTCTCATGTGGTATAGATAGTACATGGGAGGGTTAAGATGGGGTGGCTGTCTATATCTCAGTCTGTTGTTCTCATGTGGTATAGATAGTACATGGGAGGGTTAAGATGGGGTGGCTGTCTATATCTCAGTCTGTTGTTCTCATGTGGTATAGATAGTACATGGGAGGGTTAAGATGGGGTGGCTGTCTATATCTCAGTCTGTTGTTCTCATGTGGTATAGATAGTACATGGGAGGGTTAAGATGGGGTGGCTGTCTATATCTCAGTCTGTTGTTCTCAAATAAGTTTAAAAAACATAACATCGAGAGTTTCCACAGGATAGTCCTGTTTCCTCCACAAATATTATATATAGATAGATTATATGGTACCACTGGCTCTATGGTACCGTGCTTTAACATGCAATTGTAACCAATGTTCGCCGCTATCTTTTTAATTCAACTACCACGATACCATATGACCCCGATATCATGATAAATTGTAAAGTGTATATGAGAGAGGGAGAGTATAATAAAAGAAAGGGACAAAATGATAAAAATGGTCGACAAATTACTTCATAGAAAACTACGTACTCTACTAGAAAACAGGGGTGAAGTCAGAAGGAAGGGTTAGCAGTTCCTACACCACTAGAAAACAGGGGTGAAGTCAGATGTTAAGGAAGGGTTAGCAGTTCATACACCACTAGAAAACAAGGGTGAAGTCAAATGTTAAGGAAGGGTTAGCAGTTCCTACACCACTAGAAAACAGGGGTGAAGTCAGATGTTAAGGAAGGGTTAGCAGTTCATACACCACTAGAAAACAGGGGTGAAGTCAGATGTTAAGGAAGGGTTAGCAGTTCCTACACCACTAGAAAACAGGGGTGAAGTCAGATGTTAAGGAAGGGTTAGCAGTTCATACACCACTAGTGGTACTTGTCGTGTTACTGTTAAACGATACGAATATCATCTGAAATGGAATTCTCATTTGGGAACCAGGATACGTAAATAAATAAAAAAAATTCATAAATATAAGTGTGAACACCCATACAAAACTAATGGAAGAATAAAGACGAAATGAACATCATTTTTACGCGGAAACCGTAGCGGACACTACATCATAGAAGTGGATTTCTTCACGTAAACATTGTATCAATATTTTAATCATATAAATGTATATATGGGGAAAGATATCTTTCAAAGAATATACAACGACTGTGTTCCTGTAGATATCTATGTTATTAGGTATCTAGAACATCCTTCACCTCCTGTTCCATGACTGTGTTCCTGTTGATATCTATGTTACTAGGTATCTAGAACATCCTTTACCTCCTGTTCCACGGCTGTGTTTCTGTAGATATCTATGTTACTAGGTATCTAGAACATCCTCCACCTTCTTGTTCACGACTGTGTTCCTGTAGATATCTATGTTACTAGGTATCTAGAACATCCTTCTCCTCCTGTTCCACGACTGTGTTCCTGTAGATATCTATGTTACTAGGTATCTAGAACATTTTTCACCTCCTTGTCCACGACTGTGTTCCTGTAGATATCCATGCTACTATGTATCTAGAACATCCTTCACCTCCTGTTCCATGACTGTGTTCCTGTAGATATCTATGTTACTATGTATCTACACCATCCTTCACCTCCTGTTCCACGACTGTGTTCCTGTAGATATCTATATTACTAGGTATCTAGGACATCCTTCACCTCCTTTTCTACGGCTGTGTTCCTGTAGATATCTATGTTACTAGGTATCTAGAACATCCTTCACCTCCTGTTCCACGACAGTGTTCCTGTAGAGATATATGTTGCTATGTATCTAGAACATCCTTCACCTCCTGTTCCACGATTGTGTTCCTGTAGATATCTATGTTACTAGATATCTAGAACATCCTTCACCTCCTGTTCCATGACTGTGTTCCTATTGATATCTATGTTACTAGGTATCTAGAACATCCTTCACCTCCTGTTCCATGACTGTGTTCCTGTTGATATCTATGTTACTAGGTATCTAGAACATCCTTCACCTCCTGTTCCATGACAGTGTCCCTGTAGAGATCTATATTACTAGGTATCTAGAACATCCTTCACCTCCTGTTCCATGACTGTGTTCCTGTTGATATCTATGTTACTAGGTATCTAGAACATCCTTCACCTCCTGTTCCATGACGTGTCCCTGTAGATATCTATATTACTAGGTATTTAGAACATCCTTCACCTCCTGTTCCATGACCGTGTCTCTGTAGATATCTATGTTACTATGTATCTACACCATCCTTCACCTCCTGTTCCACGACTGTGTTCCTGTAGATATCTATATTACTAGGTATCTAGGACATCCTTCCCTCCTGTTCTACGGCTGTGTTCCTGTAGATATCTATGTTACTAGGTATCTAGAACATCCTTCACCTCCTGTTCCACGACAGTGTTCCTGTAGAGATATATGTTGCTATGTATCTAGAACATCCTTCACCTCCTGTTCCACGATTGTGTTCCTGTAAATATCTATGTTACTAGGTATCTAGAACATCCTTCACCTCCTGTTCCATGACTGTGTTCCTGTTGATATCTATGTTACTAGGTATCTAGAACATCCTTCACCTCCTGTTCCATGACCGTGTCCCTGTAGATATCTATATTACTAGGTATTTAGAACATCCTTCACCTCCTGTTCCATGACCGTGTCTCTGTAGATATCTATGTTACTAGGTATCTAGAACATCCTTCTCCTCCTGTTCCATGACCGTGTCCCTGTAGATATCTATGTTTCTAGGTATCTAGAACATCCTTCACCTCCTGTTCCATGACCGTGTTCCTGTAGATATCTATGTTACGAGGTATCTAGAACATCCTTCACCTCCTGTTCCATGACCGTGTCCCTGTAGATATCTATGTTACTAGGTATCTAGAACATCCTTCACCTCCTGTTCATGACTGTGTTCCTGGTGATATCAATGTTGCTAGGTATCTAAAGCGTTCGTCATCTATTGATCGACTATTGTGAGTTCAAGTGTACAAGGTCCAGGACTGTGAGAACAAATTTACAGCAATCAGAAAGTAGGTTAACAGATTGTGTTGGTTTAGGAATATCGGACAATACCTAATTAGTAAGGATACAACAGACAGAGTTGGAGTTTGAGAGAATGCCTTGTAATACAGCCCAATCTTCTATGTCATGACCACTTGAGCTGCTTCAAGGATTACTGTTTTGTATGCAAGATGTGTGAAATTCTTCAAATACATGACACCCGTGTTAATCTGCTGCCGGTAGTTTTGTATATCTGGCCAACTCAGCAGTTGGGGTGAATATGTGGCTCGTACGATACAAACAAGAGAGGCTAGCGCCTATATGTATGTAGTTGATATGTATCAAGACCGTGTACTCGTTATCAATATATAATATTAACAGTAATTATTTATTTAATAATCACTCTTATCGTTGTCATGGTTTTTTGTTTCATTATTGGACCATATTTGTCTTATAGCCTATAATAGGTAATACTATACAATTATGGCCTTCATGAGAAGTTAATATCCATAATTATTAAATTGAGAAAGGGTTATTTTCCCGAGGTCCGAAGGACGGATGGAAAATAACCCTTTCGAGATTTAATAATTATGGATATTAACTTCTCATGAAGGACATAACTGTATTATTATACTGAACTAATATGAGGGAAATAACTAGTTATTGGTTCGACGTGCAAAAGCGCGCCAATTTCAAACAGTTATTTTGTGCTACGTGCAGATTCCCTCACAGTACGTGCAGTTTGCCGTGGGAATAATGAGTTATTTCTTGTTTCATGGAATAAAACTTTAAAATATCTTAATTATTTCTTGCTTGGTTTCTATAGTAAAGTATAATAATAATTGTTACAGGATTTCTAAAGTAAGTTTTAATCACAATTTCATCAGTTTTCAACACATTGAAAATTGTACAGCATAACTATTTCAACGTGTGTTTTATAAAACATTGGTAATTCTTATCAAAACTCGGAAATAGACGAATAAAACATGCGTATGTTAAATATGGATCTCATACAATATGTAAATTACAGGTAAAATTAATTTATTCAAACTTCACTATCTCATAATAACTACAAATATGGACCTAGTAGTTCAAAGTAAAAGTAAGTAAAAATTATATAATACATATTAGTACCTACAGAATACAAACACTTGTGTTTTTATAGATCTTGGTCATCATCTCTCCCATTGTACTAACCTGTCTTTAAATCTCCAGTCTACATTTACACTGTCAATTAATCAATCTAGTGTTAACTTAGTTAAATAAAAAGTCACCCCTCAAATATTTAATATTTCGTCCAATTTGTTTGTATATTAAAAGTAAACAAACATGAAAATCCATTTAGTCTTTGAATGTTTTTGTACCCAAAGGGTTTACTACCACTTGTATGTCTTATTTTGTGTTGTCAATATATGTTAACTTTTCGGACCATCTTGTTTCACTCGAGATTGTCCGTGGAGGTTTAAGTTACAACTGTTAGATCTTTTGTTGTGCTTTATCATAGTGCTTGTACGTTTGATTTTGTTTTCGAGTAGCCAGCCCCCTTTCCTTAAAAATATCTTTGCGACTCTTAAGCGGCATTGTGTTATACAACAGTGCATTAAATAACACTAATTATTAGAACTATATATCTAAATACCAGAAACTCCAACTTATGTAGAATAACAAGGAAACAAGAATTGAACTTAGATCCTCGGTCTTATGTTCATAAAACGTGAACATGAAATATAATATACCATTTTATACCCTGATAAATGAATAAAATAAGTAAAGAAAACGATAACGTTTTTATTATCCTTCATCTTTTGTAATTTAATTTTAGAACATTTAACATAAAGAAAATTATTCGGATGCGAAATAAAATTCACGATTCATTTTGCGATTGAAATATTTACAACCCTTTTTTTTCTTCTTATCTTGAAATAAATTATAGTTAATATTAGCCGGGATTTAAACTTCAAATCAATTGTTATCTGTTGTCAATATAGATTTCTATTTGTCAATATTCTTAAAAGACCAAATTACTTAATATCGTCTAATATTTGTTTAGAATTGTATAGAAAGACATGTTGGCTTTGAGAACGTTTTAACTAGTTTTATTACGTGTTTTCATGTTTTCGTTTACTCAAGGTTAATATTAAACACAAGTAATTATAGTTGTATATAAGAGGAACGTTAATCGAACCATTTATCTGTAATTTACAACAAGGTCAACTTTTGAAAAATGACTATTTTTTTACAATAAACGACATAGATTAATCATTGATATCGCTGACTACTGGGCGACAACAAATTTAGTAAATATACTTTAAAATTGCTTGATTGATTATTGTAAAGTGAGCAGTATTTCAGGTGTGTTCATGACGAGATCAAAGCTTACAAACATTAATTATTGTAAAGTGATGCAGTATTTCAGGTGTGTTCATGACGAGATCAAAGCTTACAAACATTAATTATTGTAAAGTGATGCAGTATTTCAGGTGTGTTCATGACGAGATCAAAGCTTACAAACATTAATTATTGTAAAGTGATGCAGTATTTCAGGTGTGTTCATGACGAAATCAAAGCTTACAAACATTAATTATTGTAAAGTGAGCAGTATTTCAGGTATGTTCATGGCGAGATCAAAGCTTACAAACATTAATTATTGTAAAGTGAGCAGTATTTCAGCTATGTTCATGACGAGATCAAAGCTTACAAACATTAATTATTGTAAAGTGAGCAGTATTTCAGCTATGTTCATGACGAGATCAAAGCTTACAAACATTAATTATTGTAAAGTGATGCAGTATTTCAGCTATGTTCATGACGAGATCAAAGCTTACAAACATTAATTATTGTAAAGTGATGCAGTATTTCAGGTGTGTTCATGACGAGATCAAAGCTTACAAACATTAATTATTGTAAAGTGATGCAGTATTTCAGGTGTGTTCATGACGAAATCAAAGCTTACAAACATTAATTATTGTAAAGTGAGCAGTATTTCAGCTATGTTCATGACGAGATCAAAGCTTACAAACATTAATTATTGTAAAGTGAGCAGTATTTCAGCTATGTTCATGACGAGATCAAAGCTTACAAACATTAATTATTGTAAAGTGAGCAGTATTTCAGGTATGTTCATGACGAGATCAAAGCTTACAAACATTAATTATTGTAAAGTGAGCAGTATTTCAGGTATGTTCATGACGAGATCAAAGCTTACAAACATTAATTATTGTAAAGTGAGCAGTATTTCAGGTATGTTCATGACGAGATCAAAGCTTACAAACATTAATTATTGTAAAGTGATGCAGTATTTCAGCTATGTTCATGACGAGATCAAAGCTTACAAACATTAATTATTGTAAAGTGATGCAGTATTTCAGGTGTGTTCATGACGAGATCAAAGCTTACAAACATTAATTATTGTAAAGTGAGCAGTATTTCAGCTATGTTCATGACGAGATCAAAGCTTACAAACATTAATTATTGTAAAGTGAGCAGTATTTCAGGTGTGTTCATGACGAGATCAAAGCTTACAAACATTAATTATTGTAAAGTGATGCAGTATTTCAGGTATGTTCATGACGAGATCAAAGCTTACAAACATTAATTATTGTAAAGTGATGCAGTATTTCAGCTATGTTCATGACGAGATCAAAGCTTACAAACATTAATTATTGTAAAGTGAGCAGTATTTCAGCTATGTTCATGACGAGATCAAAGCTTACAAACATTAATTATTGTAAAGTGAGCAGTATTTCAGGTGTGTTCATGACGAGATCAAAGCTTACAAACATTAATTATTGTAAAGTGATGCAGTATTTCAGGTATGTTCATGACGAGATCAAAGCTTACAAACATTAATTATTGTAAAGTGATGCAGTATTTCAGCTATGTTCATGACGAGATCAAAGCTTACAAACATTAATTATTGTAAAGTGATGCAGTATTTCAGCTATGTTCATGACGAGATCAAAGCTTACAAACATTAATTATTGTAAAGTGATGCAGTATTTCAGCTATGTTCATGACGAGATCAAAGCTTACAAACATTAATTATTGTAAAGTGATGCAGTATTTCAGGTGTGTTCATGACGAGATCAAAGCTTACAAACATTAATTATTGTAAAGTGAGCAGTATTTCAGGTGTGTTCATGACGAGATCAAAGCTTACAAACATTAATTATTGTAAAGTGAGCAGTATTTCAGGTGTGTTCATGACGAAATCAAAGCTTACAAACAATAAACCATACACATATAGGTAAAATAGCTAAAATAGGCCTAGTATTTGGGTTATATACAGTTATTTGATTGCCACAGTTAAAAGGGGAGATAATTCATAAGGTCGGACATTTTGATTTGTAACAGACAACCAACAATCACTCAAAGTAAACTGTTGTTCAAAAGGAACTGCTACATGTTGTTGTCTAACGTGTAGAACGTATGACATTCTACATACACGAGGAGGTTGTTGTCTAACGTGTAGAACGTATGACATTCTACATACACGAGGAGGCTGTTGTCTAACGTGTAGAACGTATGACATTCTACATACACGAGGAGGCTGTTGTCTAACGTGTAGAACGTATGACATTCTACATACTCGAGGAGGCTGTTGTCTAACGTGTAGAACGTATGACATTCTACATACACGAGTAGGCTGTTGTCTAACGTGTAGAACGTATGACATTCTACATACACGAGGGGCTGTTGTCTAACGGGTAGAACGTATGACATTCTACATACACGAGGGGTTGTTGTCTAACGTGTAGAACGTATGGCATTCTACATACACGAGGGGCTGTTGTCTAACGTGTAGAACGTATGACATTCTACATACACGAGGGGCTGTTGTCTAACGTGTAGAACGTATGGCATTTTACATACACGAGGGGCTGTTGTCTAACGTGTAGAACGCATGACATTCTACATACACGAGGGGCTGTTGTCTAACGTGTAGAACGTATGACATTCTACATACACGAGGGGACTGCAACAGGTTGTTGTCTAACGTGTAGAACGTATGACATTCTACATACACGAGGGGACTGCTACAGGCTGTTGTTTAACGTGTAGATCGTATGGCATTCTACATACACGAGGGGACTGCTACAGGTTGTTGTCTAACGTGTAGAACGTATGACATTCTACATACACGAGGGGACTGCTACAGGCTGTTGTTTAACGTGTAGATCGTATGGCATTCTACATACACGAGGGGACTGCTACAGGTTGTTGTCTAACGTGTAGAACGTATGGCATTCTACATACACGAGGTGACTGCTACAGGTTGTTGTCTAACCTGTAGAACGTATGGCATTCTACATACACGAGGGGACTGCTACAGGTTGTTGTCTAACCTGTAGAACGTATGGCATTCTACATACAAGAGGGGACTGCTACAGGTTGTTGTCTAACGTGTAGAACGTATGGCATTCTACATACATGAGGGGCTCACCAGAGCTGTGTAATTCTTCTTCCGTACAATTAGAGGAAACCTTTTCTCATGGATTGTATCCTGCAGCTCAATAACTAGGCCCGCTTTCTATACAAGGGGTCTCATTCCAAGATGGCATAGCGGTTTTTCTTTGACACCAATTTAATCAATATGTCGATTGCTGGAGGAAACAAAGTCAAAATAATAGTAATCATGCACTCCTTGTAATTGAACAACCAAAATGCATTGACTGGATATATTGTTATAGAAATCTAGCTGTTCTGGTACCCCTTTTGAATGGTTTACTTGTTAAGCCTTGAGAACATAGTTTGAACCTTGTAAACCAGTTCACTTCCGGTTGGCAGAAAATATCAAAAGGGCCAAACAAGGCACTTCTGCAGGATAAACACAATATTAATACTGTGTTCTAATATATAAAGTTGATGTGTATTCGGTGCAAAACTGGAGAAAGGCTCGATAAAACTAAGCTTTTCTCAGTTTACGAGCATCATACACATATGTTTTATATTTAAAGACACTGCACTAATATTGTATATTGACTATCTCTTCCGGTGCATCGGTTACTGTTTGGTGTGATGTCGAGTGTACTGTATATTGACTATCTCTTCCTGTTCATCGGTTACTGTTTGGTGTGATGTCGAGTGTACTGTATATTGACTATCTCTTCCTGTACATCGGTTACTGTTTGGTGTGATGTCGAGTGTACTGTATATTGACTATCTCTTCCTGTACATCGGTTACTGATTGGTGTGATGTCGAGTGTACTGTATATTGACTATCTCTTCCTGTACATCGGTTACTGTTTGGTGTGATGTCGAGTGTACTGTATATTGACTATCTCTTCCTGTACATCGGTTACTGTTTGGTGTGATGTGGAGTGTACTGTATATTAACTATCTCTTCCTGTTCATCGGTTACTGTTTGGTGTGATGTCGAGTGTACTGTATATTGACTATCTCTTCCTGTACATCGGTTACTGTTTGGTGTGATGTCGAGTGTACTGTATATTGACTATCTCTTCCTGTTCATTGGTTACTGTTTGGTGTGATGTCGAGTGTACTGTATATTGACTATCTCTTCCTGTACATCGGTTACTGTTTGGTGTGATGTCGAATGTACTGTATATTGACTATCTCTTCCTGTACATCGGTTACTGTTTGGTGTGATGTCGAGTGTACTGTATATTGACTATCTCTTCCTGTTCATCGGTTACTGTTTGGTGTGATGTCGAGTGTACTGTATATTGACTATCTCTTCCTGTACATCGGTTACTGTTTGGTGTGATGTCGAATGTACTGTATATTGACTATCTCTTCCTGTACATCGGTTACTGTTTGGTGTGATGTCGAGTGTACTGTATATTGACTATCTCTTCCTGTACATCGGTTACTGTTTGGTGTGATGTCGAGTGTACTGTATATTGACTATCTCTTCCTGTACATCGGTTACTGTTTGGTGTGATGTCGAGTGTAATGTATATTGATTATCTCTTCCTGTACATCGGTTACTGTTTGGTGTGATGTCGAGTGTACTGTATATTGACTATCTCTTCCTCTACATCGGTTACTGTTTGGTGTGATGTCGAGTGTACTGTATATTGACTATCTCTTCCTGTTCATCGGTTACTGTTTGGTGTGATGTCGAGTGTACTGTATATTGACTATCTCTTCCTGTACATCGGTTACTGTTTGGTGTGATGTCGAGTGTACTGTATATTGACTATCTCTTCCTGTACATCGGTTACTGATTGGTGTGATGTCGAGTGTACTGTATATTGACTATCTCTTCCTGTTCATCGGTTACTGTTTGGTGTGATGTCGAGTGTACTGTATATTGACTATCTCTTCCTGTTCATCGGTTACTGTTTGGTGTGATGTCGAGTGTACTGTATATTGACTATCTCTTCCTGTTCATCGGTTACTGTTTGGTGTGATGTGGAGTGTATTGTATATTGACTATCTCTTCCTGTTCATCGGTTACTGTTTGGTGTGATGTCGAGTGTAATGTATATTGACTATCTCTTCCTGTACATCGGTTACTGTTTGGTGTGATGTCGAGTGTACTGTATATTGACTATCTCTTCCTGTTCATCGGTTACTGTTTGGTGTGATGTCGAGTGTACTGTATATTGACTATCTCTTCCTGTACACCGGTTACTGTTTGGTGTGATGTCGAGTGTACTGTATATTGACTATCTCTTCCTGTACATCGGTTACTGTTTGGTGTGATGTCGAGTGTACTGTATATTGACTATCTCTTCTTGTACATCGGTTACTGTTTGGTGTGATGTCGAGTGTATTGTATATTGACTATCTCTTCCTGTACATCGGTTACTGTTTGGTGTGATGTCGAGTGTACTGTATATTGACTATCTCTTCCTGTACATCGGTTACTGATTGGTGTGATGTCGAGTGTACTGTATATTGACTATCTCTTCCTGTTCATCGGTTACTGTTTGGTGTGATGTCGAGTGTACTGTATATTGACTATCTCTTCCTGTTCATCGGTTACTGTTTGGTGTGATGTCGAGTGTACTGTATATTGACTATCTCTTCCTGTACATCGGTTACTGTTTGGTGTGATGTCGAGTGTACTGTATATTGACTATCTCTTCCTGTACATCGGTTACTGTTTGGTGTGATGTCGAGTGTACTGTATATTGACTATCTCTTCCTGTTCATCGGTTACTGTTTGGTGTGATGTCGAGTGTACTGTATATTGACTATCTCTTCCTGTTCATCGGTTACTGTTTGGTGTGATGTCGAGTGTACTGTATATTGACTATCTCTTCCTGTTCATCGGTTACTGTTTGGTGTGATGTCGAGTGTACTGTATATTGACTATCTCTTCCTGTTCATCGGTTACTGTTTGGTGTGATGTCGAGTGTACTGTATATTGACTATCTCTTCCTGTTCATCGGTTACTGTTTGGTGTGATGTCGAATGTACTGTATATTGACTATCTCTTCCTGTACATCGGTTACTGTTTGGTGTGATGTCGAGTGTACTGTATATTGACTATCTCTTCCTGTTCATCGGTTACTGTTTGGTGTGATGTCGAGTGTACTGTATATTGACTATCTCTTCCTGTACATCGGTTACTGTTTGGTGTGATGTCGAATGTACTGTATATTGACTATCTCTTCCTGTACATCGGTTACTGTTTGGTGTGATGTCGAGTGTACTGTATATTGACTATCTCTTCCTGTACATCGGTTACTGTTTGGTGTGATGTCGAGTGTACTGTATATTGACTATCTCTTCCTGTACATCGGTTACTGTTTGGTGTGATGTCGAGTGTACTGTATATTGACTATCTCTTCCTCTACATCGGTTACTGTTTGGTGTGATGTCGAGTGTACTGTATATTGACTATCTCTTCCTGTTCATCGGTTACTGTTTGGTGTGATGTCGAGTGTACTGTATATTGACTATCTCTTCCTGTACATCGGTTACTGTTTGGTGTGATGTCGAGTGTACTGTATATTGACTATCTCTTCCTGTACATCGGTTACTGATTGGTGTGATGTCGAGTGTACTGTATATTGACTATCTCTTCCTGTTCATCGGTTACTGTTTGGTGTGATGTCGAGTGTACTGTATATTGACTATCTCTTCCTGTTCATCGGTTACTGTTTGGTGTGATGTCGAGTGTACTGTATATTGACTATCTCTTCCTGTTCATCGGTTACTGTTTGGTGTAATGTGGAGTGTATTGTATATTGACTATCTCTTCCTGTTCATCGGTTACTGTTTGGTGTGATGTCGAGTGTAATGTATATTGACTATCTCTTCCTGTACATCGGTTACTGTTTGGTGTGATGTCGAGTGTACTGTATATTGACTATCTCTTCCTGTTCATCGGTTACTGTTTGGTGTGATGTCGAGTGTACTGTATATTGACTATCTCTTCCTGTACACCGGTTACTGTTTGGTGTGATGTCGAGTGTACTGTATATTGACTATCTCTTCCTGTACATCGGTTACTGTTTGGTGTGATGTCGAATGTACTGTATATTGACTATCTCTTCCTGTACATCGGTTACTGTTTGGTGTGATGTCGAGTGTACTGTATATTGACTATCTCTTCCTGTACATCGGTTACTGTTTGGTGTGATGTCGAGTGTACTGTATATTGACTATCTCTTCCTGTACATCGGTTACTGTTTGGTGTGATGTCGAGTGTAATGTATATTGACTATCTCTTCCTGTACATCGGTTACTGTTTGGTGTGATGTCGAGTGTACTGTATATTGACTATCTCTTCCTCTACATCGGTTACTGTTTGGTGTGATGTCGAGTGTACTGTATATTGACTATCTCTTCCTGTTCATCGGTTACTGTTTGGTGTGATGTCGAGTGTACTGTATATTGACTATCTCTTCCTGTACATCGGTTACTGTTTGGTGTGATGTCGAGTGTACTGTATATTGACTATCTCTTCCTGTACATCGGTTACTGATTGGTGTGATGTCGAGTGTACTGTATATTGACTATCTCTTCCTGTTCATCGGTTACTGTTTGGTGTGATGTCGAGTGTACTGTATATTGACTATCTCTTCCTGTTCATCGGTTACTGTTTGGTGTGATGTCGAGTGTACTGTATATTGACTATCTCTTCCTGTTCATCGGTTACTGTTTGGTGTGATGTGGAGTGTATTGTATATTGACTATCTCTTCCTGTTCATCGGTTACTGTTTGGTGTGATGTCGAGTGTAATGTATATTGACTATCTCTTCCTGTACATCGGTTACTGTTTGGTGTGATGTCGAGTGTACTGTATATTGACTATCTCTTCCTGTTCATCGGTTACTGTTTGGTGTGATGTCGAGCGTACTGTATATTGACTATCTCTTCCTGTACACCGGTTACTGTTTGGTGTGATGTCGAGTGTACTGTATATTGACTATCTCTTCCTGTACATCGGTTACTGTTTGGTGTGATGTCGAGTGTACTGTATATTGTCTATCTCTTCTTGTACATCGGTTACTGTTTGGTGTGATGTCGAGTGTACTGTATATTGACTATCTCTTCCTGTACATCGGTTACTGTTTGGTGTGATGTCGAGTGTACTGTATATTGACTATCTCTTCCTGTACATCGGTTACTGATTGGTGTGATGTCGAGTGTACTGTATATTGACTATCTCTTCCTGTACATCGGTTACTGTTTGGTGTGATGTCGAGTGTACTGTATATTGACTATCTCTTCCTGTACATCGGTTACTGTTTGGTGTGATGTCGAGTGTACTGTATATTGACTATCTCTTCCTGTTCATCGGTTACTGTTTGGTGTGATGTCGAGTGTACTGTATATTGACTATCTCTTCCTGTTCATCGGTTACCGTTTGGTGTGATGTCGAGTGTACTGTATATTGACTATCTCTTCCTGTTCATCGGTTACTGTTTGGTGTGATGTCGAGTGTACTGTATATTGACTATCTCTTCCTGTTCATCGGTTACTGTTTGGTGTGATGTCGAGTGTACTGTATATTGACTATCTCTTCCTGTTCATCGGTTACTGTTTGGTGTGATGTCGAGTGTACTGTATATTGACTATCTCTTCTTGTTCATCGGTTACTGTTTGGTGTGATGTCGAGTGTACTGTATATTGACTATCTCTTCCTGTACATCGGTTACTGTTTGGTGTGATGTCGAGTGTACTGTATATTGACTATCTCTTCCTGTAAATCGGTTACTGTTTGGTGTGATGTCGAGTGTACTGTATATTGACTATCTCTTCCTGTTCATCGGTTACTGTTTGGTGTGATGTCGAGTGTACTGTATATTGACTATCTCTTCCTGTACATCGGTTACTGTTTGGTGTGATGTCGAGTGTACTGTATATTGACTATCTCTTCCTGTTCATCGGTTACTGTTTGGTGTGATGTCGAGTGTACTGTATATTGACTATCTCTTCCTGTACATCGGTTACTGTTTGGTGTGATGTCGAGTGTACTGTATATTGACTATCTCTTCCTGTACATCGGTTACTGTTTGGTGTGATGTCGAGTGTACTGTATATTGACTATCTCTTCCTGTGCATCGGTTACTGTTTGGTGTGATGTCGGGTGTACTGTATATTGGCTATCTCTTCCTGTACATCGGTTACTGTTTGGTGTGATGTCGAGTGTAATGTATATTGACTATCTCTTCCTGTATATCGGTTACTGTTTGGTGTGATGTCGAGTGTACTGTATATTGACTATCTCTTCCTCTACATCGGTTACTGTTTGGTGTGATGTCGAGTGTACTGTATATTGACTATCTCTTCCTGTTCATCGGTTACTGTTTGGTGTGATATCGAGTGTACTGTATATTGACTATCTCTTCCTGTACATCGGTTACTGTTTGGTGTGATGTCGAGTGTACTGTATATTGACTATCTCTTCCTGTACATCGGTTACTGATTGGTGTGATGTCGAGTGTACTGTATATTGACTATCTCTTCCTGTTCATCGGTTACTGTTTGGTGTGATGTCGAGTGTACAGTATATTGACTATCTCTTCCTGTTCATCGGTTACTGTTTGATGTGATGTCGAGTGTACTGTATATTGACTATCTCTTCCTGTACATCGGTTACTGTTTGGTGTGATGTCGAGTGTAATGTATATTGACTATCTCTTCCTGTACATCGGTTACTGTTTGGTGTGATGTGGAGTGTACTGTATATTGACTATCTCTTCCTGTTCATCGGTTACTGTTTGGTGTGATGTCGAGTGTACTGTATATTGTTTATCTCTTCCTCTACATCGGTTACTGTTTGGTGTGATGTCGAGTGTACTGTATATTGACTATCTCTTCCTGTTCATCGGTTACTGTTTGGTGTGATGTCGAGTGTACTGTATATTGACTATCTCTTCCTGTTCATCGGTTACTGTTTGGTGTGATGTCGAGTGTACTGTATATTGACTATCTCTTCCTGTTCATCGGTTACTGTTTGGTGTGATGTCGAATGTACTGTATATTGACTATCTCTTCCTGTACATCGGTTACTGTTTGGTGTGATGTCGAGTGTACTGTATATTGACTATCTCTTCCTGTACATCGGTTACTGTTTGGTGTGATGTCGAGTGTACTGTATATTGACTATCTCTTCCTGTACATCGGTTACTGTTTGGTGTGATGTCGAGTGTAATGTATATTGACTATCTCTTCCTGTACATCGGTTACTGTTTGGTGTGATGTCGAGTGTACTGTATATTGACTATCTCTTCCTCTACATCGGTTACTGTTTGGTGTGATGTCGAGTGTACTGTATATTGACTATCTCTTCCTGTTCATCGGTTACTGTTTGGTGTGATGTCGAGTGTACTGTATATTGACTATCTCTTCCTGTACATCGGTTACTGTTTGGTGTGATGTCGAGTGTACTGTATATTGACTATCTCTTCCTGTTCATCGGTTACTGTTTGGTGTGATGTCGAGTGTACTGTATATTGACTATCTCTTCCTGTTCATCGGTTACTGTTTGGTGTGATGTGGAGTGTATTGTATATTGACTATCTCTTCCTGTTCATCGGTTACTGTTTGGTGTGATGTCGAGTGTAATGTATATTGACTATCTCTTCCTGTACATCGGTTACTGTTTGGTGTGATGTCGAGTGTACTGTATATTGACTATCTCTTCCTGTTCATCGGTTACTGTTTGGTGTGATGTCGAGCGTACTGTATATTGACTATCTCTTCCTGTACACCGGTTACTGTTTGGTGTGATGTCGAGTGTACTGTATATTGACTATCTCTTCCTGTACATCGGTTACTGTTTGGTGTGATGTCGAGTGTACTGTATATTGTCTATCTCTTCTTGTACATCGGTTACTGTTTGGTGTGATGTCGAGTGTACTGTATATTGACTATCTCTTCCTGTACATCGGTTACTGTTTGGTGTGATGTCGAGTGTACTGTATATTGACTATCTCTTCCTGTACATCGGTTACTGATTGGTGTGATGTCGAGTGTACTGTATATTGACTATCTCTTCCTGTTCATCGGTTACTGTTTGGTGTGATGTCGAGTGTACTGTATATTGACTATCTCTTCCTGTTCATCGGTTACTGTTTGGTGTGATGTCGAGTGTACTGTATATTGACTATCTCTTCCTGTACATCGGTTACTGTTTGGTGTGATGTCGAGTGTACTGTATATTGACTATCTCTTCCTGTACATCGGTTACTGTTTGGTGTGATGTCGAGTGTACTGTATATTGACTATCTCTTCCTGTTCATCGGTTACTGTTTGGTGTGATGTCGAGTGTACTGTATATTGACTATCTCTTCCTTTTCATCGGTTACCGTTTGGTGTGATGTCGAGTGTACTGTATATTGACTATCTCTTCCTGTTCATCGGTTACTGTTTGGTGTGATGTCGAGTGTACTGTATATTGACTATCTCTTCCTGTTCATCGGTTACTGTTTGGTGTGATGTCGAGTGTACTGTATATTGACTATCTCTTCCTGTTCATCGGTTACTGTTTGGTGTGATGTCGAGTGTACTGTATATTGACTATCTCTTCTTGTTCATCGGTTACTGTTTGGTGTGATGTCGAGTGTACTGTATATTGACTATCTCTTCCTGTACATCGGTTACTGTTTGGTGTGATGTCGAGTGTACTGTATATTGACTATCTCTTCCTGTAAATCGGTTACTGTTTGGTGTGATGTCGAGTGTACTGTATATTGACTATCTCTTCCTGTTCATCGGTTACTGTTTGGTGTGATGTCGAGTGTACTGTATATTGACTATCTCTTCCTGTACATCGGTTACTGTTTGGTGTGATGTCGAGTGTACTGTATATTGACTATCTCTTCCTGTTCATCGGTTACTGTTTGGTGTGATGTCGAGTGTACTGTATATTGACTATCTCTTCCTGTACATCGGTTACTGTTTGGTGTGATGTCGAGTGTACTGTATATTGACTATCTCTTCCTGTACATCGGTTACTGTTTGGTGTGATGTCGAGTGTACTGTATATTGACTATCTCTTCCTGTGCATCGGTTACTGTTTGGTGTGATGTCGGGTGTACTGTATATTGGCTATCTCTTCCTGTACATCGGTTACTGTTTGGTGTGATGTCGAGTGTAATGTATATTGACTATCTCTTCCTGTATATCGGTTACTGTTTGGTGTGATGTCGAGTGTACTGTATATTGACTATCTCTTCCTCTACATCGGTTACTGTTTGGTGTGATGTCGAGTGTACTGTATATTGACTATCTCTTCCTGTTCATCGGTTACTGTTTGGTGTGATATCGAGTGTACTGTATATTGACTATCTCTTCCTGTACATCGGTTACTGTTTGGTGTGATGTCGAGTGTACTGTATATTGACTATCTCTTCCTGTACATCGGTTACTGATTGGTGTGATGTCGAGTGTACTGTATATTGACTATCTCTTCCTGTTCATCGGTTACTGTTTGGTGTGATGTCGAGTGTACAGTATATTGACTATCTCTTCCTGTTCATCGGTTACTGTTTGATGTGATGTCGAGTGTACTGTATATTGACTATCTCTTCCTGTACATCGGTTACTGTTTGGTGTGATGTCGAGTGTAATGTATATTGACTATCTCTTCCTGTACATCGGTTACTGTTTGGTGTGATGTGGAGTGTACTGTATATTGACTATCTCTTCCTGTTCATCGGTTACTGTTTGGTGTGATGTCGAGTGTACTGTATATTGTTTATCTCTTCCTGTACATCGGTTACTGTTTGGTGTGATGTCGAGTGTACTGTATATTGACTATCTCTTCCTGTTCATCGGTTACTGTTTGGTGTGATGTCGAGTGTACTGTATATTGACTATCTCTTCCTGTTCATCGGTTACTGTTTGGTGTGATGTCGAGTGTACTGTATATTGACTATCTCTTCCTGTTCATCGGTTACTGTTTGGTGTGATGTCGAGTGTACTGTATATTGACTATCTCTTCCTGTACATCGGTTACTGTTTGGTGTGATGTCGAGTGTACTGTATATTGACTATCTCTTCCTGTTCATCGGTTACTGTTTGGTGTGATGTCGAGTGTACTGTATATTGACTATCTCTTCCTGTTCATCGGTTACTGTTTGGTGTGATGTCGAGTGTACTGTATATTGACTATCTCTTCCTGTACATCGGTTACTGTTTGGTGTGATGTCGAGTGTACTGTATATTGACTATCTCTTCCTGTACATCGGTTACTGTTTGGTGTGATGTCGAGTGTACTGTATATTGACTATCTCTTCCTGTTCATCGGTTACTGTTTGGTGTGATGTCGAGTGTACTGTATATTGACTATCTCTTCCTGTTCATCGGTTACTGTTTGGTGTGATGTCGAGTGTACTGTATATTGACTATCTCTTCCTGTAAATCGGTTACTGTTTGGTGTGATGTCGAGTGTAATGTATATTGACTATCTCTTCCTGTTCATCGGTTACTGTTTGGTGTGATGTCGAGTGTACTGTATATTGACTATCTCTTCCTGTACATCGGTTACTGTTTGGTGTGATGTCGAGTGTACTGTATATTGACTATCTCTTCCTGTACATCGGTTACTGTTTGGTGTGATTTCGAGTGTACTGTATATTTACTATCTCTTCCTGTACATCGGTTACTGTTTGGTGTGATGTCGAGTGTACTGTATATTGACTATTTCTTCCTGTTCATCGGTTACTGTTTGGTGTGATGTCGAGTGTACTGTATATTGACTATCTCTTCCTGTTCATCGGTTACTGTTTGGTGTGATGTCGAGTGTACTGTATATTGACTATCTCTTCCTGTACATCGGTTACTGTTTGGTGTGATGTCGAGTGTACTGTATATTGACTATCTCTTCCTGTTCATCGGTTACTGTTTGGTGTGAT
Organism: Bathymodiolus brooksi; assembly: GCA_963680875.1. Classification (NCBI taxonomy): domain Eukaryota; kingdom Metazoa; phylum Mollusca; class Bivalvia; order Mytilida; family Modiolidae; genus Bathymodiolus; species Bathymodiolus brooksi. Next base: position 12,833,077 of record OY804577.1, on the reverse strand, counting down.
GTCGAGTGTACTGTATATTGACTATCTCTTCCTCTACATCGGTTACTGTTTGGTGTGATGTCGAGTGTACTGTATATTGACTATCTCTTCCTGTTCATCGGTTACTGTTTGGTGTGATATCGAGTGTACTGTATATTGACTATCTCTTCCTGTACATCGGTTACTGTTTGGTGTGATGTCGAGTGTACTGTATATTGACTATCTCTTCCTGTACATCGGTTACTGATTGGTGTGATGTCGAGTGTACTGTATATTGACTATCTCTTCCTGTTCATCGGTTACTGTTTGGTGTGATGTCGAGTGTACAGTATATTGACTATCTCTTCCTGTTCATCGGTTACTGTTTGGTGTGATGTCGAGTGTACTGTATATTGACTATCTCTTCCTGTACATCGGTTACTGTTTGGTGTGATGTCGAGTGTAATGTATATTGACTATCTCTTCCTGTACATCGGTTACTGTTTGGTGTGATGTGGAGTGTACTGTATATTGACTATCTCTTCCTGTTCATCGGTTACTGTTTGGTGTGATGTCGAGTGTACTGTATATTGTTTATCTCTTCCTCTACATCGGTTACTGTTTGGTGTGATGTCGAGTGTACTGTATATTGACTATCTCTTCCTGTTCATCGGTTACTGTTTGGTGTGATGTCGAGTGTACTGTATATTGATTATCTCTTCCTGTTCATCGGTTACTGTTTGGTGTGATGTCGAGTGTACTGTATATTGACTATCTCTTCCTGTACATGGGTTACTGTTTGGTGTGATGTCGAGTGTACTGTATATTGACTATCTCTTCCTGTAAATCGGTTACTGTTTGGTGTGATGTCGAGTGTAATGTATATTGACTATCTCTTCCTGTTCATCGGTTACTGTTTGGTGTGATGTCGAGTGTACTGTATATTGACTATCTCTTCCTGTACATCGGTTACTGTTTGGTGTGATGTCGAGTGTACTGTATATTGACTATCTCTTCCTGTACATCGGTTACTGTTTGGTGTGATTTCGAGTGTACTGTATATTGACTATCTCTTCCTGTACATCGGTTACTGTTTGGTGTGATGTCGAGTGTACTGTATATTGACTATTTCTTCCTGTTCATCGGTTACTGTTTGGTGTGATGTCGAGTGTACTGTATATTGACTATCTCTTCCTGTTCATCGGTTACTGTTTGGTGTGATGTCGAGTGTACTGTATATTGACTATCTCTTCCTGTACATCGGTTACTGTTTGGTGTGATGTCGAGTGTACTGTATATTGACTATCTCTTCCTGTTCATCGGTTACTGTTTGGTGTGATGTCGAGTGTACTGTATATTGACTATCTCTTCCTGTTCATCGGTTACTGTTTGGTGTGATGTCGAGTGTACTGTATATTGACTATCTCTTCCTGTTCATCGGTTACTGTTTGGTGTGATGTCGAGTGTACTGTATATTGACTATCTCTTCCTGTTCATCGGTTACTGTTTGGTGTGATGTCGAGTGTACTGTATATTGACTATCTCTTCCTGTTCATCGGTTACTATTTGGTGTGATGTCGAGTGTAATGTATATTGACTATCTCTTCCTGTTCATCGGTTACTGTTTGGTGTGATGTCGAGTGTACTGTATATTGACTATCTCTTCCTGTTCATCGGTTACTGTTTGGTGTGATGTCGAGTGTACTGTATATTGACTATCTCTTCCTGTACATCGGTTACTGTTTGGTGTGATGTCGAGTGTACTGTATATTGACTATCTCTTCCTGTACATCGGTTACTGTTTGGTGTGATGTCGAGTGTACTGTATATTGACTATCTCTTCCTGTACATCGGTTACTGTTTGGTGTGATGTCGAGTGTACTGTATATTGACTATCTCTTCCTCTACATCGGTTACTGTTTGGTGTGATGTCGAGTGTACTGTATATTGACTATCTCTTCCTGTACATGGGTTACTGTTTGGTGTGATGTCGAGTGCACTGTATATTGACTATCTCTTCCTCTACATCGGTTACTGTTTGGTGTGATGTCGAGTGTACTGTATATTGACTATCTCTTCCTGTTCATCGGTTACTGTTTGGTGTGATGTCGAGTGTACTGTATATTGACTATCTCTTCCTGTACATGGGTTACTGTTTGGTGTGATGTCGAGTGCACTGTATATTGACTATCTCTTCCTGTACATCGGTTACTGTTTGGTGTGATGTCGAGTGTAATGTATATTGACTATCTCTTCCTGTTCATCGGTTACTGTTTGGTGTGATGTCGAGTGTACTGTATATTGACTATCTCTTCCTGTACATCGGTTACTGTTTGGTGTGATGTCGAGTGTACTGTATATTGACTATCTCTTCCTGTACATCGGTTACTGTTTGGTGTGATGTCGAGTGTACTGTATATTGACTATCTCTTCCTGTACATCGGTTACTGATTGGTGTGATGTCGAGTGTACTGTATATTGACTATCTCTTCCTGTACATCCGTTACTGTTTGGTGTGATGTCGAGTGTACTGTATATTGACTATCTCTTCCTGTACATCGGTTACTGTTTGGTGTGATGTCGAGTGTACTGTATATTGACTATCTCTTCCTGTACATCGGTTACTGTTTGGTGTGATGTCGAGTGTACTGTATATTGACTATCTCTTCCTGTACATCGGTTACTGTTTGGTGTGATGTCGAGTGTACTGTATATTGACTATCTCTTCCTGTTCATCGGTTACTGTTTGGTGTGATGTCGAGTGTACTGTATATTGACTATCTCTTCCTGTTCATCGGTTACTGTTTGGTGTGATGTCGAGTGTACTGTATATTGACTATCTCTTCCTGTACATCGGTTACTGTTTGGTGTGATTTCGAGTGTACTGTATATTGACTATCTCTTCCTGTACATCGGTTACTGTTTGGTGTGATGTCGAGTGTACTGTATATTGACTATTTCTTCCTGTTCATCGGTTACTGTTTGGTGTGATGTCGAGTGTACTGTATATTGACTATCTCTTCCTGTTCATCGGTTACTGTTTGGTGTGATGTCGAGTGTACTGTATATTGACTATCTCTTCCTGTACATCGGTTACTGTTTGGTGTGATGTCGAGTGTACTGTATATTGACTATCTCTTCCTGTTCATCGGTTACTGTTTGGTGTGATGTCGAGTGTACTGTATATTGACTATCTCTTCCTGTTCATCGGTTACTGTTTGGTGTGATGTCGAGTGTACTGTATATTGACTATCTCTTCCTGTTCATCGGTTACTGTTTGGTGTGATGTCGAGTGTACTGTATATTGACTATCTCTTCCTGTTCATCGGTTACTGTTTGGTGTGATGTCGAGTGTACTGTATATTGACTATCTCTTCCTGTTCATCGGTTACTGTTTGGTGTGATGTCGAGTGTACTGTATATTGACTATCTCTTCCTGTTCATCGGTTACTATTTGGTGTGATGTCGAGTGTAATGTATATTGACTATCTCTTCCTGTTCATCGGTTACTGTTTGGTGTGATGTCGAGTGTACTGTATATTGACTATCTCTTCCTGTTCATCGGTTACGGTTTGGTGTGATGTCGAGTGTACTGTATATTGACTATCTCTTCCTGTACATCGGTTACTGTTTGGTGTGATGTCGAGTGTACTGTATATTGACTATCTCTTCCTGTACATCGGTTACTGTTTGGTGTGATGTCGAGTGTACTGTATATTGACTATCTCTTCCTGTACATCGGTTACTGTTTGGTGTGATGTCGAGTGTACTGTATATTGACTATCTCTTCCTGTACATCGGTTACTGTTTGGTGTGATGTCGAGTGTACTGTATATTGACTATCTCTTCCTGTACATGGGTTACTGTTTGGTGTGATGTCGAGTGCACTGTATATTGACTATCTCTTCCTCTACACCGGTTACTGTTTGGTGTGATGTCGAGTGTACTGTATATTGACTATCTCTTCCTGTTCATCGGTTACTGTTTGGTGTGATGTCGAGTGTACTGTATATTGACTATCTCTTCCTGTACATGGGTTACTGTTTGGTGTGATGTCGAGTGCACTGTATATTGACTATCTCTTCCTGTACATCGGTTACTGTTTGGTGTGATGTCGAGTGTAATGTATATTGACTATCTCTTCCTGTTCATCGGTTACTGTTTGGTGTGATGTCGAGTGTACTGTATATTGACTATCTCTTCCTGTACATCGGTTACTGTTTGGTGTGATGTCGAGTGCACTGTATATTGACTATCTCTTCCTGTACATCGGTTACTGTTTGGTGTGATGTCGAGTGTAATGTATATTGACTATCTCTTCCTGTTCATCGGTTACTGTTTGGTGTGATGTCGAGTGTACTGTATATTGACTATCTCTTCCTGTTCATCGGTTACTGTTTGGTGTGATGTCGAGTGTACTGTATATTGTTTATCTCTTCCTCTACATCGGTTACTGTTTGGTGTGATGTCGAGTGTACTGTATATTGACTATCTCTTCCTGTTCATCGGTTACTGTTTGGTGTGATGTCGAGTGTACTGTATATTGATTATCTCTTCCTGTTCATCGGTTACTGTTTGGTGTGATGTCGAGTGTACTGTATATTGACTATCTCTTCCTGTACATGGGTTACTGTTTGGTGTGATGTCGAGTGTACTGTATATTGACTATCTCTTCCTGTAAATCGGTTACTGTTTGGTGTGATGTCGAGTGTAATGTATATTGACTATCTCTTCCTGTTCATCGGTTACTGTTTGGTGTGATGTCGAGTGTACTGTATATTGACTATCTCTTCCTGTACATCGGTTACTGTTTGGTGTGATGTCGAGTGTACTGTATATTGACTATCTCTTCCTGTACATCGGTTACTGTTTGGTGTGATTTCGAGTGTACTGTATATTGACTATCTCTTCCTGTACATCGGTTACTGTTTGGTGTGATGTCGAGTGTACTGTATATTGACTATTTCTTCCTGTTCATCGGTTACTGTTTGGTGTGATGTCGAGTGTACTGTATATTGACTATCTCTTCCTGTTCATCGGTTACTGTTTGGTGTGATGTCGAGTGTACTGTATATTGACTATCTCTTCCTGTACATCGGTTACTGTTTGGTGTGATGTCGAGTGTACTGTATATTGACTATCTCTTCCTGTTCATCGGTTACTGTTTGGTGTGATGTCGAGTGTACTGTATATTGACTATCTCTTCCTGTTCATCGGTTACTGTTTGGTGTGATGTCGAGTGTACTGTATATTGACTATCTCTTCCTGTTCATCGGTTACTGTTTGGTGTGATGTCGAGTGTACTGTATATTGACTATCTCTTCCTGTTCATCGGTTACTGTTTGGTGTGATGTCGAGTGTACTGTATATTGACTATCTCTTCCTGTTCATCGGTTACTGTTTGGTGTGATGTCGAGTGTACTGTATATTGACTATCTCTTCCTGTTCATCGGTTACTATTTGGTGTGATGTCGAGTGTAATGTATATTGACTATCTCTTCCTTTTCATCGGTTACTGTTTGGTGTGATGTCGAGTGTACTGTATATTGACTATCTCTTCCTGTTCATCGGTTACTGTTTGGTGTGATGTCGAGTGTACTGTATATTGACTATCTCTTCCTGTACATCGGTTACTGTTTGGTGTGATGTCGAGTGTACTGTATATTGACTATCTCTTCCTGTACATCGGTTACTGTTTGGTGTGATGTCGAGTGTACTGTATATTGACTATCTCTTCCTGTACATCGGTTACTGTTTGGTGTGATGTCGAGTGTACTGTATATTGACTATCTCTTCCTCTACATCGGTTACTGTTTGGTGTGATGTCGAGTGTACTGTATATTGACTATCTCTTCCTGTACATGGGTTACTGTTTGGTGTGATGTCGAGTGCACTGTATATTGACTATCTCTTCCTCTACATCGGTTACTGTTTGGTGTGATGTCGAGTGTACTGTATATTGACTATCTCTTCCTGTTCATCGGTTACTGTTTGGTGTGATGTCGAGTGTACTGTATATTGACTATCTCTTCCTGTACATGGGTTACTGTTTGGTGTGATGTCGAGTGCACTGTATATTGACTATCTCTTCCTGTACATCGGTTACTGTTTGGTGTGATGTCGAGTGTAATGTATATTGACTATCTCTTCCTGTTCATCGGTTACTGTTTGGTGTGATGTCGAGTGTACTGTATATTGACTATCTCTTCCTGTACATCGGTTACTGTTTGGTGTGATGTCGAGTGTACTGTATATTGACTATCTCTTCCTGTACATCGGTTACTGTTTGGTGTGATGTCGAGTGTACTGTATATTGACTATCTCTTCCTGTACATCGGTTACTGATTGGTGTGATGTCGAGTGTACTGTATATTGACTATCTCTTCCTGTACATCCGTTACTGTTTGGTGTGATGTCGAGTGTACTGTATATTGACTATCTCTTCCTGTACATCGGTTACTGTTTGGTGTGATGTCGAGTGTACTGTATATTGACTATCTCTTCCTGTACATCGGTTACTGTTTGGTGTGATGTCGAGTGTACTGTATATTGACTATCTCTTCCTGTACATCGGTTACTGTTTGGTGTGATGTCGAGTGTACTGTATATTGACTATCTCTTCCTGTTCATCGGTTACTGTTTGGTGTGATGTCGAGTGTACTGTATATTGACTATCTCTTCCTGTTCATCGGTTACTGTTTGGTGTGATGTCGAGTGTACTGTATATTGACTATCTCTTCCTGTACATCGGTTACTGTTTGGTGTGATTTCGAGTGTACTGTATATTGACTATCTCTTCCTGTACATCGGTTACTGTTTGGTGTGATGTCGAGTGTACTGTATATTGACTATTTCTTCCTGTTCATCGGTTACTGTTTGGTGTGATGTCGAGTGTACTGTATATTGACTATCTCTTCCTGTTCATCGGTTACTGTTTGGTGTGATGTCGAGTGTACTGTATATTGACTATCTCTTCCTGTACATCGGTTACTGTTTGGTGTGATGTCGAGTGTACTGTATATTGACTATCTCTTCCTGTTCATCGGTTACTGTTTGGTGTGATGTCGAGTGTACTGTATATTGACTATCTCTTCCTGTTCATCGGTTACTGTTTGGTGTGATGTCGAGTGTACTGTATATTGACTATCTCTTCCTGTTCATCGGTTACTGTTTGGTGTGATGTCGAGTGTACTGTATATTGACTATCTCTTCCTGTTCATCGGTTACTGTTTGGTGTGATGTCGAGTGTACTGTATATTGACTATCTCTTCCTGTTCATCGGTTACTGTTTGGTGTGATGTCGAGTGTACTGTATATTGACTATCTCTTCCTGTTCATCGGTTACTATTTGGTGTGATGTCGAGTGTAATGTATATTGACTATCTCTTCCTGTTCATCGGTTACTGTTTGGTGTGATGTCGAGTGTACTGTATATTGACTATCTCTTCCTGTTCATCGGTTACGGTTTGGTGTGATGTCGAGTGTACTGTATATTGACTATCTCTTCCTGTACATCGGTTACTGTTTGGTGTGATGTCGAGTGTACTGTATATTGACTATCTCTTCCTGTACATCGGTTACTGTTTGGTGTGATGTCGAGTGTACTGTATATTGACTATCTCTTCCTGTACATCGGTTACTGTTTGGTGTGATGTCGAGTGTACTGTATATTGACTATCTCTTCCTCTACATCGGTTACTGTTTGGTGTGATGTCGAGTGTACTGTATATTGACTATCTCTTCCTGTACATGGGTTACTGTTTGGTGTGATGTCGAGTGCACTGTATATTGACTATCTCTTCCTCTACACCGGTTACTGTTTGGTGTGATGTCGAGTGTACTGTATATTGACTATCTCTTCCTGTTCATCGGTTACTGTTTGGTGTGATGTCGAGTGTACTGTATATTGACTATCTCTTCCTGTACATGGGTTACTGTTTGGTGTGATGTCGAGTGCACTGTATATTGACTATCTCTTCCTGTACATCGGTTACTGTTTGGTGTGATGTCGAGTGTAATGTATATTGACTATCTCTTCCTGTTCATCGGTTACTGTTTGGTGTGATGTCGAGTGTACTGTATATTGACTATCTCTTCCTGTACATCGGTTACTGTTTGGTGTGATGTCGAGTGTACTGTATATTGACTATCTCTTCCTGTACATCGGTTACTGTTTGGTGTGATGTCGAGTGTACTGTATATTGACTATCTCTTCCTGTACATCGGTTACTGTTTGGTGTGATGTCGAGTGTACTGTATATTGACTATCTCTTCCTGTTCATCGGTTACTGATTGGTGTGATGTCGAGTGTACTGTATATTGACTATCTCTTCCTGTACATCCGTTACTGTTTGGTGTGATGTCGAGTGTACTGTATATTGACTATCTCTTCCTGTACATCGGTTACTGTTTGGTGTGATGTCGAGTGTACTGTATATTGACTATCTCTTCCTGTACATCGGTTACTGTTTGGTGTGATGTCGAGTGTACTGTATATTGACTATCTCTTCCTGTACATCGGTTACTGTTTGGTGTGATGTCGAGTGTACTGTATATTGACTATCTCTTCCTGTTCATCGGTTACTGTTTGGTGTGATGTCGAGTGTACTGTATATTGACTATCTCTTCCTGTTCATCGGTTACTGTTTGGTGTGATGTCGAGTGCACTGTATATTGACTATCTCTTCCTGTACATCGGTTACTGTTTGGTGTGATGTCGAGTGTACTGTATATTGACTATCTCTTCCTGTACATCGGTTACTGTTTGGTGTGATGTCGAGTGTACTGTATATTGACTATCTCTTCCTGTTCATCGGTTACTGTTTGGTGTGATGTCGAGTGTACTGTATATTGACTATCTCTTCCTGTACATCGGTTACTGTTTGGTGTGATGTCGAGTGCACTGTATATTGACTATCTCTTCCTGTACATCGGTTACTGTTTGGTGTGATGTCGAGTGTACTGTATATTGACTATCTCTTCCTGTTCATCGGTTACTGTTTGGTGTGATGTCGAGTGTACTGTATATTGACTATCTCTTCCTGTACATCGGTTACTGATTGGTGTGATGTCGAGTGTACTGTATATTGACTATCTCTTCCTGTACATCCGTTACTGTTTGGTGTGATGTCGAGTGTACTGTATATTGACTATCTCTTCCTGTACATCGGTTACTGTTTGGTGTGATGTCGAGTGTACTGTATATTGACTATCTCTTCCTGTACATGGGTTACTGTTTGGTGTGATGTCGAGTGTACTGTATATTGACTATCTCTTCCTGTTCATCGGTTACTGTTTGGTGTGATGTCGAGTGTACTGTATATTGACTATCTCTTCCTGTTCATCGGTTACTGTTTGGTGTGATGTCGAGTGCACTGTATATTGACTATCTCTTCCTGTACATCGGTTACTGTTTGGTGTGATGTCGAGTGTACTGTATATTGACTATCTCTTCCTGTACATCGGTTACTGTTTGGTGTGATGTCGTGTGTACTGTATATTGACTATCTCTTCCTGTACATCGGTTACTGTTTGGTGTGATGTCGAGTGTACTGTATATTGACTATCTCTTCCTGTTCATCGGTTACTGTTTGGTGTGATGTCGAGTGTACTGTATATTGACTATCTCTTCCTGTTCATCGGTTACTGTTTGGTGTGATGTCGAGTGTACTGTATATTGACTATCTGTTCCTGTTCATCGGTTACTGTTTGGTGTGATGTCGAGTGTACTGTATATTGACTATCTTTTCCTGTTCATCGGTTACTGTTTGGTGTGATGTCGAGTGTACTGTATATTGACTATCTCTTCCTGTACATCGGTTACTGTTTGGTGTGATGTCGAGTGTACTGTATATTGACTATCTCTTCCTGTACATCGGTTACTGTTTGGTGTGATGTCGAGTGTACTGTATATTGACTATCTCTTCCTGTACATCGGTTACTGTTTGGTGTGATGTCGAGTGTACTGTATATTGACTATCTCTTCCTGTACATCGGTTACTGTTTGGTGTGATGTCGAGTGTACTGTATATTGACTATCTCTTCCTGTTCATCGGTTACTGTTTGGTGTGATGTCGAGTGTACTGTATATTGACTATCTCTTCCTGTACATCGGTTACTGTTTGGTGTGATGTCGAGTGTACTGTATATTGATCATCTCTTCCTGTTCTTCGGTTACTGTTTGGTGTGATGTCGAGTGTACTGTATATTGACTATCTCTTCCTGTTCATCGGTTACTGTTTGGTGTGATGTCGAGTGTACTGTCATTAATAACGTTATCTTTACGGTCCTTCCAACCTTCCATGATTCGACACCGGATTTTATCATGATTAACACGACAGTGTTCAGCTAGTTTGACTGTTGTATTTTTCTGTTTTTCAATTTACCGCTTCTGAATACCCATGTGGTATCTTAAAACTTGTATTTAGATTACTAAACTCATTGCATTTTATACTCGGAAAGGCATCGACATAGCATTTATCGATAAAAAAAAACCTTAGTGCATCGTTGAAATTCGAGAGGTTTCCATCTGTTTTGAGGATGTACATTGTTTTGTATTATTATGTTTTTTGAAGACCATACTAAGACCATAGACTGTTCCTTTTCTTTTTGTATATCAATATACACACATATATATATATAAGATAAACGTTGATATTAAATTTAGTGCCAACGACGCGTTTCTGGAATAACCTTCATCAGGTACGCTCAAAGTCAAACTATTTGAAAGCCAAATAATTTTAATATATTTGGAAGCGAGAAAGCCAAAGGACCTAAACAGAATAGCCAAATTCTGCTGAGGCCACCTATGTCTGAGTACTGTAGTAAGATAGGGTTCATCTCGTGTCCATGTCAAGTAACAACTATCGATGTGTTATCAGACATAATATTATATTACTATTACTGCTTACCCTTCCGGAGCACCTGAGTTCACCCCCGGTTTTTAGTGGGGTTCGTGTTACTCGATCTTTAGTTTTATGTGTAATGTTTTGTAGATCGTTGTTTGTCATTTGTCCTTTTCTTTTGGTCATTGTGTTGTCTGTCCTTCGATTTACAGATTCTAATTACCCCTTCTTATGTTCAATATTTGATTCCAACAATTTATTCTGATCTCCCACGAAGACAATTAATTTCTTTAGATGTCCATGAACAATTGATATTAAAGCTGTTAGAAGTATCTATTTGTTTTTGTCAAAAGAGTAATCATCTTTAATCAACAGATTATATATTCATAGCTAGTAGTCAGTTAACTACGATCATTCATTGACCCTGCTATTGTACTGTCCATGTGACCAACAGATTATATATTCATAGCTAGTAGTCAGTTAACTACGACCATTCATTGACCCTGCTATTGTACTGTCCATGGGACCAACATACTATATATTCATAGCTAGTAGTCAGTGAACTACGATCATTCATTGACCCTGCTATTGTACTGTCCATGGGACCAACAGATTATATATCCCTATCTAGTAGTTAGTTAACTACGGACATTCAATGACCCTGCTATTGTAGTGTCCATGTGACCAACATATTCTACCTTTCTAGCTAGTAGTTATACACATAGAAAAAAGTTAAGCACCCCCTGATATATTAAAACATAATAAGTTACACTAAGTTTAGATTCTAATATTTATATTGATTATAGGAAGAACAATGTTCCATTAAAAAGATGTGCTCACACAGGTGTGACCATTATGTCTAATATCGACTAGTCATGCACGTGAACCATGCCTCTCACGCATTATTCAAAATTCAGTATGTTCACGCTTCGAATTTGGGTATTTAAGTCCGATGTTTTAAAAAATTTATTCATTCTCAGTAAGCATGCTACGACGGCGAATATCAGAAGCACAAAGATGGCAAATAATCGGCATGCATACAACATGGATGTCCTTCAAAGCTATTGGACGTCAGATGGGCTACCACTATACTGTAGTCAGCCCACTGGTGAGAAAAAACACACAAACCAACAATGTGAAAGACTTGCCAAGATCCGGTAGACCACGGGTAACATCTGATCGTGGCGACAGGGCATTGCAACGTTTGGTTAGACGGATGCCATTCGCAGCCAGTTCCGTACTCAAACAACACTGACTGCCCAATAGACGTCTGTCAACAGGAACAGTGAGAAACAGTCTGAAATCAGCGGACTTAAGCCAAGGAGAGTCATTAAACTTCCACTGTTGGCAGACAGACATCGACGATCACTTTTGGCATGGTGTTTAGCACGACGTGGTTGGAATTTAAGGACGTGGCGCAAGATCCATTGGTCAGACGAGAGCCGGTTTCTGCTTCATGTAACCGATGGCCGGATGAGGGTTTGGAGACACAAAAATACAGCCTATACCCCAAGGAACATCCAGCCAACTGTCCCTTACGATGGAGGCTCAGTAATGGTTTGGGGGTGTATCTCTCATGACTGCAAGCTGGATTTAGTCACCACACAAGGCAACCTAACTGGCAATCAGCACATCAGAGACGTCTTGCAACCAGTTGTTGTCCCCTATTTCGACAACCACCCTCTAGCTACAAGGCCTGTGTATATGGATGACAACGCCAGGCCTCATCGTTCAAGAGCAGTAACCGCCTACCTCCAAAGCGAAGCCGTGACTTCTGTTCCTTGGCCAGCCATGAGCCCGGATTTGAATCCCATAGAGCATAATTGGGACATATTAGGCCGTCGTATACATGCTCGGGAAACTCCTGTGCAAAACATTCGTCAGTTGGAAGCAGTATTGCATCGGGAATGGCAGCAGCTATCACAACAGGACATCTGACGTCTAACTGGAGGGATGAGACGCAGGGTTGAGGCCGTCATCCAAATACGTGGGGGTCACACCCGGTACTGAACTTTGAACAATGGATGTCGTCAACTGATTCATAAGTGACGTTTTGAAAGTGAAATGACAATCTTATCGTGCTTTTTGAACTGTGAAGGTCAATACTTAATATATATATATATATGTATTGACGTTGTAGATCTAGTTATATATCAAGATATGAGGGGTTTGATCACAGTAACCGGTTTATCCTCGCTTTGTGTATATATATAGATATGTATTGACGTTGTAGATCTAATTATATATCAAGATAGGAGGGTTTGGATCACAGTAACCGGTTTATCCTCGCTTTGTGTATATATATATATATGCATTGACGTTGTAGATCTAATTATATATCAAGATAGGAGGGTTTGGATCACAGTAACCGGTTTATCCTCGCTTTGTGTATATATATATGTGTGTATTGACGTTGTAGATTTAATTATATATCAAGATAGGAGGGTTTGGATCACAGTAACCGGTTTATCCTCGCAACACTTGTGTGTCTGTCTACAGCCAGAATCTGGATTTCCAAAGCCATATTTTGTTGCTCCCTCTTTTGTTTATCTAGGTGCTTGTTGGGTTTGTTGATATTGGTAGAATTGTTGACCATCGCTATGTAAACATTGTTTTCATAATACAATGTAGATATACAAGTCTTAAACAAACAAATCACATGTGTAATACGATCAAATATAGTCTACAAACATCTATATATAACATACATATGACTATATATCATATTAATAAGTCTAATCAAATATAGTCTACAAACATCTATATATAATATACATATGACTATATCATAGTAGGTCTAATCAGATATACGTTTGGAAGGTCATAAAAAAGTCGAAGAGATTTTCATTCTTGCATTTTCGATATTTGAATTTATATGACAGAAATTATACCTCGGTGGCAACTGATACTGAGTACACAAATTTATTAAAAAACAGCACACATTGTGTGCCTGTCCAAGTTCATGATTTGGATTAACGTCATATATCATGGCCTTTATATGTTCAATGTCTGGTGGTGAGATACGACTATTCGTTTTGTGGATATTGGTAGAATTGATGACCATCACTATTTAAACTTTCTTTTCATAAATACATTATCATCATTGAAGTGCCTGTACCCAGACATGTAAGTGGGAGGTAATGTACTTGTGTTAGAGGTATCATTGAAGTGCCTGTACCCAGACATGTAAGTGGGAGGTAATGTACTTGTGTTAGAGGTATCGTAAGTGGGATGTAATTTACTTGTGTTAGAGGTATCATTGAAGTACCTGTATCCAGACATGTAAGTGGGAGGTAATGTACTTGTGTTAGAGGTATCATTGAAGTGCCTGTACCCAGACATGTCAGTGGGATGTAATTTACTTGTGTTAGAGGTATCATTGAAGAACCTGTATCCAGACATGTAAGTGGGAGGTAATGTACTTGTGTTAGAGGCATCATTGACGTACCTGTACCCATACATGTAAGAGGGAGGTATTGTACTTGTGTTAGAGGTATCATCGAAGTACCTGTAGCCAGATATGTAAGTGGGAGGTAATATACTTGTGTTAGAGGTATCATTGAAGTACCCGTACCCAGACATGTAAGTGGGAGGTAATGTACTTGTGTTAGAGGTATCATTGAAGTACCCGTACCCAGGCATGTAAGTGGGAGGTAATGTACTTGTGTTAGAGGTATCATTGAAGTGCCTGTACCCAGACATGTAAGTGGGAGGTAATGTACTTTTTCTAGAGGTATCATTGAAGTGCCTGTAGCCAGACATGTAAGTGGGAGGTAATGTACTTGTGTTAGTGGTATGTAAGTGGGAGGTAATGTACTTGTGTTAGAGGTATCGTAAGTGGGGGGTAATGTACTTGTATTAGAGGTATCGTAAGTGGGAGGTAATGTATTTGTGTTAGAGGTATGTAAGTGGGAGGTAATGTACTTTTGTTAGAGGTATCGTACGTGGGAGGTAATGTACTTGTGTTAAAGGTATGTAAGTGGGAGATAATGTACTTGTGTTAGAGGTATCGTAAGTGGGAGGTAATGTACTTGTGTTAGAGGTATGTAAGTGGGAGGTAATGTACTTGTGTTAGAGGTATCGAGGTTCCCTCTATTTCTACGATGTTTTCTATTGTATTTTTGATCTATTTTGAGGTTGTGGTGTTTTTTGTTTTTCATCTTATTCAGATAAAAAATAATATGGATATAAAACATATATAACATATAAAACATATATAACATATAAAACATATATAACATATAAAACATATATAACATATATAATATATAAAACATATAAAACATATATAACATATATAACATAGATAACATAGATAACATAGATAACATAGATAACATATATAACATATATAACATATAAAACATATATAACATATATAACATATAAAACATATAAAACATATATAACATATATAACATATAAAACATATATAACATATATAACATATAAAACATATATAACATATATAACATATAAAACATATATAACATAGATAACATAGATAACATAGATAACATAGATAACATATAAAACATATATAACATAGATAACATAGATAACATAGATAACATAGATAACATATATAACATATATAACATATATAACATATAAAACATATAAAACATATATAACATATATAACATATAAAACATATATAACATAGATAACATAGATAACATAGATAACATATAAAACATATATAACATAGATAACATATATAACATATAAAACATATAAAACATATATAACATATAAAACATATATAACATATATAACATATATAACATAGATAACATAGATAACATAAATAACATATAAAACATATATAACATATATAACATATAAAACATATAAAACATATATAACATATAAAACATATAAAACATATATAACATATAAAACATATAAAACATATAAAACATATATAACATATAAAACATATAAAACATATATAACATATAAAACATATAAAACATATATAACATATATAGCATATATAACATATAAAACATATATAACATATATAACATATTAAACATATATAACATATATAACATATAAAACATATATAACATATATAACATATATAACATATATAACATATATAACCATATTACAATCTAATGTAGTCATATATGTATTATATAACCTTATTACACTCTATTGTAGTCATATATGTATTATATAACCTTATTACAATCTATTGTAGGCATATTTGTAATATATAACCTTATTACAATCTATTGTAGTCATATTTGTAATATATAACCTTATTACAATCTATTGTAGTCATATTTGTAATATATAACCTTATTACAATCTATTGTAGTCATATTTGTAATATATAACCTTATTGCAATCTATTGTAGTCATATTTGTATTATATAACCTTATTACAATCTATTGTAGTCGTATATGTAATATATAACCTTATTACAATCTATTGTAGTCATATTTGTAATATATAACCTTATTACAATTTATTGTAGTCATATTTGTATTATATAACCTTATTACAATCTATTGTAGCCATATTTGTATTATATAACCTTATTACAATCTATTGTAGCCATATTTGTAATATATAACCTTATTACAATCTATTGTAGTCATATTTGTAATACATAACCTTATTACAATTTATTGTAGTCATATTTGTAATATATAACCTTATTACAATCTATTGTAGTCATATTTGTAATATATAACCTTATTGCAATTTATTGTAGTCATATTTGTAATATATAACCTTATTACAATCTATTGTAGCCATATTTGTATTATATAACCTTATTACAATCTATTGTAGTCATATTTGTAATATATAACCTTATTACAATTTATTGTAGTCATATTTGTAATATATAACCTTATTACAATTTATTGTAGTCATATTTGTATTATATAACCTTATTACAATCTATTGTAGCCATATTTGTAATATATAACCTTATTACAATCTATTGTAGTCATATTTGTAATATATAACCTTATTAAAATCTAATGTAGTCATATTTGTAATATATAACCTTATTACAATCTATTGTAATATATCAGTGTCTGTTAATAATAAGGACTAGAACAGTAATACAGGAAGTCAGGGTCATTACGGTTTTCACAGTTTTCCGGTTGTTGACTGATTTTGTCTGTTTATATACTTATGAGTTTTGACTTTCCCTTTGTTAGATTGTTCGGAGTTCGGTAATTTTGTTATTACCCTTAATTCTTATTGACATAATCAACACTTTTCATTGTTCTGCTGAAGCAAAGATTCTTTTCATCCTAATTCATAGCCCAAAGAATACATTTATGATTGATTTTATCATTTCAATGCAGCGCTCGTTCATTTAATGTCATTTATGTAAATATTCTTTTATTCTATTTTAAGGTTTCATGAAATGAACGATAAAATCGGAATAATTTTGTCTTCAAAGTGTCATTTGTTTCATTTCAGATTGTGCAGTGAACGCAACATAACTACGAATTAATTCCGGATTTAAATACGCCAACTATACAGAGGGATTTACTGACAGAAATATTGAAGAATTGAGAAGAATAAATCTTTAATTATATCTTTTTGATACACAGCATGAATTGAAATATGCAGTTTGATTACGATGTCGCATCACTTCTAGTGCATTCCACGTGGGCAAACTATTAATCAAACTTCCATTTGAAATACATCGTTATGCATCATTAGTTTTAAATGATAAAACTAACTGATGATCGATACAGATGTACTACGGCCAGCAAAGGTATGTCAAAAGGTTAAAAGGGGAGATAATTGACGAAAACGCACGAAATAATATGGTACAAAGACGTCTGTCGGATGGGGCTAGGCGACACCTACCTGTGATAAGACAGGGTAACATGTCGAGTCCAAACAATATGGCTCCAGACGAATACATGTCGTCCATTCCTAGCAATGAAATGGCGAATAGAGGGCATGGAATGTTCATAGCAGCAAGTAAGAAAGACATGGCGAGGAAGAATTTAATGGGATATTTATATTCTAGACAACCAACAATTAGTCGGAGTAATTCATTTATCGCTGGCGAGAAACCTACAGAACCCGGATTACCAACTGTCAAATACAAAAATACACCTAAAGGATTTGAAAGACAACGTACATCATTACTGGAACAACGTCGACCACCGTCGTTAGATAGAAAAAAGTCCATTTTATGTGACGAACACAGTCGACCAGATAGCAATAGGTTCAGTTTACCGGAAATCATAAGAGACATTTATAGTTCGGCAGCAAAGCTGGACAGCCCTGAAATGGCTGAAGAGGAGTTCCGTTCTAGTGACGGCAACAGTATCGACATCGGTGAAAATGTTTCCTCCCTTACCGTCCCCAGATATCATAAATCTATTAAATTATATCCACCAAATCATAGACCTATTACCCCGGGGCTGATAGAAAAATTAAATAAAATGAAAGTGTCTACTAGGAATAGAACAGAACAATGGCTAAGACAAATGCCAGAGAACCAACTGAGATATCAGGAAAACAGGGCACGAGGTCCACATACAGAAGCACCAAATCGCTGGATATATACCGATAATTCATGACACAGTGTTTACATGTATTTAGAATTAGTTTTCTATGCCATATGTATCTGTTGTTTTACAAATAAGTTCACATTTAGATTGATCTAAACAATGGTGTGATGTTGAAACCAAACAATTGCTTCCAAACAAGCTCTAGGGGAATACATGTGCCAAATTAAATATTCTGTAATGTCAACAATACACTGACATTTCCCCATCAATGAATATATGTTTAATTTTATCGACCATTTACATATTTATTCCTATGAGTGGTTGTGTAGGTGTGAGCCCAGTGCACTGCTTTTCCTGGGGGCCTATGATGCTGTTAAGACGGCCAAGCCCATATCCCCCGAATGTCAATGGTAACCAGATCCATGATCAGATCAAAACAAATTAAGATATAAAAGAAAAACAAAAAATAAAATTTTAATCCGAAAACGATACCAAATGAATTTATATAATTATGTATAGTTTTAAAAAGTACGTATGTTTTGCACTACAACAAGATATACATGTACGTGTTAATTAACAACAGGTTTTAATTGTACAATTCTGTCTGTTTTATTTATATATGTCATAATCATTAAATCATAGTCCATTGCTCTGATTTATAAAGGGGCAATACACTATTAAAACAATACAACTGTATAAGATTGTTTTTTTCTTTGTTTTTAATTTTTAACTTTATTGAACTAAGTGTGGATAGTGTTACTGTTGTCTTATTATGGTGAAGTCATTGAACCATGGAGAGAATAGAAATCTATTTATTACCATGTTATACAATAACCTAAAGTTAGCAAGTACATTGTTTTTGTTATTTTACTGATTAAAGATCATTTAAGTAAATGAAGACGTATTGTTTTCTTGATTAATCTCACGTGTCAAGACTGTTCTGGTATATTGGTTTCCTAAGTAGAACTACTTTTATGTGTGAAAAGTACATTATATGTAAGTATCACTATGAGTATGTGAGTGAGTGATTGTTGTTTAACGCCAATTCAACAATTTTCAGCTATATCATGGCGAGAACTAGTTAATTTTCAATGAAATGATGATGAGGTCCGCTTTGTTCTAGACCAACAAGCTTAGCTGGATTTTTACAGTGCTAGTTCACTGAAACAACAGTCCGCGAATAGACGTGTCGCCCCACTCGGACACATTATCATAATTCCGAGCCGACCAGCCTTTGCTCTTACCCTTTAATACTGCGTGCTTAGCGGAGAAGCAGCAAATACCAATTTTATAGTCTTTAGTTTTACCTGATCGGGGATCGAACCCACGACCTATCGAACCCAAGGTGAGCACGCTAACCATTACGTCTGATGGTGGAGTGTTACGAGGTGAGCACGCTAACCATTACGTCTGATGGTGGAGTGTTACGAGGTGAGCACGCTAACCATTACGTCTGATGGTGGAGTGTTACGAGGTGAGCACGCTAACCATTACGTCTGATGGTGGAGTGTTACGAGGTGAGCACGCTAACCATTACGTCTGATGGTGGAGTGTTACGAGGTGAGCACGCTAACCATTACGTCTGATGGTGGAGTGTTACGAGGTGAGCACGCTAACCATTACGTCTGATGGTGGAGTGTTACGAGGTGAGCACGCTAACCATTACGTCTGATGGTGGAGTGTTACGAGGTCAGCACGCTAACCATTACGTCTGATGGTGGAGTGTTACGAGGTGAGCACGCTAACCATTACGTCTGATGGTGGAGTGTTACGAGGTGTGCACGCTAACCATTACGTCTGATGGTGGAGTGTTACGAGGTGTGCACGCTAACCATTACGTCTGATGGTGGAGTGTTACGAGGTGAGCACGCTAACCATTACGTCTGATGGTGGAGTGTTACGAGGTGTGCACGCTAACCATTACGTCTGATGGTGGAGTGTTACGAGGTGAGCACGCTAACCATTACGTCTGATGGTGGAGTGTTACGAGGTGAGCACGCTAACCATTACGTCTGATGGTGGAGTGTTACGAGGTGTGCACGCTAACCATTACGTCTGATGGTGGAGTGTTACGAGGTGAGCACGCTAACCATTACGTCTGATGGTGGAGTGTTACGAGGTAAGCACGCTAACCATTACGATTGATGGTGGAGTGTTACAACTTAATCATTACGATTGATGGTGGAGTGATACGGTTTAACCATTACGATTGATGGTGGAGTGATACGGTTTAACCATTACGATTGATGGTGGAGTGCTACGGTTTAACCATTACGATTGATGGTGGAGTGTTACGGTTTAACCATTGCGATTGATGGTGGAGTGATACAGTTTAACCACTACGATTGATGGTGGAGTGATACGGTTTAACCATTACGATTGATGGTGGAGTGATACGGTTTAACCATTACGATTGATGGTGGAGTGATACGGTTTAACCATTACGATTGATAGTGGAGTGATACGGTTTAACCATTGCGATTGATGGTGGAGTGATACGGTTTAACCATTACGATTGATGGTGGAGTGATACGGTTTAACCATTGCGATTGATGGTGGAGTGATACAGTTTAACCACTACGATTGATGGTGGAGTGATAAGGTTTAACCATTACGATTGATGGTGGAGTGTTACGGTTTAACCACTAAGATTGATGATGGAGTGTTACGGTTTAACCATTACGATTGATGGTGGAGTGATAAGGTTTAAGCATTACGATTGATGGTGGAGTGATAAGGTTTAAGCATTACGATTGATGGTGGAGTGATAAGGTTTAAGCATTACGATTGATGGTGGAGTGATAAGGTTTAACCATTACGATTGATGGTGGAGTGTTACGGTTTAACCATTACGATTGATGGTGGAGTGATAAGGTTTAAGCATTACGATTGATGGTGGAGTGATAAGGTTTAAGCATTACGATTGATGGTGGAGTGATACGGTTTAACCATTAAGATTGATGGTGGAGTGATACGGTTTAACCATTACGATTGATGGTGGAGTGTTACGGTTTAACCATTACGATTGATGGTGGAGTGATAAGGTTTAACCATTACGATTGATGGTGGAGTGATACAGTTTAACCACTACGATTGATGGTGGAGTGATAAGGTTTAACCATTACGATTGATGGTGGAGTGATAAGGTTTAACCACTACGATTGATGGTGGAGTGATACGGTTTAACCATTACGATTGATGGTGGAGTGATAAGGCTTAACCATTACGATTGATGGTGGAGTGTTACGGTTTAACCATTACGATTGATGGTGGAGTGATACGGTTTAACCATTGCGATTGATGGTGGAGTGATACGGTTTAACCATTGCGATTGATGGTGGAGTGATACGGTTTAACCATTAAGATTGATGGTGGAGTGATACGGTTTAACCATTACGATTGATGGTGGGGTGTTACGGTTTAACCATTACGATTGATGGTGGAGTGATAAGGTTTAACCATTACGATTGATGGTGGAGTGATACAGTTTAACCACTACGATTGATGGTGGAGTGATAAGGTTTAACCATTACGATTGATGGTGGAGTGATAAGGTTTAACCACTACGATTGATGGTGGAGTGATACGGTTTAACCATTACGATTGATGGTGGAGTGATAAGGCTTAACCATTACGATTGATGGTGGAGTGTTACGGTTTAACCATTACGATTGATGGTGGAGTGATACGGTTTAACCATTGCGATTGATGGTGGAGTGATACGGTTTAACCATTGCGATTGATGGTGGAGTGATACGGTTTAACCACTACGATTGATGGTGGAGTGTTACGGCTTAACCATTGCGATTGATGGTGGAGTGATACGGTTTAACCACTACGATTGATGGTGGAGTGATACGGTTTAACCATTGCGATTGATGGTGGAGTGTTACGGTTTAAGCATTACGATTGATGGTGGAGTGTTACGGTTTGTATTCAAATCAAGCTAGTTGTTTTTAATTCTACAATCGACCATTGATGAGTATTGTATGTTTGAAGTTCAGTGTTTGGTGAAATTTGACATATCAGTGCCTAAGATTTTTTCCGTTTCATACCTTTAGCTGAGTTTCATGCTGTAGAAACCAAAAATATATACGAGAATAATAACTCAGCGTATGAGAAGTAGATGTATGTATCCAGGTCTAATGTACATGTACACAACAGACCCTTAGACGGCGGCAGATACATTATAGTGTTTCGTGTATATAGATGATGCCATGCCCCTTGCATTTAAAAAATAACTTACATCAGCTCATTATAAAGAGCATTTGTTAGAAAGTGATCGTTGTCGTCCTATTGCTAATCAAAATAATGTTTTTAATGTATAAAGAATGCCGCCTATTTTTATCAGATAATGTTAACTTGCAATTGCTATATTGATGCTAAACAACAATCACTCACTCTATATGTATGACGACCCTGTTTCCTGTAGTAATTTGTCATTTATTTATGGATATAATCGAATTTCAAAAATGATAAAACAAACATGTGCAGGGATTTTGATTATGTATTGCTCATTATGTGACAAAGATTCTAATATGACGCTCTTTTTTCGCTTTGTAAACAAACCAGCTATGTATTTACTTAGTAAATTTTCATTGGCACATGCGCGGTCCACACAATTAATGCAGGTGATGAAATCACACAATAAAATTATTTACACTGTTGTTAAAGTTTAATACAAAATCTACATTCACTGAAAATAATCAACATATTCAATAATTAATCAATATGCGATGTGTTATTAAAGCGCGCTTAATTACAATCACAATATTATTGTTACGACCGACTGTTCCATCAATAAGACTTTCCCGTCGTTAAAAGAAGAGTTTGAAGATACCAAAGGGGTAATCAGAATCCGTAAATAGAAGAAGAACAGACAACGCAATGGCCAAAAGAAAAAGGACAAACAACGATCTACAAAACATACATATATAACTAAAGATCGAGTAACACGAACCCCACAAAAAACCGGGAATGAACTCTGGTGTTTCGGAAGGGTGAGCAGTTACTGCTCCACGAGTGGCACCGTCCTCTTAATCTATTTACCAACCCGGTGATAAGTCATGAATGAGGAAAGGACCGGGAAGTGTTTGCGACAATTGGAACATATCCGTGGTCATATAAAAACATATATGTTGATTAATTGTGTGTGGCATTGGCCGCAAACGTAAACATAAATTACAGTTTTCTCATCGTATTTGTACTGTAAGACAAATCAGAATCGAATAATTCATGGAAGCCATACTGTGTTAAAAGTTTTAACATAGGTTGGCAGCCCATGTTAAAGTTCACAAGTTAACACAGTATGGCTTCCATGATTTATTTCTGAATTATATACAACTAAACCGATTCAATACAACTTTAAGTAAACATGGAAACAAACAACTTTCAATACAACAAGATTATCGTTTGCTATATAAAATAGATCACTAAAAGTAACTTGTGACTATTCGACTTCAAAGTTGTCACTAATACCGGTATATCATGTACAATGTACATTAATTGGCCTCGATATGTTCTTTATAAAGACAAATGTCGTTGTTTGTAGAGTGTCGAGTTGCCATATTTAGCACTGACTTAACCTCTACGTACAAAAGTAATAAATTACAAACTTTCGATCTGATTAATGTACTGTAAAATATGCCTATTAAAGGTAGAACGTTTTAAGTCGTATGAACTAAGGATCGGCGTAAAATGTTGGGATTAATTAACTAACGACCAGTGTTAGAAGAGGTAAAAGGCTAGGATTAATTAACTAACGGCCAGTGTTAGAGGGGGTAAAAGGCTAGGATTAATTAACTAACGGCCAGTGTTAGAGAGGGTAAAAGGCTAGGATTAATGAACGGCCAGTGTTAGAGGGGGTAAAAGGCTAGGATTAATTAACCAACGGCCAGTGTTAGAGGGGGTAAAAGGCTAGGATTAATTAACTAACGGACAGTCTTAGAGGGGGTAAAAGGTTGGGATTAATGAACTAACGGCCAGTGTTAGAGGGACTAACAACCTTTAGCTAGTTTTGAGCTATATCTGAACTTAAAATGATAGATGATTGTTATAACAAACTAAAGTCCCTTTGTCTTTGGTAGATGTCTGGAAACCTTAACACATGAGGTGAGTATATGGCGTCGAAGTCACATCTGTGGTGTCGGTAATGTTGTCGCCGACCTTAATCATACGGACTTCCATGTCCACACCGATGATGATACTAATTTTAATTTGTTATTGTTTTCTTATCCAGTAAAAATATATTATGTATTAAAAACATAATTTGATATTCCGTTTGATATAGAAAAAAAAACATCTAAAAAGCTATTGAATAGAAAAATCTTTTTTATTAACCTTTTGAGGAATGCAAGAAACTCATAATTTTGCAATATCAATGAACTAAAAGATATAGAATATTTATATGAGTATATGAATAGAATACAAGATAGCATGTGCGTATTGAAAAACAAATGTTAAAAAGAATTGATTGTCGAACAACCGTTTTATTTTATGTTTAAAGAAATCACTTTTTGCACAAGCTCTTTAACCAATAAAAAACAAAAACATGATTATATCTTTACTTGGATTTATACATTCGTTTGTACTAATCAAATACAATTAAAAAAATGCATATCATAGATCCGCAGAAAGGGAGACAACTCAAAGGAATATAGCTGAGACACAGATGACCACGGATATTCTTCGTTTGTCGTAGTCTAATCTCGTCCTTTATTTGTCCATGACTTATCAGTGGATTTTAACATGAGTAACACAATGGATGCCACAAACGGAACAGGTGACACTTCCGGAGCACATGGGTTCATGGGTTTTTGATGGATCTTTTGTTTTTGTGGGATTGTTTATGGGTCATTGTGTTACAGTCTTTTTTTTTATTGGACATCAATGACTGACTCGTATTTGAAGAATGTCATGTACTTAGGACATTAGCGTCAAGTAACATCAGCTGATAGCAAGCAACACATT
This sequence comes from Bathymodiolus brooksi, assembly GCA_963680875.1. Classification (NCBI taxonomy): domain Eukaryota; kingdom Metazoa; phylum Mollusca; class Bivalvia; order Mytilida; family Modiolidae; genus Bathymodiolus; species Bathymodiolus brooksi. The sequence goes on along the minus strand of OY804577.1, from coordinate 12,807,797 downwards.
ACATCCCAGTGCCACCGTTTCATCTACATATGTTTATTGCTTGTAGATTTATTCCCGTCATTAGTCTATGTCTGGTAAATGTTTGAATTCATGTTACTTAGTTCCATGTTGTGATGTCCGCTACCATTTCCGTGTAAAAACGATGTTCGGTTCATCTGTGCTCCCATTTGTGTTGTAAGAGGTTCATGTTTTATTTATGTTTTTAAGTTTTATTTACGGACACTGGTGTCCAACACGATTTCGATATCACATGATGTTCGTGTCGTATAGTAGTAACACGACGTGTGCCAATAACTGAACAGGAACTGATTAGCCTTCCAGAGAACCTGAGTTCACCCCGTTTTCATATGAGCTCATGTTGCTCAATCTATAGTTTTCTCAGTAGTGTTTTGTAGTGTCATTGTTTGTCCTTTTGTCTTTTTTCTTTTGTTCGTTGTATTGTATGTTCTTTTGGTCGTTGTATTGTACGTTCTTTTGGTCGTTGTATTGTATGTTCTTTTGGTCGTTGTATTGTATGTTCTTTTGGTCGTTGTATTGTATGTTCTTTTGGTCGTTGTATTGTATGTTCTTTTGGTCGTTGTATTGTACGTTCTTTTGGTCGTTGTATTGTATGTTCTTTTGGTCGTTGTATTGTATGTTCTTTTGGTCGTTGTATTGTATGTTCTTTTGGTCGTTGTATTGTATGTTCTTTTGGTCGTTGTATTGTACGTTCTTTTGTTCGTTGTATTGTATGTTCTTTTGGTCGTTGTATTGTATGTTCTTTTGGTCGTTGTATTGTATGTTCTTTTGGTCGTTGTATTGTATGTTCTTTTGGTCGTTGTATTGTACGTTCTTTTGGTCGTTGTATTGTATGTTCTTTTGGTCGTTGTATTGTATGTTCTTTTGGTCGTTGTATTGTACGTTCTTTTGGTCGTTGTATTGTATGTTCTTTTGGTCGTTGTATTGTATGTTCTTTTGGTCGTTGTATTGTACGTTCTTTTGGTCGTTGTATTGTATGTTCTTTTGGTCGTTGTATTGTACGTTCTTTTGGTCGTTGTATTGTATGTTCTTTTGGATTTACGGCTTCTGATTACACATTTGGTGAAAACGTTTCCCACGCTTTTTAGCAAAAGTCAACAATTTTAACCACTTGGCCACCGATATTCTTGCATGTTAATGAATTACTACACATGTAATACACTTCTAAAAAGGTCATACAACATTGTACTTATAAAATGAGATTTGTTAAATTAACTCACCTCAACTCATATATGCATTGTCTTTAAACTAATATAAAAACTAAAACTTAATACATCTGGAGATCCTTATTAGAATTAGAAGAAACTAGACAGACTTATTCATAATTGATAAGATATAATATCATCTGCAGTGTAAATTATATTACATACCAATATTCATATAAAAGAATGATATTATTACATGATATAGCCTATGGAGATACATGTATATAAAGAAAACATTATGAGACGTTGACGTATTGTATAAGATCTGATGATATAAACTTAGTGCTTCCTGTTAGACCTTAAGTGACAATTACATCCGCACAATAGAACCAATATTGTAACAAAAGGACATTGCATCATTTAATGGAATCTCGTTTGTACAATACATAATGGTACCACAACGTGCTATAGAGGAGAACTATATGATGACGAGGTAAATCAACTCAATCTCAATGGTTGTACTTTGTAATTATCACTTTAAGGTTATAAATGTCATTAAAGACGACATGTTTTGTACTGATACTATAGTTTATTACAGGTTTATTGAATTTACAGAAAGGTCAAAGTAACAAAATGGTGTCTTTCATTCATTCAAAGAAAACAAACCGTTAAACCGTTGACGATATTGAGTTAACCAAATAATTATAAAAGTACAAATGCATGTATAAAATAATACAAAGATTATCGATATGACGTATAATAGCAGGTTTAACAATAATAATCAACCAATCAGTTTATTCCCTACTATATCTTTGTTTTGAGTGTATCTGATTAAGGTTATTCCAGAAACGCGTCAGGTCGGGCACACTAAATTTGATATCTAAGTTTTTATTTGAATTACGTGTAGTTAAATACAAGATTGATATGCTATACGTATTCTGGGAGTTGGCGTATTGTTGAATGTGTACTTTCCAGTTTTAAACAACAAACACGTGATGTATGATAATATGATGTGATATTACATAAAAGGAGATATATATTATTATACAGGAGATATGGATGCTAATGAGACAACATCTAATTTTTATATCTACATATAATAAACACCTCTATCATATATCGATGGGTTAATACCACAACCAATTAAGTAACTGGAAAATTGACATTTTTCAGGAGATGGATTTTTTATTCCATAGAATTTATGGAACCAATTATTTGGTCGTAAATGCATCTATATTATAAAATAAAGATTTGTCAGCATCATGCTAAAACCATAAAAACAGAAATAGTCAGATAAATGATTTATTGCATCATAGACATTACAATTGGTTTTGACATTTCAAAATCAAAATTATTAATTGAAAAGCATTTTGCCAAAACAACGTAACTGACAATACTTTGTTGTTGCATTCACATAATAGATTGAAAAAATGATGTTAAATGTTCCTCAAGAATGTTACTAACAATAAGTCTTTGTGGCTTTCGTAAAAAATGTTTAAAAAAATATCTTTATTGTGCCATAACCAATTAGCAGATGATATTTGATTTTTGCATTTAGAAAATCAAAGGACTGGGAGCTATAAGGGCCAAAATCGGCCCCACCTCAGATGTCGATAAAATTTTCTCCAAAATGTATTCACAATATGTACTTTTCAGAAATAAATACAGTTTGTTAATATGTGTATCTAATTCCTCACAGCGGATCGACAAATTCAGGTAATGGAAAGCAGTGAACGTCATTTTTTTCATTATACAGAACGTACGTATCATTGTATTATAATGCATATCTTTAAAAAACAAAAACAAAACAAAGCATAATATAACTCGATAAACAAAATATAAATTTGACCTGCTATGCAATGTGGATAGATTTCAGGAATAAAAACATGTTCCGAAGCTGTATTATGAAATTAAAGTGAACGAATAGTAATGTCGCAACTTCACCCATTTTCGACGGTCTCCAATCAAATACAATATGGTTGTGATCGTCTTCGTAATTAGAATCGTCAAAATGAAATACAACCGAATTAATATCAAATGGTGACTTGTTTCAACCTCATTTAAAATATACATTGACATTCTTTAATACTTATACATCACGTTCACGATCTTTTATTACAACACATTTTGTTCCTGTTCTAGTTAAAGGACTTTATCAAACAGAATCATACAGTTTACATGTAATGCAGTTAATACGCATTTAAACCACAGAAGAATATTTCTATTTTTCACACCTTGTGGTGTGGGGTCGCTATTGTGCATGCGAAATATTAATTGCAAACCCCATTGACTGGCTATTTGCTGCCTGTCTAGAATATTTTATTTTTTTCTCGATCGACAGTTCAGAAGCTAGAAAACAATATGATGAATATTGTCTGTCAATCATGCAAACAATAACTTATGCACATGACAGAACGCATTGTCAATGCACTACATACACAAACTTTTGATCCATCATTTGTCCATTGGAGGTTGATTTAAGAGAATGGAACTGATAGAAGTTAAAAGTTTAATTTGGGCGCAAAAGGGGAAACTTTATATAATTTATGAAAATGTGATGTGAATTCAGTGGCCAACCATCCCAGTCTGGTGGCAAAAGAAAAGGTATTGTTCTGATATGCCTAACGTTGTGTCTGCAATTGACAGAACTTCACATGAGATACAAATTCCATCCAATGAACCCCAACAAAAAACCTACTTTCAGCAAACCAATTCTTTTCATTGATTGATATGAAAAGAAAGTTTATAAACAGTGATAATCATAAATTCCATCAATATCAATAAAACAATTACCTTTCATCTTAACTGAACTTGAGCCGTCGTGGTCGTATGGTAGTTGAATTTACAACTACCTGTGCAATCCTTGCCTATCACCACTTAAGTTGTGAGTTCGAACCCCATTGATGGCGAGGTGTACTCGATAAAACATTATGTGATAAAGTTTGTCAGTGACTTGCGACAGGTCTGTGGATTTCTCTGGGTACTCCAATTTCCGCCACAAAAGTAAAGTAGTAACTGAAATATTTTTGAAAGTGGTGTTAAAGACCTAACCTCCAATGGACAAATGATGGATCAAACGTTTGCGTATGTAGTGCATAACATAAAACACCTTTGGGTCATAATGTGAGAGCTATCTGTTGGATTGTACCCAAAAAATATCTACTCCTTTTGGATCAAACTATTTTACTTCATTTTAGAAGTAACATCGATAGACCATTAAACGGCTACTCCGTATCCCTGTAGTAATAACTATTTCAGTATCCCGGAAGAAAATATATAATCAATAATTGGGGGCTTATGAAAAAAAACTATTTTGGATGAAGTGGTGTTTATTTTATTTTTATCTTACATTTGTATATAACTGTTACGTGCCGACATACCATCGTTTTTTACGGCAAAGATTGCTTCTCAAATATCAAAACGTCATCTAAGCGCTTGGAATATTTGAACATTTTCCCGTCGTTTTTCAAGAAATTTAACACCTCGTGAAACCAAAAAAAAATACTTTAACAGTATTTGTGTTTTATTTATTTCAATAATCTGGTAAAATATTTTTCTGGTGTACGACTGCGGAGGTGCTTAATTTCTTCGAAAACCGTCCAAATATCGCGGGCAAAATTCCACGAAATACAGAAAACAAATAACGCCCATGACGTCACAATGACGTCAAATACGTATCGATTTTGTTGCAAACAAGTTTTAACATCAAAATCATGATCTCGTCTATAATACAACAAATTTTAATCAAGTATTTTCTAAGATAATGATTCATTAAATATGGGGCCATATATGGCACTTATAGTTCCCAGTTCTTTTTATGGCATTGACGCCGGATTGCATGCACTGAGTTTTTCTCTTGGTTTCAATGTACACAAACTGTATTTAAAATAAATACAATTATTTACAGAAACATAAGTTATTTACTGATGAATTTCATTACTTGAAATGAATCATGAAATGTACAGATTGTGTATATAATGGTCTCATATATACAATCAGAAGAGTGAAAATATTGATTTTAAGGGTCTGGCTGAGGTTATAAATAAATTAATATTTAACAACCTCCACAATCCTCCACCAACAAAATATTTTGATATAATCATTAACCCTCTATACTCAAAACAGCTGCTCAATTTGGTGTTGGTGGAAGACTGTGGAGGTATATAAAATAGCTAAAATGTAAATTAAATATGTCGTTTGTAGTCCATTTTTAGCATTATCCGTCTAATTATGATGTCCTTATGACGTCATAGCGCACCCAATTTCACGGAAAGTTATATTTTTTGAAAATTTGTTTATCTAACAATTAAATTAGTAAATTGTTTTTATTCTATGTCGAGCATTATTTTTTAATATAATGTGGGGCCAATTTTGCACCTTAACGACTCGTCCTCTTTATTTTTAGATAACATTTTAGACACAACATCGTATCTCGAAATATCATCTTTTGGCATTTCAAGAGATGATATTTCGAGATACGATGTGAATTCTTTTGAAATGCCTAAAGATGATATTTCGAGATACGATGTGAATTCTTTTGAAATGCCAAAAGATGATATTTCGAGATACGATGTTGTGTCTAAAATTCTATAAAATGTTAAAAAGAGATAATTGATTTTGGCACCTGAAATAATCATTAGTTTTTAATGTTTCTTTTACACCAAAATGTTGTAGCCGATGGATAACTGATTCTTCTACAAAAAATAATAACTTGTTGCCATTAACTTTTTAATGATGTAGAATTAGGTTTCTTTTTAAATATGGCAATTATCTTAAAAGTCCAAAACATCCCTTTTTTCATTCAAGTATTTGAACTATTCAAATGTCTATATTGTCCATCAGATATTTGAGGGAATTTACTCCTTGTCAGAATCTTGTTCATCCTCCTCTGCATCGGGACTTGGGAGAGTGTCGTTGACCTTTGCATTTGCTGGCAGTTCCTTATAGAAATCGTGATATTCCACAGGAATGACACAGGATTTGCAAAGACTCAGCAAATCTTTTTTCCTTGCCAAAGATATTGATTGTTTTGCTTTATATTTTCTTTGTAGTTCTCTTCCTCGTAGGCTTGTTGTTGGCATTCCCTTCTTGTCGACCTCCACCACTCTTCCTCGTAGGCTTGTTGTTAGCATTCCCTTCTGGTCGACCTCCACCACTCTTCCTCGTAGGCTTGTTGTTAGCATTCCCTTCTTGTCGACCTCCACCACTCTTCCTCGTAGGCTTGTTGTTAGCATTCCCTTCTTGTCGACCTCCACCACTCTTTCTCGTAGGCTTGTTAGCATTCCCTTCTTGTCGACCTCCACCACTCTTCCTCGTAGGCTTGTTGTTAGCATTCCCTTCTTGTCGACCTCCACCACTCTTCCTCGTAGGCTTGTTGTTGGCATTCCCTTCTTGTCGACCTCCACCACTCTTCCTCGTAGGCTTGTTGTTAGCATTTCCTTCTGGTCGACCTCCACCACTCTTCCTCGTAGGCTTGTTGTTAGCATTTCCTTCTGGTCGACCTCCACCACTCTTCCTCGTAGGCTTGTTGTTAGCATTCCCTTCTTGTCGACCTCCACCACTCTTCCTCGTATGCTTGTTGTTGGCATTCCCTTCTTGTTGACCTCCACCACTCTTCCTCGTAGGCTTGTTGTTAGCATTCCCTTCTTGTCGACCTCCACCACTCTTCCCCGTAGGTTTGTTGCTAGCATTCCCTTCTTGTCGACCTCCACCACTCTTCCTCGTAGGCTTGTTAGCATTCCCTTCTTGTCGACCTCCACCACTCTTCCTCGTAGGCTTGTTGTTGGCATTCCCTTCTTGTCGACCTCCACCACTCTTCCTCGTAGGCTTGTTGTTAGCATTCCCTTCTTGTCGACCTCCACCACTCTTCCTCGTAGGCTTGTTGTTGGCATTCCCTTCTTGTCGACCTCCACCACTCTTCCTCGTAGGCTTGTTGTTAGCATTCCCTTCTTGTCGACCTCCACCACTCTTCCTCGTAGGCTTGTTGCTAGCATTCCCTTCTTGTCGACCTCCACCACTCTTCCTCGTAGGCTTGTTGTTAGCATTCCCTTCCTGTCGACCTCCACCACTCTTCCTCGTAGGCTTGTTGTTGGCATTCCCTTCTTGTCGACCTCCACCACTCTTCCTCGTAGGCTTGTTGTTAGCATTCCCTTCTTGTCAACCTCCAACACTCTTCCTCGTAGGCTTGTTGTTGTCATTCCCTTCTTGTCGACCTCCACCACTCTTCCTCGTAGGCTTGTTGTTAGCATTCCCTTCTTGTCGACCTCCACCACTCTTCTTCGTAGGCCTGTTGTTAGCATTCCCTTCTTGTCGACCTCCACCACTCTTCCTCGTAGGCTTGTTGTTAGCATTCCCTTCCTGTCGACCTCCACCACTCTTCCTCGTAGGCTTGTTGTTAGCATTCCCTTCTTGTCGACCTCCACCACTCTTCCTCGTAGGCTTGTTGTTAGCATTCCCTTCTTGTCGACCTCCACCACTCTTCTTCGTAGGCCTGTTGTTAGCATTCCCGTCTTGTCGACCTCCACCACTCTTCCTCGTAGGCTTGTTGTTAGCATTCCCTTCTTGTCGACCTCCACCACTCTTCCTCGTAGGCTTGTTGTTAGCATTCCCTTCTTGTCGACCTCCACCACTCTCATTTTCTTAAACTCCTCATCGAATTTATGTTTAAACAATACATGTTCAACATCATTCTTGGAAAATCTCAGCCATTTGATTTTCATCCAATTTACTTTAATGCCTTCAGAATCTACCTTGCTGTACTTGAGTGTTGACTTAGTTACTTCTTTGAAGTCATAGATATCCTCGTACTGTAATGGAACGACATAGTAGGGATTTTTCCTCCTTGTCATTCTAATAATGGTGATCCATTGACTGGGGATGTAAATCTCAGTCTTTTTCTTTGCGAATTCAATGGCTGAATGCATGCTGTCGCATTCCATCTGCGTGTGGCCACTCTCAAGAAATTTGTGATCTATGATTTCTATATTTGACAAGTTCACGACAGCATGCATTAAGGCAGTTGCTGTAAACTGATTTCTGCTTTGTCCGGAGCAGGCGTCCGAATACAATATCACATGCTTGATGTTAACTGGGAAGGATAGCAGTTGTGAGTGCAAGGCAGATCCTATTTCACACGCCCAACGTTTCGCATCTACTTCTGATCATAGGTAGCAGGTAGCACTCTGCGAACCCAAATTGTAAATTGACAAATTGTAACAATTCAATTTGCGCATATAATATATTTGACTCACTATAGAACAAGGTGTATGTAAAACAGCCTGGAGGTCAGAAGTGGCTACAAAGGTATCCTTTGAAATTTTAGCATGTTCTTTATCTTTCTTTTTCTCTTCTCTTGCTCTCATTTTCATTTGTTGGTGCTCGTCGTATTTTATTTTTTCATCTTCTGTAATGGATCCATCAGATACGCCTCTTTGATAGTTGACACACATACAAATCGAATTGGCCGGAAGTGCATATACGACAACTCCGTGCTTTTTCTTATTACGGCTTTGTGTCTAACCGACCCATACCACCATAGACCTCCGAAGGTAAATGGAAGGTCCCGAAGTACTACGTTGAAATATTTCTGTTTTGCTTAATTTCTGTAATGTTTGCTTTTCTTTAAGCCATTGATTCTTAGGTTAGTGTACTTTGTGCTAATAAAGTTATAATTTTACATAAACATGTATCAATTTCATCAGAATCTTCAATGATATTAAGAATGACCTTATTATCTTTATAATACTTAACATCTACGAATGAAGCAACACTCAAACACATGATATTTCTGGTTCTAGGAAATCAATTTTTAAGAGATTCAATAAAACCTTCTATAGAACATCAACAGAACTAGAATTAGGAAATTATAGCAAACAAAAGGCTACATTGAGTGTGTTTGATAAGATATGTCCTTTTTATAGTATGATAAAAGTGGCAATTATATACCAAACAGAATATCAATATACAAAATAAAACAGCATTACACTATAATAAGAAATACCATTTGTAGACAATAAAGAGAGACATTTTGATCACCGCAGTATTATATTAAGAAACAATAAGTTAAACACTAAAACAACATTAAATCCTAATTGCTTCTCTATTCACCAGTTAGTTTACAAGTAACATTACAGACGACATGCTTTTTGTACAATTACAAATCAAATGTATGTTGTATGAAGATATTGACAGATATTGGTAATAACATTATCAATATCAGAATTGTCAATTGTTTAATCAATCAAACTGAATAAGGTCACAAGTAATGAAAAACAAACAATACAATACTGTTAGAACAGTTCAAAACTACAATCATGGCTTGGTACAGACACTTCCATAAAAGGTGGCAGTGTTCAACAAGTGTTATGGGCCGAAACTTCTCTTCTTTTTTTTTTAATAGTAAAATGCATTTACCAACCCGTAGCCACTCTTTTCGTTCTTTTTATGAATGAACGCTAGAGAAAACCGAATGGGCAATCACGAATGGACAATCCAGAGACAATGGCAACATTAGTCACTCAAGACACAGGATAAAGACAACCAAAAAAAACAACAACAAAAACCACACAATACAGAAAACGATAAAGATGACCAAAACCGTACCCCACCAAAAACTGGGACTGAACCCAAGTGCTCACGAAGGGTAATCAGTTCCTACTTCTCATAAGATATTCACGGTGTTTTTTTATTTTTATGATATACGCCTGGCAAAATCCTTGTGGGTGATAGTGGAAACAAAACATCTACATATATACATTTGAGATGATATGTCTGGTTGTAGTGGCTTTAGATGATATTTCTGGTTTTAGTTGCTTTAGATGATATTTCTGGTCTTAGTGGCTTTAGATGATATTTCTGGTTTTAGTGGCTTTAGATGATATATCTGGTTTTAGTGGCTTTAGATGATATTTCTGATCTTAGTGGCTTTAGATGATATGTCTGGTTTTAGTGGCTTTAGATGATATGTCTGGTTTTAGTGGCTTTAGATGATATTTCTGGTTTTAGTGGCTTTAGATGATATGTCTGGTTTTAGTGCCTTTAGATGATATTTCTGGTTTTAGTGGCTTTAGATGATATTTCTGGTTTTAGTGGCTTTAGATGATATTTCTGGTTTTAGTTGCTTTAGATGATATTTCTGGTCTTAGTGGCTTTAGATGATATTTCTGGTTTAGTGGCTCTATATGATATTTCTGGTTTTAGTGGCTTTAGATGATATTTCTGGTTTTAGTGGCTTTAGATGATATTTCTGGTTTTGATGGCTTTAGATGATATTTCTGGTTTTAGTGGCTTTAGATGATATTTCTGGTTTTAGTGGCTTTAGATGATATGTCTGGTTTTAGTGGCTTTAGATGATATTTCTGGTTTTAGTGGCTTTAGATGATATGTCTGGTTTTAGTGGCTTTAGATGAAATGTCTGGTTTTAGTGACTTTAGATGATATTTCTGGTTTTAGTGGCTTTAGATGATATTTCTGGTTTTAGTGGCTTTAGATGATATATCTGGTTTTAGTGGCTTTAGATATTTCTGGTCTTAGTGGCTTTAGACGATATTTCTGGTTTTAGTGGCTTTAGATGATATTTCTGGTTTTAGTGGCTTTAGATGATATGTCTGGTTTTAGTGGCTTTAGATGATATTTCTGGTCTTAGTGGCTTTAGATGATATTTCTGGTCTTAGTGGCTTTAGATGATATTTCTGGTCTTAGTGGCTTTAAATGATATTTCTGGTTTTAGTGGCTTTAGATGATATGTCTGGTTTTAGTGGCTTTAGACGATATTTCTGGTTTTAGTGGCTTTAGATGATATGTCTGGTTTTAGTGGCTTTAGATATTTCTGGTCTTAGTGGCTTTAGATGATATGTCTGGTTTTGGTGGCTTTAGATGATATTTCTGGTTTTAGTGGCTTTAGATATTTCTAGTCTTAGTGGCTTTAGACAATATTTCTGGTTTTAGTGGCTTTAGATGATATTTCTGGCTTTAGTGGCTTTAGACGATATTTCTGGTTTTAGTGGCTTTAGATGATATGTCTGGTTTTAGTGGCTTTAGATGATATTTCTGGTTTTAGTGGCTTTAGATGATATGTCTGGTTTTAGTGGTTTTAGATGATATTTCGGGTCTTAGTGGCTTTAGATGATATTTCTGGTTTTAGTGGCTTTAAATGATATTTCTGGTTTTAGTGGCTTTAGATGATATTTCTGGTTTTAGTGGCTTTAGATGATATTTCTGTTCTTAGTGGCTTTAAATGATATTTCTGGTTTTAGTGGCTTTAAATGATATTTCTGGTTTTAGTGGCTTTAGATGATATTTCTGGTTTTAGTGGCTTTAAAGTATATGTCTGGTTTGAGTCGGTTTAGATGATATGTCAGGTTATTTTTGTTAAATACGGGTTTATGGTGTTTAACACTATTGTCAACAATATTTCAGTTATATCGTGGCGAGTGTTTTGTCAAATACAATCTATACATTAGTGAATATGTTTGACGTTATAACATATTCAAAAATATAAATGAAATATCAACATTTTATTTCTCGGCAATTATACATGCGTCCATGTACTATTTTGTACAAAGAACAATAAAACACGTGCTCTGGACGTACAAACAATGACGTGCAGTAAACTATAAACACGTTTGACATGTTTATGTAATGTTATATAAAACAAAGCTTGATAGATCAAATATTGTTCTACTTATTTGACTTGTTCATTTCCTCTCAGTTCATAATAACAGATAAAGAAAGGATTTCTTGTAATAAATTAGCTGGCTGTTGGTATAGAAAGTAGATTATTAGTCAATAAAGAATGAGTTATGTCTGATAGGTTTCCCGAAGGCTGTGATATTATAAAACAATAGTATAGATACACGAAGGACATTATCTGATGTTAGACAATAGGTTGATATATACGAATTAAATGTACAATATTTGAGAAGGAAACAAAGGAAAGGAAAGTGTTTTAGAGTAAGTTCAAAATTAAAACTCAGTGTCCCTTACAACAATGCTGCTCACTCAGTCACATGTGAGGCTCGGCATTTTACTCACTTGTGGAAAATACTTCCATGGCCGCATAATTTCACTTGAGAAGAAAGTTTGGGCCCATGAATGTTATACGCTTTAATCGACAACATATTTGTCCTGTTTAGTGAACGGGTGTTTAAAAAACCAATTAGTATTCCAATGGGTACGAAGCATGCTTTGCTACTCACCGATTTGCTTCTACATGCATCTGAGGCAGACTTCCTTCAAGGGTTTCTCAAGAATAAAGAATTTTCCCAGACCTTTAATTCCAGCTTCCGCTAAGTTAAGCATACTACTGATACTCAAAAGTATGCTTCTTAGCTTGACCTTCACCTTGAAATCGATAACGGAACAAGATTGAAAACAAAAGTCTACGACAAACGCGATTTCACTTTTCAACAAGAGTCAACTTCTTCATCGGTAGCAATATTCCAGCATCACCAGCGTATGGAGTTTACATTTCATAACTCATACATTATTCTAGAGATTGTGCCCAATACGTTGATTTTCTGAACAGAGCTCAACTGCTGACACAAATGATGCTTAAGCAAGGTTTCGTTTCTCCTAGTCATCGCTACAAAAGTTCTATGGCCGTCATTACAATCTGGTTGACTATTACTAAATATCAGTATCTCAAATGACAATTGAACTTTTCCCTTTACGTAGATTATTTCTTTCCTCTATCGCTGCTAAGATTTTTACCAGACGTGATTGTATATATGTGTAGCACGGCGGATGTAATAAAAGAAGCAAGAACAGCTTACCCTTTGTGAGCTCTAAGTTCCGTTGTGTGATGTCCGTTACGATGTTCATTTCGTCTTTACCACCAGTTATTTGTATGAGGGCTCATGTCTTATTTACGTTGTTCACGTTTGTTAGCGTGTAGTGGTGTCCAACACATATCATGTTGTGTTTTTGTTTTGCTTTTCTTCTTCTTGTGTATCCTATGTTGCCAGTTTCTCTGAATTGTCCATTTTTCATTGCCCATTCGGTATTCTCTAACGTTTATTAAGCTCGATATTTTGCAATGAATGTACAAGCCTTTAGAGTATGTGGTCAGGTATATTAGTGCTAGGTCTGTTTATCTTTTACTCTGTTTCTACGAGTTTTCTGTCGGAGTGTAACTGTTCTGACGGAGTGGTATTTTACCCAGTGTTAATCAGATTTATTTGAGCAAAGGGTAAATCTGACCGCAAAAACAGCAACAGTATACAATATAACAGTAAAACTAGAGAGTAGACAATACGAACTCCTTCAAAATCGGAAATGAAACTAGACTGCATTTGTAACACGGCCGATACAACTAGTTGATCAGGAACTGCTTACCTTTTCGAGTATCCGAGTTCACCCCGGGTTTTAGTAGGGTTCACGTTGCTGAGTCTTTAGTTTTCTGTATTGTGTTTTGTCGACCATTGTTTGGCTTTTGACATGTTTTGTGTTGGTCATTGTTATGTCTGTTCTTTGATTTATGACTTCTGAAAATTTTTGTCAAGAGATAATGTATACAGATTATAATGTAAGTATAACTATCGGAATATATATTAAAATAACACTTATTATTCTATATTAGTAAATTCATTTTCATAGATTTCTACCAAAATCATTGTTTTAAATAAAAAGGCGTATTCACCGCCTCAGATTTAATATTCACCGCGGTAAATGTCACGTGTTACTACTTTTGGAACATGGATTTTTTTTTTTTGAATATTCTATTTTAATCAACCAATGAACAATTTTAGTTTATTTGCCACATCCGTCAATACAAAAACAAAATGCTACTTTGTCGGACGGAACATTGAAAAATATATTATATGATAAAGATTCAGATAATAGCATGATGATGTAAACAATTTTATTCCACTCTATAATATTTATTCTACTTATATAGAAATTCGATTGGTCGAAACAATCCCACGTGACATTTATCAAAACATCGTATTTCTCTCTCAATAACATCGTATTTCCCTTATTCGAAATTCTCAAGATTTAACGCTTTGTTCATATAACTCCAGAGATGTTCCAAAATAATTATTTGGTAAATAAAGATGGCCAAAAGATTTCATTTGGCAGAATTCACCAAAACGTTGGCCTGGTGGAATAAAACATTTATTTCCCTTGCATAAGGGAGATATGAAAGTTGTTCACCCTCGAAATAGTCATATTTCCCTCGGGCGTTGCCCTCGGAAAAAATGACTTTTCTCGGGTGAACAAATCTTCATATCTCCCTTATGCAAGGGAAATAAATGTATAATGTAGCACTACGTCAGGACAGTGGACGTGTAACTTTTTATTTCAGAATACCACTATTTCCTCAAAATATAGAATACAACAATTACTGTCTTTTGATTCTGTAAATGTGTGGATTAATTGATTTTTGAAAAAAATGATATTCAGTTCGCCCTTTCGGGCTCAGTGAATATCATTTTTTCCAAAAGTCAATAAATCTACACATTTACCTCATCAAAAGACAGTAATTGTATGTTATCCTTGTTAAATGTATTTAATATTTTGTTCCAACAATACTAAATCCAAATTGATTTTTCTATAAAAATGTGAAAAAAATATTTGCACATACATGTACATGACGAAGATCTTTCACACATATATTAATTTTTTTTGGGTGGTTAAATCAATACTTTTATAATATGATACATGCACCTCAAATAAAGATTCTTCATTTCTCGAGTTCTAATTTCTCATGCAATAGATGAGGCTGGCAACATAATTATCAATTACATTTGTAATACATTAACAGTTTGTTGTTCTCTAGCAAATTAAAAAGAAAAATTATATTAAAAAAATGATTGTTGACTACTTCATTTCCAACAGCTAATAGTTCATGCATATACAAGACGAAACAAAAACAACAACATATAATTTTTTTTTAATAGAAATATGATATAGGAATGTGACAAAGAGGACAACAGTTACACTTGTATTGACTGACACTGACAAAAAGAAGGATAAGCAACACGGACCCCGCCAAAAAACCTTGGAGTGAAGGGTCAACAGTTACTGTCGTGTTATTTATACAAAACCTCTATAATTAATTCATAAACTCATATTTAATATTGGACTTTGAAGAAATAGAAAACAAAGTGTGATAATATAATTCAGTTTCAGATGTCAGTCTGTCTCAGGCATAAGTAAACTAAGCTGATTTTACCTATCCTGTTTAAGTCCTTTGATTTATTTGCTTCCAAGACTTTTGGAATATTTGGCTCTCCAATCTCTTGACCTTGATCGTACTTGATGAAAGTTATTCCAGAAACGGGTCCTGCGCACTAAATTGGATATCTACGTTTTTATTACTATCATTGGGTCGATAGCTTTGCTGATGGACTATCAGTCCCGAGTCTAACATTCGCCCAGTAGACGTTATGTCAGCGCTGACATGGTGTATTAGATATATTTCAGTACTGATACAAATCCTTTGATAATTCAACAACAGTTGGCTGAATTTAGATTAGAGCAATCTGCATATTGAACAGACGTCACTAAAGATATAGATAGTTCTGTAATAATAGAAATGTTGACTTCCGGTAATATAGACAGCTATGCAATAATAAAAATGTTGACTTCCGGTAATATAGACAGTTATGTAATAATAGAAATGTTGTCTTCCGGTAATATAGACAGTTATGTAATAATAGAAATGTTGACTTCCGGTGATATAGACAGTTATGTAATAATAAAAATGTTGGCTTCCTGTAATATAAACAGCTATGTAATAATAGAAATGTTGACTTCCGGTAATATAGACAGTTATGCAATAATAGAAATGTTGACCTCCGGTAATATAGACAGTTATGTAATAATAGAAATGTTGTCTTCCGGTAATATAGACAGTTATGTAATAATATAAATGGTGACTTCCGGTAATATATTCCACACCGTATTCGGAATAAGCACGCAATGCAAAATGTCTGCTCCTGATGCTGTTTTGGTAAAGACGTAATCATTAAATTAATAAGACATGTATGATGGCAATTGTTCAGATGTCCTGGCATTTAAGTGTATTTTTGACTATCGGAACTGTGATGAGATTGTATACAGGGTGGGCCAAAAGTAGGCTTACAGCTGTTTCACTATTTGTTTCACGTTTTATATCTAATTTATCCAAATCATAATTCCAAACCAGTATTCCATATCCCAGTATTGAACAAATATGATTGTAACAAATAAATATAAATGTAATAAAATGTTTTTAAAGAATGTAAAGTGCATACCTACTAAGTGTAAGCCTACTTTTGGCCCAACCTGTATAATGTCACCCACCTTGCTATGACCTATTCTGTTACTGCATGTGCCTGCATTCTCCGTTTTTTTAAATTAAAGATCAATATTAGCTGTATGATTGACCATTGCTTTAATTACTGCCTTGGTATATTCACACTCTTCTTCACCTTATGGTGGGTTCCATGCTGCTCGTCATGTATTAGCAAGGAGGGTATGAATTGATCCTTCACAGTACAAATATCGTCAAGTGTTCATTAGAATATCTATCATTTTTATTATTTAATCAGATGTTATAAAGAAAATAAAAACGTAGATTTCTAATTTAGAGTGCATGACGAGTTTCTGGAATAGACTTCATGATATTCCTATACAGAAGATTAGATATTCCATTTGCTGTAGAAATGATAGACTGTTATCATTTTATTTAGGTAGCTTTGTCTCCCTTATGGATAAGCGGTGTGATCGAAGAGAAGGATAAATGGTGTAAAGTGACATAAGCGTGACGTGTAATTACTTTTCTGTTATTGAATAAATAAATATCGCTACTAAGGAACCAATCATTTCTTATCTGGGAACGGGGATTTTCTTGTTTTGACAACCTTATATTTCGTCTATATTTTACGAAATTTTGCTTCCAAGAAATATCATGCTTGACTCTGCTCAGTGTAGGATTTACCATTGTGTTTAGGTGTGCTTAAGCACAGAGCCCCGTTGGCCAGGGGGAGGGGGGCCCATTTTCCTGTCAACAATTTTTTTCAGACATAATGATAGAGTTGAGGCCTACCGGGTTTAACTCCTTCAGGGCCCAAGTAAGGGGCCTCATAACTTAACTAGCAAAGGGCCATATTTGTCTTAAATCCGACACTGACTCTGCTACTGCTAATTGCTAGTTTACAGTTTATTGGCTAAAGGGTCGGCAAGATATTTTTTTGGAAAGCTAATACTTGTAAATACATATACAATATATATAAATATATTAAATCACCCCTAATCAAGCTTGAATGTATGGGAGGTGTCTCGTACCTTTATTATGAAACTACTTTCCATTTTTGCATTCAACTACATAATTATATTACCAGGGTCAAATGTCTACATATTAACAAGACATTTTAATTGGTATTTCAGAAACAATTATAGTTGCTCTTATTATTGATATAAAGGTGGAAAATAACAACGAGAAAATATCAAACTAGTCTGTTTATGATAGTTATGCTGCCTTGGTTCTTCGGCATTACTTAATTTTTTTAAACGGTTAAGAAAACGGAAAAAGAATATAAAATACCCTAGTTGGAAATGCCCATTGATAATAAAAATAAAAAACAAAACATACACAAATGTGGAAGCAATTCGAAAATCCATATAAACAGAGGCAACATCGATACCCTATTTTCATTTTAGCCTAGAAGTCACATATAATATTAAAAAGTTAAACAAATAATAAATGGAATATAATAAATTTGCTTACTTGAGAGGAACAATATGACACAGCCATATCTAGGAGTCGCTCGGTTGAAACATTCAAAGCTGTTATCTCTTCTCTGAAATACACATTTATATAAAATGTAAATAGGATGAAATTTTTTTCAATTGTTGAAGACGGTCAGGATTTGGTAGAAGTAGAACAATATCTGACATAATCTTAAACTTGTTGAAGACGGTCAGGATTTGGTAGAAGTAGTACAACCTTTGACATAATATTAAACTTGTTGAAGAGGGTAAGGATTTGGTAGAAGTAGTACAATCTCTGACATAATCTTAAACTTGTTGAAGACGGTCAGGATTTGGTAGAAGTGGTATAACCTCTGACATAATCTTAAACTTGTTGAAGACGGTCAGTATTTGATAGAAGTAGTACAATCTCTGACATAATCTTAAACGTGTTGAAGACGGTAAGGATTTGGTTGAAGTAGTACGACCTCTGACATAATCTTAAACTTGTTGAAGACGGTCAGGATTTGGTAGAAGTAGTACAATCTCTGACATAATCTTAAACTTGTTGAAGACGGTCAGGATTTAGTAGAAGTAGTACAACCTCTGACATAATCTTAAACTTGTTGAAGACGGTCAGGATTTGGTAGAAGTAGTACAACCTCTGACATAATCTTAAACGTGTTGAAGACGGTCAGGATTTGGTAGAAGTAGTACAACCTCTGACATAATCTTAAACGTGTTGAAGACGGTCAGGAATTGGTAGAAGTGGTACAACCTCTGACATAATCTTAAACTTGTTGAATACGGTCAGTATTTGATAAAAGTAGAACAATTTCTGACATAATCTTGAACGTGTTGAAGACGGTAAGGATTTGGTAGAAGTAGTACAACCTCTGACATAATCTTAAACTTGTTGAAGTCGGTCAGGATTTGGTAGAAGTAGTACAACCTCTGACATAATATCAAACTTGTTGAAGACGGTCAGGATTTGGTAGAAGTAGTACAGCCTCTGACATAATCTTAAACTTATTGAAGACGGTCAGGATTTGGTAGAAGTGGTATAACCTCTGACATAATCTTAAACTTGTTGAAGACGGTCAGTATTTGATAGAAGTAGTACAATCTCTGACATAATCTTAAACTTGTTGAAGACGGTAAGGATTTGGTAGAAGTAGTACGACCTCTGACATAATCTTAAACTTGTTGAAGACGGTCAGGATTTGGTAGAAGTAGTACAACCTCTGACATAATCTTAAACTTGTTGAAGACGGTAAGGATTTGGTAGAAGTAGTACAACCTCTGACATAATCTTAAACTTGTTGAAGTCGGTCAGGATTTGGTAGAAGTAGTACAACCTCTGACATAATCTTAAACTTGTTGAAGACGGTCAGGATTTGGTAGAAGTAGTACAACCTCTGACATAATATCAAACTTGTTGAAGACGGTCAGGATTTGGTAGAAGTAGTACAGCCTCTGACATAATCTTAAACTTATTGAAGACGGTCAGGATTTGGTAGAAGTGGTATAACCTCTGACATAATCTTAAACTTGTTGAAGACGGTCAGTATTTGATAGAAATAGTACAACCTCTGACATAATCTTAAACTTGTTGAAGACGGTCAGGATTTAGTAGAAGTAGTACAACCTCTGACATAATCTTAAACTTGTTGAAGACGGTCAGGATTTGGTAGAAGTAGTACAACCTCTGACATAATCTTAAACTTGTTGAAGACGGTCAGTATTTGATAGAAGTAGTACAATCTCTGACATAATCTTAAACGTGTTGAAGACGGTAAGGATTTGGTTGAAGTAGTACGACCTCTGACATAATCTTAAACTTGTTGAAGACGGTCAGGATTTGGTAGAAGTAGTACAACCTCTGACATAATCTTAAACTTGTTGAAGACGGTCAGGATTTAGTAGAAGTAGTACAACCTCTGACATAATCTTAAACTTGTTGAAGACGGTCAGGATTTGGTAGAAGTAGTACAACCTCTGACATAATCTTAAACGTGTTGAAGACGGTCAGGATTTGGTAGAAGTAGTACAACCTCTGACATAATCTTAAACGTGTTGAAGACGGTCAGGATTTAGTAGAAGTAGTACAACCTCTGACATAATCTTAAACTTGTTGAAGACGGTCAGGATTTGGTAGAAGTAGTACAACCTCTGACATAATCTTAAACTTGTTGAAGTCGGTCAGGATTTGGTTGAAGTAGTACAACCTCTGACATAATATCAAACTTGTTGAAGACGGTCAGGATTTGGTAGAAGTAGTACAGCCTCTGACATAATCTTAAACTTATTGAAGACGGTCAGGATTTAGTAGAAGTGGTATAACCTCTGACATAATCTTAAACTTGTTGAAGACGGTCAGTATTTGATAGAAATAGTACAACCTCTGACATAATCTTAAACTTGTTGAAGACGGTCAGGATTTAGTAGAAGTAGTACAACCTCTGACATAATCTTAAACTTGTTGAAGACGGTCAGGATTTGGTAGAAGTAGTACAACCTCTGACATAATCTTAAACTTGTTGAAGACGGTCAGTATTTGATAGAAGTAGTACAATCTCTGACATAATCTTAAACGTGTTGAAGACGGTAAGGATTTGGTTGAAGTAGTACGACCTCTGACATAATCTTAAACTTGTTGAAGACGGTCAGGATTTGGTAGAAGTAGTACAACCTCTGACATAATCTTAAACTTGTTGAAGACGGTCAGGATTTAGTAGAAGTAGTACAACCTCTGACATAATCTTAAACTTGTTGAAGACGGTCAGGATTTGGTAGAAGTAGTACAACCTCTGACATAATCTTAAACGTGTTGAAGACGGTCAGGATTTGGTAGAAGTAGTACAACCTCTGACATAATCTTAAACGTGTTGAAGACGGTCAGGATTTAGTAGAAGTAGTACAACCTCTGACATAATCTTAAACTTGTTGAAGACGGTCAGTATTTGATAAAAGTAGAACAATTTCTGACATAATCTTGAACGTGTTGAAGACGGTAAGGATTTGGTAGAAGTAGTACAACCTCTGACATAATCTTAAACTTGTTGAAGACGGTAAGGATTTGGTAGAAGTAGTACAACCTCTGACATAATCTTAAACTTGTTGAAGACGGTCAGGATTTGGTTGAAGTAGTACGACCTCTGACATAATCTTAAACTTGTTGAAGACGGTCAGGATTTGGTAGAAGTAGTACAACCTCTGACATAATCTTAAACTTGTTGAAGCCGGTCAGGATTTGGTAGAAGTAGTACAACCTCTGACATAATCTTAAACTTATTGCAGATGGTCAGGATTTGGTAAAAGAAGAAGACAGGAAGAAATAAAGACAAAATAGATACCTCTAACACATATATACAATTGATTGTTTTTTAACGTCACAGTAAGTTGTAGTTTTGATATGTTCATGGTGAGATCAATTATACAAACGATACATCATTGAGGTAAAATGGTGGTCAATGGGTGGAAACTCGATTGCTACCGGATCAAGAGCTTACAATGGACAGGGTCAAAAGATTTCGCTTGCAATGGACAACTGACAACAATTCCTTTGTCACGACTAGCGGATTCTCCCGATATACCTCTTGTCCCAAGTGTTTTCGTTCTGTATTTTATTCGTCCCTCGCAATTAGTCATAGCAGACACCACAAAGAGGGGACACTGGTTCATATTTCTATCTCTCGGAGTATTTGGGTATTTTGTTTGTAGAATTGTAATGGAAAATCAAACCAAAATTACTTTTTGTACTTTTTATGAAGTTAAATACATGTGTGTTGTCAGATCAAATCCGAAGTATATAATACAGTCGTATGTATTAACAGAAGGTAAAGATGGATATTTGATTCTCATACCATTTCAAATTAATATTTCTATTCAGTTCCGATATAGTACGAAATATAGTTTAACGTTAACAGAGAATACAGATTTTAATGAAAGAAGCAAATGTATATCATTGAATGGGAAAAAACATGCATATTTATATAATGGGTTACCTCGCTTTATACTGGATCAAAACATTACCACTAGGTATCCGTGATGGTTCCCATGGGCTCAACCTACAAAGATATCCAGTATGTCCTTATTTTTGTAGATGGGGATATTCTCTCAATGGCTGTCCGATTATTATAAAGAAAGCCTAGCCGTGAACCATTGTAGTTAACGTGCTTGACGAATGCCATGGTCCTTGCACGTAAAGATCCTTTTGCAGATTTCGAAGAAGATATTTAGTATTGCAGCGGCAACAAAAGGCCAACTCTTCATATATGTCGAGTGGCAGCCAACAGTTGTTGCACTGGTTGTCTCCCCTCCTCTCTTAGTTCTGTATAATGTTTGAATATTCTTGTACTGAATATGCATGAAATATCTATCGTTTGACATAAAGCAACTAATAATCATCAAACATTATTAAAGTGTTACATTAAATAATTTACATGGAGCCATCGTATTTAGTTTATTATCAGAAGTTCTTGCTATTTGTTTTAGGAAGGTACAAATGACAGTGAAAAATGAAGAACAAATCACATGACCAACATTGAAGGACTGGTCACCATCTAGGGACCGACCATTTTACTCTTGGGGAGAGGGCTATGTTATTTCAACGAGCCACATACAATGAAAAAATAGGTTATTATTTTTTACAAGATAAATCGGTAATGTTTGTTCAAATTTTATCAATATTTCTTGCTGACAAAAAACAGCAGGATCAGATTATCATGTTTTACATCTATCAAGATAATAGGACAATGATCTACGAAGAAAACTAAAGTTCGAGCAGCACGAATCCAACTAAAACCTAGTGGTGAACTCAGATGTTCCAGAATGGTTAGCAGTCCCTGGTCTACTAGTAGTACACGTAGTGTTATTACTAAACGACATGAACAGTTATCAGTCCCTGGTCTACTAGTAGTACACGTAGTGTTATTGCTAAACGACATGAACAGTTAGCAGTCCCTGGTCTACTAGTAGTACCCGTAGTGTTATTACTAAACGACATGAACAGTTATCAGTCCCTGGTCTACTAGTAGCACCCGTAGTGTTATTGCTAAACGACATGAACAGTTAGCAGTCCCTGGTCTACTAGTAGCACCCGTAGTGTTATTCCTAAACGACATGAGCAGTTAGCAGTCCCTGGTCTACTAGTTGTACCCGTAGTGTTATTACTAAACGACATGAACAGTTAGCAGTCCCTGATCTACTAGTAGCACCCGTAGTGTTATTGCTAAACGACATGAACAGTTAGCAGTCCCTGGTCTACTAGTAGCACCCGTAGTGTTATTGCTAAACGACATGAACAGTTAGCAGTCCCTGGTCTACTAGTAGCACCCGTAGTGGTATTGCTAAACGACATGAACAGTTAGCAGTCTCTGGTCTACTAGTAGTACCCGTAGTGTTATTACTAAACGACATGAACCGTTATCAGTCCCTGGTCTACTAGTAGCACCCGTAGTGTTATTGCTAAACGACATGAACAGTTAGCAGTCCCTGGTCTACTAGTAGCACCCGTAGTGTTATTGCTAAACGACATGAACAGTTAGCAGTCCCTGGTCTACTAGTAGTACCCGTAGTGTTATTACTAAACGACATGAACAGTTATCAGTCCCTGGTCTACTAGTAGCACCCGTAGTGTTATTGCTAAACGACATGAACCGTTAGCAGTCCCTGGTCTACTAGTAGTACCCGTAGTGTTATTACTAAACGACATGAACAGTTATCAGTCCCTGGTCTACTAGTAGCACCCGTAGTGTTATTGCTAAACGACATGAACAGTTAGCAGTCCCTGGTCTACTAGTAGCACCCGTAGTGGTATTGCTAAACGACATGAACAGTTAGCAGTCCCTGGTCTACTAGTAGCACCCGTAGTGTTATTCCTAAACGACATGAGCAGTTAGCAGTCCCTGGTCTACTAGTTGTACCCGTAGTGTTATTACTAAACGACATGAACAGTTAGCAGTCCCTGATCTACTAGTAGCACCCGTAGTGTTATTGCTAAACGACATGAACAGTTAGCAGTCCCTGGTCTACTAGTAGCACCCGTAGTGTTATTGCTAAACGACATGAACAGTTAGCAGTCCCTGGTCTACTAGTAGCACCCGTAGTGGTATTGCTAAACGACATGAACAGTTAGCAGTCTCTGGTCTACTAGTAGTACCCGTAGTGTTATTACTAAACGACATGAACCGTTATCAGTCCCTGGTCTACTAGTAGCACCCGTAGTGTTATTGCTAAACGACATGAACAGTTAGCAGTCCCTGGTCTACTAGTAGCACCCGTAGTGTTATTGCTAAACGACATGAACAGTTAGCAGTCCCTGGTCTACTAGTAGTACCCGTAGTGTTATTACTAAACGACATGAACAGTTATCAGTCCCTGGTCTACTAGTAGCACCCGTAGTGTTATTGCTAAACGACATGAACAGTTAGCAGTCCCTGGTCTACTAGTAGTACCCGTAGTGTTATTACTAAACGACATGAACAGTTATCAGTCCCTGGTCTACTAGTAGCACCCGTAGTGTTATTGCTAAACGACATGAACAGTTAGCAGTCCCTGGTCTACTAGTAGCACCGGTAGTGGTATTGCTAAACGACATGAACAGTTAGCAGTTCCTGGTCTACTAGTAGCACCCGTAGTGTTATTGCTAAAAGACATGAACCGTTATCAGGCCCTGGTCTACTAGTAGCACCCGTAGTGTTATTGCTAAACGACATGAACAGTTAGCAGTCCCTGGTCTACTAGTAGCACCCGTAGTGGTATTGCTAAACGACATGAACAGTTAGCAGTTCCTGGTCTACTAGTAGCACCCGTAGTGTTATTGCTAAAAGACATGAACCGTTATCAGGCCCTGGTCTACTAGTAGCACCCGTAGTGTTATTGCTAAACGACATGAACAGTTAGCAGTCCCTGGTCTACTAGTAGCACCCGTAGTGGTATTGCTAAAAGATATGAACATCATTTGACATGGAATTCGTGTTGGACACGAAGTATACATAAATGAATATAAATAACATAAATAAAACATGATTATTTCCTTCCAATGGAAACAATCTGTACACTGTTGAGGCTTTGCTATACTTTTTATTGACACATTCTTTAGAGAATACAACTCGACTCATGTATATCACGTATAGTACTAACTTAAAGAGAAACAACGTTGCCACACATATGGTCAAATATCGATTGTAGGTGTTTGTCGTAAAATATACAATAATCATTTCCCATTAAGATAATTCCAGACATTAACCTTCACCTTGTTTCTCGTATAGATAAAGATTGTTTACAGGAGCGGTTGAATTGAAATGTGATAATAATAATAATAAGATCAACCAGTGTGCCTGGAGATTTCGTTCTATAGACTTTCAACTATGAGAGGATATTTAATGGTAATGAAGTCTTTGGCCATAAAATGGGAAAGGATTAATATCATCCCATGCGAGCTTTTCTATATCATTACTGTATGTTTTATCGTCAACCAAGCAATATAAGCCAACAATAGAATATAGCGCCATCAAGCCTACATCATTTGTAGACAAGATAGTCATATAATATGTTTACTGTAGCAAGAGAAATAATAACATTATTTATCCTGCAATTGGGTTATTTTTTATCATAATAAAATTGCTTTATTATGACTGTCTCATAATAACACTTTTCACACTAGCCTAATAAAGCTATTAAGCCACACCCCTGTCATAATAACACTTTTCACACTAGCCTAATAAAGCTATTAAGCCACACCCCTGTCATAATAATACTTTTCACATTAGCCTAATAATGCTATTAAGCCATACCACTGTCATAATAACACCTTTTCACATTGGCCTAATAAAGCTATTAAGCCACACCCCTTACCGGAACTACCATTGAGGTATCAATGGGGGTTCCGTTATCTTTTTTTTAATTATTAAAATGTTGACTGTAATATTCAAAGAAAAAAAAAAGAAAAAAGAAGAAAAGGCACAGATTATTGTACCACTCATTTAATATATCGAATCAAACAAAACATGTCAATTACAAACTGTCGTAGTACGTGGATGGCACTGGGTAATTAATACTCATAGTAACTCATTTATAGTGAACGGCTATGATGTTAAGTCACGATAGTTTCGACGTGTGATACATTACAACAATATCAGATCGGATAATCTCTGTATTGACATCGATTTTAATGTATAATGGTATATATCTTTGAAATGAACTCGTATATAAACCATTTCATATTTCATTAATATGGGTAATTCCTATTTGTAATTGAAAAAAACACAAAATCGTCGAATACAAAATAAAAGTCAATTAATTTTACTTTTTAATAATGGACTTTAAATCTATTCATAATCCACAATATTTCTTGGATATAAAATATAATATCATAAAAGGCCAAGCATACCGTAAACAGCTTATATGATCAATAACACTCCTCGAATGCTGATAATCGTCGTTCTGAATCCGTCGGGTAGATCCAAGAGCATAAATCCACGTTAGGGAATGGACAATCCACGAAACACCGACGGCATTGGGTACAAGACACAAAACGAAGACAAACAAAACAAGAAATACAACCAAGAAAATCAAACAGATGAGGAATTCGGATCTCGTCAACCAGGGTGAGCCATGTGTTCACACAAGGTAAACATTTCCTGATTCCTATAAATCACCCACCGTTTGTATATTATGTTCCTTCGCTATCAACATTAAGGAGTAAGAACAAAGACTGATTTGCTCAGAATCAGGATAATGTGTTCTAGTGGGGTGACATGTCTACCTGCAGACTGTGGTTTCTGAGAGCTATCACTGTACAAGTAATGCTAGTTTAAAATAAAGCAATAACAATGATAATATCTAACATATAATGTTCAGCTATGTCAACATGATAGATGGAAACACAAATGAGTAAACATTGATAGCTTACGCCTCACGGGAATTGTTGCAAAATTGTTCCCGTAGCAAAAAAATTGAGTTGTTGTGTTTAGATCGATAGAGAAAGGATATTACAACACGGGTCGCTTCATATTTTGTTGTGTTTTTGCTTTGTTTGTCTTCGTCTTGTGTACCCTATGTTGCCAGGTTTTCTGGATTGTCAATTGATGATTGCCCCTTCGGTATTCTCTAACGTTTATTCATATACATGTTTTCAAATACCGATTTTACTTACATATGAAATCATATACGTCATTGCCTTTCCAACTCAAATTTTGGTGTCTAAACATATCGCCTTATTGATTGTTAGCTGAGTGGTCGGTAACTTCCCGACCATTGAACAAAATCAGTGACACAAAGAACATCATGGGAATGAAAAAACACAATTATTGTTAGTACAATGCATTTTAAGAAAATTTATATATCAAGTTCATATAAATATCAACTACAGTGTAAATAATTGTTTAATATCGTATTGTAAGAAATCTATTCTCTCTTGACTTGATTCAAATCTTAATGAGAACTGGAAGTTGGCAACTGGGAAATAATTAAATTCAAACTATATTGATACTGATGTGATGCTTAAAATGAATGATTTCATCGTCGATTGTCTAAAACTAATTGACAGTAAGACAGGAAAATCTAGTCACTTCTGGTCAATTCTACAACAAAACAGAAGACAAAGAATACGAAAATCATAATCCAGAGTTTACTGGTGATCATCAAAATAATATAATAGACTGACGTTTTGTCATTAACACAATAAGAAGTACATTATAATTTATCATGTTATTGCATCAGTATATCTATATAACAGTGGTGTATGATTTAACATTGGTATCTTGTCATAATGTATTAATATTGGTATCTGGGATAATGATTTACCATTGGTATCTTGTGATAATGTATTAACATTGGTATCTTGTGATAATGTATTAACATTGGTATCTTGTCATAATGAATTAACATTGGTATCTTGTCATAATGAATTAACATTGGTATCTTGTGATAATGTATTAACATTGGTATCTTGTCATAGTGTATTAACATTGGTATCTTGTGATAATGTATTAACATTGGTATCTTGTGATAATGATCTAACATTGGTATCTTGTGATAATGTATTAACATTGGTATCTTGTCATAGTGTATTAACATTGGTATCTTGTGATAATGTATTAACATTGGTATCTTGTGATAATGTATTAACATTGGTATCTTGTCATAATGTATTAACATTGGTATCTTGTCATAATGATCTAACATTGGTATCTTGTGATAATGTATTAACATTGGTATCTTGTGATAATGTATTAACATTGGTGTCTTGTAATAATGTGTTAACATTGGTATCTTGTGGTAATGAATTAACATTGGTATCTTGTGATAATGTATTAACATTGGTATCTTGTGATAATGTGTTAACATTGGTATATTGTGGTAATGAATTAACATTGGTATCTTGTGATAATGATTTAACATTGGTATCTTGTGATAATGACTTAACATTGGTATCTTGTGATAATGATTTAACATTGGTATCTTGTGATAATGACTTAACATTGGTATCTTGTGATAATGATTTAACATTGGTATCTTGTGATAATGACTTAACATTGGTATCTTGTGATAATGATATTGCATTGGTATCTTGTGATAATGACTTAACATTGGTATCTTGTGATAATGATATTGCATTGGTATCTTGTGATAATGACTTAACATTTGTATCTTGTGATAATGATATTGCATTGGTATCTTGTGATAATGACTTAACATTGGTATCTTGTGATAATGATTTAACATTGGTATCTTGTGATAATGACTTAACATTGGTATCTTGTGATAATGATTTAACATTGGTATCTTGTGATAATGACTTAACATTGGTATCTTGTGATAATGATATTGCATTGGTATCTTGTGATAATGACTTAACATTGGTATCTTGTGATAATGATATTGCATTGGTATCTTGTGATAATGACTTAACATTTGTATCTTGTGATAATGATATTGCATTGGTATCTTGTGATAATGACTTAACATTGGTATCTTGTGATAATGATATTGCATTGGTATCTTGTGATAATGACTTAACATTGGTATCTTGTGATAATGATATTGCATTGGTATCTTGTGATAATGACTTAACATTGGTATCTTGTGATAATGACTTAACATTGGTATCTTGTGATAATGATCTAACATTGGTATCTTGTGATAATGACTTAACATTGGTATCTTGTGATAATGATATTGCATTGGTATCTTGTGATAATGACTTAACATTGGTATCTTGTGATAATGACTTAACATTGGTATCTTGTGATAATGATCTAACATTGGTATCTTGTGATAATGCTTTAAGTCCACATTATGAGAATGGATTGTGCCAATGGCATATTGCTCTCTGGTAAATTATTCATGCATGACAACTAATAAGGTTATACAACAAAATCGAAAATTGTGTCATTCATTGTCCACATTCTATTGTCGTCAAGCATTTAACAGACATAACTTCATATTAAATATGATTCCTCTAAGCGTAGGTTTCCAAAATATACGTGCATTTTTTTGCTTTACTTGTCTTTCTGAATCTTTCCTTTCTTCGGAAATATCTTCTTACTGGGCGGCTACTGTCTGGTCGTGTTAGCGATGATCATAAAACAATTTGATGTCCTTCTACTATAGTTGATATTATCAAATTATGCAACAAGCACAGCAAATGACAAAGGACTATCAGGAACCATCAGAAATAAAAACAAAGCGTGTTTAAGTAGGACACTGAATGTATTAGAATGTTGTACTGTGAGGTAATTTGTCTGTGTTGCGAAATGAACATCGAAAAAGAATATCTAAATAATTTTACGAAAGTAACAGACTTATAAGTTTGTGCTTGAAGATACGTCAGTTGTTTGATCTAAAGCATCCATTCCCTTA
Organism: Bathymodiolus brooksi; assembly: GCA_963680875.1. Taxonomy (NCBI): domain Eukaryota; kingdom Metazoa; phylum Mollusca; class Bivalvia; order Mytilida; family Modiolidae; genus Bathymodiolus; species Bathymodiolus brooksi. The sequence goes on along the minus strand of OY804577.1, from coordinate 12,778,092 downwards.
AATTACATCGTCACTTCAAGGCTTTTTTTTTATCATCATATTACAATACATGAACCTTCTTATATGTAGTCGACAGCAAGTTTTCTGACAAAATTATTTGTCAGATCCCTGAACGTATTCAGCACGTGATATAGCCGGAATTTACCAATTATTATTTGACTTGGAGCTATATCTATTACTTACATAGAGTATATATAATAGAAGAATATATATGTAGGTATAGTAGATCATTTATCAAAATTATGTCATATTACAACATTTGATTCAATGGTTTGTGAAGTTTTAAGCAATTTTATTTCAAGTGAATTAATATGCAGAAGGCATATTGGTTTATGAGAATAAAGAATCTTGAATCTTGAAGGCAATTACTGATGCAAATTACAAAAACAAACTACTTACATATTACAAATATACTTGATCTTTGGACAAGAAATAGTGCATAAACATATTGAAAATACACTTATGAATGATGAATACAGATTTGGAATGAACACTTAGCATTTCTATTTATTTAATTATATTATTAAGAACTTGCAGGATATTTGTCACTTTATAATTTATTGGAATTCCACTTTGTACATGGTGATGCATTATGAATCCCTGATCATAGTACGATTTTATAAAAATGAAAAACATAAAATCCCACACAAGCCACTGGAGTAGACCTATTGTTCTCTGTTAAGCATGTATTGTGCTGTTGTTGGGTGTACAAACTGAGAGTAGATAACTACAGCGCGGGGTTCAAGTGGGAACAATTAGTCCAATTGGCTTGAGGGCTGCCCTGCATACATATTTACGTACTCCATAAGTGAACCAGTCACAAGGGTGTCACGTCTTATACAGATTATTGCAATCTCTTGTTAACTTTTAGGATGTACTGTTATATATTTGAAGGGTGAAGAATGGAAGTATTGGGTAGCATGTTTGGTTGATTTCCGTTTTTTGTATACAATATACATGTGTATAACAGGACATGTACAAGTGTCTAGTGTAGAATACAGATTCAGTGTATTTATCAGGTATCAAATACATACAGGATTTCCATCATTTTACAGATTTGTTATTGCTTTTTTAGTTATATTTTAACTCTTTGTAATTCTATTGTGTTAATCATTCAATCATCAATTGTATGGGTTAGAAATAACACCGAAAAAAAGTTGTGCTCGTTACACAGTAAGAAAATCTAAATTTGTGGTATTATTGTTTACTGAAATATAAATATATTTCTCTTTGATAATGTATGTTTCTGCTGAAGAAAGTAAATCGTATTAAATTGTTAACAATTATTCTGACAATCAAAATAACTAAGTTTATCAACAACTACAAGGTCTTTTTTAACATGCTAAATATAATCGACCAATGGATACCCAGCTTTGTGGTCGTGGTAAGAGATGGATTGAAAAAACATAATTATTCACCAGAGGATGATAATACCAGACGAACTTGAAGTAGAGTTTGAAGATACCAAAGGGGTAATCAAAAAATATTGTTAGAGTGATGTCGGAAACGAATATACAGTGGGAATCTGGTAACGAGGTACACAGTGGGAATCTGGTCACGTGGTACACAGTGGAAATCTGGTCACGTGGTACACAGTGGGAATATGGTAACATGATATTAATATATTATTACAGCTAAATATATTTATATGTACATTGTTGTGTAAGATAAACTCAACAGTTCTCCAGCTATGTCCAACACAACGTCGTGTTAGGAAACAATAAAACATGTACATTTGTGTGCCTGTTGCACACCAGAACCTGACTTTCCTTCGTCATAAACCGTGTACGTTTATTTGTTCAATGAGATATAGTAGTTGCTTTGTTGATATTGGTTGAATTGTTGACCATCAATGCTTAAGCTTTCTCTTAATAATTAGTAACAACACAATAAAAGACAACAAATACCACACCCTGTAGGAAGAGTTCCAGAATAACATAGAAAAATCGTAGAAAGATGTATAATCCATACCCCTAACAAACAAATACAAGACAGCTCCTTTACCTGATATGGTACAGGCACTTCAATAAAAGGTTGCGAGGATAAGCTAGTTCTATGGGCCCAAACCTGCCCCCTTAGTGAAATGATGCGGTCATGCAAATGTTTCCACCTGTGTGTAAAAGGTCAACAGGGTGAACATCGTAATAAAAAGTCAACAGGGTGAACATCGTAATAAAAGGTCAACAGGGTGAACATCGCAATGAAAGGTCAACAGGGTGAACATCGTAATAAAAGGTCAACAGGGTGAACATCGTAATAAAAGGTCAACAGGGTGAACATCGTAATAAAAGGAAAAACAAAAATTCCAAACTGTCAGAACGATTTAAAAATCAAATATCAAAATCTAATAAAGAGGCAACAATTGATACCCCTAACACATAAATACACGATCGCTCAATTTTCTGACTTGCTACAGGTACTTCAATAACAATTAGCTATAATCTTGAACATTATACCCATCATATATTTAATCTTTGTGGTATAGAAGTTGTCATATGTATAATATTAGTTCTATTAAAGAGAGTCGATGACCTCAACTATTATTTAGATATTCGACACTATTCAATGCCATCGTAAGACACGCTGAAACAACTTAGGACTACAATCTAATTACCAATACTGTCTTTCGTCTTCTGTACGGAACTGACAGAAGAATTTTCAACAAGGTGTTTATATATTCCGAAAAAAAAACGTTTTGAAAGATACAATAAGACGATTCCTTAATAACCCTTGAATTAATAGCTTAGTACTCAGAATACAGTGACGATGTAGTAAGTCTGAATACAGTGACGATGTAGTAAGTCTGAATACAGTGACGATGTAGTAAGTCTGAATACAGTGACGATGTAGTAAATCTGAATACAGTGACGATGTAGTAAGTCTGAATACAGTGACGATGTAGTAAGTCTGAATACAGTGACGATGTAGTAAGTCTGAATACAGTGACGATGTAGTAAGTCTGAATACAGTGACGAAGTAGTAAGTCTGAATACAGTGACGATGTAGTAAATCTGAATACAGTGACGATGTAGTAAGTCTGAATACAGTGACGATGTAGTAAATCTGAATACAGTGACGATGTAGTAAGTCTGAATACAGTGACGATGTAGTAAGTCTGAATACAGTGACGATGTAGTAAATCTGAATACAGTGACGATGTAGTAAATCTGAATACAGTGACGATGTAGTAAGTCTGAATACAGTGACGATGTAGTAAGTCTGAATACAGTGACGATGTAGTAAGTCTGAATACAGTGACGATGTAGTAAGTCTGAATACTGTGACGATGTAGTAAGTCTGAATACAGTGACGATGTAGTAAGTCTGAATACAGTGACGATGTAGTAAGTCTGAATACAGTGACGATGTATTAAGTCTGAATACAGTGACGATGTAGTAAGTCTGAATACAGTGACGATGTAGTAAGTCTGAATACAGTGACGATGTAGTAAGTCTGAATACAGTGACGATGTAGTAAGTCTGAATACTGTGACGATGTAGTAAGTCTGAATACAGTGACGATGTAGTAAGTCTGAATACAGTGACGATGTAGCAAGTCTGAATACAGTGACGATGTAGTAAATCTGAATACAGTGACGATGTAGTAAGTCTGAATACAGTGCCGATGTAGTAAGTCTGAATACAGTGATGATGTAGTAAGTCTGAATACAGTGACGATGTAGTAAGTCTGAATACAGTGACGAAGTAGTAAGTCTGAATACAAACTACAAGTTCCAACATAGCGTAGGAATTGTGAAATATAGACTGATTACTGTGTTGCCTTCAAGCTTTTCTTTTAAACTCGTGTCAATATGTCCCCCTAATTATACATGTATAACATTGGTAGACCGCGGTAAGTAGAATGATCATTATAATACGAAGGAGTAGAAATGTAATTACAGGATCAAATGAAACAAACTATGTATAAATCAAAATTACTAAGACGGAGCTGTTGCACACTTTCCCCACTGTCTACGACCCAGAATGAACAGTTTATGTGCTGTCTTTCATTCCTTTTTATTTGATCAGATCTGTTTGTTCCAGTAATATGTATAGACACAGTTTCAAAATATAAATCTGGTTTCATTTTTATGAATTAAATCATTTTACCGCCACGTAAGACAGTGCTCCAGGTAACCATGGCTGATTTTGACTTCTACGTCGTGTTTTAATTGCTCACAAAGACTTGTAAATTATTTCACTTCCCAATCATTTGATTATGATCGTACCTGATGTAGGTTATATCAGAAACGTGTCGTGTGCACTAAATTAGATATCTACGCCTTTAATTTAACCTATTATTTGACACATATACATTGTGTTATTATTATGAAGTGCAGTGTATTAATACTTGACATTTTCAGCAAATGACACGCTAAAACAAACAATGACAACATATTATATTGATTTTAAATCTATACTTCAGGCTAGGAATGATTAATAAAAAACTACTTGTAATCCAGAGGGAGACGTACCAGTTGTTCTGATAATAATATTGTCAGATGTTTATTGGAATAGAAAGAGATTAATATTGACTATTTCATGGCTGAGAATGAAATATATAAACATGCTATTGGCTAAGTTGAAGTCATCACTTCGAAAGTTTTACAATTGCCACCATAACTTTGTTTACTTATAAAATAAATATGTGTGTCATAAATGACCATGGATATGTTCTACTAGTCGTAAGCACTTCCCGGTTCTTTTCTCATTCATGACTTATCACCGGGTTTGTAACTAGATTAACACGACGGGTGTCACTAGTGGAATAGGAACTGCCTACCCTTCCGGATCACCTGAATGCACCCCCGGTTTTTAGAGGGGTTCGTACTGCCCGATCTTTAGTTTTCAGTGTAGTGTTTTGTAGATGGTTGTCTGTCTTTCTATTTACGGAATCTGATTATCACTTTGGTATCTTCAGAATTGTCTTATAGAAGTAAATGTTTTACTGACATAGACATTTAGGTGCATGTGTTTATTTTCACAAACAAAAGAGAACACATTGATTAATTTTTATCAATAAATGTACCTTTGCAGCATAACATACTATCATTGCCATTTGTACAAGCTAGCTTGATGACATTATCTCCACAGGAGACACCAATCATTTACTTCTATGAAGCATTATGGTTTTTTTTCTTTTTGTTGTAGTACATTCATGCACTATTCATTGACTATTGCAAGTGGTAAGCTAGGCACAATCAATATAAATCCACTCCTAAATGAGGGAGGCAGGGTCTTGATATAATTTTATTAGATACAATGTCTCCTCAACTTCGAGATATACAAACAGGATCTAGTTTCTCATTGTACATCCCTTCTGAAGCTTTTTCTTATAATGGCAGTGTTTACTCTACTACCAGGAACTACTGTTTTCATTGTACTGTTTTCATTGTTCTGTTTTCATTGTACTGTTTTCATTGTACTGTTTTCATTGTGCTGTTTTCATTGTTCTGTTTTCATTGTACTGTTTTCATTGTACTGTTTTCATTGTTCTGTTTTCATTGTACTGTTTTCATTGTTCTGTTTTCATTGTTCTGTTTTCATTGTACTGTTTTCATTGTTCTGTTTTCATTGTACTGTTTTCATTGTTCTGTTTTCATTGTACTGTTTTCATTGTTCTGTTTTCATTGTGCTGTTTTCATTGTTCTGTTTTCATTGTACTGTTTTCATTGTACTGTTTTCATTGTTCTGTTTTCATTGTACTGTTTTCATTGTACTGTTTTCATTGTTCTGTTTTCATTGTACTGTTATCATTGTTCTGTTTTCATTGTACTGTTTTCATTGTTCTGTTTTCATTGTTCTGTTTTCATTGTACTGTTTTCATTGTTCTGTTTTCATTGTTCTGTTTTCATTGTACTGTTTTCATTGTTCTGTTTTCATTGTGCTGTTTTCATTGTTCTGTTTTCATTGTACTGTTTTCATTGTTCTGTTTTCATTGTACTGTTTTCATTGTTCTGTTTTCATTGTGCTGTTTTCATTGTTCTGTTGTCATTGTTCTGTTTTCATTGTACTGTTTTCATTGTTCTGTTTTCATTGTACTGTTGTCATTGTTCTGTTTTCATTGTTCTGTTTTCATTGTACTGTTTTCATTGTTCTGTTTTCATTGTACTGTTTTCATTGTACTGTTTTCATTGTTCTGTTTTCATTGTACTGTTTTCATTGTTCTGTTTTCATTGTACTGTTTTCATTGTACTGTTTTCATTGTTCTGTTTTCATTGTACTGTTTTCATTGTTCTGTTTTCATTGTGCTGTTTTCATTGTTCTGTTTTCATTGTTCTGTTTTCATTGTACTGTTGTTATTGTTCTGTTTTCATTGTTCTGTTTTCATTGTTCTGTTTTCATTGTGCTGTTTTCATTGTTCATGTTTTCATTGTTCTGTTTTCATTGTACTGTTGTCATTGTTCTGTTTTCATTGTACTGTTTTCATTGTACTGTTTTCATTGTTCTGTTTTCATTGTACTGTTTTCATTGTTCTGTTTTCATTGTTCTGTTTTTAAAAGTAATCTGGTTTCTGAAATCTTAAGTTCCTGCTGTTTAGCTCGTTTCAGCTGGACATGTCACGACATCAATAGTGTCTGGTCGTCAACAGGTTACGACACCAACAGTGTCTGGTTCTCAACAGGTTACGACACCAATACTTTGTGGTCCTCAACAGGGTACGACACCAATAGCGTCTGATCATTAGTATAAATGAACATGTCAATATCGTCTGCTGTCGTGATATGTTCTTGGTAAGAAATTGGAAGATGTAGCGGATTAAAAAAATAATTAACACTTCAGATATGATAAAAAACTGTAGCTCATCGTATGTGGTTACGACAGGATTATTGATCATTATAGTTAATCCGAGAAGCATTAACCGCGTTTATTTATAGGATTTCTATAATCCAGATAATCATTTGTTTTCTAGTTCAAGAGGAAATTGTAGCATATTATTACAACGTGTAATTGACTTATCAACAGATAATAATAACATCGTGTTTTGACAACTCTCTCTTGGTGTTCAGAAACTGGTTTAGTTAAAATATGATGTCAGCTGTATTGAATCTATTTATTGATTAATTACGTCGTTAACCCCAACGAGTCCAGTTAGGTCATTTTTCTTCACAATTCGAATATTTTACTTATTACAAGTTTAATGTATGTACATTAACATAAGCTTACCAAAATGAAGAAATGCCTTTCTGTATTTTCTCTAAGAGAAAAATGTTTGAGACTTGTTTCTTACTGATTGAAGAGTATAATTTTCTTTTATTGCTTTATTACATTAGGTAGTTATGAAATCATTGCCCATTGAACAAAACGCCTCAGTGGTATAATTGTTACCGTGCTCGCATCTAGTGTAGTAGTGTAGTGTAGTAGATCGTGGGTTATATCTCAAATCGAATAAAACCAACAAAAAATATGTCGGCTTCTCCGCTAAGCACTCTTCATTAGAGAGTAATGGCAAAGACGGTTTCATCAACACTTTACTGTCTAACGTATATACTGGAGGTTATTTCACGAAGTCGTCATGCGCACTAAGTTAGGTATCTGCATTTCTATTGGCTCAGAATCGTGCTAATATGTCCGAGTGAAACATCATTTATTGCGTGTGGATTGTTGGTTCCATCAGCAAGCAATATACAAATCGAACTCAACTTGTTGATCTAGTATAAAACATCATCATTATCTCATCACCAAGTATGATATAACTGAAACATTATTAACTTGGCGTTAAACAACAATTACATATTGACTCGCCTACAATTACATATTGACTCGCTCATACAGTTGATCAAACACTAAAGACAATCCTTTTTATTTTAATACGTCTTTACCGGTCACGTACATGTATTTTATTTAAAACAAATATTATTATTATTATATATGACATCTAGTGTTCAATTTTATGTTTATACAATATTACAGTAATCATTTACTTTTGTTCTAGTTATGTTTCCCATCATAAAATAATGTATGATGTGTGAAGATAACATTAGTGTCAACATGTACTAGTCGGGGTATATGATGTGTAACTTTAACACACGTTTTTGTCATATTTTGATGAAAGTTATTTTCCAATAACTTGTTATCGTGGGGGTTTCTAGTTTTATACCTGATCCTCGATGTTTTGTATTCGGTAAAGTACATAATGTATACTTATTTTAATTGATAAAGGGTTGGGTTTAATTTCTGGAAACTGATAAAACTGAATGTTGAGATTGTCAACATTTTACTGATTATACAAATCATTTATATCATTTACTATTATATTGTCTGCTGTACCCCAAATATTATTTCTTTTAAGTTGCCCACTTTGTAGCATATGAAAGACAAAAAGGTACACAATGGTGAGATGTACATTTTAATATTCACCTGCGATCATATACATCATTCTAGGTATTTGTAAGGGATTCCAGGACTAAGCCACAGAGCTGGCCAGCGCGTCTTCAGGTGGCGGATAATGGGTTCCCTCTCGATAGTGGGCACGGGTATCAGGAGAGCCTGGCCATGGACAATAGCTGTAACGTGTCTGAATAGTGTAACGCTCCCTGTATGATAAAGACATATCTTGTAGAATTTGGGAATGAGTATGTGTATTGTAGCCGCATCAATAATCTACATTTTGTGTCCCTACCCAACTCGTCCATACCTTTCTAGTGCCAGTCAAAAGTAGCTGTCCAAACAACGCATAATTCTGTATAGCTCTGTAGATATTACCGTACTTATTATCTACCTGAAATATCGCTAAAAGTGGCGTTTAACACACTTCTCTAACCCTATAATATTTAACTGGTTTTTTTACCCTGAGTTGCTGGAGCAGCATCGATTGAACGAAACGTGTTTACGCTGTGTTCATGACATTTGTGAAGACATGCCTAGTCTTAAAGATTCAAATAAATTGTTTTCGTTCAATTAAATTTTATTTGTCAACCAATATAACAGCTTTTATTACTAAATACTGATTGTAATGAAAATAAATGTATTGTCAGAAAGCATATCTAAGCAAAATTGATCAAATCCAGAAATTACATTTATTTCTTGTACATTTCCAAGTTGACAACTGTATCATAAAAGCAAAGCGTCCTTGAATTTGAAACGTTTAAGTAATTTAACATTTCTCTGACTTTACGATACGTACATGTATGTGGTAAAAATGTCACTTTACTAGTGATAAAAACAGGATTTGTCAATATCAGACTAGCATGCCAGGAAATCTAATGAGATAATGATTACCATTGATCGTTAGATAATTACCTCATGACATTGGAATCGACACGGACAACACTAATAGGCAGATGGTGGTGAGACAGTTGTGTTTAACAAATGCATAATTTAAAATTATAGTTTTATTTAAATAAATGAGGATGAAAATGACAAGGAAAGATTGCCAGATACCAACAAGTACATAATAAACAATATTAGTAGGTTGTTGTTGTTTTCTTTTAAATGTTGTTTATTTATTTGTTTATCCCTTTGTGTGGTCTTATATTGTTGTACTTGATTGATGCTTAATGTTCAGTACCAAATGTTTCATACACATTGAGTACGAGAACAAGCTAAGCTAAACAATATCTTAAAAACTATACAGAAATTACGAAGTGATGGGACCATCACAACAACGACATGTGACTGCTAATGGAACGGTATGTATCGTTGAGTGAGTGAGTAAGTGATTGTTGCTTAACGCCAATTCCGCAATTTTCAGCTATATCATGGCTAGAACAAGTTAATTTTCAAATGAGATGATGATGATGATGAGGTTCGCTTTGTTCTAGACCAACGCACTGACTTGGATTTTTGTAGTGCTAGCTTACCGAAACAACAGTCTGCGGGTAGCATGTCGCTCCACTCGGACATATTATTCTGATTCCGAGCTGACCAGTCTTTGCTCTTTCTCCTCAATGCTGCGTGCTTAGCGGAGAAGCAACAAATACCAATTTTATTGTCTTTGTTTTGACCCGACCGGGACTCGAACCCACGATCTACCACACTCGAAGTGAAAACGCTAACCATTACACCACCGATGTATCATTGAATAGGGAAGGACATTTAACTCATTGTAGCGGCTACCATGCACTTAATCTATTTCGAAAACTACAAATCAAGTTGTTATGGTGCAGGAATTAAGAAACTATCCACACATGTTCCCTACTGATGATTAAGACTCTGAGAATCTAGAATGCAATTGAAGATGGCGCAATTAGAAATGGTTAAATAGTATAGTTTACACAATGTACAGTTGGTTTTAGTGGGTAGACCTAGGTAATGTCTTTCACATTTTGACATCCTGCGCTAAATCGTATACGCCTAAAATGGATTGAAAAGCCCTCCAACATCGAAAAGGTCATTTAACACTGTTAAGCTTTGCCACACCTATGTGGGTTTTTGGGTTTTATTATTATTTTTGTGGGGTTTTTTGTGGTGTCTTGTGTGTCCAAAGCGGCCACTCGCCATGGATTATCTATTCTTGATCGCCGCTTCTGTTTTCTGTAACATTTATTATCTATATGTACCACTAAAAGAAGCCATACACTGCAAATTTATTAAAAAGAAACAATATACTCTTGTGACACTAGTGTTTTGTTGTGATAAAGATTACTCGACTAACTTGAGCTGTTTCACTGTAGCAGTTCTTTGTCACATGCTGCTTACAATATGCTTAAAAGATATTAAACGTATAATTACTAATCATACAAGTGATAAATAAACCACTGTGTGGCGGATGACCATTGTTACTCATACTACAAGTGATAAATAAACCACTGTGTGGCGGATAACCATTGTTACTCATACTACAAGTGATAAATAAACCACTGTGTGGCGGATGACCATTGTTACTCATACTACAAATGACAAATAAACCACCGTCTGGCGGATGACCATTGTTACTCATACTACAAGTGACAATTAAGCCACTGTGTGGCGGATGACCATTGTTACTCATACTATAAGTTACAATTAAACCACTGTGTGGCGGATGACCATTGTTACTCATACTACAAGTGACAATTAAACCACTGTGTGGCGGATGACCATTGTTACTCATACTACAAGTGACAATTAAACCACCGTGTGGCGGATGCCCATTGTTACTCATACTACAAGTGACAATTAAACCACCGTGTGGCGGATGACCATTGTTACTCATACTACAAGTGACAAATAAACCACTGTGTGCGGATGACCATTGTTACTCATACTATAAGTGACAATTAAACCACCGTCTGGCGGATGACCATTGTTACTCATACTACAAGTGACAAATAAACCACCGTCTGGCGGATGACCATTGTTACTCATACTACAAGTGACAATTAAACCACCGTGTGGCGGATGACCATTGTTACTCATACTACAAGTGACAAATAAACCACTGTGTGGCGGATGACCATTGTTACTCGTACTACAAGTGACAAATAAACCACTGTGTGGTGGATGACCATTGTTACTCATACTACAAGTGACAATTAAACCACCGTGTGGCGGATGACCATTGTTACTCATACTACAAGTGACAAATAAACCACTGTGTGGCGGATGACCATTGTTACTCATACTACAAGTGACAATTAAACCACCGTGTGGCGGATGACCATTGTTACTCATACTACAAGTGACAAATAAACCACTGTGTGGCGGATGACCATTGTTACTCATACTACAAGTGACAAATAAACCACTGTGTGGCGATGACCATTGTTACTCATACTACAAGTGACAATTAAACCACTGTGTGGCGGATGACCATTGTCCTATGATTGACTAGTTCCACTATACCACGATTGATACAAAATGAAGGGGAGACTATCCTGATCTTACCTTATCCTACAGTATATTCTGAAAAAGAAAGTTTAAATAGTGATGGTTAACAAAACCAATAAAAACAGAACGAATAACCATAGATCACCTTAACTCAATGAACATAAATAATAGACAACGCAATATGAGGTAATATATATGAACATGCAAACAATAAAATAAATATGCATAGATTCTCTTCCACTCCAAAGACCACGTGCTATCAGAAAAAAAGAATTGACAACATAAACAAGGGCAGTTCAATTGCATGGTCACAGAGATAAAGCATGATTTATACTTATTTTGGTTCTCACAGGAATTAAAGTGTAAAATTATGGATTTTTTTTTTCTACGAACACTTCTATAAAATTAATATTATACATATGGCCACTTCTTTGTCTCTACGATTAAGTAGGCTTGTGTATTATGTATAAAGTGGCCAACAACGCTGTCAGTTCTACCATTAAGTAGGTTTGTGTATTATGTATAAAGTGGACAACAACGCTGTCATTCTACCATTAAGTAGGCTTGTGTATAATGTATAAAGTGGACAACAACGCTGTCAGTTCTACCATTAAGTAGGCTTGTGTATTCTATATAAAGTGGACAACAACGCTGTCAGTTCTACCATTAAGTAGGTTTGTGTATTATGAATAAAGTGGACAACAACGCTGTCAGTTCTACCATTAAGTAGGCTTGTGTATTATGTATAAAGTGGACAACAACGCTGTCAGTTCTACCATTAAGTAGGCTTGTGTATTATCTATAAAGTGGACAACAACGCTGTCAGTTCTACCATTAAGTAGGCTTGTGTATTCTGTATAAAGTGGACAACAACGCTGTCAGTTCTACCATTAAGTAGGCTTGTGTATTCTGTATAAAATGGCCAACAACGCTGTCAGTTCTACCATTAAGTAGGCTTGTGTATTATGTATAAAGTGGACAACAACACTGTCAGTTCTACCATTAAGTAGGCTTGTGTATTCTGTATAAAGTGGACAACAACGCTGTCAGTTCTACCATTAAGTAGGCTTGTGTATTATGTATAAAATGGACAACAACGCTGTCCGTTCTACCATTAAGTAGGCTTGTGTATTATGTATAAAGTGGACAACAACGCTGTCAGTTCTACCATTAAGTAGGCTTGTGTATTATGTATAAAGTGGACAACAACGCTGTCAGTTCTACCATTAAGTAGGCTTGTGTATTATGTATAAAGTGGACAACAACGCTGTCATTCTACCATTAAGTAGGCTTGTGTATAATGTATAAAATGGACAACAACGCTGTCAGTTCTACCATTAAGTAGGCTTGTGTATTATGTATAAAGTGGACAACAACGCTGTCAGTTCTACCATTAAGTAGGCTTGTGTATTATGTATAAAGTGGACAACAACGCTGTCATTCTACCATTAAGTAGGCTTGTGTATAATGTATAAAGTGGACAACAACGCTGTCAGTTCTACCATTAAGTAGGCTTGTATATTATGTATAAAGTGGACAACAACGCTGTCAGTTCTACCATTAAGTAGGCTTGTGTATTATGTATAAAGTGGACAACAACGCTGTCATTCTACCATTAAGTAGGCTTGTGTATAATGTATAAAGTGGACAACAACGCTGTCAGTTCTACCATTAAGTAGGCTTGTGTATTATGTATAAAGTGGACAACAACGCTGTCAGTTCTACCATTAAGTAGGCTTGTGTATTATGTATAAAGTGGACAACAACGCTGTCAGTTCTACCATTAAGTAGGCTTGTGTATTATCTATAAAGTGGACAACAACGCTGTCAGTTCTACCATTAAGTAGGCTTGTGTATTCTGTATAAAGTGGACAACAACGCTGTCAGTTCTACCATTATGTAGGCTTGTGTATTCTGTATAAAGTGGCCAACAACGCTGTCAGTTCTACCATTAAGTAGGCTTGTGTATTATGTATAAAGTGGACAACAACGCTGTCAGTTCTACCATTAAGTAGGCTTGTGTATTATGTATAAAGTGGACAACAACGCTGTCAGTTCTACCATTAAGTAGGCTTGTGTATTATGTATAAAGTGGACAACAACGCTGTCAGTTCTACCATTAAGTAGGCTTGTGTATAATGTATAAAGTGGACAACAACGCTGTCAGTTCTACCATTAAGTAGGCTTGTATATTATGTATAAAGTGGACAACAACGCTGTCAGTTCTACCATTAAGTAGGCTTGTGTATTATGTATAAAGTGGACAACAACGCTGTCATTCTACCATTAAGTAGGCTTGTGTATAATGTATAAAGTGGACAACAACGCTGTCAGTTCTACCATTAAGTAGGCTTGTGTATTATGTATAAAGTGGACAACAACGCTGTCAGTTCTACCATTAAGTAGGCTTGTGTATTATGTATAAAGTGGACAACAACGCTGTCAGTTCTACCATTAAGTAGGCTTGTGTATTATCTATAAAGTGGACAACAACGCTGTCAGTTCTACCATTAAGTAGGCTTGTGTATTCTGTATAAAGTGGACAACAACGCTGTCAGTTCTACCATTAAGTAGGCTTGTGTATTCTGTATAAAATGGCCAACAACGCTGTCAGTTCTACCATTAAGTAGGCTTGTGTATTATGTATAAAGTGGACAACAACGCTGTCAGTTCTACCATTAAGTAGGCTTGTGTATTATGTATAAAGTGGACAACAACGCTGTCAGTTCTACCATTAAGTAGGCTTGTGTATTATGTATAAAGTGGACAACAACGCTGTCAGTTCTACCATTAAGTAGGCTTGTGTATTATGTATAAAGTGGACAACAACGCTGTCATTCTACCATTAAGTAGGCTTGTGTATAATGTATAAAGTGGACAACAACGCTGTCAGTTCTACCATTAAGTAGGCTTGTATATTATGTATAAAGTGGACAACAACGCTGTCAGTTCTACCATTAAGTAGGCTTGTGTATTATGTATAAAGTGGACAACAACGCTGTCATTCTACCATTAAGTAGGCTTGTGTATAATGTATAAAGTGGACAACAACGCTGTCAGTTCTACCATTAAGTAGGCTTGTGTATTATGTATAAAGTGGACAACAACGCTGTCAGTTCTACCATTAAGTAGGCTTGTGTATTATGTATAAAGTGGACAACAACGCTGTCATTCTACCATTAAGTAGGCTTGTGTATAATGTATAAAGTGGACAACAACGCTGTCAGTTCTACCATTAAGTAGGCTTGTGTATTATGTATAAAGTGGACAACAACGCTGTCAGTTCTACCATTAAGTAGGCTTGTGTATTATGTATAAAGTGGACAACAACGCTGTCAGTTCTACCATTAAGTAGGCTTGTGTATTATGTATAAAGTGGACAACAACGCTGTCATTCTACCATTAAGTAGGTTTGTGTATAATGTATAAAGTGGACAACAACGCTGTCAGTTCTACCATTAAGTAGGCTTGTGTATTATGTATAAAGTGGACAACAACGCTGTCAGTTCTACCATTAAGTAGGCTTGTGTATTATGTATAAAGTGGACAACAACGCTGTCATTCTACCATTAAGTAGGCTTGTGTATAATGTATAAAGTGGACAACAACGCTGTCAGTTCTACCATTAAGTAGGCTTGTGTATTATGTATAAAGTGGACAACAACGCTGTCAGTTCTACCATTAAGTAGGCTTGTGTATTATGTATAAAGTGGACAACAACGCTGTCATTCTACCATTAAGTAGGCTTGTGTATAATGTATAAAGTGGACAACAACGCTGTCAGTTCTACCATTAAGTAGGCTTGTGTATTCTGTATAAAATGGCCAACAACGCTGTCAGTTCTACCATTAAGTAGGCTTGTGTATTATGTATAAAGTGGACAACAACGCTGTCAGTTCTACCATTAAGTAGGCTTGTGTATTCTGTATAAAGTGGACAACAACGCTGTCAGTTCTACCATTAAGTAGGCTTGTGTATTATGTATAAAGTGGACAACAACGCTGTCAGTTCTACCATTAAGTAGGCTTGTGTATTATGTATAAAGTGGACAACAACGCTGTCAGTTCTACCATTAAGTAGGCTTGTGTATTATGTATAAAGTGGACAACAACGCTGTCATTGTACCATTAAGTAGGCTTGTGTATAATGTATAAAGTGGACAACAACGCTGTCAGTTCTACCATTAAGTAGGCTTGTATATTATGTATAAAGTGGACAACAACGCTGTCAGTTCTACCAATAAGTAGGCTTGTGTATTATGTATAAAGTGGACAACAACGCTGTCATTCTACCATTAAGTAGGCTTGTGTATAATGTATAAAGTGGACAACAACGCTGTCAGTTCTACCATTAAGTAGACTTGTGTATTATGTATAAAGTGGACAACAACGCTGTCAGTTCTACCATTAAGTAGGCTTGTGTATTATGTATAAAGTGGACAACAACGCTGTCAGTTCTACCATTAAGTAGGCTTGTGTATTATGTATAAAGTGGACAACAACGCTGTCAGTTCTACCATTAAGTAGGCTTGTGTATTATGTATAAAGTGGACAACAACGCTGTCATTCTACCATTAAGTAGGCTTGTGTATAATGTATAAAGTGGACAACAACGCTGTCAGTTCTACCATTAAGTAGGCTTGTGTATTATGTATAAAGTGGACAACAACGCTGTCAGTTCTACCATTAAGTAGGCTTGTGTATTATGTATAAAGTGGACAACAACGCTGTCATTCTACCATTAAGTAGGCTTGTGTATAATGTATAAAGTGGACAACAACGCTGTCAGTTCTACCATTAAGTAGGCTTGTGTATTATGTATAAAGTGGACAACAACGCTGTCAGTTCTACCATTAAGTAGGCTTGTGTATTATGTATAAAGTGGACAACAACGCTGTCATTCTACCATTAAGTAGGCTTGTGTATAATGTATAAAGTGGACAACAACGCTGTCAGTTCTACCATTAAGTAGGCTTGTGTATTATGTATAAAGTGGACAACAACGCTGACAGTTCTACCATTAAGTAGGCTTGTGTATTATGTATAAAGTGGACAACAACGCTGTCATTCTACCATTAAGTAGGCTTGTGTATAATGTATAAAGTGGACAACAACGCTGTCAGTTCTACCATTAAGTAGGCTTGTGTATTATGTATAAAGTGGCCAACAACGCTGTCAGTTCTACCATTAAGTAGGCTTGTGTATTATGTATAATGTGGCCAACAACGCTGTCATTCTACCATTAAGTAGGCTTGTGTATAATGTATAAAGTGGACAACAACGCTGTCAGTTCTACCATTAAGTAGGCTTGTGCATTATGTATAAAGTGGCCAACAACGCTGTTAGTTCTACCATTAAGTAGACTTGTGTATTATGTATAAAGTGGCCAACAACGCTGTCAGTTCTACCATTAAGTAGGCTTGTGTATTATGTATAAAGTGGCCAACAACGCTGTCAGTTCTACCATTAAGTAGGCTTGTGTATTATGTATAAAGTGGACAACAACGCTGTCAGTTCTACCATTAAGTAGGCTTGTGTATTATGTATAAAGTGGACAACAACGCTGTCAGTTCTACCATTAAGTAGGCTTGTGTATTATGTATAAAGTGGACAACAACGCTGTCATTCTACCATTAAGTAGGCTTGTGTATAATGTATAAAGTGGACAACAACGCTGTCAGTTCTACCATTAAGTAGGCTTGTGTATTATGTATAAAGTGGACAACAACGCTGTCATTCTACCATTAAGTAGGCTTGTGTATAATGTATAAAGTGGACAACAACGCTGTCAGTTCTACCATTAAGTAGGCTTGTGTATTATGTATAAAGTGGACAACAACGCTGTCAGTTCTACCATTAAGTAGGCTTGTGTATTATGTATAAAGTGGACAACAACGCTGTCATTCTACCATTAAGTAGGCTTGTGTATAATGTATAAAGTGGACAACAACGCTGTCAGTTCTACCATTAAGTAGGCTTGTGTATTATGTATAAAGTGGACAACAACGCTGACAGTTCTACCATTAAGTAGGCTTGTGTATTATGTATAAAGTGGACAACAACGCTGTCAGTTCTACCATTAAGTAGGCTTGTGTATTATGTATAATGTGGCCAACAACGCTGTCATTCTACCATTAAGTAGGCTTGTGTATAATGTATAAAGTGGACAACAACGCTGTCAGTTCTACCATTAAGTAGGCTTGTGCATTATGTATAAAGTGGCCAACAACGCTGTTAGTTCTACCATTAAGTAGACTTGTGTATTATGTATAAAGTGGCCAACAACGCTGTCAGTTCTACCATTAAGTAGGCTTGTGTATTATGTATAAAGTGGCCAACAACGCTGTCAGTTCTACCATTAAGTAGGCTTGTGTATTATGTATAAAGTGGCCAACAACGCTGTCATTCTACCATTAAGTAGGCTTGTGTATAATGTATAAAGTGGACAACAACGCTGTCAGTTCTACCATTAAGTAGGCTTGTGTATTATGCATAAAGTGGCCAACAACGCTGTCAGTTCTACCATTAAGTAGGCTTGTGTATTATGTATAAAGTGGCCAACAACGCTGTCAGTTCTACCATTAAGTAGGCTTGTGTATTCTGTATAAAGTGGACAACAACGCTGTCAGTTCTACCATTAAGTAGGTTTGTGTATTATGTATAAAGTGGACAACAACGCTGTCAGCTCTACCATTAAGTAGGCTTGTGTATTATGTATAAAGTGGCCAACAACGCTGTCAGTTCTACCATTTAGTAGGCTTGTATATTATGTATAAAGTGGACAACAACGCTGTCAGTTCTACCATTAAGTAGGCTTGTGTATTATGTATAAAGTGGACAACAACGCTGTCAGTTCTACCATTAAGTAGGCTTGTGTATAATGTATAAAGTGGACAACAACGCTGTCAGTTCTACCATTAAGTAGGCTTGTGTATTATGTATAAAGTGGACAACAACGCTGTCAGTTCTACCATTAAGTAGGCTTGTGTATTATGTATAAAGTGGACAACAACGCTGTCAGTTCTACCATTAAGTAGGCTTGTGTATTATCTATAAAGTGGACAACAACGCTGTCAGTTCTACCATTAAGTAGGCTTGTGTATTCTGTATAAAGTGGACAACAACGCTGTCAGTTCTACCATTAAGTAGGCTTGTGTATTCTGTATAAAATGGCCAACAACGCTGTCAGTTCTACCATTAAGTAGGCTTGTGTATTATGTATAAAGTGGACAACAACGCTGTCATTTCTACCATTAAGTAGGCTTGTGTATTATGTATAAAGTGGACAACAACGCTGTCAGTTCTACCATTAAGTAGGCTTGTGTATTATCTATAAAGTGGACAACAACGCTGTCAGTTCTACCATTAAGTAGGCTTGTGTATTATGTATAAAGTGGACAATAACGCTGTCATTCTACCATTAAGTAGGCTTGTGTATAATGTATAAAGTGGACAACAACGCTGTCAGTTCTACCATTAAGTAGGCTTGTATATTATGTATAAAGTGGACAACAACGCTGTCAGTTCTACCATTAAGTAGGCTTGTGTATTATGTATAAAGTGGACAACAACGCTGTCATTCTACCATTAAGTAGGCTTGTGTATAATGTATAAAGTGGACAACAACGCTGTCAGTTCTACCATTAAGTAGGCTTGTGTATTATGTATAAAGTGGACAACAACGCTGTCAGTTCTACCATTAAGTAGGCTTGTGTATTATGTATAAAGTGGACAACAACGCTGTCATTCTACCATTAAGTAGGCTTGTGTATAATGTATAAAGTGGACAACAACGCTGTCAGTTCTACCATTAAGTAGGCTTGTGTATTATGTATAAAGTGGACAACAACGCTGTCAGTTCTACCATTAAGTAGGCTTGTGTATTATGTATAAAGTGGACAACAACGCTGTCAGTTCTACCATTAAGTAGGCTTGTGTATTATGTATAAAGTGGACAACAACGCTGTCATTCTACCATTAAGTAGGCTTGTGTATAATGTATAAAGTGGACAACAACGCTATCAGTTCTACCATTAAGTAGGCTTGTGTATTATGTATAAAGTGGACAACAACGCTGTCAGTTCTACCATTAAGTAGGCTTGTGTATTATGTATAACGTGGACAACAACGCTGTCATTCTACCATTAAGTAGGCTTGTGTATAATGTATAAAGTGGACAACAACGCTGTCAGTTCTACCATTAAGTAGGCTTGTGTATTATGTATAAAGTGGACAACAACGCTGTCAGTTCTACCATTAAGTAGGCTTGTGTATTATGTATAAAGTGGACAACAACGCTGTCATTCTACCATTAAGTAGGCTTGTGTATAATGTATAAAGTGGACAACAACGCTGTCAGTTCTACCATTAAGTAGGCTTGTGTATTCTGTATAAAATGGCCAACAACGCTGTCAGTTCTACCATTAAGTAGGCTTGTGTATTATGTATAAAGTGGACAACAACGCTGTCAGTTCTACCATTAAGTAGGCTTGTGTATTCTGTATAAAGTGGACAACAACGCTGTCAGTTCTACCATTAAGTAGGCTTGTGTATTATGTATAAAGTGGACAACAACGCTGTCAGTTCTACCATTAAGTAGGCTTGTGTATTATGTATAAAGTGGACAACAACGCTGTCAGTTCTACCATTAAGTAGGCTTGTGTATTATGTATAAAGTGGACAACAACGCTGTCATTCTACCATTAAGTAGGCTTGTGTATAATGTATAAAGTGGACAACAACTCTGTCAGTTCTACCATTAAGTAGGCTTGTATATTATGTATAAAGTGGACAACAACGCTGTCAGTTCTACCAATAAGTAGGCTTGTGTATTATGTATAAAGTGGACAACAACGCTGTCATTCTACCATTAAGTAGGCTTGTGTATAATGTATAAAGTGGACAACAACGCTGTCAGTTCTACCATTAAGTAGGCTTGTGTATTATGTATAAAGTGGACAACAACGCTGTCAGTTCTACCATTAAGTAGGCTTGTGTATTATGTATAAAGTGGACAACAACGCTGTCATTCTACCATTAAGTAGGCTTGTGTATAATGTATAAAGTGGACAACAACGCTGTCAGTTCTACCATTAAGTAGGCTTGTGTATTATGTATAAAGTGGACAACAACGCTGTCAGTTCTACCATTAAGTAGGCTTGTGTATTATGTATAAAGTGGACAACAACGCTGTCAGTTCTACCATTAAGTAGGCTTGTGTATTATGTATAAAGTGGACAACAACGCTGTCATTCTACCATTAAGTAGGCTTGTGTATAATGTATAAAGTGGACAACAACGCTGTCAGTTCTACCATTAAGTAGGCTTGTGTATTATGTATAAAGTGGACAACAACGCTGTCAGTTCTACCATTAAGTAGGCTTGTGTATTATGTATAAAGTGGACAACAACGCTGTCATTCTACCATTAAGTAGGCTTGTGTATAATGTATAAAGTGGACAACAACGCTGTCAGTTCTACCATTAAGTAGGCTTGTGTATTATGTATAAAGTGGACAACAACGCTGTCAGTTCTACCATTAAGTAGGCTTGTGTATTATGTATAAAGTGGACAACAACGCTGTCATTCTACCATTAAGTAGGCTTGTGTATAATGTATAAAGTGGACAACAACGCTGTCAGTTCTACCATTAAGTAGGCTTGTGTATTATGTATAAAGTGGACAACAACGCTGACAGTTCTACCATTAAGTAGGCTTGTGTATTATGTATAAAGTGGACAACAACGCTGTCATTCTACCATTAAGTAGGCTTGTGTATAATGTATAAAGTGGACAACAACGCTGTCAGTTCTACCATTAAGTAGGCTTGTGTATTATGTATAAAGTGGCCAACAACGCTGTCAGTTCTACCATTAAGTAGGCTTGTGTATTATGTATAATGTGGCCAACAACGCTGTCATTCTACCATTAAGTAGGCTTGTGTATAATGTATAAAGTGGACAACAACGCTGTCAGTTCTACCATTATGTAGGCTTGTGCATTATGTATAAAGTGGCCAACAACGCTGTTAGTTCTACCATTAAGTAGACTTGTGTATTATGTATAAAGTGGCCAACAACGCTGTCAGTTCTACCATTAAGTAGGCTTGTGTATTATGTATAAAGTGGCCAACAACGCTGTCAGTTCTACCATTAAGTAGGCTTGTGTATTATGTATAAAGTGGCCAACAACGCTGTCATTCTACCATTAAGTAGGCTTGTGTATAATGTATAAAGTGGACAACAACGCTGTCAGTTCTACCATTAAGTAGGCTTGTGTATTATGTATAAAGTGGCCAACAACGCTGTCAGTTCTACCATTAAGTAGGCTTGTGTATTATGTATAAAGTGGCCAACAACGCTGTCAGTTCTACCATTAAGTAGGCTTGTGTATTCTGTATAAAGTGGACAACAACGCTGTCAGTTCTACCATTAAGTAGGTTTGTGTATTATGTATAAAGTGGACAACAACGCTGTCAGCTCTACCATTAAGTAGGCTTGTGTATTATGTATAAAGTGGACAACAACGCTGTCAGTTCTACCATTTAGTAGGCTTGTGTATTATGTATAAAGTGGACAACAACGCTGTCAGTTCTACCATTAAGTAGGCTTGTGTATTATGTATAAAGTGGACAACAACGCTGTCAGTTCTACCATTAAGTAGGCTTGTGTATTATGTATAAAGTGGACAAGAACGCTGTCAGTTCTACCATTAAGTAGGCTTGTGTATTATGTATAAAGTGGACAACAACGCTGTCAGTTCTACCATTAAGTAGGCTTGTGTATTATGTATAAAGTGGACAACAACGCTGTCATTCTACCATTAAGTAGGCTTGTGTATTATGTATAAAGTGGACAACAACGCTGTCATTCTACCATTAAGTAGGCTTGTGTATAATGTATAAAGTGGACAACAACGCTGTCAGTTCTACCATTAAGTAGGCTTGTGTATTATGTATAAAGTGGACAACAACGCTGTCAGTTTTACCATTAAGTAGGCTTGTGTATTATGTATAAAGTGGACAACAACGCTGTCATTCTACCATTAAGTAGGCTTGTGTATAATGTATAAAGTGGACAACAACGCTGTCAGTTCTACCATTAAGTAGGCTTGTGTATTATGTATAAAGTGGACAACAACGCTGTCAGTTCTACCATTAAGTAGGCTTGTGTATTATGTATAAAGTGGACAACAACGCTGTCAGTTCTACCATTAAGTAGGCTTGTGTATTATGTATAAAGTGGACAACAACGCTGTCATCTCTACGATTAAGTAGGCTTGTGTATTATGTATAAAGTGGACAACAACGCTGTCATCTCTACGATTAAGTAGGCTTGTGTATTATGTATAAAGTGGACAACAACGCTGTCAGTTCTACCATTAAGTAGGTTTGTGTATTATGTATAAAGTGGACAACAACGCTGTCATTCTACCATTTAGTAGGCTTGTGTATAATGTATAAAGTGGACAACAACGCTGTCAGTTCTACCATTAAGTAGGCTTGTGTATTATGTATAAAGTGGCCAACAACGCTGTCAGTTCTACCATTAAGTAGGCTTGTGTATTATGTATAAAGTGGCCAACAACGCTGTCAGTTCTACCATTAAGTAGGCTTGTGTATTCTGTATAAAGTGGACAACAACGCTGTCAGCTCTACCATTAAGTAGGCTTGTGTATTATGTATAAAGTGGACAACAACGCTGTCAGTTCTACCATTAAGTAGGCTTGTGTATTATGTATAAAGTTAACAACAACGCTGTCAGTTCTACCATTAAGTAGGCTTGTGTATTATGTATAAAGTGGACAACAACGCTGTCAGTTCTACCATTAAGTAGGCTTGTGTATTATGTATAAAGTGGACAAGAACGCTGTCAGTTCTACCATTAAGTAGGCTTGTGTATTATGTATAAAGTGGACAACAACGCTGTCAGTTCTACCATTAAGTAGGCTTGTGTATTATGTATATAGTGGACAACAACGCTGTCATTCTACCATTAGGTAGGCTTGTGTATTATGTATAAAGTGGACAACAACGCTGTCATTCTACCATTAAGTAGGCTTGTGTATAATGTATAAAGTGGACAACAACGCTGTCAGTTCTACCATTAAGTAGGCTTGTGTATTATGTATAAAGTGGACAACAACGCTGTCAGTTCTACCATTAAGTAGGCTTGTGTATTATGTATAAAGTGGACAACAACGCTGTCATTCAACCATTAAGTAGGCTTGTGTATAATGTATAAAGTGGACAACAACGCTGTCAGATCTACCATTAAGTAGGCTTGTGTATTATGTATAAAGTGGACAACAACGCTGTCAGTTCTACCATTAAGTAGGCTTGTGTATTATGTATAAAGTGGACAACAACGCTGTCAGTTCTACCATTAAGTAGGCTTGTGTATTATGTATAAAGTGGACAACAACGCTGTCAGTTCTACCATTAAGTAGGCTTGTGTATTATGTATAAAGTGGACAACAACGCTGTCATCTCTACGATTAAGTAGGCTTGTGTATTATGTATAAAGTGGACAACAACGCTGTCATCTCTACGATTAAGTAGGCTTGTGTATTATGTATAAAGTGGACAACAACGCTGTCAGTTCTACCATTAAGTAGGTTTGTGTATTATGTATAAAGTGGACAACAACGCTGTCATTCTATCATTTAGTAGGCTTGTGTATAATGTATAAAGTGGACAACAACGCTGTCAGTTCTACCATTAAGTAGGCTTGTGTATTCTGTATAAAGTGGACAACAACGCTGTCAGTTCTACCATTAAGTAGGTTTGTGTATTATGTATAAATTGGACAACAACGCTGTCAGTTCTACCATTAAGTAGGCTTGTGTATTATGTATAAAGTGGACAACAACGCTGTCAGTTCTACCATTAAGTAGGCTTGTGTATTATGTATAAAGTGGACAACAACGCTGTCAGTTCTACCATTAAATAGGCCTGTGTATTCTGTATAAAGTGGACAACAACGCTGTCAGTTCTACCATTAAGTAGGCTTGTGTATTCTGTATAAAGTGGCCAACAACGCTGTCAGTTCTACCATTAAGTAGGCTTGTGTATTATGTATAAAGTGGACAACAACGCTGTCAGTTCTACCATTAAGTAGGCTTGTGTATTCTGTATAAAGTGGACAACAACGCTGTCAGTTCTACCATTAAGAAGGCATTTGTATTATGTATAAAGTGGACAACAACGCTGTCAGTTCTACCATTAAGTAGGCTTGTGTATTATGTATAAAGTGGACAACAACGCTGTCAGTTCTACCATTAAGTAGGCTTGTGTATTATGTATAATGTGGACAACAACGCTGTCATTCTACCATTAAGTAGGCTTGTGTATACTGTATAAAGTGGACAACAACGCTGTCAGTTCTACCATTAAGTAGGCTTGTGTATTATGTATAAAGTGGACAACAACGCTGTCAGTTCTACCATTAAGTAGGCTTGTGTATTATGTATAAAGTGGACAACAACGCTGTCATTCTACCATTAAGTAGGCTTGTGTATAATGTATAAAGTGGACAACAACGCTGTCAGTTCTACCATTAAGTAGGCTTGTGTATTATGTATAAAGTGGACAACAACGCTGTCAGTTCTACCATTAAGTAGGCTTGTGTATTATGTATAAAGTGGACAACAACGCTGTCAGTTCTACCATTAAGTAGGCTTGTGTATTATGTATAAAGTGGACAACAACGCTGTCAGTTCTACCATTAAGTAGGCTTGTGTATTATGTATAAAGTGGACAACAACGCTGTCATCTCTACGATTAAGTAGGCTTGTGTATTATGTATAAAGTGGCCAACAACGCTGTCAGTTCTACCATTAAGTAGGTTTGTGTATTATGTATAAAGTGGACAACAACGCTGTCATTCTACCATTAAGTAGGCTTGTGTATAATGTATAAAGTGGACAACAACGCTGTCAGTTCTACCATTAAGTAGGCTTGTGTATTATGTATAAAGTGGACAACAACGCTGTCAGTTCTACCATTAAGTAGGCTTGTGTATTATGTATAAAGTGGACAACAACGCTGTCAGTTCTACCATTAAGTAGGCTTGTCTATTCTGTATAAAGTGGACAACAACGCTGTCAGTTCTACCATTAAGTAGGCTTGTGTATTCTGTATAGAGTGGCCAACAACGCTGTCAGTTCTACCATTAAATAGGCTTGTGTATTATGTATAAAGTGGACAACAACGCTGTCAGTTCTACCATTAAGTAGGCTTGTGTATTCTGTATAAAGTGGACAACAACGCTGTCAGTTCTACCATTAAGTAGGCTTTTGCATTATGTATAAATTGGACAACAACGCTGTCAGTTCTACCATTAAGTAGGCTTGTGTATTATGTATAAAGTGGACAACAACGCTGTCAGTTCTACCATTAAGTAGGCTTGTGTATTATGTATAAAGTGGACAACAACGCTGTCAGTTCTACCATTAAGTAGGTTTGTGTATTATGTATAAAGTGGACAACAACGCTGTCATTCTACCATTAAGTAGGCTTGTGAATAATGTATAAAGTGGACAACAAAGCTGTCAGTTCTACCATTAAGTAGGCTTGTGTATTATGTATAAAGTGGACAACAACGCTGTCAGTTCTACCATTAAGTAGGCTTGTGTATTATGTATAAAGTGGACAACAACGCTGTCATTCTACCATTAAGTAGGCTTGTGTATAATGTATAAAGTGGACAACAACGCTGTCAGTTCTACCATTAAGTAGGCTTGTGTATTATGTATAAAGTGGACAACAACGCTGTCATCTCTACGATTAAGTAGGCTTGTGTATTATGTATAAAGTGGACAACAACGCTGTCATCTCTACGATTACGTAGGCTTGTGTATTATGTATAAAGTGGACAACAACGCTGTCAGTTCTACCATTAAGTAGGTTTGTGTATAATGTATACAGTGGACAACAACGCTGTCAGTTCTACCATTAAGTAGGCTTGTGTATTATGTATAAAGTGGACAACAACGCTGTCAGTTCTACCATTAAGTAGGCTTGTGTATTATGTATAAAGTGGACAACAACGCTGTCATTCTACCATTAAGTAGGCTTGTGTATTATGTATAAAGTGGACAACAACACTGTCAGTTCTACCATTAAGTAGGCTTGTGTATTATGTATAAAGTGGACAACAACGCTGTCAGTTCTACCATTAAGTAGGCTTGTGTATTATGTATAAAGTGGACAACAACGCTGTCATCTCTACGATTAAGTAGGCTTGTGTATTATGTATAAAGTGGACAACAACGCTGTCATCTCTACGATTAAGTAGGCTTGTGTATTATGTATAAAGTGGCCAACAACGCTGTCAGTTCTACCATTAAGTAGGTTTGTGTATTATGTATAAAGTGGACAACAACGCTGTCATTCTACCATTAAGTAGGCTTGTGTATAATGTATAAAGTGGACAACAACGCTGTCAGTTCTACCATTAAGTAGGCTTGTGTATTCTGTATAAAGTGGACAACAACGCTGTCAGTTCTACCATTAAGTAGGTTTGTGTATTATGTATAAAGTGGACAACAACGCTGTCAGTTCTACCATTAAGTAGGCTTGTGTATTATGTATAAAGTGGACAACAACGCTGTCAGTTCTACCATTAAGTAGGCTTGTGTATTATGTATAAAGTGGACAACAACGCTGTCAGTTCTACCATTAAGTAGGCTTGTGTATTCTGTATAAAGTGGACAACAACGCTGTCAGTTCTACCATTAAGTAGGCTTGTGTATTCTGTATAAAGTGGCCAACAACGCTGTCAGTTCTACCATTAAGTAGGCTTGTGTATTATGTATAAAGTGGACAACAACGCTGTCAGTTCTACCATTAAGTAGGCTTGTGTATTCTGTATAAAGTGGACAACAACGCTGTCAGTTCTACCATTAAGTAGGCTTTTGTATTATGTATAAAGTGGACAACAACGCTGTCAGTTCTACCATTAAGTAGGCTTGTATATTATGCATAAAGTGGACAACAACGCTGTCAGTTCTACCATTAAGTAGGCTTGTGTATTATGTATAAAGTGGACAACAACGCTGTCAGTTCTACCATTAAGTAGGCTTGTGTATTATGTATAAAGTGGACAACAACGCTGTCATTCTACCATTAAGTAGGCTTGTGTATAATGTATAAAGTGGACAACAACGCTGTCAGTTCTACCATTAAGTAGGCTTGTGTATTATGTATAAAGTGGACAACAACGCTGTCAGTTCTACCATTAAGTAGGCTTGTGTATTATGTATAAAGTGGACAACAACGCTGTCAGTTCTACCATTAAGTAGGCTTGTGTATTATGTATAAAGTGGACAACAACGCTGTCATTCTACCATTAAGTAGGCTTGTGTATAATGTATAAAGTGGACAACAACGCTGTCAGTTCTACCATTAAGTAGGCTTGTGTATTATGTATAAAGTGGACAACAACGCTGTCAGTTCTACCATTAAGTAGGCTTGTGTATTATGTATAAAGTGGACAACAACGCTGTCATTCTACCATTAAGTAGGCTTGTGTATAATGTATAAAGTGGACAACAACGCTGTCAGTTCTACCATTAAGTAGGCTTGTGTATTATGTATAAAGTGGACAACAACGCTGTCAGTTTTACCATTAAGTAGGCTTGTGTATTATGTATAAAGTGGACAACAACGCTGTCATTCTACCATTAAGTAGGCTTGTGTATAATGTATAAAGTTGACAACAACGCTGTCAGTTCTACCATTAAGTAGGCTTGTATATTATGTATAAAGTGGACAACAACGCTGTCAGTTCTACCATTAAGTAGGCTTGTGTATTATGTATAAAGTGGACAACAACGCTGTCATTCTACCATTAAGTAGGCTTGTGTATAATGTATAAAGTGGACAACAACGCTGTCAGTTCTACCATTAAGTAGGCTTGTGTATTATGTATAAAGTGGCCAACAACGCTGTCAGTTCTACCATTAAGTAGGCTTGTGTATTATGTATAAAGTGGCCAACAACGCTGTCAGTTCTACCATTAAGTAGGCTTGTGTATTATGTATAAAGTGGACAACAACGCTGTCATTCTACCATTAAGTAGGCTTGTGTATTATGTATAAAGTGGACAACAACGCTGTCAGTTCTACCATTAAGTAGGCTTGTGTATTATGTATAAAGTGGCCAACAACGCTGTCAGTTCTACCATTAAGTAGGCTTGTGTATTATGTATAAAGTGGCCAACAACGCTGTCAGTTCTACCATTAAGTAGGCTTGTGTACTATGTATAAAGTGGACAACAACGCTGTCATTCTACCATTAAGTAGGCTTGTGTATAATGTATAAAGTGGACAACAACGCTGTCAGTTCTACCATTAAGTAGGCTTGTGTATTATGCATAAAGTGGCCAACAACGCTGTCAGTTCTACCATTAAGTAGGCTTGTGTATTCTGTATAAAGTGGACAACAACGCTGTCAGTTCTACCATTAAGTAGGCTTGTGTATTATGTATAAAGTTAACAACAACGCTGTCAGTTCTACCATTAAGTAGGCTTGTGTATTATGTATAAATTGGACAACAACGCTGTCAGTTCTACCATTAAGTAGGCTTGTGTATTATGTATAAAGTAGACAACAACGCTGTCAGTTCTACCATTAAGTAGGCTTGTGTATTATGTATAAAGTGGACAACAACGCTGTCAGTTCTACCATTAAGTAGGCTTGTGTATTATGTATAAAGTGGACAAGAACGCTGTCAGTTCTACCATTAAGTAGGCTTGTGTATTATGTATAAAGTGGACAACAACGCTGTCAGTTTTACCATTAAGTAGGCTTGTGTATTATGTATAAAGTGGACAACAACGCTGTCATTCTACCATTAAGTAGGCTTGTGTATAATGTATAAAGTGGACAACAACGCTGTCACTTCTACCATTAAGTAGGCTTGTGTATTATGTATAAAGTGGACAACAACGCTGTCAGTTTTACCATGAAGTAGGCTTGTGTATTATGTATAAAGTGGACAACAACGCTGTCATTCTACCATTAAGTAGGCTTGTGTATTATGTATAAAGTGGACAACAACGCTGTCAGTTCTACCATTAAGTAGGCTTGTGTATTATGTATAAAGTGGACAACAACGCTGTGAGTTCTACCATTAAGTAGGCTTGTGTATTATGTATAAAGTGGACAACAACGCTGTCAGTTCTACCATTAAGTAGGCTTGTGTATTACGTATAAAGTGGACTACAACGCTGTCATCTCTACGATTAAGTAGGCTTGTGTATTATGTGTAAAGTGGACAACAACGCTGTCATCTCTACGATTAAGTAGGCTTGTGTATTATGTATAAAGTGGACAACAACGCTGTCAGTTATATGTGTGGGTTGGCATTTCACTCATATGTGAAAACACTTCCATGATCGCATCCTCTTACTAAGTTGAAGGGAGTTGGGCGCATAAAAATAGCTTAGTCTTGTAACTTTTATTGAAGTGTCTGTTTCAAGCCAGGAAAGTGAGAGAGGTCGTGTATAACTTATATGTGTGTTAGTAGTATCATTTGTGCCTCTGCTTCTACGAATGTTTATTAGATGTTGGCACTATTAAGACAGTGTCGTCTATTATTTTTTAATTCCTTTACCATTGCTATTCACTATTAGGGGAAATACACACAACACAAAGCTAAAATGATGAACATTAGGGACTCCACCAAAGAAAGGTGAGCTCAGGTGCTCGTGAATTATGAACGCCGAAATGTACGGATAATAGACATTCACGCATGTACATGAACATGCATTGTTAATATTCTTATCAACTACCAATATACCGAGTCAGATGTATTGTGTCTACACATTCCATGAGATTATTAACCTATGACATTTATAATTTTGAAGTAAGTACATAAGCTCCATCAGAATTGTAAATATGTTTAATACAATAATTAGTTGTCCTTAAAATACTGAGCGGCCGTCGTGGTCGTAATCGAAGGTAGTTGGATTTACAAAGACCTCTACAATCAAAGCCTATCACCACTACAGTTGTGAGTTAGAACCACGTTCATGGTGAGGTGTACTCGATACGACATTATGTGATTAAGTTTGTCAGGCACTTGCGAGAGATTGGTGGTTTTCTCTGGGGACTTGCGAGAGATCGGTGGTTTTCAACGATATTTCGCGATATAACTGAAATATTGTTGAAAGTAGCGTTAAACACAATAACCCTCTTTATTTGCATTCTGACAATCAGAAATAATTCGTGTTGACGTATAGCGCTGTAATGAAAGTTTGAAGATATCAGAAGCCGTAAATATAAGAAGGATAGACAATACAATGGCCAAGCGAAAAAGATTAAATGGACAAACAACGATCTACAAAACACTACACAGAAAAATAAAGATCGAGCAACACGAACCCCACTAAAAACCGGGAGTGAAATCAGGTGCTCCGGAAGGGTGATCAGTTCCTGCTCCACATCTTGTACCGTCGTGTTACTCTTTTAACAAACCCGGTGATAAGTCATGAATAAAGAAAGGACCTTATTGTGATTACGACAAACGGAACATATCCGTGGTCATGTGTGACTATGATACGACAAACGAAACATATCTGTGGTCATGTGTGACTAAGATACGACAAACGAAACATATCCGTGGTCATGTGTGACTAAGATACGACAAACGAAACATATCCGTGGTCATGTATGACTAAGATATTCCGTAATGGTTAATCAAGTCATGGTGGCGACCTTAAAACTGTCGAAGTGATGACTTCAAATTAACTACTCTTGCTAACAGGCACATTAGACACAAGACACAACACGAAGACAAACAAATGAAAACGTTGATGAACCCAGGCGCTCGCGAAAGGTAAGCAATTTCCGATTCTCACAGGACCTCCACCGTGTTAGTCAAATCCGGTAAAAGTCTAGTCGATGATAGAGGAAAGAACACATTGACACCGACAAGACCTTTACCAAACTTGACAATGAGTACCACATTGACACCGACAAGACCTTTACCAAACTTGACAATGAGTACCACATTGACACCGACAAGACCTTTACCAAACTTGACAATGAATACCACATTTACACCGACAAGACCTTTACCAAACTTGACAATGAGTACCACATTGACACCGACAAGACCTTTACCAAACTTGACAATGAGTACCACATTGACACCGACAAGACCTTTACCAAACTTGACAATGAGTACCACATTGACACCGACAAGACCTTTACCAAACGTGACAATGAGTACCACATTGACACCGACAAGACCTTTACCAAACTTGGCAATGAGTACCACATTGACACCGACAAGACCTTTACCAAACTTGACAATGAGTACCACATTGACACCGACAAGACCTTTACCAAACTTGACAATGAGTACCACATTGACACCGACAAGACCTTTACCAAACTTGGCAATGCGTACCACATTGACACCGACAAGACCTTTACCAAACTTGACAATGAGTACCACATTGACACCGACAAGACCTTTACCAAACTTGACAATGCGTACCACATTGACACCGACAAGACCTTTACCAAATTTGACAATGCGTACCACATTGACACCGACAAGACCTTTACCAAACGTGACAATGTGTACCACAGTGACACCGACAAGACCTTTACCAAATTTGACAATGCGTACCACATTGACACCGACAATACCTTTACCAAACGTGACAATGAGTACCACATTGACACCGACAAGACCTTTACCAAACGTGACAATGAGTACCACATTGACACCGACAAGACCTTTACCAAACGTGACAATGAGTACCACATTGACACCGACAAGACCTTTACCAAACGTGACAATGAGTACCACATTGACACCGACAAGACCTTTACCAAACTTGACAATGTGTACCACATTGACACCGACAAGACCTTTACCAAACGTGAAAATGAGTACCACATTGACACCGACAAGACCTTTACCAAACGTGACAATGTGTACCACATTGACACCGACAAGACCTTTACTAAACGTGACAATGAGTACCACATTGACACCGACAAGACCTTTACCAAACGTGACAATGAGTACCACATTGACACCGACAAGACCTTTACCAAACTTAACAATGCGTACCACATTGACACCGACAAGACCTTTACCAAACGTGACAATGTGTACCACATTGACACCGACAAGACCTTTACCAAACGTGACAATGAGTACCACATTGACACCGACAAGACCTTTACCAAACGTGACAATGAGTACCACATTGACACCGACAAGACCTTTACCAAACGTGACAATGAGTATCACATTGACACCGACAAGACCTTTACCAAACGTGACAATGAGTACCACATTGACACCGACAAGACCTTTACCAAACGTGACAATGTGTACCACATTGACACCGACAAGACCTTTACCAAACGTGACAATGTGTACCACAGTGACACCGACAAGACCTTTACCAAACGTGACAATGAGTACCACATTGACACCGACAAGACCTTTACCAAACGTGACAATGGGTACCACATTGACACCGACAAGACCTTTACCAAACGTGACAATGAGTACCACATTGACACCGACAAGACCTTTACCAAACGTGACAATGAGTACCACATTGACACCGACAAGACCTTTACCAAACGTGACAATGAGTACCACATTGACACCGACAAGACCTTTACCAAACTTGACAATGTGTACCACATTGACACCGACAAGACCTTTACCAAACGTGAAAATGAGTACCACATTGACACCGACAAGACCTTTACCAAACGTGACAATGTGTACCACATTGACACCGACAAGACCTTTACTAAACGTGACAATGTGTACCACATTGACACCGACAAGACCTTTACCAAACGTGACAATGAGTACCACATTGACACCGACATGACCTTTACCAAACGTGACAATGAGTACCACATTGACACCGACAAGACCTTTACCAAACGTGACAATGAGTACCACATTGACACCGACAAGACCTTTACCAAACGTGACAATGAGTACCACATTGACACCGACAAGACCTTTACCAAACGTGACAATGTGTACCACATTGACACCGACAAGACCTTTACCAAACGTGACAATGTGTACCACAGTGACACCGACAAGACCTTTACCAAACGTGACAATGAGTACCACATTGACACCGACAAGACCTTTACCAAACGTGACAATGAGTACCACATTGACACCGACAAGACCTTTACCAAACGTGACAATGAGTACCACATTGACACCGACAAGACCTTTACCAAACGTGACAATGAGTACCACATTGACACCGACAAGACCTTTACCAAACGTGACAATGAGTACCACATTGACACCGACAAGACCTTTACCAAACGTGACAATGAGTACCACATTGACACCGACAAGACATTTACCAAACGTGACAATGAGTACCACATTGACACCGACAAGACCTTTACCAAACGTGACAATGAGTACCATGGCGAATGATTCATATAAAACAGGGACTAATCATCCCTCGTGAGCACCTGCGTTCACCCGTGGAGTTTTGGTTAGTTCCGTATTGATGGTTTGGGGGGTTGGTTTTCTGTTTTGTGTTTTTCACCTTGTATTTTTGTATAATCGATGTTACAAATGTGATATCTATATATAACAAGTAAAACTTTGATGCTGAGCATCAAGTCGCCGCAAAACTATTGTGAACAGGAACAAAGTTATAGAACCTTTTTCAAAGTTTTTGTTTTTGCCGTCTCCTTTTTGTTGTATGTTATTTGTCTTGAATAGTGTCTTTCATTTGGGTTTTTCTTAATCTGATGATGAATTATTTACATTGGTTTCTTCGTATGGTCAGGTTCCATGTACAGATCACCAAGCAGTGGACGTTGGTCATTTGTTGAAGACTGCTCAACGTTAACTGAGGTTTTGTATTTTGCTGTTTTGTTGGATTGTTGTTATGAACAGTGAGTGTTCACTAAGAAATATCTCTCTAGTTTTGTATTTTTGTAGTCCTTTTGTGTAGTTATTTTTCTAGCTGAATTGAATCGTTTATTGATATTGATTTTTATTGTGGATTGTTGTTGTGCTTTGACATTGGGAATTTCAGGGGGGGGGGGGGGGGGGGGGGTTGATATCTCACAAAACTAGAGTCAAATAAATAAAACAAATTACGAGTGGTATCAATGTAAATTGCAACTGTCAGATCGTTTACAGTCAAAAGTTGGAAATTTGATAATAAAATAGCTTGACTGAATGCTTCATAAAAACATGTTTGCTGTGCTTCCAAATTTATTTCTCTATTTATAGTACCATAAAAATGATCTAATACATATGAAACCTGACACCTTTCTTGCCTAAAAGTAACACTTGTTGTCAACTGATTGTGACTTAAATAACCACTTCGCCCTGTTGTTTCGGCAATGACCCGGTACAAAGATGTTCCTTCGACTAAAATTTCGTCTAAATCGCGACTTTCAAAATTTAATGATGTGTTGTTTGCACATTTCATAAATGTCAACAAAGCTATCAGTGCAACAGCAGTGCATTGCATGCCATTATATGGTTGAAAAATAGGACAACCTTGGTGAAAATGCCCAAGAATACTTCTTACCATCTTTGATACAATGTCTTCTTCAATCATCTATCCACGCTGTCCTGACCTAAATGTTGTTGTTGCTGCGGCTGATTAAGTTCTCACGTTTGTGCATATCCGATACCGGCGCGCGTTATTTGTATTTATGCAAAATATAATGAAACGAAAAAAAACATAATGCAAATATTCATCACATATACCATTTCAACACCACTAAATGATAAGTATTTAGATTTTTTCCACTTGCACATGTGAGTAATTGTCGTCAATAAAAAAATAAACGCATCCATCAACCAGAGACGGTATATACACCAAGTACAGCCTTACGTTATAGGTTATTTTTGGAAACGACTGAGTTTACTTCAACACACATAGATTTCGCCGCTAATCAGGATTACATATTGGGATTACATTATTTCTTTCAAATCAAATCAAATAAGTTTTATTTAAAGTCGAAATATCTATAGCACATAACATAAGCTCTAGTGAGCTTTTGAATCTATTATCTATTTATTTAATTTTCGTATCATATTATTGCTTGAGTATCTTGTATAAGACGTTTCAATTCTGGATTAACTACAATTATTAATCAAACACTACTACGAACTAGAACACATATTTCTTGATAAAGAAACACGCCCTTATTTAAAAAACAACGAATATTATATTAAAAATCTAATTTTAAGTGCATTTAAGAACAATTAATACACATAAATGAATCGTTGACTTGCATAGAAATGTTAAAACAATAGAAAAAAGAGAACAATTCAAGAAAGTTGTGTTCGAAACTAAAATTTAAGATCTTCTCTAACCACGTGACCCCCATAGTAGTTACAATTATTAATCACAAATAAAGACGCGGGCGGTGACTAATTATGTACAATTATCTAGGCTATTATTGAAACAGCATACGATGTCGATACTCGAGAGACCTATCGCACATGTTCTCACGTCACGTGTTTTTCCCTAACACTTCGTATTGTTTCTACAAGTCTGTTTCTGTATTATTTGTTTGTTGCATATATAGATATTTATGTCTTCGGTTAATTATCTCGTTGACATTTTCTTTCTTCATCCATTTTCATATACATGTATTAATATATCTATTGTATATATATCAGCTCGTTTAAATAATGACTGTTTCCGTTCATTGATTGGATCACTCGTCTAATTATCTGTGATGAAAATCACGCTTTACGTCTTGACACGAAATTATAATAACATTAGTTTCCTGTTTTGTAAATAAGTCTCGATGGAAATATGTATATAATTCTACAAATATTTGATTAACTTTCTAAATGATCGTTTCATACTTGGGAACTCTTAGTTTGTCGTACGTACATCTTTCGACCTTTGCTTGTTATTGTATCTCATCAATAATAAATGCATACACAACTTGGCACTCATCAGAATTATCGGCTTTTTGTAAACATGTAACTATTATCACATGATTATATTCTATGATTAAACAATTCGATGGTTGACAAACAAGTCACCAGGTACAAATCGAACCCTAGATTGGATTTAAATGGCCATCACTGCTGAAATTATTCACATTTACATTTAGCAGCTGTCAGATTTTATCTCTTGGATCCACCATTATAATCTGTTAACATAATGTGTAAACACAGTCATTATATATAATAGATTGTAGATGTTATTATAGCGTGGGATCTACTCACTGTATACAAGTAGAAATGTACTGGAGCATCGTCCCTTGGTGTCTTTTAAAGTTAAATAATTAACCCTTCAGATGAACTGTTAGCTTATGTAAGAAGTACGAAATCACAAACTAATGAAATTATACTATTGTATATCTACAAAGATAAAACAACTTCTGTGTGCCAAACTTATTAGCCCAAACCTTTAATTCCAGCTTCCGCTATAATGTTCTGCCACTGAATGATCCTCGATTCGATGATAATCGACATCTCATCTATCCAAATGTGTTTGAGATAAAGGATACTACTGATGTTCAAAACTCTGCTTCTTATCTGTTAATAGTAACACGACAGGTGCCACTAGTGGAGCAGAAACTGCTTATCCTTCCGGAGCATCCAAACTCACCCGGTGTTTAGAGGAGTTCGTGTTACTCTATCTTTAGTTTTCTGTATAGTGTTTTGATGATCAGTTTATCCGTGTGTCCTTTTTCTTTTGGTCATTGTATTCCCTGTCCGCCGACTTCTAATTACCCCTTTGGTATCTTTTGGTCATTGTATTCCCTGTCCACCGACTTCTAATTACCCCTTTGGTATCTTTTGGTCATTGTATTCCCTGTCCGCCGACTTCTAATTACCCCTTTGGTATCTTTTGGTCATTGTATTCCCTGTCCGCCGACTTCTAATTACCCCTTTGGTATCTTTTGGTCATTGTATTCCCTGTCCGCCGACTTCTAATTACCCCTTTGGTATCTTTTGGTCATTGTATTCCCTGTCCGCCGACTTCTAATTACCCCTTTGGTATCTTTTGGTCATTGTATTCCCTGTCCGCCGACTTCTAATTACCCCTTTGGTATCTTTTGGTCATTGTATTGCCTGTCCGCCGACTTCTAATTACCCCTTTGGTATCTTTTGGGCATTGTATTCCCTGTCCGCCGACTTCTAATTACCCCTTTGGTATCTTTTGGTCATTGTATTCCCTGTCCGCCGACTTCTAATTACCCCTTTGGTATCTTTTGGTCATTGTATTCCCTGTCCGCCGACTTCTAATTACCCCTTTGGTATCTTTTGGTCATTGTATTCCCTGTCCGCCGACTTCTAATTACCCCTTTGGTATCTTTTGGTCATTGTATTCCCTGTCCGCCGACTTCTAATTACCCCTTTGGTATCTTTTGGTCATTGTATTCCCTGTCCGCCGACTTCTAATTACCCCTTTGGTATCTTTTGGTCATTGTATTCCCTGCCCGCCGACTTCTAATTACCCCTTTGGTATCTTTTGGTCATTGTATTCCCTGTCCGCCGACTTCTAATTACCCCTTTGGTATCTTTTGGTCATTGTATTCCCTGTCCGCCGACTTCTAATTACCCCTTTGGTATCTTTTGGTCATTGTATTCCCTGTCCGCCGACTTCTA
The DNA here is from genome assembly GCA_963680875.1 of Bathymodiolus brooksi. Taxonomy (NCBI): domain Eukaryota; kingdom Metazoa; phylum Mollusca; class Bivalvia; order Mytilida; family Modiolidae; genus Bathymodiolus; species Bathymodiolus brooksi. The sequence continues at coordinate 12,739,719 of OY804577.1, read as the reverse complement.
ATTACCCCTTTGGTATCTTTTGGTCATTGTATTCCCTGTCCGCCGACTTCTAATTACCCCTTTGGTATCTTTTGGTCATTGTATTCCCTGTCCGCCGACTTCTAAGTACCCCTTTGGTATCTTTTGGTCATTGTATTCCCTGTCCGCCGACTTCTAATTACCCCTTTGGTATCTTTTGGTCATTGTATTCCCTGTCCGCCGACTTCTAATTACCCCTTTGGTATCTTTTGGTCATTGTATTCCCTGTCCGCCGACTTCTAATTACCCCTTTGGTATCTTTTGGTCATTGTATTCCCTGTCCGCCGACTTCTAACTACCCCTTTGGTATCTTTTGGTCATTGTATTCCCTGTCCGCCGACTTCTAATTACCCCTTTGGTATCTTTTGGTCATTGTATTCCCTGTCCGCCGACTTCTAATTACCTCTTTGGTATCTTTTGGTCATTGTATTCCCTGTCCGCCGACTTCTAATTACCCCTTTGGTATCTTTTGGTCATTGTATTCCCTGTCCGCCGACTTCTAATTACCCCTTTGGTATCTTTTGGTCATTGTATTCCCTGTCCGCCGACTTCTAATTACCCCTTTGGTATCTTTTGGTCATTGTATTCCCTGTCCGCCGACTTCTAATTACCCCTTTAGTATCTTTTGGTCATTGTATTCCCTATCCGCCGACTTCTAATTACCCCTTTGGTATCTTTTGGTCATTGTATTCCCTGTCAGCCGACTTCTAATTACCCCTGTGGTATCTTCAAACTTTTCTTGTAATAAGTGTGTAACGAGAATGATTGACGATAACAAGTTAGCGTTCAACTTTTGGTGCGGTCGTTGAAGGTAAAATCTAAAATATTTCATGACCTGTAAAAAAATCACGACCAGTTGTATGACCAGAATATGTGTGCACCAGATGGACTCATAGTATTATAACTTCTAGATTTAAGTTATTACTCTGTAAATAGACAGATTGTAAGCTTGTACTGTATTACTTTCATCAATGATCTCACACTTGACGATAACTTTCATCAATGATCTCACACTTGACGACAACTTTCATCAATGGTCTCTCACTTGACGACAACTTTCATCAATGGTCTCACACTTGACGACAATATCTATTAAGCTTGTCCACCGTAGGACATCACGATCTAGTCATTACATACATTTAAGGTACTTAATTTAATACACCGGCCTTTTGCCAACGATTTGTAAATTGTTCCCGTAGTTCATTTATAACAAACCTATGACGGACCGTCCTTGATGGATTACTTAATGATCGTCTGACATTGTGTGAAGAATTGGTTCAGAACAATAAGTACTGATAAAGGTCACCTTGGTCAGTATTAACCTGAATAATCTGTAACACATGTAATGTATGGTTCGTCTTAAGACCATCACAAATAATTATATATATGTAAACATATCAATAAAGGGCGTGGTGAATTATTAGGGGGTGCTGATTTCATTCCTAGTCAATGACATTCATTTTTCGTAATACGTTATACAAGTAATTAAAAATTCATAAGCAAAAAAATATTAAAATGCATTCTAATGAAATTCGCGTTTTTTAATATTTATGACGAGTGGCTCATGTACATTACACGGTTGTGATTAAGTCGATCTGCACAAATAAATCGGTGATTGATTGATTAATTGATTGATTGATTGATTGAATCATTTATTGTTGTTTAACACAAATTAAGTCAGCTGTGTAAGAACAAGATTACAAACAATAAATCATGTAGGTAATAGGTGGCGCTGTGATAGATAGGCACATTGGTGGATATTTATATTACCAACACCAGGAACGAGATGTTGTTCTAAACGAGTTGCTATAGATTGTTTGTCATGTGCTAGGAACTTGGGGAGTTCATAGATAAAGTCTTCGTGTATAATTCCAAGATTTTGTTTTACAAAATTCAATATAGTGTATATTATATATCTGCTTCTGAAGATCTGTTTGTATTTTTAATGTTTTAAATTGTTTTAGTAAATTAGATTTTGTTTTTAATTAGAATGTTCTGTTTGAACTAACTTTTAAACAAATTGTTGGAATTGTTTTACCGGCAAAGACATTAATTTAAATTGTGAGATATAAATTAGATTGTTGAATTACTCATCACGTAGAATAGACGGTATCTTGATATACAAGAAATCGTTTATCTGTTTAAAAGATTGCAGTATGAAAAGAAAGTTTAAACATTGATGGTCAATAATTCCACCAATTTCAACAAAACGAACAATCACCTCTCACCACAACAAACCTACATGTAATGTATAGATATGTCATTTTAAAAAGTTTTACATAAAAATATATAATCTACTTAGGACTTTACAACATGTACATTGGAAATCCGGTTTACAATTCTTCGATTAAGTGAAATCTATTTATACCAAAAAAGGCTCCAGTATAAACTAACTTCAAGCAAACCAGAATTCTGTGTAAACCGAACTTTGAATAAACGAGAGTCCTGTATACGCTGAATTTTGAATAAATCGGAAGCATGTATAAATCGAACCTTCAATAAAGCGGAATCCTGTATGAACCGAATTTTAGATAAACCAGAGTTCTGTGTAAACGGAACCTTGAATAAACCGAAAGCCTGTATTAGCTAGTTCTAATAATAAAACCCTAAATGCTCGCTTACTCGCAAGGGTTATAACGGGATGCCATTACACGTAATGGAGCAGCCGCCGAGATTTTTTGCGCTCGCTTACAGAGCTTCTGACGCCTGCATTTATCAATAATAAGACATAACCTTTCCTTTTGTCCATTATTATAGCAAGTTTTTATCACCTACCAGTATTTTAGAATGTAATTCCCACAAAATATAAATCTTCTCTCTGAACATTTTGAATTTCGTCATTTCCGGCCTCACTATTTGGATGTCGATACCATATTTGGCGATTTAGGCGTGAATGTTTACATCAGCGTGTAGTAAGAAATACCATATTTAGAAAAGCTCCGTTTTCCGTAGTTTCCGGTTATGGAAAACGATCGATAAATTTGAACAAGGTTGTTGCTACCTTTGAAAAGCATATATTTCTCAGCCAAACCGATTTAACAAGGACTGGGATCATCAGTAATAGTTATAATGAAATGTTTGAAGCGTAAATAGTGAGTTTTTATGTTTCAACTGCAACTTTTTTTTTTGCTCCATTGTGACGAATGGGATCGCGTTGTAGCTCTGCCGAGACACAAGTTTGTCACAGGAGCTACATTATTGCAGCTAGTATTAGCCAAAATTTAAATAAAGTCACATTATGTTGTTGCTTTAAACTGAACACACGCTCAAAAGTTGGTCCCAGTTTATTTGTAATGATAGATAACGATTTCCATATAGCATGATATGTTTGTCGTTTGACAGTAACATGACGGGTGTCACTAGTGGAGCAAGAACTGCTAGTCCTTCCGGAGCATCTAGGTTTACCCCTGGTTTTCTGTGTAGTGTTTTGTAGATCATTGTTTATCCTTGATGACCATTGTATTGCCTGTCTTTCTTCGATTTACGGCTTGGTATATTCAAGCTTTCTTTAAAACACATCAAAGCTGATACAAGGTTGACCGTACTCAGTTTTCAAAATAAAACATCTGTAGGAGGCAGATCAAGAAAATAATACACTGTCAATTAGGTCAATAACTAACATGGCAATACGGTTGTTTCGAATCATGTCAATTCCGACCACGTTCCGTCTTTTTCGTGTCTTGACGTCTGAAAGGTATGGCAGACGACTTCCGGTGTTTACGCTATTACTGTGACAACGTCAGCATATCATAGTCGTAGATGCGGTAGATTATAAGTAATTGTAATATGGAGACGCCAAGGAAACGGCTGAATAAATAGTGGTGTTCGGTACCACACTATCTGTCTGATATCGGAAATATAATATGAGACAGTAGTGCCAGCGAAGCAAAATCCACATGATCTAATATTTAAATCATGTAAATCCTTGGGATGATTGAAATAGAAATTTTACTTACTTTTGTGTACTTTTTGGAGTGTACTGTAGTACAATGTAAGGGTGCTCTTTTCATCTATTGAAACAGGCACGGCCATGAATGCTCGCGAATCGGAAAATTATCTGCCAATTTCACTCTCATTCAGTGCATCAAAATAGTGTCGAGATTTGTTGGGCCGAGATATATCGGGACGACTTTCTTAGGGCCGAATCTAGTCTCATTCAATCGAACTCTCGTGATCTCGTGATCTCGCTTCCGCCATATTGTACGCGTGTCTCCAAGGATACAGGAAGTAGTTCTTGTGAAAGAAAGATTTTTATGCCATCAGTATATTCTCTTTTCCGGACATCCGGGTATCTCGGTCAAATAATTATCTCCCTTGTCGTTAAGGAGGTGAAACATTCGCCATTTTGATTAGGCAAGGTCGATCGTAGTCACCGATAACATTATTATTTTCATTTTATTATATCAGATAAAATTTTAAAACTAGCAATTTATATATTTGGTAATTAAAAGCAATAAAAATATGATTTGGTACCACTACTGAACGTTTGAAGTGAAGTGGTTCCGAGAAAATCGGACGCCATGTTGATTTATAAATGTTTCATAGTGTGTGCGTCCCTCAATAATGTTGGTGAGGGCATTGACTATTCGGTAACGACAATTTATACGACTCTTTTCAAATTGTTTGCATTATTTATTTTCAATAATATTTCAGTTATATCCTGGTAGTTGGTATTTTTTTGGTATAGGATACGGGAGTACCCAGAGATAACCACAGACCTGCCGCAAGTCACTGACAAATTTTGATCATATAATGTTGTGTAGATTGCACCTGTACTCACGTTAGTGATGATAAGCACTGATGGCATAGATAGTTGTAAAGCCTACTACCATACGATCTCGACAGCCCCTTCAACGACAATTGTACAAAACACAGATGACAACAATCTGTTGGTACAACGAAAGTAGGAAAGAAAGTCACAAGAAAAAAAGTCACAGAAAAAAAGTCACGGATAAAAAGTCACAGGAAATAAAGTCACAAGAAAAAAAGTCACAGGATAAAAAGTCATAATGTAAATTTGCCAATCTGGCAGTGATACAAAATTGTACTAGGAAAGAAAGTCACAGGAAAAAAGTCACAATGGTTCAACCTTTATACATAGTTGAGGTGATTACAAGTTATATGTTCTTGAGACTTGGAAATTGAAGTAAAATCTCAAAGCACAAGAAACTTGCAAAAGCTGGAATTCGGTAATATTGTGTTTTAAACTGGTAAATGACTTTTTATCCTGTGACTTTTTTATACATAGTTGTGCTTACTACAAGTTATATGTTCTTGAGCCTTGGAAATTGAAGTAAAATCTCAAAGCACAAGAATCTTGCACAAGCTAGAATTAGGTAAAATTGTTTTTAAACTGGTAAATGAAACCAGAAGAAAAAGGGTTTTACAAGTACATTTAATCTTCACATACAATTAACTGCTAAAGAAACAAATAAGATCTATCAGCAGTAATTAGTTTTTACAACTGTTAATGAAATGGAAGTATTGGGATTAATTAAGAGGTTTTGAATGGCTTTGTCAGTCAACTTTCAACTAATTTGTTATTCCATTAAGTTCAATTTAAATAAAATCATACTAGAAAATTGTATAGAATTATTACACAAAAATATATTTAAAATTTTCTTCACCATCACATTTAAATATTAAATATAAATTATTACTTTTTTACTTAAAAATGTGACACACATTATATAATTAAACTGTGACTTTTTCACAAATTATAATTGTGACTTTTTTTCCTGTGACTTTTTGTTTTGTGACTTTTTTTCCTGTGACTTATTTTCCTATCAAATTTGTGACTTTTTATCCTGTGACTTTTTTTCCTGTGAATTTCTTTCCGTCAACCAACCGGTACAACTAGTAGGTTTAATTAATTAAATCCGGACATTTATATTTCATTCCATCTTATACTACCATTTTATGTGCAACATTTGATTGCAATAAATATCTTCAAATTATGAGAAAAGGACTGGGAGCTATAAGGGCCAAAATCGGCCCCACCTCAGATGTCGATAACATTTTCTCCAAAATGTATTCACAATATGTGCTTTTCAGAAATAAATACAGTTACTTAATATGTGTATCTAATTCCTCACAGCGGATCGACAAATTCAGGTAATGAAAAGCAATGAACGTCATTTTTTTCATTATACAGAACATACGTATCATTGTATTATAATGCATATCATTAAAAAAACAAAAACAAAAACAAAGCATAATAAAACTCAATAAACACAGCATAAATTTGACATAATATGCAATGTGGATTGATTTCAGGAATAAAAACATGTTCCGAAACTGTATTATGAAATTAAAGTGAACGAATAGTAATGTCACAACGTCACCCATTTTCGACGGTCTCCTGTTTTCGACGGTTTGTTTCACGTGATAAAATTTCTCATTATTTTGATCGCTTAATTTGTCAGAGGTTATATTATGATGCTGAAATTGCATGAATGATCTCATGAAATCTGATCTAAAAATGTCATATTAAATATAAGAACTACGTACCACATCTATTATTTCACGTTCAAATTGTAGTTTTTCGTAATTCATTTTTTCGTCACCTTAAATCTCATACAGACCAATTTTGGATTCATCGTCTGCTATGACATTGATAATGTACATATTGAGGTTAATATCAGGGGCGGATCCAGGATTTCAAGTTAGGGGGGACGGACTTAAAGAAAATTGCGCCGATCGGAGGGAGGCGCGAAAATTTTTGGGGTATATCGTGTGAAAAATCACGATTTACCGCCATTAAGTTAATTTTTTTCCAATTTTATGGGGGGGGGGGGGCGCCGGGTACGCCCCCTGGATCTGTCCCTGGGGCATCAATTCAGAAACTTATTAACATTGATCGGTCGAAAACTGGTCGAAATTTTGGTATTAATCTTAAAGAAGTAATAGAGAGATTTATTTGGACAATAGAACTTTGTCATATTTTTTAAACACTTTTTTAACCGTACTTTATTCTTCACGACAACCAATGCGATGATATATTCCAGTACATTTTTACAGATAACCATCACAAATCTATAAAAAAAAATGTCCAATATTTAAAAACCGTTTTTTTTTTATAATATGGAAATATTTTGGGAAATGGTGTGAAGCAAAATGTTTAATGTGTAACGATTTTAGCAAGAACCCTGTGAGAATTATTTTTGTTTTTTTGATAAACTGATAACAAACCTTGGAATCAGATATCCCATAGAAAGTGGTTGTCGATAGATAATTGTTTTACAATCAAGTATTTCATATATATTTATGATGAGAACAAGTTTACAACCATATGATTAATCGTGTAGCTAAAATGTGTGTCGCTGCCATGAGTCTATGTATGATTGTTTTGATTGTCACTAGAAAAAGAGGAGATGGTAGATATTATTTTGCTTTGTGACAAACCAACAACAACACTCCTAATAAACTGTTGCTATTAGAATCTGCTGAAAGTTGTCTTTTACGTGTAAGGAGTGTGTCCTTTACATCCCGCGCTAAGGGATGTATTAAATTCGTTCCTCATAGCTGTCTGGTGTCCCTTTCACATAAAGTCGGCGTTTTCCTAGTGAAAGCCATTTGTTATTTTATTGATGTCAAATTCGCAGTCATGTTAGGATTCTAATAATAATAGGATATTATACATTATTATACAGCTATAATTTTAATCCAATCAAAAACAATATGGTTGTGATCGTCTTCCGTAATTAGAATCGTCAAAATGAAATACAACCGAATTAATATCAAATGGTGACTTGTTTCAACCTCATTTAAAATATACCTGGACATTCTTTAATACTTGTACATCACGTTCACGATCTTTTATTACAATACTATTTCACTCAAGTGAACATTTTGTTCCTGTTCTAGTTAAAGGACTTTATCAAACAGAATCATACAGTTTACATGTAATGCAGTTAATACGCATTTAAACCACAGAAGAATATTTCTATTTTCCACACCTTGTGGTGTGGGGTCGCTATTGTGCATGCGAAATATTAATTGCAAACCCCATTGACTGGCTATTTGCTGCCTGTCTAGAATATTTTTTTTTTTCTCGATCGACAGTTCAGAAGCTAGAAAACAATATGATGAATAGTGTCTGTCAATCATGCAAACAATAACTTATGCACGGGACAGAACGCATTTTCAATGCACTACATACACAAACTTGTGATCCATCATTTGTCCATTGGAGGTTGATTTAAGAGAATGGAACTGAGAGAAGTTAAAAGTTTGATTTGGGCGCAAAAGGGGAAACTTTATATAATTTATGAAAATGTTATGTGAATTCAGTGGCCAACCATCCCAGTCTGATGGCAAAAGAAAAGGTATTGTTCTGATATGCCTAACGTTGTGTCTGCAATCGACGGAACTTCACATGAGATACAAATTCCATCCAATGAACCCCAACAAAAACATACTTTCAGCAAACCAATTCTTTTCATTGAATGATATGAAAAGAAATTTTATAAACAGTGATAATCATAAATTCCATCAATATCAATAAAACAATTACCTTTCATCATAACAGAACTTGATCCGTCGTGGTCGTATGGTAGTTGAATTTACAACTACTTTTGCAATCATTGCTTATCACCACTTAAGTTGAGAGTTTGAACCCCATTTATGGCGAGGTGTACTCGATAAAACATTATGTGATAAAGTTTGTCAGTGACTTGCGACAGGTTTGTGGATTTCTCTGGGTACTCCATTTTCCGCCACAAAAGTAGTAAATGAAATATTTTTGAAAGTGGTGTTAAACACCTACAGACGTTGGCCAGGAATGAGTTCGCAAAATGGCGACGTTATAAACATTTTAACAGAAAATTGAAATTTTTAAAGTAACATTTCATGCAATAAAAGTAATTTTCTTACCTTGAAACTCTAGTATTTTGTTATCTGACCCCTGCTTCTTAAAACACACCTGATCCGCCGAGGTATACTCTCATATATACTCCGTATGTAGTGCAAACCCAAATCTGTCCAAATATCCAGAACAACACGTCTCAAGTCATTGGCATTCTTTATTTCTCCAAGTCGTTTTTGTACCTGTATTTTTAGAACTTTCCACACATTTTCGATAATGTTAAGATCTGGGATTTGTGGGGGCCAAAGAAGGGTACGAATTCCATTTTCATCTTTCCACTGATTTGCTCGTAAAGAGACATGGCATGGCGCATTGTCCTCCTGGAAAATCCAAGGTCTGTCAGAAAAGTGCCTGACAACAACCGGCCAAAGATTATCGTCTAAAACCGAAATATATTTATCGGTATTCATGTTACCATCAATAGCAACCAAAGTTCCAACTCCATAGTACGTAATGTAACCCCAAAACATAACAGAAGCACGGCAGGTTGTCTCAAAGTCGTCCAGCTGGCCAAGACAGTCGGGTCGAAAACGCTCGTCGGGCTTCCTCCAAACATAGACTTTCCCATTTCTACCCAACATAATTTTTGTCTCATCACTAAATATTGGTGTTGGTGGAAGACTGTGGAGGTATATAAAATAGCTAAAATGTACATTAAATATGTCGTTTGTCGTCCATTTTTAGCATTATCCGTCTAATTATGATGTCATTATGACGTCATAACGCACCCAATTTCACGGAAAGTTACATTTTTTGAAAATTTGTTTATCTATCAATTAAATTAGTAAATTGTTTTTATTCTATGTCGAACATTATTTTTTAATATAATGTGGGGCCAATTTTGCACCTTAACGCCTCTCCCTCTTACTTCACAATATTCATCCTTGATTTTAAGTACAAAATAAAGATAAAGCTTTTCTTCACTGAAGGTTTATTTCTCAGCACATCATATCAATAATATAAAAAAAACACAACACACTACTCTTAAATCACAGGATAAGTGAAATAATAATAAAAACAACTTTTATCAACACTCTCAAGGATGGTGTGACATCAGTTTTGAGGATGATGTGTGTAGATCGCTCTGGGCTGTAGCTTTCTCTGGTGAATATACCTAAAATAAATGAGAAATTGTTATAGGCAATAGTATTAATTTGGGTAAACGGACAGAAAGTTACAGGACAAAAAGTCACAATTAATATGTTGGGTTAAATAATGCTATAACAATAAAATGTCACAATACGCATTTAACATGTATGTGGGAGTATATATAGGGTTGACACCGGTCTGTAACTTGTTGTTAACATAGATTGTATAAATATGGATATGCACAAGTTAAATTAAGGAAAATGGGATGCAATAATAAAGAAATTTCATTGAAAATAAATATGTAAACAGAAAGTTGATTATAGGATTAAACACTGTTTTTTTTTTGGAAATTATCTATGCATAAACTCCGGCAGATCACTCACAAACTGAATAAAGTCCGAAGGACTTTATGTAAAGTTTGTGAGTGAGCTGCCGGAGTTTATACATACATAATTTCCTAAAAACACAGTGTTTAATCATTATAATTCTTATTCTTGGACATCGTGTTTGTTTTCGACGCTAAATACTATTAAAAAAAATACCCAAGGACATACAATACACATACGATTGTAAACTGAAAAAAATCCACGAAATATTATTGACGACTTTGGAACATAACCAAAATAAAACTTTTTGATTTGATGATGTCATTGACGTCATATGAAGACTTCCAGTTTGAAACGTAAAGATTAGACGTTATTTGGCTTCGTGTACGCTTCAAGTTTGATACAATTTAACTAAAATAAGTTTTCAAGGTAAACTTCTTAATTATTTTTGTGTATTGTTGTAAATATGACATGTAACATTTCACATTTTCAAGATGGCAGATCCTTCCAGCAGAACCCCTTAGTAGCATTGCTCGTAGATTTATACGCGTGGAATGACCGGGGGAAAAGGTAGTCCGGCAAACGGAAATATTGATTTATAAATTCATTTCGAATGACGTAGAATAAGTGACGATATCCAATCGGATTACGAGTTATTGATAAAGTCTAGTAAGAATAGAATTATTAATTCATAAATTAAAATGATTTGTAATACAATTTATTAAGAAATACCAATCACAATATCGTTATTTAGGTAAATACTTATTAGACAGATTTAGAAAAAACACTATTTTTGTCTTTTTCATTTTTTAAATATTTTATTGATAAATCAATAGGATTGGATAACAGGCTATGCCTATACAAATCCTCTCCTACAACAAGATGGAACAATTTGAACACAATTTACATAAGACATAGAGCAATCTACCCATCATGTATACATGCAATTCATCTTGATTACCAAGCATAAACACATATATATTAATAGCAGAATCATACAAACAAAACAAACAAAATTTTCCCTTTCTTTTCTTTTTTTTTGTTAATAGGTATGATATAATATGTATATTAATAGCAGGATCATTAATTGATAACTGACCCAAGTTAGACTAAATAAATGAAATGTGACTTAATGTGTTAATTAGTTTTCAATAAAAAAACATATAGACGTCTACATGACTTTTATAAATTTCAATTTCTTATCTAATTCTTATCTGGTCAGGTTGTTATTTTCATTGAATGGCATCTCAAAATAGATGGATTCACAGTAGATGCCCTTCCCGACCTGTATAATCAGTAATTGGTTAACTTACATCCTGTATATTACAACTGAGAGATTTACTACATGACAAACAATTATAATCAGCCATCATTGATCATCATAAAATACATTTCTTTTTAATCTTTATTTTAAATGAAATTAAAAACTCATTATAAGAGTGAAGTCAATTCAAGCTTTTAGCTTTTATTTACTTTACAACTTTGAAATAAAAATTAATATGTTTTAATATTTAAAAAAAAATAGTAATTATTCATTTAAGTTTTATTTCATCAATGATCTGATTTTAATAATTATGATAACCTTGTTGTTCTACACGATTCCATGTTCATATCCATGCCATGATGGTCTCAGATAGTTGACTATTGTTCATAATAATTCATGGAATGAGTTTGTTTCCAATAAAAAAAAGTATTCTAGGTTTCATGATATGTAATAATTTCTATCTTTTCATTAATATATATATTTGAGACATTAACCTTATTACGATATAGTGACATTTGTAGGTACATTTCACATTCTGAGTGATACATATGATACATTACTTATTTATTAATAATCATTTATGATAAAGATTTCGAGTCATAAATTATTTATTAAAAAAAAGGGTAATGTACAAAGACTTTGTATCAGGTATGAATACACATCCCCATACCGAAGATCAGATCACTTATTTTACGTATTTTATTCCCACACACTTGCTGGTAACTTGTAAGGGCACTCTTTACAGTTAATTACACTCAATTTTGATTTATATCGAGATAACGATTCACCATTTAATGTCTCTTGATAGCTATAGGAACATGATTATCACTAGTACACATATATATTTCACGTTTGTTTATTGCAAAGTAATGATAAGGTGTTAATCACCACTCAATTTATAGATAACTCACATATTCTCCACTGAAGCCATGCATATCCACGTGATCGCTTCACCGCCTAAGATGGCCGACTCGTTGTTGTTAGTGGAAGTGACGTCACCCCGGAAAAGAGATTTTTTCTAACATAAGTGCCAGCTTCGCTGGCACATAAAGGCAGGTCGTTTTCCTTTCATGATGCTGACAGCAACAAATAAGGAAAGAAAACAATTTTAATTTTAAAGAAGTAATTGTCTCTGCATTGAAGTCTTTGATACAAATAAAATAATTTAATTGATATCTGTCTTTTACAGAAAATATTAAGATTTTTTTAAGTTGAGGATCGAACGTTAAAACGGCACATATCGAATGGAGTTTTTGTTGTGTACATTTGACACCGGAAGTCCAGTGCTTTACATTCCATCGAAATCACGTGATCTGGCGGAAGAAAATAACAAAATTTGACGGAATGGAAATGATTCGAAACAATCGTATTACTTAACATGGAAATGACGTGTCTTCTCTGCTGTTGTTTCTTTACATACATTATTACAGTTGAAGGAGAAGTGGTACAAAACGTGGTAAAGTAGTCTTAGAACATGTACAGTTACAGTGGTAAATTGTAGTAGTCTTAGAACATGTACAGTTACAGTGGTAAATTGTAGTAGTCTTAGAACATGTACAGTTACAGTGGTAAATTGTAGTAGTCTTAGAACATGTACAGTTACACAAAAAGTATGTCTGGTATTCCATAACAGCAGAGGAGAGCAAATGATAAAAATGATTTGATAATACGCTTTGTTCACCTAGCTCAATCGAATAATTCATTTATTAATGAAACACATTCAAGGAAAGGACCAGTTAAGATTATCTAGTGGAACAGTAACTGTTTACCCTTCCGGAGCGCATGAGTTCGCACATGGTATATGGTGAAGCTTGTGTTTATACATGTTGTGATATCGTTCATTTTTTATTACTAGTATATGTTTTCACATTTTAAATTCCGTTTTGTGATGTTCGCTACTACTATTTCCGAGTAAAAACGATGTTCGATTCGTCCTTACTCCCATTTGTTTTGTAGGGGGTTCATGTTTTATTTACATTATTTGTATTTATTTACATATACTGGTGTCCAACATGATTTCTATATCAGATGATGTACCTGTGGCTTCATAGTAACACGACGTGTGACAGTGGAGCAGAAACTGTTTACCCTCCCGAAGTACACCCCGTTTTTTTCGTTCGTGTTGCTCAATGTTTAGTTTATGCGTAATATTATAAGGATCTTTGTTTGCCTTTTAATTTCGTTTTTTTTTGCCATTGTATTATCTGTCCTTTGTCCTTTTTCTTGTTTTGGCCGTATAATTTATCAAGTGTATCTTGATACTAACTTCCGTGTACATGTACATGTCACGTGAGTGGGACATGGCATGACACCTTTTCCTTCTCGGCATTTCGGTACCGATTTGTTGGTGAAACTAAAATCTTAAAATTTAGGGAAATTGAATGTGCCATGCTTTAGCTGAGGATGATAATACTTGTCAAGTATATTGCATTTTTGAAGTACGGCGATTTTGTTTTCATTTGTATAAAATCAATTTGTCATTCCTCAGTGACATGCCAAATGTCATTATTATTTGTCTGTAAAATAATAAAAAAAAAATACCCACTTAAAAACAATTAAAATTAAATAGTTAGCATTTCAAATGAATATTTCAAGCAAAATATTATAAAATTAACGAAAATTTAAGTAAGGATGACATTAGATTAAACCAGATTCTTCCAAAATTGTTTCTATAAGTGTAAACAGCAATGTCGTCTGCTTCGGGCACAAATTATCCAGAATGCAATGTGCATTACATAAAAATGAGTTATAATAGATTAAATGACCATATCCCGGTTTCGCCGTATACATGGATTTATGAATAAGATATGAATTATAATATTGCGTCAATTCGTACTAAAACAATACATTTTTATCATCGTACACTGAAACAATCAACAAACAGATAGACGTTTCCAGAATTTCGTATTAAATGTCTGGCACAAGACCTACGATAACAACCTTGGTCATTTTATGGAGCAGTCAAAGCAAGGCCTTCAAATAAGATTTATATAATCTGGTTTTATTTTTAATTTGTTAATATTTGTAATGCTATATGACGTCATCTTGGGCCGATTAGGTAAAAACAAAGAAATAATAATTTCTGATATGGCTTTCTCCGTCAAAGTTGTACTTGATGAAATAATTAAACCGATAAGTATTCCTGTTTCTTGTGACAACATCCAAGTTCATAGAGAATATTACAAATAAAATACGAAAGAAATACAATATTCCAAGGGCTATGGGTGTAGTAAGAAATTTCAACAACATTTCTTTCTCTAATGATCATTACGATCAATGTTACTGGTGTCTAAAACCTGTCTCGCCAATGACTTGCCGAAAATCACCGACAAAGAATATTGCATGCTTCAAATCATCAACTAAGACAAGGGGAGCAATCTTAGTGGAATGATGCGACAATTGCATTAGCTGACGCAATGAATTGATATACAAGTTGCGTGTGCTTTCATAATATTTTTGCCACTTTTTTTTTCAATTTGTACAGTACAGATTACACAAGATATTAGCAATTTCATTCTTTATAAGTTGACTTTAATTCCAGGTTTTGGCGTGCGTTGAAAAGTTTGAGGATACCAAAGGGGAAATCAGAAGCCATCAATTGAAGGACAATTTATACAATAGCCAAAGCTAAAGGTTGAAAACTAAAGGTTGAGAAACACGAACCTCATTACAACAGGGGGTGAACTAGCGTGGTCCGGAAGGGCAAGGAGTTCATGCTACACGGTTGGTGCTGTAAAGCGATCGTATAATTTTTGCAGCAATTACTTTAGCCTAGGTACAACACATACTTGTTTGAATAGAGTTTTCGTCAACAGCTGAACTTTGTACAGAAAATCACTGCCTTAGAATAACGTATTAGCTGTGAAATGTAAACTCCATACGCTTGTGATACTGGAATATTGCTACTGATGAAAAGAAACTTGACTATTGGAAAAGTAAAGTCATCACGTTCTCTTAGCGTTTTGGTTTTAATCTTCCCCTGTTTTTCATTTCAAGGTGAATGTCAGTGGTCGGTAAAAAGTGTAACCCGAACCCGAACCCGAACCGGAAATTGACGGAAATGTCCCGAACCGGAAATCTTTTATTGTTGATATCTTCTTTAATTTTACGATGTTTTTCAAAAACTTTTTCATTTATTGTGTATTTTTATATACTTGAAACACATAGATTATAATAAGATGTCGAAATATATTCAAAAAGTTGAAAGGTGCAGTTTTCTGATTTCAAGGTCGGTAAAATGTGTAACCCGAACCGGAAATCTTTTATTGTTGATATCTTCTTTAATTTTACGACATCTTATTATAATCAATGTGTTTCAAGTATATAAAAAATGAAAACGTTTTTGCAAAACATCGTAAAATTAAAGAAGATATCAACAATAAAAGATTTCCGGTTCGGGTTACACATTTTACCGAACTTGAAATCAGAAAACTGCACCTTTCAACTTTTTGAATATATTTCGACATCTTATTATAATCTATGTGTTTCAAGTATATAAAAATACACAATAAATGAAAAAGTTTTTGAAAAACATCGTAAAATTAAAGAAGATATCAACAATAAAAAGATTTCCGGTTCGGGACATTTCCGTCAATTTCCGGTTCAGTTTGGTTTCGGGTTACACTTTTTACCCACCACCGTGAATGTCGAGGTAAGTAGCAAACTTTTGGCTGCCAGTTTAAATATCTTTTACTTCAAACTGATCATTTGGATATATAATATGCAGATAATCACCGAATCAAGAATTGTTCGGCGATAGAACATCATCTATAAAGAGAAACTGGAATTAAAGGTTTTGGGCAAAAATCTTTTTGAGAAGCCCTTGAAGGAAAAGTCTGCCTCATATGCGTGCATTAACAAATTAGCGAGCAGTGGAGCACAATTAGTACCGATTGGAATACTGATCGTCTGTTGGAACCTGGGCAAATATATTGTTGATATCGTTCTGTTTATTGTTTTTTACTTGTATTGTTTTCTCTATCCAGATTATCATGACCATACAATGACATTTTTATTATCTCCAATTGTTATTTTGCTCATAATCCTTATTTGTCAGGATGACACAATCAATCACGGTATTAGTTACGATGGAATAGTTAAAATGATAGTAAAACTAAAGTGTATTAGCAACTCGACTGGTATCACCCGCTATGCATGTCAATCTCCCCATGTTGTCAAGAGGGAAGAATTTTATTTGTATGGGCTATATCTAGATCTAGTACAATATTTTCAGGTAAATTTTCCTTAAAATACTTACCTCAATCTAATGCTAATAACTCGGGTAGTTGACAAAATATATGATATTTCATAAGGATGCCTTCCAAAAGCAGGCGATAAGTCCTCCAGCCTATTTGGATATGCCAGTCATCTTAGAACGACGCACAACCCTTCTGTGCCTCTAGCTACAGTACTGTTCCTGTAAACAACCCTATCTGGAATTGTCAAAGCTCCCCTCAATCTTTTAATATCTTCCTTTTCAAATCGGAACATGAATTTGCATTGTTTATATGTTCAATTTTGAACATCAAAGCGTTTTTTTGTATATATTTAGTGAATTATTTGATGTGTTTTGGAACAACAAAAGCAAATCATCATCATTTTCTATTTCCCCGAAGGCAGACGTTCCGTATTACGTAGTCATCTGATACTAGACAGCCAATCGTGGACTCATATTTTTACGCGTATACATATCAAGAAAGGTCTCAAAGACGATCTTATCATGCCCAACGTGTACTGGTAGGTTACACGTAATAGTACATGCTGGACTATATCATCTCAAGTGAAATCTTTACAAGTTTATACTTGTAGATACCAATACAAGTACACGTACAAGTAATCTCAGCCTCTCTGATTCGTGTCATATATGTATGATAAACGGGTCGATTATATACATAGGATTACATGGTAAATATCTAAAACCCTATCATTTAATTACATAAAAAGTGTTAGAAGACAAAATTTACATTCCAGTATTTTAAACTCAGTCAACATCTTGCACTGGTAACTCCTCATATTAACTTATATAAACAATATGAGATTTCAATTTAAGATTTAAATTAAAAAACATTTATTTATCAAAATATATTGTTCAGTTTTCAACATGGGTGAATTTCAATTAAGGCTTGACACAGATGAGTCCTACTGCAAACTATTATAAAAATAATACTGTGAAATTCATATAATAAATGTTTTAGTTATTGCATGAATAAGATGCAATTCTTAAAATTTGTGTTATTTTTTTTTAAACAAAAACGGCATTTTGTTATTGATTTTTTTTTTCTACTTTCAGGTCTTACTTTGACAATAATTCCTCCAAAATATAAAAATCTGATAATAATTGTTATTGTCTATACAATACATTGTGACCCCCTGACGGACTTCCTTGATATCATATCCACAACAACACTGGGTAGCGATGAGTATATCACGCCACTAAGAGCGACCTTCCATGACCGTTCGTGCCTGAGTGGCCAAGTGTCTAATGTTAAAGTTTCCAGACTACTTTTGTCCAATCTCGAATTAAATTATAAGTCTTTTTTTTTACTTCTTTTATTCGAGTTTTCTTACTGCGGGCAAAATGGTACAAGTACCCGGTCTAGCAAGAGCAACGGAAATGAAAACTAATTTGAGTATACTTTTATCATAAATTGTAGATATTTGAACACTGAAAAAAAGTCAGGGGATAATTTTACAGC
Source organism: Bathymodiolus brooksi (assembly GCA_963680875.1). Lineage (NCBI taxonomy): Eukaryota > Metazoa > Mollusca > Bivalvia > Mytilida > Modiolidae > Bathymodiolus > Bathymodiolus brooksi. The sequence continues at coordinate 12,721,461 of OY804577.1, read as the reverse complement.
AGATAGAAAATTCAAAAGTTGTTGCAACATTACAAGTTTAAACAGGTTGTGGGCAAAATATAGGTTATTTTCATTGAACTTTGCATGAAATGGGACCCCTTTGTCCGCCTTAAAGGGAAATAACTCATGTACAACGTATTATTTTATAATTACGTCTGGTAGTTACGGTATGGTATCTGAAAATACTGAACACTGCGCTAAACATCATTATTCAAAAGCTTAACGTTTCACATGAGTTTCAGGTACATTTCTTACTTTTCACCTGAGTTTTAGGTACATTTCTTACTTTTCACATGAGTTTTAAGTACATTTCTTACTTTTTACCTGAGTTTTAGGTACATTTCTTACTTTTCACCTGAGTTTTAGGTACATTTCTTACTTTTCACATGAGTTTTAGGTACATTTCTTACTTTTCACCTGAGTTTTAGGTACATTTCTTACTTTTCACCTGAGTTTTAGGTACATTTCTTACTTTTCACCTGAGTTTTAGGTACATTTCTTACTTTTCACATGAGTTTTAGGTACATTTCTTACTTTTCACCTGAGTTTTAGGTACATTTCTTACTTTTACCTGAGTTTTAGGTACATTTCTTACTTTTCACATGAGTTTTAGGTACATTTCTTACTTTTCACATGAGTTTGAGGTACATTTCTTACTTTTTACCTGAGTTTTAGGTACATTTCTTACTTTTCACCTGAGTTTTAGGTACATTTCTTACTTTTCACCTGAGTTTTAGGTACATTTCTTACTTTTCACCTGAGTTTTAGGTACATTTCTTACTTTTCACATGAGTTTTAGGTACATTTTTTACTTTTCACCTGAGTTTTAGGTACATTTCTTACTTTTCATATGAGTTTTAGGTACATTTCTTACTTTTTACCTGAGTTTTAGGTACATTTCTTACTTTTCACATGAGTTTCAGGTACATTTCTTACTTTTCACATGAGTTTTAGGTATATTTCTTACTTTTCACCTGAGTTTTAGGTACATTTCTTACTTTTCACATGAGTTTCAGGTACATTTCTTACTTTTCACACGAGTTTTAGGTACATTTCTTACTTTTCACATGAGTTTTAGGTACATTTCTTACTTTTCACATGAGTTTTAGGTATATTTCTTACTTTTCACATGAGTTTCAGGTACATTTCTTACTTTTCACATGAGTTTTAGGTATATTTCTTACTTTTCACATGAGTTTCAGGTACATTGCTTACTTTTCACATGAGTTTTAGGTACATTTCTTACTTTTCACATGAGTTTTAGGTACATTTCTTACTTTTCACCTGAGTTTTAGGTACATTTCTTACTTTTCACATGAGTTTTAGGTACATTTCTTACTTTTCACATGAGTTTTAGGTACATTTCTTACTTTTCACATGAGTTTCAGGTACATTTCTTACTTTTCACCTGAGTTTTAGGTATATTTCTTACTTTTCACATGAGTTTTAGGTACATTTCTTACTTTTCACATGAGTTTTAGGTACATTTCTTACTTTTCACCTGAGTTTTAGGTACATTTCTTACTTTTCACATGAGTTTTAGGTACATTTCTTACTTTTTACATGAGTTTTAGGTACATTTCTTACTTTTCACATGAGTTTTAGGTACATTTCTTACTTTTCACCTGAGTTTTAGGTACATTTCTTACTTTTCACATGAGTTTTAGGTACATTTCTTACTTTTCACATGAGTTTTAGGTACATTTCTTACTTTTCACCTGAGTTTTAGGTACATTTCTTACTTTTCACCTGAGTTTTAGGTACATTTCTTACTTTTCACATGAGTTTTAGGTACATTTCTTACTTTTTACCTGAGTTTTAGGTACATTTCTTACTTTTCACATGAGTTTTAGGTACATTTCTTACTTTTTACCTGAGTTTTAGGTACATTTCTTACTTTTTACCTGAGTTTTAGGTACATTTCTTACTTTTTACCTGAGTTTTAGGTACATTTCTTACTTTTCACCTGAGTTTTAGGTACATTTCTTACTTTTCACATGAGTTTCAGGTACATTTCTTACTTTTTACCTGAGTTTTAGGTACATTTCTTACTTTTCACATGAGTTTTAGGTACATTTCTTACTTTTCACCTGAGTTTTAGGTACATTTCTTACTTTTTACCTGAGTTTTAGGTACATTTCTTACTTTTCACATGAGTTTTAGGTACATTTCTTACTTTTCACATGAGTTTCAGGTACATTTCTTACTTTTTACCTGAGTTTTAGGTACATTTCTTACTTTTCACATGAGTTTTAGGTATATTTCTTACTTTTCACATGAGTTTTAGGTACATTTCTTACTTTTCACATGAGTTTTAGGTACATTTCTTACTTTTCACATGAGTTTCAGGTACATTTCTTACTTTTCCCACGAGTTTAAGTACATTTCTTACTTTTCACATGAGTTTTAGGTACATTTCTTACTTTTCACCTGAGTTTTAGGTACATTTCTTACCTTTTACCTGAGTTTTAGGTACATTTCTTACTTTTCACATGAGTTTTAGGTATATTTCTTACTTTTCACCTGAGTTTTAGGTACATTTCTTACTTTTTACCTGAGTTTTAGGTACATGTCTTACTTTTCACATGAGTTTCAGGTACATTTCTTACTTTTCACATGAGTTTTAGGTACATTTCTTACTTTTTACCTGAGTTTTAGGTACATTTCTTACTTTTTACATGAGTTTTAGGTACATTTCTTACTTTTCACATGAGTTTTAGGTATATTTCTTACTTTTCACCTGAGTTTTAGGTACATTTCTTACTTTTTACCTGAGTTTTAGGTACATTTCTTACTTTTTACCTGAGTTTTAGGAACATTTCTTACTTTTTACCTGAGTTTTAGGTACATTTCTTACTTTTCACCTGAGTTTTAGGTACATTTCTTACTTTTCACATGAGTTTTAGGTACATTTCTTACTTTTTACCTGAGTTTTAGGTACATTTCTTACTTTTCACATGAGTTTTAGGTACATTTCTTACTTTTCACATGAGTTTCAGGTACATTTCTTACTTTTTACCTGAGTTTTAGGTACATTTCTTACTTTTCACATGAGTTTTAGGTATATTTCTTACTTTTCACATGAGTTTTAGGTACATTTCTTACTTTTCACATGAGTTTTAGGTACATTTCTTACTTTTCACATGAGTTTCAGGTACATTTCTTACTTTTCACACGAGTTTAAGTACATTTCTTACTTTTCACATGAGTTTTAGGTACATTTCTTACTTTTCACCTGAGTTTTAGGTACATTTCTTACTTTTTACCTGAGTTTTAGGTACATTTCTTACTTTTCACATGAATTTTAGGTATATTTCTTACTTTTCACCTGAGTTTTAGGTACATTTCTTACTTTTTACCTGAGTTTTAGGTACATGTCTTACTTTTCACATGAGTTTTAGGTATATTTCTTACTTTTCACCTGAGTTTTAGGTACATTTCTTACTTTTTACCTGAGTTTTAGGTACATGTCTTACTTTTCACATGAGTTTCAGGTACATTTCTTACTTTTCACATGAGTTTTAGGTACATTTCTTACTTTTTACCTGAGTTTTAGGTACATTTCTTACTTTTTACATGAGTTTTAGGTACATTTCTTACTTTTCACATGAGTTTTAGGTATATTTCTTACTTTTCACCTGAGTTTTAGGTACATTTCTTACTTTTTACCTGAGTTTTAGGTACATTTCTTACTTTTTACCTGAGTTTTAGGAACATTTCTTACTTTTTACCTGAGTTTTAGGTACATTTCTTACTTTTCACCTGAGTTTTAGGTACATTTCTTACTTTTCACATGAGTTTTAGGTACATTTCTTACTTTTTACCTGAGTTTTAGGTACATTTCTTACTTTTCACATGAGTTTTAGGTACATTTCTTACTTTTCACATGAGTTTCAGGTACATTTCTTACTTTTTACCTGAGTTTTAGGTACATTTCTTACTTTTCACATGAGTTTTAGGTATATTTCTTACTTTTCACATGAGTTTTAGGTACATTTCTTACTTTTCACATGAGTTTTAGGTACATTTCTTACTTTTCACATGAGTTTCAGGTACATTTCTTACTTTTCACATGAGTTTAAGTACATTTCTTACTTTTCACATGAGTTTTAGGTACATTTCTTACTTTTCACCTGAGTTTTAGGTACATTTCTTACTTTTTACCTGAGTTTTAGGTACATTTCTTACTTTTCACATGAGTTTTAGGTATATTTCTTACTTTTCACCTGAGTTTTAGGTACATTTCTTACTTTTTACCTGAGTTTTAGGTACATGTCTTACTTTTCACATGAGTTTCAGGTACATTTCTTACTTTTCACATGAGTTTTAGGTACATTTCTTACTTTTTACCTGAGTTTTAGGTACATTTCTTACTTTTTACATGAGTTTTAGGTACATTTCTTACTTTTCACATGAGTTTTAGGTATATTTCTTACTTTTCACCTGAGTTTTAGGTACATTTCTTACTTTTTACCTGAGTTTTAGGTACATTTCTTACTTTTTACCTGAGTTTTAGGAACATTTCTTACTTTTTACCTGAGTTTTAGGTACATTTCTTACTTTTCACCTGAGTTTTAGGTACATTTCTTACTTTTCACATGAGTTTTAGGTACATTTCTTACTTTTCACATGAGTTTTAGGTACATTTCTTACTTTTCACATGAGTTTTAGGTACATTTCTTATTTCTCACATGAGTTTTAGGTACATTTCTTACTTTTCACATGAGTTTTAGGTACATTCCTTACTTTTCACATGAGTTTCAGGTACATTTCTTACTTTTCACATGAGTTTCAGTTATATTTTCTTTCATGTTCAATAATATACAGGTCACTTCCTAAACAATTTGTACTTTATATCAGCATCTCTTCTTCTGTATTGGCACTAAATAATCTTACATGAATAATGAATAAGGTACTCGATCATATTGTTTAAAGAATCACGTAATATCGGATTAACACAGAAAGATTAGACTGTTTACGTTATGTTCAAGTAGATCACGTCAATAGTCTTTCATAATTGGTAAATAAACATTTTATATTTATCAAACAAACCCAATTTTGGTAGGTATTATGTAGGGGGAAATCCGTATAGGAGAAATATACGAATTTGATTTATAATTATTATCATTTTTACAATTTCTTTTTACAAATATTCTATTGTCGTCATCGGGAATTTGTTGACCATTTTATCTATTTCTATTTCTCATATGACAATGCATCTTTTCTCATTCAAGTAGACTTCTTTATCGTCTATCACCGACAATACTTTTACCATACTATACACGGGGGGGCTGGTATAAGAATCTTTCACAAACAGCTGGGTTCACCTTGGTTTTTGGTTGGGTTCGTGTTGCTTATCTTTTTAGTTTTCTGTATTGTGTGTTGTTTTTGGTTGGGTTCGTGTTACTTATCTTTTTAGTTTTCTGTATTGTGTGTTGTTTTTGGTTGGGTTCGTGTTACTTATCTTTTTAGTTTTCTGTATTGTGTGTTGTTTTTGGTTGGGTTCGTGTTACTTATCTTTTTAGTTTTCTGTATTGTGTGTTGTTTTTGGTTGGGTTCGTGTTACTTATCTTTTTAGTTTTCTGTATTGTGTGTTGTTTTTGGTTGGGTTCGTGTTACTTATCTTTTTAGTTTTCTGTATTGTGTGTTGTTTTTGGTTGGGTTCGTGTTACTTATCTTTTTAGTTTTCTGTATTGTGTGTTGTTTTTGGTTGGGTTCGTGTTACTTATCTTTTTAGTTTTCTGTATTGTGTGTTGTTTTTGGTTGGGTTCGTGTTACTTATCTTTTTAGTTTTCTGTATTGTGTGTTGTTTTTGGTTGGGTTCGTGTTACTTATCTTTTTAGTTTTCTGTATTGTGTGTTGTTTTTGGTTGGGTTCGTGTTACTTATCTTTTTAGTTTTCTGTATTGTGTGTTGTTTTTGGTTGGGTTCGTGTTACTTATCTTTTTAGTTTTCTGTATTGTGTGTTGTTTTTGGTTGGGTTCGTGTTACTTATCTTTTTAGTTTTCTGTATTGTGTGTTGTTTTTGGTTGGGTTCGTGTTACTTATCTTTTTAGTTTTCTGTATTGTGTGTTGTTTTTGGTTGGGTTCGTGTTACTTATCTTTTTAGTTTTCTGTATTGTGTGTTGTTTTTGGTTGGGTTCGTGTTACTTATCTTTTTAGTTTTCTGTATTGTGTGTTGTTTTTGGTTGGGTTCGTGTTACTTATCTTTTTAGTTTTCTGTATTGTGTGTTGTTTTTGGTTGGGTTCGTGTTACTTATCTTTTTAGTTTTCTGTATTGTGTGTTGTTTTTGGTTGGGTTCGTGTTACTTATCTTTTTAGTTTTCTGTATTGTGTGTTGTTTTTGGTTGGGTTCGTGTTACTTATCTTTTTAGTTTTCTGTATTGTGTGTTGTTTTTGGTTGGGTTCGTGTTACTTATCTTTTTAGTTTTCTGTATTGTGTGTTGTTTTTGGTTGGGTTCGTGTTACTTATCTTTTTAGTTTTCTGTATTGTGTGTTGTTTTTGGTTGGGTTCGTGTTACTTATCTTTTTAGTTTTCTGTATTGTGTGTTGTTTTTGGTTGGGTTCGTGTTACTTATCTTTTTAGTTTTCTGTATTGTGTGTTGTTTTTGGTTGGGTTCGTGTTACTTATCTTTTTAGTTTTCTGTATTGTGTGTTGTTTTTGGTTGGGTTCGTGTTACTTATCTTTTTAGTTTTCTGTATTGTGTGTTGTTTTTGGTTGGGTTCGTGTTACTTATCTTTTTAGTTTTCTGTATTGTGTGTTGTTTTTGGTTGGGTTCGTGTTACTTATCTTTTTAGTTTTCTGTATTGTGTGTTGTTTTTGGTTGGGTTCGTGTTACTTATCTTTTTAGTTTTCTGTATTGTGTGTTGTTTTTGGTTGGGTTCGTGTTACTTATCTTTTTAGTTTTCTGTATTGTGTGTTGTTTTTGGTTGGGTTCGTGTTACTTATCTTTTTAGTTTTCTGTATTGTGTGTTGTTTTTGGTTGGGTTCGTGTTACTTATCTTTTTAGTTTTCTGTATTGTGTGTTGTTTTTGGTTGGGTTCGTGTTACTTATCTTTTTAGTTTTCTGTATTGTGTGTTGTTTTTGGTTGGGTTCGTGTTACTTTTTAGTTTTCTGTATTGTGTGTTGTTTTTGGTTGGGTTCGTGTTACTTATCTTTTTAGTTTTCTGTATTGTGTGTTGTTTTTGGTTGGGTTCGTGTTACTTATCTTTTTAGTTTTCTGTATTGTGTGTTGTTTTTGGTTGGGTTCGTGTTACTTATCTTTTTAGTTTTCTGTATTGTGTGTTGTTTTTGGTTGGGTTCGTGTTACTTTTTAGTTTTCTGTATTGTGTGTTGTTTTTGGTTGGGTTCGTGTTACTTATCTTTTTAGTTTTCTGTATTGTGTGTTGTTTTTGGTTGGGTTCGTGTTACTTATCTTTTTAGTTTTCTGTATTGTGTGTTGTTTTTGGTTGGGTTCGTGTTACTTATCTTTTTAGTTTTCTGTATTGTGTGTTGTTTTTGGTTGGGTTCGTGTTACTTATCTTTTTAGTTTTCTGTATTGTGTGTTGTTTTTGGTTGGGTTCGTGTTACTTATCTTTTTAGTTTTCTGTATTGTGTGTTGTTTTTGGTTGGGTTCGTGTTACTTTTTAGTTTTCTGTATTGTGTGTTGTTTTTGGTTGGGTTCGTGTTACTTATCTTTTTAGTTTTCTGTATTGTGTGTTGTTTTTGGTTGGGTTCGTGTTACTTATCTTTTTAGTTTTCTGTATTGTGTGTTGTTTTTGGTTGGGTTCGTGTTACTTTTTAGTTTTCTGTATTGTGTGTTGTTTTTGGTTGGGTTCGTGTTACTTATCTTTTTAGTTTTCTGTATTGTGTGTTGTTTTTGGTTGGGTTCGTGTTACTTATCTTTTTAGTTTTCTGTATTGTGTGTTGTTTTTGGTTGGGTTCGTGTTACTTTTTAGTTTTCTGTATTGTGTGTTGTTTTTGGTTGGGTTCGTGTTACTTATCTTTTTAGTTTTCTGTATTGTGTGTTGTTTTTGGTTGGGTTCGTGTTACTTATCTTTTTAGTTTTCTGTATTGTGTGTTGTTTTTGGTTGGGTTCGTGTTACTTTTTAGTTTTCTGTATTGTGTGTTGTTTTTGGTTGGGTTCGTGTTACTTATCTTTTTAGTTTTCTGTATTGTGTGTTGTTTTTGGTTGGGTTCGTGTTACTTTTTAGTTTTCTGTATTGTGTGTTGTTTTTGGTTGGGTTCGTGTTACTTATCTTTTTAGTTTTCTGTATTGTGTGTTGTTTTTGGTTGGGTTCGTGTTACTTTTTAGTTTTCTGTATTGTGTGTTGTTTTTGGTTGGGTTCGTGTTACTTATCTTTTTAGTTTTCTGTATTGTGTGTTGTTTTTGGTTGGGTTCGTGTTACTTTTTAGTTTTCTGTATTGTGTGTTGTTTTTGGTTTTGTATTTTTTGTTTTGTTTTGTTCTGTGTCTTGTGTACAATATTACCTGTGTCACTGAAATTTCCATTCTTGATTTCCCCTTCAGTTTTCTCTAACAGTAGTAGGGAGTGTGGTTTTTTAAGCACCCCAAAAACCCGTGGCGTTGTGGCGTCCCCATATAAGGCCATAGACACACCCATTTCCCAGATAGTGGCATAACCCCACCCCGGAACTGACGTCACAAAAAATTTGAAAATTCAAAAAAATAAAAAATAATAATAATAATAATTATTATTAATTAACTTTGATTTATTAGCCTTTATATGATCAAATCTGTCAATACAATATAAAAACTTTCATTGGGCCAATACGGATATTTTCCGTATTGGCCCGATTCCAGTCAGTCCAATTGGATCGGAATCCGCTAGACGTTTTGACAATCGCAAGGAAAAGTCCCAAAAGATACTGGACTGGTTAATCAATAAAAGTATCATTACGTGATGTTTTTCATATTGGCCTGGTTATAGGTCCGAGGCCTACTGTATTGGCTTGTCCTTGGTCTGCTGTATTGGGCTTCGGCTGCGCCGCATGTCAATACAGTAGTCCTCGGACCTATAACTAGGCCAATATGAAAAACATCACTTAATAATACTACATTTATCTAATTTTTTTAAAAATTCTAAAATTTAAAAAAAAAATAAAAAATACATAATTTCGACTCGATGACTCACGTACGTGTCTAGTTTTTATCATGTATCAGTTCATTTACAATCTCCGTGTCAAAAGTATTAAAATGCTGATATTTTTTCGAGAATCCATTGATATCATCATTAATTCACACATTTTTTATTCATCAGATAATAACAAATACATCGGTTCTTTTTAATCTACACACGGAAAACAGACATATCAAATATCCATCGCACGCACTGTGCATTTAACTTGACCCGAAATGGTAAATACCCATACATGTATACTATAAACACATGTCAGTGTAAACCTCAACAGATAGAATAATTGAAGAGTGTAATTACGTAGATGTTTTTATTGATAAATGTCTTTAATTGTGTGTTAATTAATGATTATATACTATAAGTAATAATCACTTTTTAGAATAATAACGCGTAAAAACAGAGCTTGACCTTAGAAAACCCTCCGACTTCTGATAAGGCTATATGTTTCAGCATCGTCTGCATTGAGGATTAAATTTCAATTGATCTGACCTCGAGGAACTCCTTGATCGTTATATAGTGTTCTGTAATAGGGGCATTTACAATACATGACAATATACACTTTTGACTGTTCTATAATAGGGACATTTACAATGCATGACAATATACACTTTTGACTTCTATAATAGGGACATTTACAATGCATGACAATATACACTTTTGACTTCTATAATAGGGGCATTTACAATGCATGACAATATACACTTTTGACTTCTATAATAGGGACATTTACAATGCATGACAATATACACTTTTGACTTCTATAATAGGGACATTTACAATGCATGACAATATACACTTTTGACAGTTCGATTGTTTAATAAGTTCAATACATTCTATCATAAGGACAATGCATGACAATATACAATGTTAACAGTTAGATTTAAAAATTTTGTCCTCGTTTCCTTTTAAATTAACGGAGGAAAAGTCTTTCACTATGACCGGCAGCTCCATTCCTCGATGTCTCCGTATGAAGTAGTACAGGCAATACAGTCCACAGGTGTCGGTGTCGTCGGGTTGGATTTGAGACGAACAGTAGTAGTATTGCGGTCCGTTGACGATCAGGACGTTGGCGAAACGGCGATGATACGTTTCCGGTGCGTTTCCCAGAGAATCGAAAAATTCATATGCATAAAAAACCACCCTCCCTACTACCTCTAACGTTTATTTTAAGATCTTAAGATTTGGTATTTAGCACATTATTCATGGTCATTTATAAATATGTATATAATTAATGTAAAGATATGAGTTGTGAGACCACCATATGCGATATTGATATTTTAGGACTTTAATTAGATTTCCAGAACATACAGGATTTGTAATTTTCTTTTATTTAACGAGACAAACAATCATAGAAATTGACACCAAATGTCGATAATAATTTTATAAAACGTCGTTGTTTACACAGATCGTGTATGTACATTTAATTAAATATCTTATTACTTATTGATGAAAGGTCTAAAATCATATCAATCTTTTATAATGATAACGTGTTATCAGATAGAGTCAAAGTTGAAAACTAGGGCCCAATAAACCAAAGTGTAATGTATTGACAGACTCTAAATATAGCCTCACTGCATCATAAAACAAAATACCGACAAAAATTGTTGATTGGAAGATATAGGCCGTCATAGTCTCAATCATGGAAGATATTAGGGACCAACGATTTTTTTTTGGAGGGAGGGGGGGGACTATGTCTTGCTGCCTAATCAGAAAATGTAATTCACGCGAAACAACAATCAAATTATTGTTTTCTATACAGATTTTTCCTAAATTCCTCCTTTGCAGCTGCGGGTACATATTTTGCACCTTACAAATCAAATATTTTTTTTCTGTAAAATTTGGTATCAGATAACAAAAAAAGCATAGCCCCGACAACCTCATTCCCCCAACAATAAGTTATAACAGTGGACAGACATGACATAGGGTACCATTAAACCTCATTCCCCCAACAATAAGTTATAACAGTGGACAGACATGACATAGGGTGCCATTAAACCTCATTCCCCCAACAATAAGTTATAACAGTGGACAGACATGACATAGGGTACAATAAGTTATAACAGTGGACAGACATGACATAGGGTACAATAAGTTATAACAGTGGACAGACATGACATAGGGTACCATAAGTTATAACAGTGGACAGACATGACATAGGGTACCATAAGTTATAACAGTGGACAGACATGACATAGGGTACCATAAGTTATAACAGTGGACATACATGACATAGGGTACCATAAGTTATAACAGTGGACAGACATGACATAGGGTACAATAAGCTATAACAGTGGACAGACATGACATAGGGTACAATAAGTTATAACAGTGGACATACATGACATAGGGTACAATAAGTTATAACAGTGGACAGACATGACATAGGGTACAATAAGTTATAACAGTGGACAGACATGACATAGGGTACACTAAGTTATAAGTGGACAGACATGCCATAGGGTACAATAAGTTATAACAGTGGACAGACATGACATAGGGTACACTAAGTTATAAGTGGACAGACATGCCATAGGGTACAATAAGTTATAACAGTGGACAGACATGACATATGGTACAATAAGTTATAACAGTGGACAGACATGACATAGGGTACCATAAGTTATAACAGTGGACAGACATGACATAGGGTACCATAAGTTATAACAGTGGACATACATGACATAGGGTACCATAAGTTATAACAGTGGACAGACATGACATAGGGTACAATAAGTTATAACAGTGGACAGACATGACATAGGGTACAATAAGTTATAACAGTGGACAGACATGACATAGGGTACACTAAGTTATAACAGTGGACAGACATGACATAGGGTACAATAAGTTATAACAGTGGACAGACATGACATAGGGTACACTAAGTTATAAGTAGACAGACATGCCATAGGGTACAATAAGTTATAACAGTGGACAGACATGACATAGGGTACACTAAGCTATAAAAGTGGACAGACATGACATAGGGTACCATAAGTTATAACAGTGGACAGACATGACATAGGGTACCATAAGTTATAACAGTGGACAGACATGACATAGGGTATAATAACTTATAACAGTGGACAGACATGACATAGGGTACAATAAGTTATAACAGTGGACAGACATGACATAGGGTACAATAAGTTATAACAGTGGACAGACATGACATAGGGTACAATACGCTATAACAGTGGACAGACATGACATAGGGTACCATAAGTTATAACAGTGGACAGACATAGGGTATCATTACATTAACATCCAAACCAAGTAATACTAGTAAATGTCTATCCATGTCAGCTACTTAGACAATTAAATTTTAATTAGATTGGAAATTTCATCGGTTCGTTACATACTTTTTTTTACAAATCATCAAAGTAACACACATTGTATCTAAATAATAAACAAATTTGTTTGTGACTGTAATGGAAACTTCAGGTACTTTTCAAACAAGTTTTCTGTAGACTCGACCTCCTCCATTTCTGTATGTCAGTTAACAGTTTCCTATTTTCTAATCCTATGCCAAATTACGGACTCTTACTTGTGAAACGGAAACATTGTCTAATGTTGGAAAGTGACAAGGAATTCATAAATTCGTTTCGTTTTATAACGATTATTCTAAAAACGTCTAACCATAAGAGTTACCTGCTGCATCACATAACTACATTTCTCGATTCGGAGTTGGTTTTTTTTCACTGAAATGAAACTATATTCATTATGATGCAGGTAAAGTCCATGCTTAAGATGTCATTCATGTTTATGATAGTATGTGGTCTTGTTGAGTGGAAGCGAATATGTGCAGGTTTTTTGTCATTTGACATAATCTTCAACTTGTTGAAGGCGATCAGCATTTGGTAAAAGAAATGTATTGCCGTTGGAGATCCAATAATCAAGAGTGGAAGATTGAGATCCCATTGATTAGCCGGTGTTATAGAGCCATTTTTCCCCCATAGTCAGTTTTCCCCCCGGAAAAATGGCTAGGGGGAAAAACTACTATAGGAGCGTTATAGAGCCATTTTTCCCCCATAGCCAGTTTTCCCCCTCGGAAAAATGGCTATATAGTAGGATTTCCCCCCCGGAAGAATGGCTATATAGTGGGATTTCCCCCCGGAAGAATGGCTATATAGTAGGATTTCCCCCCGAAAGAATGACTACATAGTAGTCCCCCTCTGAAAATGGCTTAAATATTCAACTTAATTGCTCTGTTCAATTTTACTACCACTTGCCAGTGCCACTTTTGGTCGACTATTAGTGTCGATGGGTTTACTAGCCAAGTAGCTTGTACATGGATGATCCAAATGACTTTGAATGGTATATCCCAAAAGCAAAAAATAGGGCATCTAATGGGACATTATATGATACCCCACCACGTTTTGCATATTTTCAGTCTTCGAAGAGGTTCGCATTGTGAATTTTTTCAATCCGTTTGTAACGCAAGGAAAAGGCGTTGTGTACGTTGACGGGATATGCATTAAAATGTACCCTGTACCCGAATATATGCAATAAGACCCCTGAGAACTATACCCAAATCTATGCAGTTAGAAAATTAGTACCTAAATGTGCATATTTGTCACGGACTGAAATAAGATTAACTAGAGTGACTATAGTATGTTAGACTTTGCCTTTGGATTTTGAAAGACGAAATTAAAATGCGAAATTGTGAAAGCGAAAACGCACAATCGAAAAAGCAAAAATTCTAAATTGCGACAGCGAAGAGGCGAAATCGAAATCATTTCTCCATTTTGCGTTTCAACCTTTTCAGGTTTTCGGCTCTCGCTTATTCGCGTCTTTTTTTTTTGCATCTTCGCAAGCAGGAAGGTGGCCGAGTGGTCAAGGTGCTGGACATTAAAATCACGATGTCGACACCGTTGTGGGTTCGATCCTCATGTATGTCAAGGTTTCAAGGCACCTTCTCTAGCTCAGGGTTTCGCCGATTTTCCAGATTGAAATATCGGGCGCCCCCCCACAAGACTGGTGACCTTGCGAGAACCCCATATCTGTAAAACGATCGTTCATTTCGCCGTCGGAAAACTTGCCTTTAAGATTACCATACCTTCACATTCGCGTTGTGAGTTCGACCTAGGATTAGGCTAGGTTTAAGGTAAGGTTTAAAATTAGGATTAAGTTAAGGCCTAGGTTTAGGGATAGTGTTGGACCGAGGGATTCGGTGAGGATTAGGCCTAAGGGTAGGGTAATGTCTAGCCTAGAGTTTGCATACTTTAAAGGTCTTGGTTGGGTAAGTTTACGTTGAAGTCAGGTTTATGTTAAGACGGGGGGGGGGGGGGGGGGGAATTGACTATATAGCCATTTTTCCCCCTGTCAAAATCTGGGGGGAAAAATGGCTATGTTCAATGATATAGTCATTTTTCCGGGGGGGGGGGATGGCTATATAGTCAGTTTTCCGGGAGGAAAAATGGCTAGGGGGAAAAACTACTATAGGACACCGGTTTAACCCTGCCACATTGCTGTGTCTGTCCCAAGCCAGGATCTGATGGTTATATTTATCAGTTGAGTGCACATACAAATTATGTCATAATAATTAAAATGAAGAAAAATATTGAATTCTTTATTTTTACGCAAACAACAGTTTTCACTTTGCATAACAACATAACAAAAATAATAAAGTACATGGAATGTGTCATGTTAACCATGGTATCATTAAACGTCATAGTAACCATGATATCATTAAACGTCATAGTAACCATGATATCATTAAACGCCATAGTAACCATGATATCATTAAACGTCATAGTAACCATGAAATCATTAAACGTCATAGTAACCATGATATCATTAAACGTCATAGTAACCATGGTATCATTAAACGTCATAGCAACACCTTTATATAAACAAACATGATCTTGTTAATTATGTTGACCCTGTAATAATGTTGCCCTGCACAGAAGCACCCCCCTTATAAGACAAACTTCAACCACAGACCAGCCCTCTTATCAGGCCAGATTTCAGATACACTGAGATTGTTATATATTATTTGATTATCACCCTTTTAAGAGAGGCCACCCCACTTGTAAGGCCACTTCTTAATTAGAGAAATGGTGACCTTCCAAGAGGACGATTACTGCAGTCGTAATGTTATGTAGTCACTCACGAGACACTGAGTTCAATGTTGTGCATGCTATCACAATTTCACGATTAGCAAATATTAGTTTGTTTCTGTAGATGGTGTAATAACAAAGTAAGGTGTTATTAAGACTGTACCACCACCACCACCACCACCCACCCCCCTTTTTAATAATGTGAATTCCATAAAAAGCTTTTAATATTGCGGATAAAAGTACATGTGATATCGAAGGCAAAATATAAAGCAAGCTGTAGTGAAAAAAATATCAAATTATTTCCCCAGATAATAAAATGTGTAGTAAGTAACTAAGCATAAACAACACTGTATTAAACGATATGTTTAACAAACGTTCAAATTAACTTGCCCTTACATATATCGGAATGTACACGATATACAATATTATGTTCTACAGTACTCGAATTCTTGACCATGGAGTACCTATATTTTATAAAGACGAAACTGATATGATCTGTGTAAGACAGTTTAGTTTATAAACACTCTTTTCAAACGTTTTTTTAATTCTACCTTAAATCAAACATTATCTTACCCTTTTAACCTGTCTAATCGTACATCCAAATAAAATAAAACCATAATTTAAGGCACTTTCAAAAGAAATAAAGACTAATCTTATTAATTCTTTGGCAAGGCATTGTGTCATTTTTTCTCGCTTTCTTCTACACAAATATTTCATATCATCAATTAAAACTGTCATCAGAATATGTTAAATTTCGGGAACTTGACACAGTTTGTGCGGCTGTGCACCGATTTTCTCCAGTCTTACATGTTTGCGTGACATTTTTGAGACCTCATCCCTCGGAGGGGGTGTTCCAGGTCTAGAACGTCTTTGTTGAAACATTTCCTCCGGCGATGTGTATGCTCTCTGTCTACTTATCGGTTCAAAATCATCGAAGTCATCAACTTCTTCCACAAAAATTTGAGGCAGTTGAAATTGTTCAGATTTTTTCTTGGCAAGCTCTGGCTTTTTGGCCGAAGACTCGGAGTTAGCACGGGGTCGTATTTGATCATCAATATCCCCAATATTAACCGTCAATCTGCTTTGACCCTCCATTTAGAATTTCTACTGTTGTGATTAATTCTCGATTGTATTTCTCCTTTGAGTGTTACACAGGCACATTGTATGAGTTCCCGTAGTATTTCTTGCTTTGATATTGTTCAAAAAATTTAATCCGTCTGTTAATATTCACTTTTCAGAGGCAAAAACGAACCTTTTTACAAATATTTATATTTCTGATATATTTTTATTAAATATATGTTAGATATTTCTTTCTGAAATTAAACATATATAAACGCCTGAGCAATTACTCACAACTTTCCCCAGAGGAATACACATCCGATTGAAGTTTTTAAATGAATCGTACAAATTCACTTTCCATATTTAATAGAAACTTTGTATCAGATCAGATCAGAGCACAATGTTTACACTTCTTATATAATAATCTTATTTTCTGTAATATTTTTTCAAGCGTTAAGTACACTGCACTGCCATGTAGAACCTTCTCTGTATATATCAATAACGTTCGGATTATATTTATTTTAGATAGTTATATTAATACACAAATCCACCTGTAGCATTCCAGTCCTTCGAACCATATGGTATAGCATCAATGGTATTATTGAATAAAGTGAAGTAAATCAAATGGTTGTGTTTATATACGTTCTACATGTAACAGTTCCTTGTAGCGCCTGGTATTGATAAATAGACCGTGATATTTATCGTGTTTCAATTTGTCCACTGCCTGTTCAGAAGTAATTCTATCAATTGACTACCTCTTTACGACTGGCTTGTCAATTGTTATGTCAGGTACAACAGGGTGATAAACTATATTTTCGTCATTAGAGGTGATTAGTGTTTTAATGTATTTTTTTGTTTACATTACATTTTTTCACACACGACCACGTGTAAGTATTATAATGATTAATAAACAACCTTACATTTATAATAGCAATAAACTTTTGTTATTTACTAAATCAGCCATTAACGAGCATTAACCACGCACGTTTATCCTTCTGTTTGTTATCTGATGTTTTAATCAATTTCACGATTCATGAAACTTTTAAATGGCAAATATTCCTACAGTATACAATATCATAATCGGCTTATTTTGTTTCATTCTCACAATGTCTAATAGTCTTCTACATCGTTAAACAGAATACACAGGTAAATGTTCACATTAAAGTTAAAATCTTTTCTACCTCAATGATTGTATCAATGCTTAAATAGGATACGTATTTTAACTGCACATAATATCCTCTTGTTTGTCATCGTGTTCTACAGACAAGGTTACCTTGTTCCACGTGTAATTGTAGCCATATTCCAATTGTTATCATATTCTTTGTTGCATATACAACAGTAATGATATTGTGCAAGTTTATATTCCAATTGTTATCATATTCTTTGTTGCATATAAAACAGTAACGATATTGTATAAGTTCGTAGGATGTTCGTCATTTCCTTCTGTAGTTGATAAACACATTGCTCTTACTGCGTTCTTCAATTACTGTACGATTTACACATTAAAAAAAATATATATCAAATGCACACAATCTGTTAGGACACACACTTAGATCAAAATGCGGAAATTTATTCATTTCGAACGAATTACCAAGTGCTTGGTGAAGACATAATTTCTCCCTGTTGATGTTTATTATCTTTACATTGATTTTCAAGATACAATAATCTGTATTCTCAAATAAACCATAAATTCACAGTCTTTAGTATGTTAATTTCGTAAAATAAAATAAAAATGTACGTCAAAACAACGGTGGTGATTGTGTAATGTATTTAGATAACACAATTTATGTAATTTCAGAATTGAAAATAAGCACGTGTGTAATTACAGGTGATTACTTATCACTTACATGCCGTTGATATCAGCACTAATTGACACCCTGCAGCTGGTGTACATGCTCTTAACAACTGACTCACATGTTAGAATCCATGACATATACAATTATATTGATGAAAGGAACACAGTTTTTTTTCACAAGAAGTTAATTAATTATTAAGACCGTTGCTCGTAAGTGCTATGTTTTGTACTGGTCACATACAGTTACCTCCCTTGCTGTTCATTAAAACGCTCGAGATCATCAGTATACGTCAGTAAATGATCTACAATTGATACTGATTGATCATGATATAAGTAATTGTTTTTGTTAACCATATTTAAGTGCCATTTTACTTGTTTATCCTGTTATCGTTTTATCTGAGTAGTAACATTACATTGACTGTATGTGTTGTGATGTAAAGTCATTGACGTCATCAAATCTCCTGGTCATATTCTACAGTCAAACCTATATATAAAGGCCACTCAAGGGAACCTGAAAATGTGGTCTCTATGAGCAGTTGTCCTTTATATACAGGTTAAAATTATATGCACTATTCATCAATGAGAAAATGAGACTGCCCTTTATAGACAATGATTTGTTATATAGAGGTGCCCTTTATAGACAATGATTTGTTACATAGAGGTGCCCTTTATAGACAATGATTTGTTACATAGAGGTGTCTTTTATAGACAATGATTTGTTGTTATATAGAGGTGCCCTTTAAAGGAGCTTTGACTGTATTAGTTGTGGAGTAGAAACCGCCATTCAAGTACTGGTTTAACGCTTACAATGAAGAGGACACCTTTGAAATATTCACTCGAGTGGTTTGAATGTCATTTGTTACGTTCTTTTAGTTTGTGTTAATGTGACAGTTTTAACTTGTTTGACACTGCAGTCTTTGTTTGTGTTAATGTGACAGTTTTAACTTGTTTGACACTGCAGTCTTTGTTTGTGTTAATGTGACAGTTTTAGCTTGTTTGACACTGCAGTCTTTGCTTGTGTTAATGTGACAGTTTTAACTTGTTTGACACTGCAGTCTTTGTTTGTGTTAATGTGACAGTTTTATCTTGTTTGACACTGCAGTCTTTGTTTGTGTTAATGTGACAGTTTTAACTTGTTTGACACTATAGTCTTTGTTTGTGCTAATGTGACAGTTTTAACTTGTTTGACACTGCAGTCTTTGTTTGTGTTAATGTGACAGATTTAACTTGTTTGACATTGCAGTCTTTATTTGTGTTAATGTGACAGTTTTAACTTGTTTGACACTGCAGTCTTTGTTTGTGTTAATGTGACAGTTTTAACTTGTTTGACATTGCATTCTTTGTTTGTGTTAATGTGACAGTTTTATCTTGTTTGACACTGCAGTCTTTGTTTGTGTTAATGTGACAGTTTTAACTTGTTTGACACTGCAGTCTTTGTTTGTGTTAATGTTATAGTTTTAACTTGTTTGACACTGCAGTCTTTGTTTGTGTTAATGTGACAGTTTTATCTTGTTTGACACTGCAGTCTTTGTTTGTGTTAATGTGACAGTTTTAGCTTGTTTGACACTGCAGTCTTTGTTTGTGTTAATGTGACAGTTTTAACTTGTTTGACACTGCAGTCTTTGTTTGTGTTAATGTGACAGTTTTAACTTGTTTGACACTGCAGTCTTTGTTTGTGTTAATGTGACAGTTTTATATTGTTTGACATTGCAGTCTTTGTTTGTGTTAATGTGACAGTTTTAACTTGTTTGACACTGCAGTCTTTGTTTGTGTTAATGTGACAGTTTTAGCTTGTTTGACACTGCATTCTTTGTTTGTGTTAATGTGACAGTTTTAACTTGTTTGACACTGCAGTCTTTGTTTGTGTTAATGTGACAGTTTTAACTTGTTTGACACTGCAGTCTTTGTTTGTGTTAATGTGACAGTTTTAACTTGTTTGACACTGCAGTCTTTGTTTGTGTTAATGTGACAGTTTTATCTTGTTTGACATTGCAGTCTTTGTTTGTGTTAATGTGACAGTTTTATCTTGTTTGACACTGCATTCTTTGTTTGTGTTATTGTGACAGTTTTATCTTGTTTGACACTGTAGTCTTTGTTTGTGTTAATGTGACAGTTTTAACTTGTTTGACACTGCAGTCTTTGTTTGTGTTAATGTGACAGTTTTAACTTGTTTGACACTGCATTCTTTGTTTGTGTTAATGTGACAGTTTTATCTTGTTTGACATTGCAGTCTTTGTTTGTGTTAATGTGACAGTTTTAACTTGTTTGACACTGCAGTCTTTATTTGTGTTAATGTGACAGTTTTAACTTGTTTGACACTGCAGTCTTTGTTTGTGTTAATGTGACAGTTTTAACTTGTTTGACACTGCAGTCTTTGTTTGTGTTAATGTGACAGTTTTAACTTGTTTGACACTGCAGTCTTTGTTTGTGTTAATGTGATAGTTTTATCTTGTTTGACATTGCAGTCTTTGTTTGTGTTAATGTGACAGTTTTATCTTGTTTGACACTGCATTCTTTGTTTGTGTTAATGTGACAGTTTTATCTCGTTTGACACTGTAGTCTTTGTTTGTGTTAATGTGACAGTTTTAACTTGTTTGACACTGCAGTCTTTGTTTGTGTTAATGTGACAGTTTTAACTTGTTTGACACTGCATTCTTTGTTTGTGTTAATGTGACAGTTTTATCTTGTTTGACATTGCAGTCTTTGTTTGTGTTAATGTGACAGTTTTAACTTGTTTGACACTGCAGTCTTTGTTTGTGTTAATGTGACAGTTTTAACTTGTTTGACACTGCAGTCTTTGTTTGTGTTAATGTGACAGTTTTAACTTGTTTGACACTGCAGTCTTTGTTTGTGTTAATGTGACAGTTTTAACTTGTTTGACACTGCAGTCTTTGTTTGTGTTAATGTGACAGTTTTATCTTGTTTGACATTGCAGTCTTTGTTTGTGTTAATGTGACAGTTTTATCTTGTTTGACACTGCATTATTTGTTTGTGTTATTGTGACAGTTTTATCTTGTTTGACACTGTAGTCTTTGTTTGTGTTAATGTGACAGTTTTAACTTGTTTGACACTGCAGTCTTTGTTTGTGTTAATGTGACAGTTTTAACTTGTTTGACACTGCATTCTTTGTTTGTGTTAATGTGACAGTTTTATCTTGTTTGACATTGCAGTCTTTGTTTGTGTTAATGTGACAGTTTTAACTTGTTTGACACTGCAGTCTTTATTTGTGTTAATGTGACAGTTTTAACTTGTTTGACACTGCAGTCTTTGTTTGTGTTAATGTGACAGTTTTAACTTGTTTGACACTGCAGTCTTTGTTTGTGTTAATGTGACAGTTTTAACTTGTTTGACACTGCAGTCTTTGTTTGTGTTAATGTGATAGTTTTATCTTGTTTGACATTGCAGTCTTTGTTTGTGTTAATGTGACAGTTTTATCTTGTTTGACACTGCATTCTTTGTTTGTGTTAATGTGACAGTTTTATCTCGTTTGACACTGTAGTCTTTGTTTGTGTTAATGTGACAGTTTTAACTTGTTTGACACTGCAGTCTTTGTTTGTGTTAATGTGACAGTTTTAACTTGTTTGACACTGCATTCTTTGTTTGTGTTAATGTGACAGTTTTATCTTGTTTGACATTGCAGTCTTTGTTTGTGTTAATGTGACAGTTTTAACTTGTTTGACACTGCAGTCTTTGTTTGTGTTAATGTGACAGTTTTAACTTGTTTGACACTGCAGTCTTTGTTTGTGTTAATGTGACAGTTTTAACTTGTTTGACACTGCAGTCTTTGTTTGTGTTAATGTGACAGTTTTAACTTGTTTGACACTGCAGTCTTTGTTTGTGTTAATGTGACAGTTTTAACTTGTTTGACACTGCAGACTTTGTTTGTGTTAATGTGACAGTTTTAACTTGTTTGACACTGCAGTCTTTGTTTGTGTTAATGTGACAGTTTTAACTTGTTTGACACTGCAGTCTTTGTTTGTGTTAATGTGACAGTTTTAACTTGTTTGACATTGGAGTCTTTGTTTGTGTTAATGTGACAGTTTTAACTTGTTTGACACTGCAGTCTTTGTTTGTGTTAATGTGACAGTTTTAACTTGTTTGACACTGCAGTCTTTGTTTGTGTTAATGTGACAGTTTTAACTTGTATGAAACTGCAGTCTTTGTTTGTGTTAATGTGATAGTTTTATCTTTTTTGACATTGCAGTCTTTGTTTGTGTTAATGTGACAGTTTTATCTTGTTTGACACTGCATTCTTTGTTTGTGTTAATGTGACAGTTTTATCTTGTTTGACACTGTAGTCTTTGTTTGTGTTAATGTGACAGTTTTAACTTGTTTGACACTGCAGTCTTTGTTTGTGTTAATGTGACAGTTTTAACTTGTTTGACACTGCATTCTTTGTTTGTGTTAATGTGACAGTTTTAACTTGTTTGACAGTGCAGTCTTTGCTTGTGTTAATGTGACAGTTTTAACTTGTTTGACACTGCAGTCTTTGTTTGTGTTAATGTGACAGTTTTAACTTGTTTGACACTGCAGTCTTTGTTTGTGTTAATGTGACAGTTTTAACTTGTTTGACACTGCAGTCTTTGTTTGTGTTAATGTGACAGTTTTAACTTGTTTGACACTGCAGTCTTTGTTTGTGTTAATGTGACAGTTTTAACTTGTTTGACACTGCAGTCTTTGTTTGTGTTAATGTGACAGTTTTAACTTGTTTGACACTGCAGTCTTTGTTTGTGTTAATGTGACAGTTTTAACTTGTTTGACACTGTAGTCTTTGTTTGTGTTAATGTGACAGTTTTAACTTGTTTGACACTGCAGTCTTTGTTTGTGTTAATGTGATAGTTTTATCTTGTTTGACATTGCAGTCTTTGTTTGTGTTAATGTGACAGTTTTATCTTGTTTGACACTGCATTCTTTGTTTGTGTTAATGTGACAGTTTTATCTTGTTTGACACTGTAGTCTTTGTTTGTGTTAATGTGACAGTTTTAACTTGTTTGACACTGCAGTTTTTGTTTGTGTTAATGTGATAGTTTTAACTTGTTTGACACTGCATTCTTTGTTTGTGTTAATGTGACAGTTTTGTCTTGTTTGACATTGCAGTCTTTGTTTGTGTTAATGTGACAGTTTTAACTTGTTTGACACTGCAGTCTTTGTTTGTGTTAATGTGACAGTTTTAACTTGTTTGACACTGCAGTCTTTGTTTGTGTTAATGTGACAGTTTTAACTTGTTTGACACTGCAGTCTTTGTTTGTGTTAATGTGACAGTTTTAACTTGTTTGACACTGCAGTCTTTGTTTGTGTTAATGTGACAGTTTTAACTTGTTTGACACTGCAGTCTTTGTTTGTGTTAATGTGACAGTTTTAACTTGTTTGACACTGCAGTCTTTGTTTGTGTTAATGTGACAGTTTTAAATTGTTTGACACTGCAGTCTTTGTTTGTGTTAATGTGACAGTTTTAACTTGTTTGACATTGCAGTCTTTGTTTGTGTTAATGTGACAGTTTTAACTTGTTTGACACTGCAGTCTTTGTTTGTGTTAATGTGACAGTTTTAACTTGTTTGAAACTGCAGTCTTTGTTTGTGTTAATGTGACAGTTTTAACTTGTTTGAAACTGCAGTCTTTGTTTGTGTTAATGTGATAGTTTTATCTTGTTTGACATTGCAGTCTTTGTTTGTGTTAATGTGACAGTTTTATCTTGTTTGACACTGTAGTCTTTGTTTGTGTTAATGTGACAGTTTTAACTTGTTTGACACTGCAGTCTTTTTTTGTGTTAATGTGACAGTTTTAACTTGTTTGACACTGCATTCTTTGTTTGTGTTAATGTGACAGTTTTATCTTGTTTGACATTGCAGTCTTTGTTTGTGTTAATGTGACAGTTTTAACTTGTTTGACACTGCAGTCTTTGTTTGTGTTAATGTGACAGTTTTAACTTGTTTGACACTGCAGTCTTTGTTTGTGTTAATGTGACAGTTTTAACTTGTTTGACACTGCAGTCTTTGTTTGTGTTAATGTGACAGTTTTAACTTGTTTGACACTGCAGTTTTTGTTTGTGTTAATGTGACAGTTTTAACTTGTTTGACACTGCAGTCTTTGTTTGTGTTAATGTGACAGTTTTAGCTTGTTTGACACTGCAGTCTTTGTTTGTGTTAATGTGACAGTTTTAACTTGTTTGACACTGCAGTCTTTGTTTGTGTTAATGTGACAGTTTTAACTTGTTTGACAATGCAGTCTTTGTTTGTGTTAATGTGACAGTTTTAACTTGTTTGACACTGCAGTCTTTATTTGTGTTAATGTGACAGTTTTAACTTGTTTGACATTGCAGTCTTTGTTTGTGTTAATGTGACAGTTTTAACTTGTTTGACACTGCAGTCTTTGTTTGTGTTAATGTGACAGTTTTAACTTGTTTGACACTGCAGTCTTTGTTTGTGTTAATGTGACAGTTTTATCTTGTTTGACACTGCAGTCTTTGTTTGTGTTAATGTGACAGTTTTAACTTGTTTGACACTGCAGTCTTTGTTTGTGTTAATGTGACAGTTTTAACTTGTTTGACACTGCAGTCTTTGTTTGTGTTAATGTGACAGTTTTAACTTGTTTGACACTGCAGTCTTTGTTTGTGTTAATGTGACAGTTTTATCTTGTTTGACACTGCAGTCTTTGTTTGTGTTAATGTGACAGTTTTATCTTGTTTGACACTGCAGTCTTTGTTTGTGTTAATGTGACAGTTTTAACTTGTTTGACACTGCAGTCTTTGTGTTAATGTGACAGTTTTATCTTGTTTGACATTGCAGTCTTTGTTTGTGTTAATGCGACAGTTTTAACTTGTTTGACACTGCAGTCTTTGTTTGTGTTAATGTGACAGTTTTAACTTGTTTGACACTGCAGTCTTTGTTTGTGTTAATGTGACAGTTTTAACTTGTTTGACACTGCATTCTTTGTTTGTGTTAATGTGACAGTTTTATCTTGTTTGACATTGCAGTCTTTGTTTGTGTTAATGTGACAGTTTTAACTTGTTTGACACTGCAGTCTTTGTTTGTGTTAATGTGACAGTTTTAACTTGTTTGACACTGCAGTCTTTGTTTGTGTTAATGTGACAGTTTTAACTTGTTTGACACTGCAGTCTTTGTTTGTGTTAATGTGACAGTTTTAACTTGTTTGACACTGCAGTCTTTGTTTGTGTTAATGTGACAGTTTTAACTTGTTTGACACTGCAGTCTTTGTTTGTGTTAATGTGACAGTTTTAGCTTGTTTGACACTGCAGTCTTTGTTTGTGTTAATGTGACAGTTTTAACTTGTTTGACACTGCAGTCTTTGTTTGTGTTAATGTGACAGTTTTAACTTGTTTGACAATGCAGTCTTTGTTTGTGTTAATGTGACAGTTTTAACTTGTTTGACACTGCAGTGTTTGTTTGTGTTAATGTGACAGTTTTAACTTGTTTGACACTGCAGTCTTTGTTTGTGTTAATGTGACAGTTTTAACTTGTTTGACACTGCAGTCTTTGTTTGTGTTAATGTGACAGTTTTAACTTGTTTGACACTGCAGTCTTTGTTTGTGTTAATGTGACAGTTTTAGCTTGTTTGACACTGCAGTCTTTGTTTGTGTTAATGTGACAGTTTTAACTTGTTTGACACTGCAGTCTTTGTTTGTGTTAATGTGACAGTTTTAACTTGTTTGACAATGCAGTCTTTGTTTGTGTTAATGTGACAGTTTTAACTTGTTTGACACTGCAGTCTTTATTTGTGTTAATGTGACAGTTTTAACTTGTTTGACATTGCAGTCTTTGTTTGTGTTAATGTGACAGTTTTAACTTGTTTGACATTGCAGTCTTTGTTTGTGTTAATGTGACAGTTTTAACTTGTTTGACACTGCAGTCTTTGTTTGTGTTAATGTGACAGTTTTATCTTGTTTGACACTGCAGTCTTTGTTTGTGTTAATGTGACAGTTTTAACTTGTTTGACACTGCAGTCTTTGTTTGTGTTAATGTGACAGTTTTAACTTGTTTGACACTGCAGTCTTTGTTTGTGTTAATGTGACAGTTTTAACTTGTTTGACACTGCAGTCTTTGTTTGTGTTAATGTGACAGTTTTATCTTGTTTGACACTGCAGTCTTTGTTTGTGTTAATGTGACAGTTTTATCTTGTTTGACACTGCAGTCTTTGTTTGTGTTAATGTGACAGTTTTAACTTGTTTGACACTGCAGTCTTTGTGTTAATGTGACAGTTTTATCTTGTTTGACAATGCAGTCTTTGTTTGTGTTAATGCGACAGTTTTAACTTGTTTGACACTGCAGTCTTTGTTTGTGTTAATGTGACAGTTTTAACTTGTTTGACACTGCAGTCTTTGTTTGTGTTAATGTGACAGTTTTAACTTGTTTGACACTGCAGTCTTTGTTTGTGTTAATGTGACAGTTTTAGCTTGTTTGACACTGCAGTCTTTGTTTGTGTTAATGTGATAGTTTTATCTTGTTTGACATTGCAGTCTTTGTTTGTGTTAATGTGACAGTTTTATCTTGTTTGACACTGCATTCTTTGTTTGTGTTAATGTGACAGTTTTATCTTGTTTGACACTGCAGTCTTTGTTTGTGTTAATTCGACAGTTTTAACTTGTTTGACACTGCAGTCTTTGTTTGTGTTAATGTGACAGTTTTATCTTGTTTGACACTGCAGTCTTTGTTTGTGTTAATGTGACAGTTTTAACTTGTTTGACACTGCAGTCTTTGTTTGTGTTAATGTGACAGTTTTATCTTGTTTGACATTGCAGTCTTTGTTTGTGTTAATTCGACAGTTTTAACTTGTTTGACACTGCAGTCTTTGTTTGTGTTAATGTGACAGTTTTAACTTGTTTGACAATGCAGTCTTTGTTTGTGTTAATGTGACAGTTTTAACTTGTTTGACACTGCAGTCTTTATTTGTGTTAATGTGACAGTTTTAACTTGTTTGACATTGCAGTCTTTGTTTGTGTTAATGTGACAGTTTTAACTTGTTTGACACTGCAGTCTTTGTTTGTGTTAATGTGACAGTTTTAACTTGTTTGACACTGCAGTCTTTGTTTGTGTTAATGGGACAGTTTTATCTTGTTTGACACTGCAGTCTTTGTTTGTGTTAATGTGACAGTTTTAACTTGTTTGACACTGCAGTCTTTGTTTGTGTTAATGCGACAGTTTTAACTTGTTTGACACTGCAGTCTTTGTTTGTGTTAATGTGACAGTTTTAACTTGTTTGACACTGCAGTCTTTGTTTGTGTTAATGTGACAGTTTTAACTTGTTTGACACTGCAGTCTTTGTTTGTGTTAATGTGACAGTTTTAACTTGTTTGACACTGCAGTCTTTGTTTGTGTTAATGTGATAGTTTTATCTTGTTTGACATTGCAGTCTTTGTTTGTGTTAATGTGACAGTTTTATCTTGTTTGACACTGCAGTCTTTGTTTGTGTTAATGTGACAGTTTTAACTTGTTTGACACTGCAGTCTTTGTTTGTGTTAATGTGACAGTTTTAACTTGTTTGACACTGCAGTCTTTGTTTGTGTTAATGTGACAGTTTTATCTTGTTTGACACTGCAGTCTTTGTTTGTGTTAATGTGACAGTTTTATCTTGTTTGACACTGCAGTCTTTGTTTGTGTTAATGTGACAGTTTTAACTTGTTTGACACTGCAGTCTTTGTTTGTGTTAATGTGACAGTTTTAACTTGTTTGACACTGCAGTCTTTGTTTGTGTTAATGTGACAGTTTTAACTTGTTTGACACTGCAGTCTTTGTTTGTGTTAATGTGACAGTTTTATCTTGTTTGACACTGCAGTCTTTGTTTGTGTTAATGTGACAGTTTTAACTTGTTTGACACTGCAGTCTTTGTTTGTGTTAATGTGACAGTTTTATCTTGTTTGACACTGCAGTCTTTGTTTGTGTTAATGTGACAGTTTTAACTTGTTTGACACTGCAGTCTTTGTTTGTGTTAATGTGACAGTTTTATCTTGTTTGACATTGCAGTCTTTGTTTGTGTTAATGTGACAGTTTTAACTTGTTTGACACTGCAGTCTTTGTTTGTGTTAATGTGACAGTTTTAACTTGTTTGACACTGCAGTCTTTGTTTGTGTTAATGTGACAGTTTTAACTTGTTTGACACTACAGTCTTTGTTTGTGTTAATGTGACAGTTTTAACTTGTTTGACACTGCAGTCTTTGTTTGTGTTAATGTGACAGTTTTAACTTGTTTGACACTGCAGTCTTTGTTTGTGTTAATGTGACAGTTTTAACTTGTTTGACACTGCAGTCTTTGTTTGTGTTAATGTGACAGTTTTATCTTGTTTGACACTGCAGTCTTTGTTTGTGTTAATGTGACAGTTTTAACTTGTTTGACACTGCAGTCTTTGTTTGTGTTAATGTGACAGTTTTATCTTGTTTGACACTGCAGTCTTTGTTTGTGTTAATGTGACAGTTTTAACTTGTTTGACACTGCAGTCTTTGTTTGTGTTAATGTGACAGTTTTATCTTGTTTGACATTGCAGTCTTTGTTTGTGTTAATGTGACAGTTTTAACTTGTTTGACACTGCAGTCTTTGTTTGTGTTAATGTGACAGTTTTAACTTGTTTGACACTGCAGTCTTTGTTTGTGTTAATGTGACAGTTTTAACTTGTTTGACACTACAGTCTTTGTTTGTGTTAATGTGACAGTTTTAACTTGTTTGACACTGCAGTCTTTGTTTGTGTTAATGTGACAGTTTTATCTTGTTTGACACTGCAGTCTTTGTTTGTCTTAATGTGATAGTTTTATCTTGTTTGACATTGCAGTCTTTGTTTGTGTTAATGTGACAGTTTTATCTTGTTTGACACTGCATTCTTTGTTTGTGTTAATGTGACAGTTTTATCTTGTTTGACACTGCAGTCTTAGTTTGTGTTAATGTGACAGTTTTAACTTGTTTGACACTGCAGTCTTTGTTTGTGTTAATGTGACAGTTTTAACTTGTTTGACACTGCAGTCTTTGTTTGTGTTAATGTGACAGTTTAAACTTGTTTGACACTGCAGTCTTTGTTTGTGTTAATGTGACAGTTTTAACTTGTTTGACACTGCAGTCTTTGTTTGTGTTAATGTGACAGTTTTAACTTGTTTGACACTGCAGTCTTTGTTTGTGTTAATGTGACAGTTTTATCTTGTTTGACACTGCAGTCTTTGTTTGTGTTAATGTGACAGTTTTAACTTGTTTGACACTGCAGTCTTTGTTTGTGTTAATGTGACAGTTTTATCTTGTTTGACACTGCAGTCTTTGTTTGTGTTAATGTGACAGTTTTAACTTGTTTGACACTGCAGTCTTTGTTTGTGTTAATGTGACAGTTTTATCTTGTTTGACATTGCAGTCTTTGTTTGTGTTAATGTGACAGTTTTAACTTGTTTGACACTGCAGTCTTTGTTTGTGTTAATGTGACAGTTTTAACTTGTTTGACACTGCAGTCTTTGTTTGTGTTAATGTGACAGTTTTAACTTGTTTGACACTACAGTCTTTGTTTGTGTTAATGTGACAGTTTTATCTTGTTTGACACTGCAGTCTTTGTTTGTGTTAATGTGACAGTTTTAACTTGTTTGACACTGCAGTCTTTGTTTGTGTTAATGTGACAGTTTTAACTTGTTTGACACTGCAGTCTTTGTTTGTGTTAATGTGACAGTTTTATCTTGTTTGACACTGCAGTCTTTGTTTGTGTTAATGTGACAGTTTTAACTTGTTTGACACTGCAGTCTTTGTTTGTGTTAATGTGACAGTTTTATCTTGTTTGACACTGCAGTCTTTGTTTGTGTTAATGTGACAGTTTTAACTTGTTTGACACTGCAGTCTTTGTTTGTGTTAATGTGACAGTTTTATCTTGTTTGACATTGCAGTCTTTGTTTGTGTTAATGTGACAGTTTTAACTTGTTTGACACTGCAGTCTTTGTTTGTGTTAATGTGACAGTTTTAACTTGTTTGACACTGCAGTCTTTGTTTGTGTTAATGTGACAGTTTTAACTTGTTTGACACTACAGTCTTTGTTTGTGTTAATGTGACAGTTTTAACTTGTTTGACACTGCAGTCTTTGTTTGTGTTAATGTGACAGTTTTATCTTGTTTGACACTGCAGTCTTTGTTTGTGTTAATGTGATAGTTTTATCTTGTTTGACATTGCAGTCTTTGTTTGTGTTAATGTGACAGTTTTATCTTGTTTGACACTGCATTCTTTGTTTGTGTTAATGTGACAGTTTTATCTTGTTTGACACTGCAGTCTTAGTTTGTGTTAATGTGACAGTTTTAACTTGTTTGACACTGCAGTCTTTGTTTGTGTTAATGTGACAGTTTTAACTTGTTTGACACTGCAGTCTTTGTTTGTGTTAATGTGACAGTTTAAACTTGTTTGACACTGCAGTCTTTGTTTGTGTTAATGTGACAGTTTTAACTTGTTTGACACTGCAGTCTTTGTGTTAATGTGACAGTTTTATCTTGTTTGACATTGCAGTCTTTGTTTGTGTTAATGCGACAGTTTTAACTTGTTTGACACTGCAGTCTTTGTTTGTGTTAATGTGACAGTTTTAACTTGTTTGACACTGCAGTCTTTGTTTGTGTTAATGTGACAGTTTTAACTTGTTTGACACTGCAGTCTTTGTTTGTGTTAATGTGACAGTTTTAACTTGTTTGACACTGCAGTCTTTGTTTGTGTTAATGTGATAGTTTTATCTTGTTTGACATTGCAGTCTTTGTTTGTGTTAATGTGACAGTTTTATCTTGTTTGACACTGCATTCTTTGTTTGTGTTAATGTGACAGTTTTATCTTGTTTGACACTGCAGTCTTTGTTTGTGTTAATGTGACAGTTTTAACTTGTTTGACACTGCAGTCTTTGTTTGTGTTAATGTGACAGTTTTAACTTGTTTGACATTGCAGTCTTTGTTTGTGTTAATGCGACAGTTTTAACTTGTTTGACACTGCAGTCTTTGTTTGTGTTAATGTGACAGTTTTAACTTGTTTGACACTGCAGTCTTTGTTTGTGTTAATGTGACAGTTTTATCTTGTTTGACACTGCAGTCTTTGTTTGTGTTAATGTGACAGTTTTAACTTGTTTGACACTGCAGTCTTTGTTTGTGTTAATGTGATAGTTTTATCTTGTTTGACATTGCAGTCTTTGTTTGTGTTAATGTGACAGTTTTATCTTGTTTGACACTGCATTCTTTGTTTGTGTTAATGTGACAGTTTTATCTTGTTTGACACTGCAGTCTTTGTTTGTGTTAATGTGACAGTTTTAACTTGTTTGACACTGCAGTCTTTGTTTGTGTTAATGTGACAGTTTTATCTTGTTTGACACTGCAGTCTTTGTTTGTGTTAATGTGACAGTTTTAACTTGTTTGACACTGCAGTCTTTGTTTGTGTTAATGTGACAGTTTTATCTTGTTTGACATTGCAGTCTTTGTTTGTGTTAATTCGACAGTTTTAACTTGTTTGACACTGCAGTCTTTGTTTGTGTTAATGTGACAGTTTTAACTTGTTTGACAATGCAGTCTTTGTTTGTGTTAATGTGACAGTTTTAACTTGTTTGACACTGCAGTCTTTATTTGTGTTAATGTGACAGTTTTAACTTGTTTGACATTGCAGTCTTTGTTTGTGTTAATGTGACAGTTTTAACTTGTTTGACACTGCAGTCTTTGTTTGTGTTAATGTGACAGTTTTAACTTGTTTGACACTGCAGTCTTTGTTTGTGTTAATGGGACAGTTTTATCTTGTTTGACACTGCAGTCTTTGTTTGTGTTAATGTGACAGTTTTAACTTGTTTGACACTGCAGTCTTTGTTTGTGTTAATGTGACCGTTTTAACTTGTTTGACACTGCAGTCTTTGTTTGTGTTAATGTGACAGTTTTAACTTGTTTGACACTGCAGTCTTTGTTTGTGTTAATGTGACAGTTTTATCTTGTTTGACACTGCAGTCTTTGTTTGTGTTAATGTGACAGTTTTATCTTGTTTGACACTGCAGTCTTTGTTTGTGTTAATGTGACAGTTTTAACTTGTTTGACACTGCAGTCTTTGTGTTAATGTGACAGTTTTATCTTGTTTGACATTGCAGTCTTTGTTTGTGTTAATGCGACAGTTTTAACTTGTTTGACACTGCAGTCTTTGTTTGTGTTAATGTGACAGTTTTAACTTGTTTGACACTGCAGTCTTTGTTTGTGTTAATGTGACAGTTTTAACTTGTTTGACACTGCAGTCTTTGTTTGTGTTAATGTGATAGTTTTATCTTGTTTGACATTGCAGTCTTTGTTTGTGTTAATGTGACAGTTTTATCTTGTTTGACACTGCATTCTTTGTTTGTGTTAATGTGACAGTTTTATCTTGTTTGACACTGCAGTCTTTGTTTGTGTTAATGTGACAGTTTTAACTTGTTTGACACTGCAGTCTTTGTTTGTGTTAATGTGACAGTTTTAACTTGTTTGACATTGCAGTCTTTGTTTGTGTTAATGTGACAGTTTTAACTTGTTTGACACTGCAGTCTTTGTTTGTGTTAATGTGACAGTTTTAACTTGTTTGACACTGCAGTCTTTGTTTGTGTTAATGTGACAGTTTTATCTTGTTTGACACTGCAGTCTTTGTTTGTGTTAATGTGACAGTTTTATCTTGTTTGACACTGCAGTCTTTGTTTGTGTTAATGTGACAGTTTTAACTTGTTTGACACTGCAGTCTTTGTTTGTGTTAATGTGACAGTTTTAACTTGTTTGACACTGCAGTCTTTGTTTGTGTTAATGTGACAGTTTTAACTTGTTTGACACTGCAGTCTTTGTTTGTGTTAATGTGACAGTTTTAACTTGTTTGACACTGCAGTCTTTGTTTGTGTTAATGTGACAGTTTTATCTTGTTTGACACTGCAGTCTTTGTTTGTGTTAATGTGACAGTTTTAACTTGTTTGACACTGCAGTCTTTGTTTGTGTTAATGTGACAGTTTTATCTTGTTTGACACTGCAGTCTTTGTTTGTGTTAATGTGACAGTTTTATCTTGTTTGACACTGCAGTCTTTGTTTGTGTTAATGTGACAGTTTTATCTTGTTTGACATTGCAGTCTTTGTTTGTGTTAATGCGACAGTTTTAACTTGTTTGACACTGCAGTCTTTGTTTGTGTTAATGTGACAGTTTTAACTTGTTTGACACTGCAGTCTTTGTTTGTGTTAATGTGACAGTTTTAACTTGTTTGACACTGCAATCTTTGTTTGTGTTAATGTGACAGTTTTATCTTGTTTGACACTGCAGTCTTTGTTTGTGTTAATGTGATAGTTTTATCTTGTTTGACACTGCAGTCTTTGTTTGTGTTAATGTGATAGTTTTATCTTGTTTGACATTGCAGTCTTTGTTTGTGTTAATGTGACAGTTTTATCTTGTTTGACACTGCATTCTTTGTTTGTGTTAATGTGACAGTTTTAACTTGTTTGACACTGCAGTCTTTGTTTGTGTTAATGTGACAGTTTTAACTTGTTTGACACTGCAGTCTTTGTTTGTGTTAATGTGACAGTTTAAACTTGTTTGACACTGCAGTCTTTGTTTGTGTTAATGTGACAGTTTT
This sequence comes from Bathymodiolus brooksi, assembly GCA_963680875.1. Classification (NCBI taxonomy): domain Eukaryota; kingdom Metazoa; phylum Mollusca; class Bivalvia; order Mytilida; family Modiolidae; genus Bathymodiolus; species Bathymodiolus brooksi. The sequence continues at coordinate 12,687,865 of OY804577.1, read as the reverse complement.
AACTTGTTTGACACTGCAGTCTTTGTGTTAATGTGACAGTTTTATCTTGTTTGACATTGCAGTCTTTGTTTGTGTTAATGCGACAGTTTTAACTTGTTTGACACTGCAGTCTTTGTTTTGTGTTAATGTGACAGTTTTAACTTGTTTGACACTGCAGTCTTTGTTTGTGTTAATGTGACAGTTTTAACTTGTTTGACACTGCAGTCTTTGTTTGTGTTAATGTGACAGTTTTAACTTGTTTGACACTGCAGTCTTTGTTTGTGTTAATGTGATAGTTTTATCTTGTTTGACATTGCAGTCTTTGTTTGTGTTAATGTGACAGTTTTATCTTGTTTGACACTGCATTCTTTGTTTGTGTTAATGTGTCAGTTTTATCTTGTTTGACACTGCAGTCTTTGTTTGTGTTAATGTGACAGTTTTAACTTGTTTGACACTGCAGTCTTTGTTTGTGTTAATGTGACAGTTTTAACTTGTTTGACATTGCAGTCTTTGTTTGTGTTAATGTGACAGTTTTAACTTGTTTGACACTGCAGTCTTTGTTTGTGTTAATGTGACAGTTTTAACTTGTTTGACACCGCAGTCTTTGTTTGTGTTAATGTGACAGTTTTATCTTGTTTGACACTGCAGTCTTTGTTTGTGTTAATGTGACAGTTTTATCTTGTTTGACACTGCAGTCTTTGTTTGTGTTAATGTGACAGTTTTAACTTGTTTGACACTGCAGTTTTTGTTTGTGTTAATGTGACAGTTTTAACTTGTTTGACACTGCAGTCTTTGTTTGTGTTAATGTGACAGTTTTAACTTGTTTGACACTGCAGTCTTTGTTTGTGTTAATGTGACAGTTTTAACTTGTTTGACACTGCAGTCTTTGTTTGTGTTAATGTGACAGTTTTATCTTGTTTGACACTGCAGTCTTTGTTTGTGTTAATGTGACAGTTTTAACTTGTTTGACACTGCAGTCTTTGTTTGTGTTAATGTGACAGTTTTAACTTGTTTGACACTGCAGTCTTTGTTTGTGTTAATGTGACAGTTTTATCTTGTTTGACACTGCAGTCTTTGTTTGTGTTAATGTGATAGTTTTATCTTGTTTGACATTGCAGTCTTTGTTTGTGTTAATGTGACAGTTTTATCTTGTTTGACACTGCATTCTTTGTTTGTGTTAATGTGACAGTTTTATCTTGTTTGACACTGCAGTCTTTGTTTGTGTTAATGTGACAGTTTTAACTTGTTTGACACTGCAGTCTTTGTTTGTGTTAATGTGACAGTTTTAACTTGTTTGACACTGCATTCTTTGTTTGTGTTAATGTGACAGTTTTATCTTGTTTGACATTGCAGTCTTTGTTTGTGTTAATGTGACAGTTTTAACTTGTTTGACACTGCAGTCTTTGTGTTAATGTGACAGTTTTAACTTGTTTGACACTGCAGTCTTTGTTTGTGTTAATGTGACAGTTTTAACTTGTTTGACACCGCAGTCTTTGTTTGTGTTAATGTGACAGTTTTAACTTGTTTGACATTGCAGTCTTTGTTTGTGTTAATGTGACAGTTTTAACTTGTTTGACACTGCAGTTTTTGTTTGTGTTAATGTGACAGTTTTAACTTGTTTGACACTGCAGTCTTTGTTTGTGTTAATGTGACAGTTTTAACTTGTTTGACACTGTAATCTTTGTTTGTGTTAATGTGACAGTTTTAACTTGTTTGACACTGCAGTCTTTGTTTGTGTTAATGTGACAATTTTATCTTGTTTGACACTGCAGTCTTTGTTTGTGTTAATGTGACAGTTTTAACTTGTTTGACACTGCAGTCTTTGTTTGTGTTAATGTGACAGTTTTATCTTGTTTGACACTGCAGTCTTTGTTTGTGTTAATGTGACAGTTTTAACTTGTTTGACACTGCAGCCTTTGTTTGTGTTAATGTGACAGTTTTATCTTGTTTGACACTGCAGTCTTTGTTTGTGTTAATGTGACAGTTTTAACTTGTTTGACACTGCAGTCTTTGTTTGTGTTAATGTGACAGTTTTAACTTGTTTGACACTGCAGTCTTTGTTTGTGTTAATGTGACAGTTTTAACTTGTTTGACACTGCAGTCTTCAAAATTGTACATGCTTCCTTAATACAATATGAAGATTCTAATATCATTACTGTAAGTTGATTGGACTTTTTTTTTAAAAAGTTATGCCCTTTTTGACTTAGATTATTGCATCAAAACGTTTGAACATGCAACTCTTCATATATTTTAATAGGATTTCATGTAAATGTTGTATGTTTACTTATTGCCAAATGAAGATTAAAGCATATCGTTACGGACATTTGATAGGATTTCCTGTAAATGTTGTATGCTTACTTATTGCTAGATGAAGATTAGCATATTGTTACAGACATTTGATCGGACGTGAAAAAACAAGTATTGCCCTTTTTTATTTAGAATGTTTTATCAAAACGTTTGTATGCGGAACTCCTCATATATTTTAAATTGGAATCCATGAAAACTCTACTTGCTAATTTTAGCCATTTCCATCGAACCATTCTGATGGAAATATTGCCGTTTTAAATGTCAAAGGGGGAAGGGGGGAAGAGGACATTTGGTCTTTGTGTAGAAAATGACTTTTTGTTATAATTTGTTTGTTTTGCTTCCCACTAGTTTATTATTAACACTAAATATTTCAACGAACATGATTATGTACATCATTTGACAGTAACTCCTACCTGATATCAACGAAAGGTTAATTTGAATGACGTCAATCGCACGCTGAGGATCCATAGAGGCGAACAGACCATATGTGCAATGTGCATAAATATTGGTAATGTGTCGTTTTTCGCTGCGATAAGCAACATAACAATGGAAAATAGACCTATCTAATTGATGAAGGATACCGACTATAAGAATCAGTCCACTTCAGGACATACCCTCGTCATATTGTGCAGACTTTTGTCCAGGGTTCCACCTTTCTTAGAGAAAAAAATGTAGCTGGAGAATCCGGGTCAACCTTTGCTAATTTATATAGCAGCAAAATAAATCTTCATGTATGTAAATACATAACGGATGACTAATTAAACCAAAGACGATAACAAACGGTAACGGATGTTAACATAATTAGCTTGTAGTTCAAATATATAATGTGTATTTCTTAATTTTATCTTTCCGTTCCATTTTTAACAACTGTGTGGTACAGTGTATGGTCAAAAGTGAGTCATCAAAATGGCCGACGTCAGACGTAATTAGCCAGTGATATCAACGGATTCAATGGACTTCATAAATAAAAAAAGCATTACTTACCCCGTGTTCCTAAACTTTTATTGCGTGACCTTTTGATCTGATAACATGACAAAGTCTTTTCGGTATTGATGCATACAAACTCCGTACGTAATTCTGAGGAGGGGAGATGCATATTTCTTTCATCTTTACCACAAGTTTGATCCTGTTTTTGACGTCGGTTATCGGATTTTGTAAACGGATCTTTATTGTACGCCACACATTTTCTGTTATGTTAAGGTCCAGTGATTGAGAGGGCCATATCATCATATCATACATTTAATATTGTTTTCCTGTTTCCACCGTTTCGTCTCCCTAGAATCATGTACGGGGGCATTGTCATCTTGGAACACATACTCGTCAGATGGAAAATGGCGAGCAATTACAGGCCATAAATATGTGTCTAAAATATTAATATACTTCCATGAGTTTATATTCCCCTCAACTTCCGTAAAAGTTCCGACTCCTTGATAAGTGATACAACCCCAGAACATAGCAGAAAATTTAAATTTCCACGAATTCCGAGACATTCAGGTCGCCAAACTTCATCAGGTCGTCTCCACACATAGACACGATTGTTTGAATCAACCACCACCTGCGTTTCATCGCTAAATATAACCATTTTTGCGTCTCTATTTAAAGTCCATCTACATTTTGGTCTACACCAATGTACGTGGCTATGTCTGTTCTCAGTCCGAATGGTGTGGGTCTTACGAATTGTTCTCCTTGTGAACCCATGGAATCGTAATCGTCTACGAACAGACCTTGAAGAAATCGTGTTTGGCAAGACATTATTCACTTTGTTCGTTATTTCCGTCAAACTTTTTCACACAACGTAAAATCTTCCTGTCACCACGGTCATCAGTTTTTCTTGGTCGACCACTTCGTTTTTCATTTTCACAATTTTCACGCTGATTGAATCGCTTCAAAAATGTTGACACACCTGATTGACTTACTCCTAATATTTCTGCAATTCGGCGCTGGTTTACACCAGCCTCGAACAAAGATATTACAACTTGTTTCTGCGTTGTTGACATTTGTTTACGTTTTCTGGCCATTGTTACAGCAGACGATTTTTCATAACAGAAAGGTCAATGTCTACCGTGACGTCATTAAATGTTACCGTATTTACCCTACTTAACACACATATAAAATTAATCGCCTAGTTTATTTCAAAATTTAGGAACAATAAAGGGAATGGATCTCATCATTTTTTTTATCTGTGTCGGCCATTTTGATTATTGTAAGGTTGTACTGGTACAGGTGAGTATATGATATGATATGATATTAATACAACGCGGATATTAGCATAAACAAATGGTTAACACCCGGTTTGTGACTAGATTAACACAACGGGTGCCACTAGTGGAGCAGGAACTGATTACACTTCCGGGGCACCTGAGTTCATCATTGAATTTTAGTGGGGTTCGTGTTACTCGATCTTTAGTTTTATGTGTATGTTTTGTAGATCGTTGTTTGTCCTTTTGTCCTTTTTCTTTTGGCCATTGTGTTGTCTGTTCTTCTTCGATATACGAATTCTGATTACCTCTTTGGTACCTTTTGGTCATTGTGTTGTCTGTTCTTCTTCGATATACAGATTCTGATTACCTCTTTGGTATCTTTTGGCCATTGTGTTGTCTGTTCTTCTTCGATATACGGATTCTGATTACCCCTTTTGGTATCTTTTGGACATTGTGTTGTCTGTTCTTCTTCGATATACAGATTCTGATTATCCCTTTTGGTATCTTTTGGCCATCGTGTTGTCTGTTCTTCTTCGATATACAGATTCTGATTACCTCTTTGGTATCTTTTGGCCATTGTGTTGTCTGTTCTTCTTCGATATACAGATTCTGATTACCCCTTTGGTATCTTTTGGGACAACAGAAATATTGTGAAACTGTTTACTCGCGTAGTGGCATAAATCACATGTGGATTTTGAAAAACCCTAAAGATCTTTTGGATAACCTGAAATCAAGATCTTTCTCTCAGGTATCCTGCATCAAAACGTTTGATTTTTCAACTCTATATACCACCCTACCGCATGACAAATTAAAAACCCGCTTAAAAGAAACAATTCATAAAGCTTTTAGTCATAGAAACTATGGCTCAAAATTTGTTGTGTTAGGCTACAATTCCACATATTGTTCAAACAAAATTCAAAAAGGTAAAACATGCTACTCCGAGGAACAAGTGATCAGTATGCTGGAGTTCCTCATCGATAACATATTTGTCTCCTTTGGAGGGACACTGTTTCAGCAGGTCGTCGGCATACCAATGGGTACGAATTGTGCCCCTCTTCTAGCCGATTTATTTCTATACTCATATGAGTCGGAGTTTCTTCAAAAGCTTGTAAAAGATAAGAAGATTCATGAGGCTAGAGCCTTTAATTTCACATACAGGTATATTGATGACGTTTTATCTATCAATAATTCTAGATTTGCAGAATTTCTTCCATTGATATATCCTCCAGAGCTGGAAGTTAAAGAGACCACAGATACAGCTTCGTCCGCATCATTTTTGGACTTATACCTCGAATTTGACGACAGTGGTCAACTCAGTACTAAAATTTATGATAAACGGGACGACTTCAATTTTAAAATCATAAATTTTCCAAACATGTGCAGCAATATACCAGCTTCTCCTGCAAATGGTGTTTACATCTCGCAATTGATTCGCTATGCAAGGGCCAGTAGCAATTATTCTGATTTCCTGAAAGGTCATCTTCATCTGAGAAACAGGCTACTGGACCAGGGCTATAAAAAGATTCGCCTTATTCCGTCTCTTAAAAAGTTTATATTCCGATACCAAGATCTTGTCGAAATATATTCCGTCTCTGCAGAAACGATTATAAGCGATGCATTTTCACATAGTGAAAATGTACAAAGATAAAGAAGTCAACAAAAATGTCAAGGATATTTTTTTATCAATGTGTGACGTAAAAATATTTTTGACATTTACGTCACCGAATATGGTACTGCTTTGACAACTATTTTACCTATTTTGTTCCTGTATTTAAATACTGTTATAGTGACAGCCGGAACCTTTGAACCGTATTGAGAGCGGGAGGTTTGGCGCTTTAAAATCTGATTCAACCCACCATTTCTTTAGAAATGCCTGTACCAAGTCAGGGTCATTACGGTTTTCACAGTTTTCCGGTTGTTGACTGATTTTGTCTGTTTATATAACTATGAATTTTGACTTTCCCTTTGTAAGATTGTTCGGAGTTCGGTAATTTTGTTATTACCCTTATTGGCCATTGTGTTGTCTGTTCTTCTTCGATATACAGATTCTGATTACCCCTTTGGTATCTGTTGGCCATTGTGTTGTCTGTTCTTCTTCGATATACGAATTCTGATTACCACTTTGGTATCTTTTGGCCATTGTGTTGTCTGTTCTTCTTCGATATACAGATTCTGATTACCCCTTTGGTATCTTTTGGCCATTGTGTTGTCTGTTCTTCTTCGATATACGGATTCTGATTACCCCTTTGGTATCTTTTGGACATTGTGTTGTCTGTTCTTCTTCGATATACGGATTCTGATTACCCGTTTTGGTATCTTTTGGACATTGTGTTGTCTGTTCTTCTTCGATATACGGATTCTGATTATCCCTTTGGTATCTTTTGGCCATTGTGTTGTCTGTTCTTCTTCGATATACGGATTCTGATTACCCCTTTGGTATCTTTTGGCCATTGTGTTGTCTGTTCTTCTTCGATATACCGATTCTAATTATCCCTTTGGTATCTTGTGGCCATTGTGTTGTCTGTTCTTCTTCGATATACGGATTCTGATTACCCCTTTGGTATCTTGTGGCCATTGTGTTGTCTGTTCTTCTTCGATATACAGATTCCGATTACCCATTTGGTATCTTCAAACTCGTCTTGAGACTGTTAAATAAAGACTTTATTCTGATTGGTCTATCACATAATTGTAGTGCATTGTTTGACCTAATTTATTTCTCACACTATGATAGTACATGTAATATGTATATTCATTTATCATAATGTAATTTCAATGATATATATAACAACATTGTCATAACTGTTCATCACATTAATGTTACCATTAAGTCTATGTTTACTCTGACCTGAAAATGTTGGTATAAACATATTTTATTGGTATAACTGACATATATAAACAAAACAATAGCAATTCTACACTAGGATTCAGAAACAAGCAAATGCTTTTTTTAAATCTGTTTCCTATGAAAAACATACAAATATCACAAACAAATATATATGCATGCCGATTTAAATTTTATATTTGTGAGAATTATTTATACATTCAGGGAGAAAAAAATGTATGTAGCATGTAGTTGAAAGCTACACAATTTACTTGAAAATAATAATACAAAGAGATTGAATAAGATTGAAAAGGTGAAAAATATTATGTAAGCATGTCAGGGTGTAAATCTTTTACTTTTTATGATAAATGTTTGGACTGATTTAAATACTGCCTTGTTTTCTTCGTCATTTAGATTAAGGGAACGACCATTTAACTTGAAGGTTTTTTTTATGGTTTTTATCTAAAAATAATATTCTGATTCCCAATGTTGCTGAAAAAAATATTCTGATTTTGGTGGAGGAAAAAAAATAATCTGATTCAGAGTTTTTGTCATATAACATAATATTAAATTCTGGACAAAATAGAAATATTCTAACTCTTGTGTTGTCCGAAAAAAAAATTTTGAACGAAACAAAAAACCATAACCCCCCCCCCTCTTCAAGTTAAATGGTCGGTCCCTAACTGAGCCAAAAATAAGTAGATTCAGTGAAATTGTTTCAGGAATGTCCAAAAGTGAGAAGAAAAGTTGTTGTTTTAGAGTCGTGTGGCGCGGACAATCTATTAATAAGAAATGAGATACAGTTTCAGTTATTCCACAAATACAATTTGACGATTCAACAAGGTTTCTAATAAAGAGGTGTGCATTTAAGGCACTACAATTCATACGTAGTCTCGCATGTAATATCTGACCTAACCTACATCCAACATAATAATGGGCTGGAACTTTAGTGTTTTTAGTGTTGATAATAGATTTAAATGAATTTAGCGATTCCAAATTACGGGTGGGAAGTGGTAAATCATTCCATGCTTTTACAGTTGAGAGCAGAAAATATTCAGAATAAAGACTAGTTCGACAGTTTATATTAACAATATTGTTTATTTGTCTAGTATTATGGGTATGTCGGGTACCTACAGTTTTTGAAATTGATTCAGCTAAATATTGGGGTGTTTTATTGTAATTCATTTTATGAAAGAGAACAAGCTTGTGATTATTTCTTCTATCTTTTAGTTTCTCCCATTTTGTTTCTTCATACATGCTGTCATGTGATGTTAATCTGGTCCCCCCCAGTTACTATTCTTGCTGCATCTAATTGAATATTCTCTAATTTATTTATTAAATTTTGTTTTTGATTATCCCATATAACATCAGCGTACTCCATTAAACGTCTTATAAAAGAAATATAATTTTTTTCTAAAGAGTATAGATTATCAAGGAATGTTCTAGATTTTCTCATTATATTTAATCTGTTATAAGTTTGTTTAACAATGTAATCAATATGATCATTCCATTGGCCATTATCTGAAATTATTACACCTAAGTGTTTGTGAGAGTTAATTACGTGGAGATCTTGATCATTCATTTGTAAAGGGGGGTGCTAAGGTTTGTTTCTCTTACTGGAAATAACCATAGTTTCAGTTTTATTCGGGTTGAATTTTACGAGCCATTTTTCAGACCAACGTTGTAATTGATTGAGATCTTGGTTCAGGAGGAAAGCCGTGTCGTTGGGGTTGTCAACAATGAGATATAAACTGGTGTCATCAGCAAACAGTTTAATTTCAGCATTGATCTCGTTTACGATATCATTTATAAAATTAATAAATAAAAGAGATCTAAGTATGGAACCTTGAGGAACTCCTGCCCTTACCGGTAACCAGTTAGAGTTTGAGCCATTGATAACCACCCTTTGTTCCCTCCCATAGAGATAATTTTGAAACCACTTGAGTAAAATGTTTGCTAGATGGTCTGTAAATAAATAATCGCTAAACAGTGCCGTGTCTGACAAATTGAGTTTCTGTTTTGACCTACTCGTGCTTTCAAGGTTCCAGAATATAATATGGTAACGCTAGTTTTCTTTTGTTACAGTCTGTGGTATGCTGTTTCCTACCATATCGGTGGTGGTGTAATACTTAGCGTGATCTCCTCGAGAGTGGTAAATAAGGGTAATAACAAAATTACAGAACTCCGAACAATCTTACAAAGGGAAAGTCAAAACTCATAATTATATAAACAGACAAAATCAGTCCGAACACCGGTCGGGTCAAACCAAAGACTATAAAACATGTAATTGTTACTTCTTCCCTAAGCTCGCTACATTAAGGGGTAAGAGCAGACGGGATGGCTCGGTATCAGGAGAATGTGTCAGAGTGGAGCGAAATGTTTACCCATGAACTGTTGTTTCGGTGAGCTAGCACTATAAACATTCAACTGAGCTTGTTGGTCTAGTACAAAGCGATATCATCATCTCATCGAAATGTAACTGGTTCTGGCCATGATATAGTTGGACAAATTGTTCATTTGGCGTTAAACAGCCATCACACTCTCACTGCAGTGATTCCACAATGGCTTCTATGCCAGACACCAATAAACCAATGATAACTTGTCTACCCTGTTAACAGCCCATTTACACAACTAATCTCAAAAATATTAATTCAAAGATGTCATATCAGTAATGCCACTTCGCTAAAGCAAATGATGTCATATCAGTGATGCCGCTGCGTTAAAGCAAATGATGTCATATCAGTGATGCCACTCCTGTAAAGCAAATGATGTCATATCAGTGATGCCACTGTGTTAAAGCAAATGATGTCATATCAGTGATGCCACCGTGTTAAAGCAAATGGTGTCATTTCGGTGATACCACTGTGTTAAAGCAAATGATGTCATATCAGTGATGCCATTATGCTAAAGAAAATGATGTCATATCAGTGATGCTACTGTGTTAAAGCAAATGATGTCATATTAGTGATGCCACTTCGTTAATACAAATGATTTCATATCAGTGATGCCACTGTGTTAAAGCAAATGATGTCATATCAGTGATGCCACTGTGTCAAAGTTAATGATGTCATATCAGTGATGCCACTGTGTTAAAGCAAATGATGTCATATCAGTGATGCCACTGTGCTAAAGCAAATGATATCATATCAGTAATGCCATTATGCTAAAGAAAATGATGTCATATCAGTGATGCCACTGTTTTAAAGCAAATGATGTCATATCAATGATGCCACTTCGTTAATGCAAATGATTTCATATCAGTGATGCCACTGTGTTAAGGCACATGATGTCATATCAGTGATGCCACTGTTTTAAAGTTAATGATGTCATATCAGTGATGCCACTGTGTTAAAGCAAATGATGTCATATCAGTGATGCCACTGTGTTAAAGTTAATGATGTCATATCAGTGATGCCACTGCGTTAAAGCAAATGGTGTCATATCGGTGATACCACTGTGTTAAAGCAAATGATGTCATATCAATGATGCCATTATGCTACAGAAAATGATGTCATATCAGTGATGCCACTGTGTTAAAGCAAATGATGTCATATCAGTGATGCCACTTCGTTAATGCAAATGATTTCATATCAGTGATGCTACTGTGTTAAAGCAAATGATGTCATATCAGTGATGCCACTGCGTTAAAGCAAATGATGTCATATCAGTGATGCCACTTCGTTAATGCAAATGATGTCATATCAGTGATGCCACTGTGTTAAAGCAAATGATGTCATATCAGTGATGCCACTGTGTTAAAGCAAATGATGTCATATCAGTAATGCCACTTTGTTAAATTATATGATGTCATATCAGTGATGCCACTGTGTTGAAGCAAATGATGTCATAAGAGTAATGCCACTGCGTTAAACCAAATGATGTCATATCAGTGATGCCACTGCGTTAAAGCGAACGATGTCATACCAGTGATGCCACTGTGTCATAGCAAATGATGTCATATCTGTAATGCCAATGTGTGTGTTAAAACGAATGATGTCATACCAGTGATCCCACTGTGTTAAAGCAAATAATGTCATATCAGTGATGCCACTGTGTTAAAGCGAATGATGTCATATCAGTGATGCCACTGTGTTAAATTATATCAGTAATGCCACTTTGTTAAATTATATGATGTCATATCAGTGATGCCACTGTGTTGAAGCAAATGATGTCATAAGAGTAATGCCACTGCGTTAAACCAAATGATGTCATATCAGTGATGCCACTGTGTTAAAGCAAATGATGTCATATCAGTGATGTCACTGTGTTAAGCCAAATGTTGACGTATTGATGAAGCTCAGCCATAGCGATCTCGAGATGAGCGTTATTATGCTAAGAGATCTATTTTCACTTAAGAAAATATTTCGTAATGGTCCTTACATATTTAAGCTAGAGGACAGAAATAGCATACTAATTAAGGTCACAATTCACGTTATGATTGATAAATTTGTCAACTAAATTGTCAATGTTAAATTGATCATATCTCAATTCATATACACATATCTGTATGTTACATTTTGTATAAATAGGTTTCCAGACACAAATGTCTTAAAGGTATAACATAGTATGTGTGTGATAGAGATCTACATATATATTAATTGAATGTTTCAGTCATTGGAGATGTGGTTAAACAAGAGAATCTGTCAAAGGGGACAATACATTGGACCAAGCAATAGGCCGTGACCATGGCATCATTTGGGTCTGGAATTTGAAATTATATTACAATATATAAACCCTGGTCACTTATTTTATTACCTGATTATGTATATTAAAGGGAAAATTATCTATATTTGATGAAAACATTCATAAAAATATATAAAATATTTATGATAAAAGCGCAGTTATCAAATTCAGTGCGCACGACGCGTTTCTGGTCATAGTCAAAAGATTAAAAATAATTAAAGAACTCTTTAGAAACAAGAAACCACAGATGGATCACATGAATCACACAGTATGTGTTTAAGGTAAATCTACATACATTGTTGTATCTATATAAAAACAGGTATTAATTCGCAATAAAAAAAAAACCCAGACTGATTTAACCAGTGTACAAGTTTTGTTTTCTAAAGATTATATGGCATGGCCACCGACGGTCATTGAACGTATCCTAATCCTTGCAGATGAATTAATACTACATTAAAAATGGAGATACACACATAAGAAGTACTGAACATTAATTTTAAGTCAAATCTTATATAGATTTTAGTTATCATGTAAATGTCCTTTGAATTTCTTCCTCTCAAAGATTTTAAATAAGTTAGCTTTGGCTTTGAACGTACATGATGAAGGTTATTCCAGAAACTCGTTTTGGCTTTGGTTTTGAACGTACATCATGAAGGTTATTCCAGAAACTCGTTTTGGCTTTGGCTTTGAACGTTCATGATGAAGGTTATTCCAGAAACCCGTTTTGGCTTTGGCTTTGAACGTACATCATGAAGGTTATTCCAGAAACTCGTTTTGGCTTTGGCTTTGAACGTACATCATGAAGGTTATTCCAGAAACTCGTTTTGGCTTTGGCTTTGAACGTACATGATGAATGTTATTCCAGAAACTCGTTTTGGCTTTGGTTTTGAACGTACATGATGAAGGTTATTCCAGAAACTCGTTTTGGTTTTGAACGTACATGATGAAGGTTATTCCAGAAACTCGTTTTGGCTTTGGTTTTGAACGTACATCATGAAGGTTATTCCAGAAACTCGTTTTGACTTTGGCTTTGAACGTACATGATGAAGGTTATTCCAGAAACTCGTTTTGGCTTTGGCTTTGAACGTACATGATGAAGGTTATTCCAGAAACTCGTTTAGGCTTTGGTTTTGAACGTACACAATGAAGGTTATTCCAGAAACTCGTTTTGGCTTTGGTTTTGAACGTACATCATGAAGATTATTCCAGAAACGCGTTTTGGCTTTGGTTTTGAACGTACATAACGAAGGGTATTCCAGAAACTCGTTTTGGCTTTGGTTTTGAACGTACATAATGAAGGTTATTCCAGAAACTCGTTTTGGCTTTGGTTTTGAACGTACATCATGAAGGTTATTCCAGAAAGTCGTTTTGGCTTTGGTTTTGAACGTACATAATGAAGGTTATTCCAGAAACTCGTTTTGGCTTTGGTTTTGAACGTACATCATGAAGGTTATTCCAGAAAGTCGTTTTGGCTTTGGTTTTGAACGTACATAATGAAGGTTATTCCAGAAACTCGTTTTGGCTTTGGTTTTGAACGTACATGATGAAGGTTATTCCAGAAACTCGTATTGGCTTTGGTTTTGAACGTACATGATGAAGGTTATTCCAGAAACTCGTTTTGGCTTTGGCTTTGAACGTACATGATGAAGGTTATTCCAGAAACTCGTTTTGGCTTTGGTTTTGAACGTACATAATGAAGGTTATTCCAGAAACCCGTTTTGGCTTTGGTTTTGAACGTACATGATGAAGGTTATTCCAGAAACTCGTTTTGGCTTTGGTTTTGAACGTACATAATGAAGGTTATTCCAGAAACTCGTTTTTCTTACAACAATAGAAGTAAAGAAGTTATGCGCAAAGACTTGAACGATAATAATTAAAATGACTGCCTGGTGAATGGTTAATTACGGGTGGATTGTTAGTTAGTCTTAATTATTGATCCAAATGTTACAATGTTTTTAATTTGCAAATGTCACAAACGTATACATTTTTTTATCCAAATGACAGCTCGTTTGGTCCAAATGTCGATCTCCCCCGTTAAGTAAACTGCGTGTTGAGGCTTAAAATTTTAAATATCGTTCAAGTGGTGTAGACGTTTAATATAGATGTGATATTATTATAGAGATGTTGTTGATATTACTTGTAGATCAGTTGACATAAATATTACACATCCCAAACGTTGAATTTTACTGACTTATATCTTCTGTATTTGTTTTACCACTTGTGGCATTAAAGAGTCTAAGGTTAATACACAGAGTCCTACAGGATCTTCTGTATTTGTTTGACCACTCGGGGCATTAAGGAGTCCAACATTAATACACAGTGCCCTACAGGATCTGTATTTGTTTGACCACTCGGGGTATTAAGGAGTCTAAGGTTAATACACAGTGCCCTACAGGGTGATGTATCATCCATTACTTGTTACACTTGTACAAACTGTGTGTTATAAAACATTTAAATTACATCATCAACCACTTTGCAAGTAAAAGCCGAAATATGTATTTGTTTTCAGTTGAGCCTAAGTCCTTTAAATTATAATTTTCAAGAGCGAAACCTATCCATAACCAATAACAATGAAAGTGCAGGTTTTTTTCTGAAATATAATGTATTTATTCATATGTCTGTATTTGATATATTGTACTGTCTTTATTATGTTTTGAATAACATATACAATCATTGTCTATCACCAATAACATATACAATCATTGTCTATCACCAATAACATATACAATCATTGTCTATCACCAATAACATATACAATCATTGTCTATCACCAATAACATATACAATCATTGTATATCACCAATGACATATACACTCATTGTCTATCACCAATAACATATACACTCATTGTCTATCACCAATAACATATACAATCAGTGTCTATCACCAATGACATATACAATCATTGTCTATCACCAATAACATATACAATCATTGTCTATCACCAATAACATATACAATCATTGTCTATCACCAATGACATATACAATCATTGTCTATCACCAATAACATATACAATCATTGTCTATCACCAATAACATATACAATCATTGTCTATCACCAATAACATATACAATCATTGTCAATCACCAATAACATATACAATCATTGTCTATCACCAATAACATATACAATCATTGTCTATCACCAATGACATATACAATCATTGTCTATCACCAATAACATATACAATCATTGTCTATCACCAATAACATATACAATCATTGTCTATCACCAATAACATATACAATCATTGTCTATCACCAATAACATATACAATCATTGTCTATCACCAATAACATATACAATCATTGTCTATCACCAATAACATATACAATCATTGTCTATCACCAATAACATATACAATCATTGTCTATCACCAATAACATATACAATCGTTGTCTATCACCAATAGCATATACAATCATTGTCTATCACCAATAACATATACAATCATTGTCTATCACCAATAACATATACAATCATTGTCTATCACCAATAACATATACAATCGTTGTCTATCACCAATAGCATATACAATCATTGTCTATCACCAATAACATATACACTCATTGTCTATCACCAATAACATATACAATCATTGTCTATCACCAATAACATATACAATCATTGTCTATCACCAATAACATATACAATCATTGTCTATCACCAATAACATATACAATCATTGTCTATCACCAATAACATATACAATCATTGTCTATCACCAATAACATATACAATCATTGTCTATCACCAATAACATATACAATCATTGTCTATCACCAATAACATATACAATCATTGTCTATCACGAATGTAGTCGGCGAGTTCGTTCTTCGTCAGTACCGAGGTCTACTTGATATAACCTGCATCACCTGTGTGAAAAATTGGTCATTTACTTGGGCAAGTCGGTGGTTTGAATCGTGACCGAACTCTGCTGCATCCTGCAATCAAACAAGAAAACCAATATTAAAAAAGAAATATCCACAATTATCTGAGAACTAGAACTGCACTATGTTATAATCAGTTTAAATTGCTTCCTTCAACTGCGAGCTTATCGATTTTACATTCCGAAAACATCAAATCTTGTAGTTCAGTACATTCTATTAAAATCCTTGTTAAATCTATCATAAACTCAAATCCTCCATATTATTATGTTGAAAACAGACTTGGTCAAATCTATCATTCGAGACTACGGGGATGCAAGGCAGTTCTATAAATCACCATCTTTACAGTAAGTATATTGTAGATTCACCCAAATGACTCTGTTGCCCAGTCGAAACTACTGCACATATTCTACTCCACTGATCACGTTTAAAGACACAACACCAAAACTTCATCTACACACTTAATATTACTGTCAATCTCACTACAGAAACGCTTCTATTCAGTTCTCCCGAACTTGAAACTAATCAAAGTACAGAGATTGTCATGTCAGTACAATCTGTAAGTAGTAAACTATTTACTCCCTAAGCTAACCATTTACCACTAATCATACTTCCTTAATATAGACAACAATAATATCAATGTTTGGTTTAACCAGTGGTTTTTTTTCCCCGTCTCATCCACAGTTGCATCATTATACATACGTATTCAATTTATTACATTATATTTTAATCTGTCACGAATCAACACGAACACGTATTATATTATATATTTTATTTTATTGCCAAGGAAAGGATTTAACTTAAGTTGTTATCACTTGTGTTCGAATCCCTTTCTTAATTTGTAAAAAAGTAAGAAAGAATTGTGTTGAGTAAATTTTTTTTTTGATATTCTAGCAACAGAATATACAACCAACAATCCATTAAGTTTCCATACTTTAATATATTAACAGAAAATATTTAATAATAATATATAATTACAGAAATTCAATTTATAAAGTTTACTATGGGTCTGAATGCTCACAGTTAAATCCCTTGGAATAAATATATTTTCCTCTCCGGTATAATAGTCCGATTCCTTTCCTATGAAATTGAAATCCTGCTGAATTAAAATATCATTTAGTTCCAAACCACAAAGTTTCCAAATATTGTCCATTGAAATTGTTTATAGTTCAAGTCACGTGACTTCACTGAAATAAATATATTTCCAAATACAATGCTATAAATTCCAGCTGTTACATACATCCTAAATTTCTAACTAGCTGCTCTCAAATTTGCTGTCCATTATATAGTCATTTATAAAGTCTAGATCTTTCCCAGTCTGACCTTGATTATTTGTTTGCATAAACAATATGCAGAAATATCTAGAACATTTCAAAATTCAAGGTCAAATATTGAAAACTTTTTTTCTAATCTTGATAACCTATTTCCATAGATAATGTAATATTATCTTTATCTTTGTCAACAACAAAAATATTCTCATGAAGAAAATAATATATCATATTTATTATACTTGTATATACATAGCAATTTATGTACATGATCTAATGTATTAATCATAATAATATGCTTAAACTAATTAATATTGTGACTTATATGTTGCCTACACCACTAAATCTTTTGTTTTCTGTGTAGTTTTTGTCGACCATTGTCTTTGTGTCCCTTTCGTTTGGCCATTGTATTCTCTGTCCTCTTTATGGCTTCTGATTACCCATTTGGTATCTTCAAACTTTTCATTGAGCAAATTGGTTTAGAGCGGATTCATAATTTATCTTGTGTTGTGAATAGACAACAATGACATACATAATTAATAAAAAGAAATATATGTTCATGACCACAGTTTCCACACAATAATATATGTTAAAAAGTATTATATTCCCAGATTTAACAGCAAGGTAAATCATTAGATTTTGAACGTGCATGGCGCGACAAGTGTCATTAATGGAACAGTAACTGTTTTCCCTTCCGGAGAACATTAGGTTACCATCTTCTTCTTCTTCGGTAGAGCGGCCTCCGTCATCTGATTGAGTATTCTGCCAATTTGGGTGTGCGCATGTAAAAACTAACAATGTGTGCGGAATATTTACAGTGAGGTTAAAAACGGCACTGGCAGCTTACTGACGGAGGCAAGCCTTGAAAGCTTCAAGACTCGGTGCCCTAACACTGGCGTCCTCTAGAGCATTCCAATCCTTGGTGGTTTTTGGATAGAATGATTCCTTCCGTATGGATGTTTTGCATATTAATGGAATGCTGAATGCCAGGGTGTTACAATTTCTTGATGGTCTTTAGAGTGGTATAAGTTTGTCACTAGTGTCAACATTTGTTAGATTTTTCGTCATTTTATGCATCATAGTAAGCCGGGAGTTTGTTCTTTGGCTTTCTAGAGATGGCCATTCAAGCTGATCGAGCATATAAACAGATGAGGTGTTGTAGTATCTGTCAGCGACGTATCTTGCGGCTCTTCTTTGTATCATTTCTAGGCGTTGTTTATCCTGTTGTTGACGTGGATCCCATACTGCACTAGAATATTCTAAGGATGGTCTCACTAGTGACTGATAAGCTCTTTCTTTGACTGATTTGTTGGCAATATTCAGATTTCTCTTGAGGAAGCCGATGGTAGAGTTTGCTTTGTTGCAGATGTTGTTGATGTGCGGTCCCCATGTTAGATCAGGTGTTATTGTACAGCCGAGATATTTTGCTGAGGTCACATGTTCAAGTGAATGTCCATGGAGAGGGTAGTTGAACTTTATTGTATTTTTTTCTTTGTAATAGTTAGAACATTGCATTTTTCTGGATGGAATGCCATTAACCATGATGTTTCCCATTTTGTTAGCTTATCTAGATCTGATTGAAGCGTTCTTGCATCTTGGTCTGATGAAATTGTCAAGTATGCAATTGTGTCGTCTACGAAAAGTCTCACTTTTGATGTTATCCCTTCTGGCATATCTTTTATATAAAAAAGAAATAAACTGGAGCCTAGGACTGAGCCTTGGGGTACTCCCGAATCCACCAGTATCTTATCTGATGACTCTCCTTCAATAACGACCGACGGTCTTCGGTCTGAGAGGAAGGTCTTGATCCACTCACAGGTTTTTCCACGGATGCCGTAGTGATCTAATTTATGCTGAAGGAGGCTATGGCTGACCTTGTCGAAGGCTTTTGAAAAGTCCATTATTATAGTAGGGTGCCCAGTGTTAAAAAAGACGCTTAGTTATCGAGTTTGGGTTAACGGAATTACACACGGCTAATTTTGGTATTAAACGCTAGAAAAATTATTACATTTTGTATTTTTAATGTCGTCGTAAGTTTCTGTGGTCACGATTTTTCTAATTTCACGTTTTTCAAAGGTACCCTCGGCTGACACATTGTACATGGTATTTTCAGGATGAAAAATAAAAATATTCTCCGCTATTTAAATAGCTAAAAAGGTTTTTACATAAGAGATAATGTATCAAAGATATAATTAAAATAAAAAAGGGTTGTAAATAATTGATTTTTGAAAGAGTATATCAGCCTTACTTTAAGCCTCAAATTTAACCCCAAATTAACCGTATTTTCAACAAAAGCAAAGTAATTACACTACATTATAAATGTACTTTGATTTTGAAGAAAACATATTGATGAAATGTACATGTGTGCCAAAAATCATAATCTAAATGTCAGCGGTTGTTGAGAAATTGGCAAAATATAAACTCAAATAACTGTAAATTTCCTCTTTGTCATACACGGATTGTTATGTACCGGTTTTTGTTAATGATGTGTCGCTCGCCGGTCATTAACTAGCACGATCTCTGTCTCAATGCATTTAGTATTTTCTCTTCTTTTATGGCAAATATATTGGTTTTAATTGTTCAGTAGAATTGTTTGTGGTTTTTATGTTTTAAAAACATTCATTTTTATGTCGGCCGTTGATTGGTTTTAAAATTTGTTTAATTCATGTGTTTCTAATACACGGACCAATCCTGCAGGATACGTTATAAGTCCGGAAATGGCTCAGTTTCATAGAAGGCCGACCGATTCCTGATTGGAAAAGGTTTCTTGCAGTCGCTGCTAATAAACAAGCATTGATAAAATTTCTTGGCGTATCGATTGTGCAACACTATCGTTTATCATCTATTGAGATGTCATCCGGGGAAGTTCCGTATCTTTCTGGTGCTTCTAATCATTGCCAAGAAAATCTGCAGAGATGAAGTCTCCGATTGCCAAGAGTTATACTGTACACATGAAGAGGCGGACACTCGTATGATTTTACATGCTATCCATGCAGACAAAACGTTCGGTGAAAGTGGAATCAAAGGTCGGATCATTGTTAAATCGCCTGATACAGATTTCTTGATTCTATGCATCCATTTCTTTCCTTCAATGCAACATACACAGGAATTATGGTTTCATACGGGTTCTATCACAAACACCAAGGATGGACGTTTTCATTCCCGTACATTCGATCTGTAGCATCCTCAATCCTGTTTTATGTAACATTTTACCAGCTGCACATGCCATCACAAGATGTGATTCCACATAATCCTTGTTCGGGATTGGCAAACGAACCGTTTTTAAAGTACTTAAAGACAGTCCAGAAAACTTTAGAGATTTGTCCACCCTTGCAGACTGTGACACTGATAAATCTATAGATGCCGCCAGTAAGCTTGTTTGTCGACTGTACGACCAAAAAGGAAAACTGAAGGAAGATCACGTCGATCTTAACAAATTAAGGGTAAGGTTAGTGACACTGAGGGATGCATGTTTGACCAAACTTCCACCATGTGAAGCCACCTTCACTCAGCATGTTTTGCGATCCTCACTACAGATACATATTTGGATGACTGCTCATGTTACAAAACCGCTAATGAAGTCTGCAGTGCTATTTGGATGGGAAGACAGGAATGGATTAGTTCCAGTTTATTCCAAAGGCCAGATGTCTTCTGATTTTTTGCAAGACCTTGTTTGTTCTTGCAAAGGAAATCTGTGTGCATGAAAGGATGCATTTGTTTTGAGCAAATTCTATCTTGCACAGACCTTTGCCCTTGCCAAACTGGCGATTTATGCCGCAATGAAAATACCCACCTAGCAATATGTAGAAATACTGATGAAGATGATGACATATGATCTCAATTTTTTTTTTCTTTTTCAACCAGTCTCCATCTATTTCACCGAATAAAACTGTTGTTATCAACACTATGATCTCAGATAAAACAGTCTTTCATTTCCAACATTATGACCATCAACTCACGTTAGTCATAGTTGTCCAGTTACCACGACTTCCCGTTGACGTCTTTTGTTTCATTGAGACTTGGTCTAATATCTGTTTTAGGCAAGCATCACTGTTTTCTGTTCTTAGTAAACTTAGACAAGTTCATACGTACTATGTGTTTTTCAGTAAATAGCAGTTTCATTTGTTGCAATGTTTTTTAAGGTGTTCTTTTTATATGTTGTGGTGGTTATGTCGTAGCTTGTTTCCGTTTTATGTTTTTTCTGGAATTTGCCCAGTCTCCGGACTATGATTTCTTTAACATTTTCTATGACTTGTTCCTTTGTTCCTTCTGTATACTATTGCCGATGTTTCAAACAAACAAACAAAAATTAAAAAAAAACAACCTGCCAGTGGACTCTGACCTTGACGTGGTTGGTGGGCTTTCAAACTAACAAGAGAACACTTTCTTATTTGCCAAACACCTGAGATATTTGGAGTGTTCAGAGTGGTTTGTAGCCACACATCGTCCAAACGCATAATATGTCCATAGACCTTACGTTTTTAAACAAATGGCGTTTGACCTTTCCATAAATTGCCATGTTTTTGCACAGAATATTCGTTAAGTATTGATTGACCCTACAAATGATATGTTGCAAACACATAAGCCATTAAATTTGAATTGTAGTACCTTTTACGAAGTTTGAGGTTAATAAGATATTTTACCAGTAATTAGTCAAAGTGTACCATAACTGAAACATGTTTTTTTTTTTGGAATCCGTCCACCAGTTGTCAAATGTTAAGGGTTAAATAATAATTTGAAGATTTCCTTTAAATGAATATCAAATAAAAATGAGAAATGTTCAAACTATGACAGGTCAAGGTCACTTTTATTTCTCATATATACGAAAATTGTAAAATGGCATTTTTTTTTAAGAAAATGGCCTTTGCTATATATTCAAACAATGTAAAATAAAAAATAAGCATAAAATAATAAAATATTAAGATTAACAAATAAAATTGGCATTCCAGTTTAAAGTTCTTCACAGTCTTGTCGAAGAAGGGAGCCTTTTAAAACTTGTGGTGTGTTAGTTCCAATTTTTAGATCTTGACCTTTGACCCCAATTTAAGAAAAACGTGACCACACTACATAGCGACGACATCTTTATTTCGATGCGGCCTGTTCTCCTCATTCCAACGATGTATCATACAGGTGTGTGTAATTCCGTTAAGGCAAATTCTCAAAAATCTTTCGTCGGGCACCCTACTATTAAGCAGTCGGTGTGTTTACCTGCGTCTATGTTTCGTGTGATGTCATCAACAAATTAAATTAATTGGGTTTCACATGATATGTCTTTCCGGAATCCATGCTGTAGCGGATAGAGGATATTATGTGTGTCAGCGTGTTTCATTATATGGCTGGTAATGATGTGTTTCCATCAGCTTGCATGAGATACATGTGAGAGAGATTGGTCTGTAGTTGATGACTTCAAATTGCTTCCCTTTCTTAAATACTTGACAGATGTTTGCTGTCTTCCATATGGCTGGTATAGTTCCTGATTCGTATGATATTTTAAATATGACTGTAAGTATAGGTGCTATGAATGGTGCAATTTCTTTCAAGACTCTTGGTGTTATATTGTCTGGTTCCGTAGCTTTAGTTGGGTTTAGCTTACTAAGAAGTTGTTCCACACCAGATACTGTTATGTTGATATCATTTATCTCTGGTGTCGTGCCTTGCATCTTACAGCGGTTGAATCATTCTTCCTTTGAGATGTTTGTCTTTTTGGAGAAAGCATTCTGAAACTGGTTATTTATAATGTTTGCTTTTTCTAATGGTTCTGAGTTTAACAGTCCTTTTGATTTTAATGGCGGTATATGTCTACCATCTGATCTTTTATGCTTAATGAAGGTCCAGAACCGCTTCATAGTGTTGTCCCTTTTTCCTCTCTCTAGTTCAGATTCAGTTTCGCTTGACATGATACCATCTATGTACTTCCAGTAGGCTCGGCGGATTATAAAGTAAGACATATGAATGAGTTGTGTTGTGTTTGTCTCTATCAGTGTTTAAAGTAAGACATAGGAATGAGTTGTGTTGTGTTTGTCTCTATCAGTGTTTAAAGCAAAAAATAGGAATGAGTTGTGTTGTGTTTTTCTCTATCAGTGTTTAAAGTAAGACATAGGAATGAGTTGTGTTGTGTTTGTCTCTGTCGGTGTTTAAAGTAAGACATAGGAATGAGTTGTGTTGTGTTTGTCTCTATCAATGTTTAAAGTAAGACATAGAAATGAGTTGTGTTGTATTTTTCTCTATCAGTGTTTAAAGTAAGACATAGGAATGAGTTGTGTTTTGTTTTTCGCTATCAGTGTTTAAAGTAAGACATAGGAATGAGTTGTGTTGTGTTTTTCTCTATCAGTGTTTAAAGTAAGACAAAGGAATGAGTTGTGTTGTGTTTTTCTCTATCAGTGTTTAAAGTAAGACATAGGAATGAGTTGTGTTGTGTTTTTCTCTATCAGTGTTTAAAGTAAGACATAGGAATGAGTTGTGTTGTGTTTGTCTCTGTCAGTGTTTAAAGTAAGACATAGGAATGAGTTGTGTTGTGTTTTTCTCTATCAGTGTTTAAAGTAAGACATAGGAATGAGTTGTGTTGTGTTTGTCTCTGTCAGTGTTTAAAGTAAGACATAGGAATGAGTTGTGTTGTGTTTTTCTCTATCAGTGTTTAAAGTAAGACATAGGAATGAGTTGTGTTGTGTTTTTTTCTATCAGTGTTTAAGGTAAGACATAGGAATGAGTTGTGTTGTGTTTTTCTCTATCAGTGTTTAAAGTAAGACATAGGAATGAGTTTTGTTGGGTTTTTCTCTATCAGTGTTTAAAGTAAGACATAGGAATGAGTTTTGTTGTGTTTTTCTCTATCAGTGTTTAAAGTAAGACATAGGAATGAGTTGTGTTGTGTTTTTCTCTATCAGTGTTTAAAGTAAGACATAGGAATGAGTTGTGTTGTGTTTTCTCTATCAGTGTTTAAAGTAAGACATAGGAATGAGTTGTGTTGTGTTTTTCTCTATCAGTGTTTAAAGTAAGACATAGGAATGAGTTGTGTTGTGTTTGTCTCTGTCGGTGTTTAAAGTAAGACATAGGAATGAGTTGTGTTGTGTTTGTCTCTGTCGGTGTTTAAAGTAAGACATAGGAATGAGTTGTGTTGTGTTTGTCTCTATCAGTGTTTAAAGTAAGACATAAGAATGAGTTGTGTTGTGTTTTTCTCTATCAGTGTTTAAAGTAAGACATAGGAATGAGTTGTGTTGTGTTTTTCTCTATCAGTGTTTAAAGTAAGACATAAGAATGAGTTGTATTGTGTTTTTCTCTATCAGTGTTTAAAGTAAGACATAGGAATGAGTTGTGTTGTGTTTTTCTCTATCAGTGTTTAAAGTAAGACATAGGAATGAGTTGTGTTGTGTTTTTCTCTATCAGTGTTTAAAGTAAGACATATGAATGAGTTGTGTTGTGTTTGTCTCTGTCAGTGTTTAAAGTAAGACATAGGAATGAGTTGTGTTGTGTTTTTCTCTATCAGTGTTTAAAGTAAGACATAGGAATGAGTTGTGTTGTGTTTTTTTCTATCAGTGTTTAAGGTAAGACATAGGAATGAGTTGTGTTGTGTTTTTCTCTATCAGTGTTTAAAGTAAGACATAGGAATGAGTTGTGTTGTGTTTTTCTCTATCAGTGTTTAAAGTAAGACATAGGAATGAGTTGTGTTGTGTTTGTCTCTGTCAGTGTTTAAAGTAAGACATAGGAATGAGTTGTGTTGTGTTTTTCTCTATCAGTGTTTAAAGTAAGACATAGGAATGAGTTGTGTTGTGTTTTTCTCTATCAGTGTTTAAAGTAAGACATAGGAATGAGTTGTGTTGTGTTTGTCTCTGTCAGTGTTTAAAGTAAGACATAGGAATGAGTTGTGTTGTGTTTTTCTCTATCAGTGTTTAAAGTAAGACATAGGAATGAGTTGTGTTGTGTTTTTTTCTATCAGTGTTTAAGGTAAGACATAGGAATGAGTTGTGTTGTGTTTTTCTCTATCAGTGTTTAAAGTAAGACATAGGAATGAGTTTTGTTGTGTTTTTCTCTATCAGTGTTTAAAGTAAGACATAGGAATGAGTTTTGTTGTGTTTTTCTCTATCAGTGTTTAAAGTAAGACATAGGAATGAGTTGTGTTGTGTTTTTCTCTATCAGTGTTTAAAGTAAGACATAGGAATGAGTTGTGTTGTGTTTTCTCTATCAGTGTTTAAAGTAAGACATAGGAATGAGTTGTGTTGTGTTTTTCTCTATCAGTGTTTAAAGTAAGACATAGGAATGAGTTGTGTTGTGTTTGTCTCTGTCGGTGTTTAAAGTAAGACATAGGAATGAGTTGTGTTGTGTTTGTCTCTATCAATGTTTAAAGTAAGACATAGAAATGAGTTGTGTTGTATTTTTCTCTATCAGTGTTTAAAGTAAGACATAGGAATGAGTTGTGTTGTGTTTTTCTCTATCAGTGTTTAAAGTAAGACATAGGAATGAGTTGTGTTGTGTTTTTCTCTATCAGTGTTTAAAGTAAGACATAGGAATGAGTTGTGTTGTGTTTGTCTCTGTCAGTGTTTAAAGTAAGACATAGGAATGAGTTGTGTTGTGTTTTTCTCTATCAGTGTTTAAAGTAAGACATAGGAATGAGTTGTGTTGTGTTTTTTTCTATCAGTGTTTAAGGTAAGACATAGGAATGAGTTGTGTTGTGTTTTTCTCTATCAGTGTTTAAAGTAAGACATAGGAATGAGTTTTGTTGTGTTTTTCTCTATCAGTGTTTAAAGTAAGACATAGGAATGAGTTTTGTTGTGTTTTTCTCTATCAGTGTTTAAAGTAAGACATAGGAATGAGTTGTGTTGTGTTTTCTCTATCAGTGTTTAAAGTAAGACATAGGAATGAGTTGTGTTGTGTTTTTCTCTATCAGTGTTTAAAGTAAGACATATGAATGAGTTGTGTTGTGTTTTTCTCTATCAGTGTTTAAAGTAAGACATAGGAATGAGTTTTGTTGTGTTTTTCACTATCAGTGTTTAAAGTAAGACATAGGAATGAGTTGTGTTGTGTTTTTCTCTATCAGTGTTTAAAGTAAGACATAGGAATGAGTTGTGTTGTGTTTTCTCTATCAGTGTTTAAAGTAAGACATAGGAATGAGTTGTGTTGTGTTTTTCTCTATCAGTGTTTAAAGTAAGACATAGGAATGAGTTGTGTTGTGTTTTTCTCTGTCAGTGTTTAAAGTAAGACATAGGAATGAGTTGTGTTGTGTTTTTCTCTATCAGTGTTTAAAGTAAGACATAGGAATGAGTTGTGTTGTGTTTTCTCTATCAGTGTTTAAAGTAAGACATATGAATGAGTTGTGTTGTGTTTTCTCTATCAGTGTTTAAAGTAAGACATAGGAATGAGTTGTGTTGTGTTTTCTCTATCAGTGTTTAAAGTAAGACATAGGAATGGGTTGTGTTGTGTTTTCCTCTGTCAGTGTTTAAGGTAAGACATAGGAATGAGTTGTGTTGTGTTTTTCTCTATCAGTGTTTAAAGTAAGACATAAGAATGAGTTGTATTGTGTTTTTCTCTATCAGTGTTTAAAGTAAGACATAGGAATGAGTTGTGTTGTGTTTTTCTCTATCAGTGTTTAAAGTAAGACATAGGAATGAGTTGTGTTGTGTTTTTCTCTATCAGTGTTTAAAGTAAGACATAGGAATGAGTTGTGTTGTGTTTTTCTCTATCAGTGTTTAAAGTAAGACATAGGAATGGGTTGTGTTGTGTTTTCTCTATCAGTGTTTAAAGTAAGACATAGGAATGAGTTGTGTTGTGTTTTTCTCTATCAGTGTTTAAAGTAAGACATAGGAATGAGTTGTGTTGTGTTTGTCTCTGTCAGTGTTTAAAGTAAGACATAGAAATGAGTTGTGTTGTGTTTTTCTCTATCCCTGTTTAAAGTAAGACATAGGAATGAGTTGTGTTGTGTTTTTCTCTATCAGTGTTTAAGGTAAGACATAGGAATGAGTTGTGTTGTGTTTTTCTCTATCAGTGTTTAAAGTAAGACATAGGAATGGGTTGTGTTGTGTTTTCTCTATCAGTGTTTAAAGTAAGACATAGGAATGAGTTGTGTTGTGTTTTTCTCTATCAGTGTTTAAGGTAAGACATAGGAATGAGTTGTGTTGTGTTTGTCTCTGTCAGTGTTTAAAGTAAGACATAGAAATGAGTTGTATTGTATTTTTCTCTATCAGTGTTTAAAGTAAGACATAGGAATGAGTTGTGTTGTGTTTTTCTCTATCAGTGTTTAAAGTAAGACATAGGAATGGGTTGTGTTGTGTTTTCCTCTGTCAGTGTTTAAAGTAAGACATAGGAATGAGTTGTGTTGTGTTTTTCTCTATCAGTGTTTAAAGTAAGACATAGGAATGAGTTGTGTTGTGTTTTTCTCTATCAGTGTTTAAAGTAAGACATAGGAATGAGTTGTGTTGTGTTTGTCTCTGTCAGTGTTTAAAGTAAGACATAGGAATGAGTTGTGTTGTGTTTTTCTCTATCAGTGTTTAAAGTAAGACATAGGAATGAGTTGTGTTGTGTTTTTCTCTACCAGTGTTTAAAGTAAGACATAGGAATGAGTTGTGTTGTGTTTTTCTCTATCAGTGTTTAAAGTATGACATAGAAATGAGTTGTGTTGTATTTTTCTCTATCAGTGTTTAAAGTAAGACATAAGAATGAGTTTTGTTGTGTTTTTCTCTATCAGTGTTTAAAGTAAGACATAGGAATGAGTTGTGTTGTGTTTTTCTCTGTCAGTGTTTAAAGTAAGACATAGGAATGAGTTGTGTTGTGTTTTTCTCTATCAGTGTTTAAAGTAAGACATAGGAATGGGTTGTGTTGTGTTTTTCTCTATCAGTGTTTAAAGTAAGACATAGGAATGAGTTGTGTTGTGTTTTTCTCTATCAGTGTTTAAAGTAAGACATAGGAATGAGTTGTGTTGTGTTTTTCTCTATCAGTGTTTAAAGTAAGACATAGAAATGAGTTGTGTTGTATTTTTCTCTATCAGTGTTTAAAGTAAGACATAGGAATGAGTTTTGTTGTGTTTGTCTCTATCAGTGTTTAAAGTAAGACATAAGAATGAGTTGTATTGTATTTTTCTCTATCAGTGTTTAAAGTAAGACATAGGAATGAGTTTTGTTGTGTTTTTCTCTGTCAGTGTTTAAAGTAAGACATAAGAATGAGTTGTGTTGTGTTTTTCACTATCAGTGTTTAAAGTAAGACATAGGAATGAGTTGTGTTGTGTTTTTCTCTATCAGTGTTTAAAGTAAGACATAGGAATGAGTTGTGTTGTGTTTTTCTCTATCAGTGTTTAAAGTAAGACATATAAATGAGTTGTGTTGTGTTTTCTCTATCAGTGTTTAAAGTAAGACATAGGAATAATTTGTGTTGTGTTTTTCTCTATCAGTGTTTAAAGTAAGACATAGGAATGGGTTGTGTTGTGTTTTCTCTATCAGTGTTTAAAGTAAGACATAGGAACGAGTTGTGTTGTGTTTTTCTCTATCAGTGTTTAAAGTAAGACATAGGAATGAGTTGTGTTGTATTTTTCTCTATCAGTGTTTAAAGTAAGACATAGGAATGAGTTTTGTTGTGTTTTTCTCTATCAGTGTTTAAAGTAAGACATAGGAATGAGTTGTGTTGTGTTTGTCTCTGTCAGTGTTTAAAGTAAGACATAGGAATGAGTTGTGTTGTGTTTTTCTCTATCAGTGTTTAAAGTAAGACATAGGAATGAGTTGTATTGTGTTTTTCTCTATCAGTGTTTAAAGTAAGACATAGGAATGAGTTGTGTTGTGTTTGTCTCTATCAGTGTTTAAAGTAAGACATAGGAATGAGTTGTGTTGTGTTTTTCTCTATCAGTGTTTAAAGTAAGACATAGGAATGAGTTGTGTTGTGTTTTTCTCTATCAGTGTTTAAAGTAAGACATAGGAATGAGTTATGTTGTGTTTTTCTCTATCAGTGTTTAAAGTAAGACATAGGAATGAGTTGTGTTGTGTTTTTCTCTATCAGTGTTTAAAGTAAGACATAAGAATGAGTTGTATTGTGTTTTTCTCTATCAGTGTTTAAAGTAAGACATAGGAATGAGTTGTGTTGTGTTTTTCTCTATCAGTGTTTAAAGTAAGACATAGGAATGAGTTGTGTTGTGTTTTTCTCTATCAGTGTTTAAAGTAAGACATAGGAATGAGTTGTGTTGTGTTTGTCTCTGTCAGTGTTTAAAGTAAGACATAGGAATGAGTTGTGTTGTGTTTTTCTCTATCAGTGTTTAAAGTAAGACATAGGAATGAGTTGTGTTGTGTTTTTTTCTATCAGTGTTTAAGGTAAGACATAGGAATGAGTTGTGTTGTGTTTTTCTCTATCAGTGTTTAAAGTAAGACATAGGAATGAGTTGTGTTGTGTTTTTCTCTATCAGTGTTTAAAGTAAGACATAGGAATGAGTTGTGTTGTGTTTGTCTCTGTCAGTGTTTAAAGTAAGACATAGGAATGAGTTGTGTTGTGTTTTTCTCTATCAGTGTTTAAAGTAAGACATAGGAATAATTTGTGTTGTGTTTTTCTCTATCAGTGTTTAAAGTAAGACATAGGAATGGGTTGTGTTGTGTTTTCTCTATCAGTGTTTAAAGTAAGACATAGGAATGAGTTGTGTTGTGTTTTTCTCTATCAGTGTTTAAAGTAAGACATAGGAATGAGTTGTGTTGTGTTTTTCTCTATCAGTGTTTAAAGTAAGACATAGGAATGAGTTGTGTTGTGTTTTTCTCTATCAGTGTTTAAAGTAAGACATAGGAATGAGTTTTGTTGTGTTTGTCTCTATCAGTGTTTAAAGTAAGACATAGGAATGAGTTGTGTTGTGTTTTTCTCTATCAGTGTTTAAAGTAAGACATAGGAATGAGTTGTGTTGTGTTTTTCTCTATCAGTGTTTAAAGTAAGACATAGGAATGGGTTGTGTTGTGTTTTCTCTATCAGTGTTTAAAGTAAGACATAGGAATGAGTTGTGTTGTGTTTTTCTCTATCAGTGTTTAAAGTAAGACATAGGAATGAGTTGTGTTGTGTTTTTCTCTATCAGTGTTTAAAGTAAGACATAGGAATGAGTTGTGTTGTGTTTGTCTCTGTCAGTGTTTAAAGTAAGACATAGGAATGAGTTGTGTTGTGTTTTTCTCTATCAGTGTTTAAAGTAAGACATAGGAATGAGTTGTGTTGTGTTTTTCTCTATCAGTGTTTAAAGTAAGACATAGGAATGAGTTGTATTGTGTTTTTCTCTATCAGTGTTTAAAGTAAGACATAGGAATGAGTTGTGTTGTGTTTTTCTCTATCAGTGTTTAAAGTAAGACATAGGAATGAGTTGTGTTGTGTTTGTCTCTGTCAGTGTTTAACGTAAGACATAGGAATGAGTTGTGTTGTGTTTTTCTCTATCAGTGTTTAAAGTAAGACATAGGAATGGGTTGTGTTGTGTTTTCTCTATCAGTGTTTAAAGTAAGACATAGGAATGAGTTGTGTTGTGTTTGTCTCTGTCAGTGTTTAAAGTAAGATATAGGAATGAGTTGTGTTGTGTTTTTCTCTACCAGTGTTTAAAGTAAGACATAGGAATGAGTTTTGTTGTGTTTGTCTCTGTCAGTGTTTAAAGTAAGACATAGGAATGAGTTGTGTTGTGTTTTTCTCTATCAGTGTTTAAAGTAAGACATAGGAATGAGTTGTGTTGTGTTTTTCTCTATCAGTGTTTAAAGTAAGACATAGGAATGAGTTGTGTTGTGTTTTTCTCTATCAGTGTTTAAAGTAAGACATAGGAATGAGTTGTATTGTGTTTTTCTCTATCAGTGTTTAAAGTAAGACATAGGAATGAGTTGTGTTGTGTTTTTCTCTATCAGTGTTTAAAGTAAGACATAGGAATGAGTTTTGTTGTGTTTTTCTCTATCAGTGTTTAAAGTAAGACATAGGAATGAGTTGTGTTGTGTTTTTCTCTATCAGTGTTTAAAGTAAGACATAGGAATGAGTTGTGTTGTGTTTTCTCTATCAGTGTTTAAAGTAAGACATAGGAATGAGTTTTGTTGTGTTTTTCTCTATCAGTGTTTAAAGTAAGACATATGAATGAGTTGTGTTGTGTTTTTCTCTATCAGTGTTTAAAGTAAGACATAGGAATGAGTTTTGTTGTGTTTTTCACTATCAGTGTTTAAAGTAAGACATAGGAATGAGTTGTGTTGTGTTTTTCTCTATCAGTGTTTAAAGTAAGACATAGGAATGAGTTGTGTTGTGTTTTCTCTATCAGTGTTTAAAGTAAGACATAGGAATGAGTTGTGTTGTGTTTTTCTCTATCAGTGTTTAAAGTAAGACATAGGAATGAGTTGTGTTGTGTTTTTCTCTGTCAGTGTTTAAAGTAAGACATAGGAATGAGTTGTGTTGTGTTTTTCTCTATCAGTGTTTAAAGTAAGACATAGGAATGAGTTGTGTTGTGTTTTCTCTATCAGTGTTTAAAGTAAGACATATGAATGAGTTGTGTTGTGTTTTCTCTATCAGTGTTTAAAGTAAGACATAGGAATGAGTTGTGTTGTGTTTTCTCTATCAGTGTTTAAAGTAAGACATAGGAATGGGTTGTGTTGTGTTTTCCTCTGTCAGTGTTTAAAGTAAGACATAGGAATGAGTTGTGTTGTGTTTTTCCCTATCAGTGTTTAAAGTAAGACATAAGAATGAGTTGTATTGTGTTTTTCTCTATCAGTGTTTAAAGTAAGACATAGGAATGAGTTGTGTTGTGTTTTTCTCTATCAGTGTTTAAAGTAAGACATAGGAATGAGTTGTGTTGTGTTTTTCTCTATCAGTGTTTAAAGTAAGACATAGGAATGAGTTGTGTTGTGTTTTTCTCTATCAGTGTTTAAAGTAAGACATAGGAATGGGTTGTGTTGTGTTTTCTCTATCAGTGTTTAAAGTAAGACATAGGAATGAGTTGTGTTGTGTTTTTCTCTATCAGTGTTTAAAGTAAGACATAGGAATGAGTTGTGTTGTGTTTGTCTCTGTCAGTGTTTAAAGTAAGACATAGAAATGAGTTGTGTTGTGTTTTTCTCTATCCCTGTTTAAAGTAAGACATAGGAATGAGTTGTGTTGTGTTTTTCTCTATCAGTGTTTAAGGTAAGACATAGGAATGAGTTGTGTTGTGTTTTTCTCTATCAGTGTTTAAAGTAAGACATAGGAATGGGTTGTGTTGTGTTTTCTCTATCAGTGTTTAAAGTAAGACATAGGAATGAGTTGTGTTGTGTTTTTCTCTATCAGTGTTTAAGGTAAGACATAGGAATGAGTTGTGTTGTGTTTGTCTCTGTCAGTGTTTAAAGTAAGACATAGAAATGAGTTGTATTGTATTTTTCTCTATCAGTGTTTAAAGTAAGACATAGGAATGAGTTGTGTTGTGTTTTTCTCTATCAGTGTTTAAAGTAAGACATAGGAATGGGTTGTGTTGTGTTTTCCTCTGTCAGTGTTTAAAGTAAGACATAGGAATGAGTTGTGTTGTGTTTTTCTCTATCAGTGTTTAAAGTAAGACATAGGAATGAGTTGTGTTGTGTTTTTCTCTATCAGTGTTTAAAGTAAGACATAGGAATGAGTTGTGTTGTGTTTGTCTCTGTCAGTGTTTAAAGTAAGACATAGGAATGAGTTGTGTTGTGTTTTTCTCTATCAGTGTTTAAAGTAAGACATAGGAATGAGTTGTGTTGTGTTTTTCTCTACCAGTGTTTAAAGTAAGACATAGGAATGAGTTGTGTTGTGTTTTTCTCTATCAGTGTTTAAAGTATGACATAGAAATGAGTTGTGTTGTATTTTTCTCTATCAGTGTTTAAAGTAAGACATAAGAATGAGTTTTGTTGTGTTTTTCTCTATCAGTGTTTAAAGTAAGACATAGGAATGAGTTGTGTTGTGTTTTTCTCTATCAGTGTTTAAAGTAAGACATAGGAATGAGTTGTGTTGTGTTTTTCTCTATCAGTGTTTAAAGTAAGACATAGGAATGGGTTGTGTTGTGTTTTTCTCTATCAGTGTTTAAAGTAAGACATAGGAATGAGTTGTGTTGTGTTTTTCTCTATCAGTGTTTAAAGTAAGACATAGGAATGAGTTGTGTTGTGTTTTTCTCTATCAGTGTTTAAAGTAAGACATAGCAATGAGTTGTGTTGTATTTTTCTCTATCAGTGTTTAAAGTAAGACATAGGAATGAGTTTTGTTGTGTTTGTCTCTATCAGTGTTTAA
Organism: Bathymodiolus brooksi; assembly: GCA_963680875.1. Lineage (NCBI taxonomy): Eukaryota > Metazoa > Mollusca > Bivalvia > Mytilida > Modiolidae > Bathymodiolus > Bathymodiolus brooksi. The sequence continues at coordinate 12,654,549 of OY804577.1, read as the reverse complement.
AGTAAGACATAAGAATGAGTTGTATTGTATTTTTCTCTATCAGTGTTTAAAGTAAGACATAGGAATGAGTTTTGTTGTGTTTTTCTCTGTCAGTGTTTAAAGTAAGACATAAGAATGAGTTGTGTTGTGTTTTTCACTATCAGTGTTTAAAGTAAGACATAGGAATGAGTTGTGTTGTGTTTTTCTCTATCAGTGTTTAAAGTAAGACATAGGAATGAGTTGTGTTGTGTTTTTCTCTATCAGTGTTTAAAGTAAGACATATAAATGAGTTGTGTTGTGTTTTCTCTATCAGTGTTTAAAGTAAGACATAGGAATAATTTGTGTTGTGTTTTTCTCTATCAGTGTTTAAAGTAAGACATAGGAATGGGTTGTGTTGTGTTTTCTCTATCAGTGTTTAAAGTAAGACATAGGAACGAGTTGTGTTGTGTTTTTCTCTATCAGTGTTTAAAGTAAGACATAGGAATGAGTTGTGTTGTATTTTTCTCTATCAGTGTTTAAAGTAAGACATAGGAATGAGTTTTGTTGTGTTTTTCTCTATCAGTGTTTAAAGTAAGACATAGGAATGAGTTGTGTTGTGTTTGTCTCTGTCAGTGTTTAAAGTAAGACATAGGAATGAGTTGTGTTGTGTTTTTCTCTATCAGTGTTTAAAGTAAGACATAGGAATGAGTTGTGTTGTGTTTTTCTCTATCAGTGTTTAAAGTAAGACATAGGAATGAGTTGTGTTGTGTTTGTCTCTATCAGTGTTTAAAGTAAGACATAGGAATGAGTTGTGTTGTGTTTTTCTCTATCAGTGTTTAAAGTAAGACATAGGAATGAGTTGTGTTGTGTTTTTCTCTATCAGTGTTTAAAGTAAGACATAGGAATGAGTTATGTTGTGTTTTTCTCTATCAGTGTTTAAAGTAAGACATAGGAATGAGTTGTGTTGTGTTTTTCTCTATCAGTGTTTAAAGTAAGACATAGGAATGAGTTGTGTTGTGTTTTTCTCTATCAGTGTTTAAAGTAAGACATAGGAATGAGTTGTGTTGTGTTTTCTCTATCAGTGTTTAAAGTAAGACATAGGAATGAGTTGTGTTGTGTTTGTCTCTGTCACTGTTTAAAGTAAGACATAGGAATGAGTTGTGTTGTGTTTTTCTCTATCAGTGTTTAAAGTAAGACATAGGAATAATTTGTGTTGTGTTTTTCTCTATCAGTGTTTAAAGTAAGACATAGGAATGGGTTGTGTTGTGTTTTCTCTATCAGTGTTTAAAGTAAGACATAGGAATGAGTTGTGTTGTGTTTTTCTCTATCAGTGTTTAAAGTAAGACATAGGAATGAGTTGTGTTGTGTTTTTCTCTATCAGTGTTTAAAGTAAGACATAGGAATGAGTTGTGTTGTGTTTTTCTCTATCAGTGTTTAAAGTAAGACATAGGAATGAGTTTTGTTGTGTTTGTCTCTATCAGTGTTTAAAGTAAGACATAGGAATGAGTTGTGTTGTGTTTTTCTCTATCAGTGTTTAAAGTAAGACATAGGAATGAGTTGTGTTGTGTTTTTCTCTATCAGTGTTTAAAGTAAGACATAGGAATGGGTTGTGTTGTGTTTTCTCTATCAGTGTTTAAAGTAAGACATAGGAATGAGTTGTGTTGTGTTTTTCTCTATCAGTGTTTAAAGTAAGACATAGGAATGAGTTGTGTTGTGTTTTTCTCTATCAGTGTTTAAAGTAAGACATAGGAATGAGTTGTGTTGTGTTTGTCTCTGTCAGTGTTTAAAGTAAGACATAGGAATGAGTTGTGTTGTGTTTTTCTCTATCAGTGTTTAAAGTAAGACATAGGAATGAGTTGTGTTGTGTTTTTCTCTATCAGTGTTTAAAGTAAGACATAGGAATGAGTTGTATTGTGTTTTTCTCTATCAGTGTTTAAAGTAAGACATAGGAATGAGTTGTGTTGTGTTTTTCTCTATCAGTGTTTAAAGTAAGACATAGGAATGAGTTGTGTTGTGTTTGTCTCTGTCAGTGTTTAACGTAAGACATAGGAATGAGTTGTGTTGTGTTTTTCTCTATCAGTGTTTAAAGTAAGACATAGGAATGAGTTGTGTTGTGTTTTTCTCTATCAGTGTTTAAAGTAAGACATAGGAATGGGTTGTGTTGTGTTTTCTCTATCAGTGTTTAAAGTAAGACATAGGAATGAGTTGTGTTGTGTTTGTCTCTGTCAGTGTTTAAAGTAAGATATAGGAATGAGTTGTGTTGTGTTTTTCTCTACCAGTGTTTAAAGTAAGACATAGGAATGAGTTTTGTTGTGTTTGTCTCTGTCAGTGTTTAAAGTAAGACATAGGAATGAGTTGTGTTGTGTTTTTCTCTATCAGTGTTTAAAGTAAGACATAGGAATGAGTTGTGTTGTGTTTTTCTCTATCAGTGTTTAAAGTAAGACATAGGAATGAGTTGTGTTGTGTTTTTCTCTATCAGTGTTTAAAGTAAGACATAGGAATGAGTTGTATTGTGTTTTTCTCTATCAGTGTTTAAAGTAAGACATAGGAATGAGTTGTGTTGTGTTTTTCTCTATCAGTGTTTAAAGTAAGACATAGGAATGAGTTTTGTTGTGTTTTTCTCTATCAGTGTTTAAAGTAAGACATAGGAATGAGTTGTGTTGTGTTTTTCTCTATCAGTGTTTAAAGTAAGACATAGGAATGAGTTGTGTTGTGTTTTTCTCTATCAGTGTTTAAAGTAAGACATAGGAATGAGTTTTGTTGTGTTTTTCTCTATCAGTGTTTAAAGTAAGACATAGGAATGAGTTGTGTTGTGTTTTTCTCTATCAGTGTTTAAAGTAAGACATAGGAATGAGTTGTGTTGTGTTTTTCTCTATCAGTGTTTAAAGTAAGACATAGGAATGAGTTTTGTTGTGTTTTTCTCTATCAGTGTTTAAAGTAAGACATAGGAATGAGTTGTGTTGTGTTTTTCTCTATCAGTGTTTAAAGTAAGACATAGGAATGAGTTGTGTTGTGTTTTTCTCTATCAGTGTTTAAAGTAAGACATAGGAATGAGTTTTGTTGTGTTTTTCTCTATCAGTGTTTAAAGTAAGACATAGGAATGAGTTGTGTTGTGTTTTTCTCTATCAGTGTTTAAAGTAAGACATAGGAATGAGTTGTGTTGTGTTTTTCTCTATCAGTGTTTAAAGTAAGACATAGGAATGAGTTGTGTTGTGTTTTTCTCTATCAGTGTTTAAAGTAAGACATAGGAATGAGTTTTGTTGTGTTTGTCTCTATCAGTGTTTAAAGTAAGACATAGGAATGAGTTTTGTTGTGTTTGTCTCTATCAGTGTTTAAAGTAAGACATAGGAATGAGTTGTGTTGTGTTTTTCTCTATCAGTGTTTAAAGTAAGACATAGGAATGAGTTTTGTTGTGTTTGTCTCTATCAGTGTTTAAAGTAAGACATAGGAATGAGTTGTGTTGTGTTTTTCTCTATCAGTGTTTAAAGTAAGACATAGGAATGGGTTGTGTTGTGTTTTTCTCTATCAGTGTTTAAAGTAAGACATAGGAATGAGTTGTATTGTGTTTTTCTCTATCAGTGTTTAAAGTAAGACATAGGAATGAGTTGTGTTGTGTTTGTCTCTGTCAGTGTTTAAAGTAAGACATAGGAATGAGTTGTGTTGTGTTTTTCTCTATCAGTGTTTAAAGTAAGACATAGGAATGAGTTGTATTGTGTTTGTCTCTGTCAGTGTTTAAAGTAAGACATAGGAATGAGTTGTGTTGTGTTTTTCTCTATCAGTGTTTAAAGTAAGACATAGGAATGAGTTGTGTTGTGTTTTTCTCTGTCAGTGTTTAAAGTAAGACATAGGAATGAGTTGTGTTGTGTTTTTCTCTACCAGTGTTTAAAGTAAGACATAGGAATGAGTGTTGTTGTGTTTGTCTCTATCAGTGTTTAAAGTAAGACATAGGAATGAGTTGTGTTGTGTTTGTCTCTGTCAGTGTTTAAAGTAAGACATAGGAATGAGTTGTGTTGTGTTTTTCTCTATCAGTGTTTAAAGTAAGACATAGGAATGAGTTGTATTGTGTTTGTCTCTGTCAGTGTTTAAAGTAAGACATAGGAATGAGTTGTGTTGTGTTTTTCTCTATCAGTGTTTAAAGTAAGACATAGGAATGAGTTGTGTTGTGTTTTTCTCTATCAGTGTTTAAAGTAAGACATAGGAATGAGTTGTGTTGTGTTTTTCTCTATCAGTGTTTAAAGTAAGACATAGGAATGAGTTGTGTTGTGTTTTTCTCTATCAGTGTTTAAAGTAAGACATAGGAATGAGTTTTGTTGTGTTTTTCTCTATCAGTGTTTAAAGTAAGACATAGGAATGAGTTGTGTTGTGTTTTTCTCTATCAGTGTTTAAAGTAAGACATAGGAATGAGTTGTGTTGTGTTTTTCTCTATCAGTGTTTAAAGTAAGACATAGGAATGAGTTGTGTTGTGTTTTTCTCTATCAGTGTTTAAAGTAAGACATAGGAATGAGTTTTGTTGTGTTTTTCTCTATCAGTGTTTAAAGTAAGACATAGGAATGAGTTGTGTTGTGTTTTTCTCTATCAGTGTTTAAAGTAAGACATAGGAATGAGTTGTGTTGTGTTTTTCTCTATCAGTGTTTAAAGTAAGACATAGGAATGAGTTGTGTTGTGTTTTTCTCTATCAGTGTTTAAAGTAAGACATAGGAATGAGTTTTGTTGTGTTTGTCTCTATCAGTGTTTAAAGTAAGACATAGGAATGAGTTTTGTTGTGTTTGTCTCTATCAGTGTTTAAAGTAAGACATAGGAATGAGTTGTGTTGTGTTTTTCTCTATCAGTGTTTAAAGTAAGACATAGGAATGAGTTTTGTTGTGTTTGTCTCTATCAGTGTTTAAAGTAAGACATAGGAATGAGTTGTGTTGTGTTTTTCTCTATCAGTGTTTAAAGTAAGACATAGGAATGGGTTGTGTTGTGTTTTTCTCTATCAGTGTTTAAAGTAAGACATAGGAATGAGTTGTATTGTGTTTTTCTCTATCAGTGTTTAAAGTAAGACATAGGAATGAGTTGTGTTGTGTTTGTCTCTGTCAGTGTTTAAAGTAAGACATAGGAATGAGTTGTGTTGTGTTTTTCTCTATCAGTGTTTAAAGTAAGACATAGGAATGAGTTGTATTGTGTTTGTCTCTGTCAGTGTTTAAAGTAAGACATAGGAATGAGTTGTGTTGTGTTTTTCTCTATCAGTGTTTAAAGTAAGACATAGGAATGAGTTGTGTTGTGTTTTTCTCTGTCAGTGTTTAAAGTAAGACATAGGAATGAGTTGTGTTGTGTTTTTCTCTACCAGTGTTTAAAGTAAGACATAGGAATGAGTGTTGTTGTGTTTGTCTCTATCAGTGTTTAAAGTAAGACATAGGAATGAGTTGTGTTGTGTTTGTCTCTGTCAGTGTTTAAAGTAAGACATAGGAATGAGTTGTGTTGTGTTTTTCTCTATCAGTGTTTAAAGTAAGACATAGGAATGAGTTGTATTGTGTTTGTCTCTGTCAGTGTTTAAAGTAAGACATAGGAATGAGTTGTGTTGTGTTTTTCTCTATCAGTGTTTAAAGTAAGACATAGGAATGAGTTGTGTTGTGTTTTTCTCTGTCAGTGTTTAAAGTAAGACATAGGAATGAGTTGTGTTGTGTTTTTCTCTACCAGTGTTTAAAGTAAGACATAGGAATGAGTTTTGTTGTGTTTGTCTCTGTCAGTGTTTAAAGTAAGACATAGGAATGAGTTGTGTTGTGTTTTTCTCTATCAGTGTTTAAAGTAAGACATAGGAATGAGTTGTGTTGTGTTTTTCTCTATCAGTGTTTAAAGTAAGACATAGGAATGAGTTGTGTTGTGTTTTTCTCTATCAGTGTTTAAAGTAAGACATAGGAATGAGTTGTGTTGTGTTTGTCTCTATCAGTGTTTAAAGTAAGACATAGGAATGAGTTGTGTTGTGTTTTTCTCTATCAGTGTTTAAAGTAAGACATAGGAATGAGTTGTGTTGTGTTTTTCTCTATCAGTGTTTAAAGTAAGACATAGGAATGAGTTGTATTGTGTTTTTCTCTATCAGTGTTTAAAGTAAGACATAGGAATGGGTTGTGTTGTGTTTTTCTCTATCAGTGTTTAAAGTAAGACATAGGAATGGGTTGTGTTGTGTTTTTCTCTATCAGTGTTTAAAGTAAGACATAGGAATGAGTTGTGTTGTGTTTTTCTCTATCAGTGTTTAAAGTAAGATATAGGAATGAGTTGTGTTGTGTTTTTCTCTATCAGTGTTTAAAGTAAGACATAGGAATGAGTTTTGTTGTGTTTTTCTCTATCAGTGTTTAAAGTAAGACATAGGAATGAGTTGTGTTGTGTTTTTCTCTATCAGTGTTTAAAGTAAGACATAGGAATGAGTTGTGTTGTGTTTTTCTCTATCAGTGTTTAAAGTAAGACATAGGAATGAGTTTTGTTGTGTTTTTCTCTATCAGTGTTTAAAGTAAGACATAGGAATGAGTTGTGTTGTGTTTTTCTCTATCAGTGTTTAAAGTAAGACATAGGAATGAGTTGTGTTGTGTTTTTCTCTATCAGTGTTTAAAGTAAGACATAGGAATGAGTTTTGTTGTGTTTGTCTCTATCAGTGTTTAAAGTAAGACATAGGAATGAGTTGTGTTGTGTTTTTCTCTATCAGTGTTTAAAGTAAGACATAGGAATGAGTTGTGTTGTGTTTTTCTCTATCAGTGTTTAAAGTAAGACATAGGAATGGGTTGTGTTGTGTTTTCTCTATCAGTGTTTAAAGTAAGACATAGGAATGAGTTGTGTTGTGTTTGTCTCTATCAGTGTTTAAAGTAAGACATAGGAATGAGTTGTGTTGTGTTTTTCTCTATCAGTGTTTAAAGTAAGACATAGGAATGAGTTGTGTTGTGTTTGTCTCTGTCAGTGTTTAAAGTAAGACATAGGAATGAGTTTTGTTGTGTTTTTCTCTATCAGTGTTTAAAGTAAGACATAGGAATGAGTTGTGTTGTGTTTTTCTCTATCAGTGTTTAAAGTAAGACATAGGAATGAGTTGTGTTGTGTTTTTCTCTATCAGTGTTTAAAGTAAGACATAGGAATGGGTTGTGTTGTGTTTTCTCTATCAGTGTTTAAAGTAAGACATAGGAATGAGTTGTGTTGTGTTTGTCTCTGTCAGTGCTTAAAGTAAGATATAGGAATGAGTTGTGTTGTGTTTGTCTCTGTCAGTGTTTAAAGTAAGACATAGGAATGAGTTGTGTTGTGTTTTTCTCTATCAGTGTTTAAAGTAAGACATAGGAATGAGTTGTGTTGTGTTTTTCTCTATCAGTGTTTAAAGTAAGACATAGGAATGAGTTGTGTTGTGTTTTTCTCTATCAGTGTTTAAAGTAAGACATAGGAATGGGTTGTGTTGTGTTTTCTCTATCAGTGTTTAAAGTAAGACATAGGAATGAGTTGTGTTGTGTTTGTCTCTGTCAGTGTTTAAAGTAAGATATAGGAATGAGTTGTGTTGTGTTTTTCTCTACCAGTGTTTAAAGTAAGACATAGGAATGAGTTGTGTTGTGTTTTTCTATCTCAGTGTTTAAAGTAAGACATAGGAATGAGTCTCTATCAGTGTTTAAAGTAGGTCATAGAAATGAGTGTTGTTGTGTTTTTCTCTACCAGTGTTTAAAGTAAGACATAGGAATGAGTTGTGATGTGTTTTTCTCTCTCAGTGTTTAAATTAAGACATATGAATGAGTTGTGTTGTGTTTCTCTCTATTAGTGTTTAAAGTAAGACATAGGAATGGGTTGTGTTGTGTTTGCCTCTATCAGCGTTTAATGTAAGACATATGCATGAGTTGTGTTGTGTTTTTCTCTATTAGTGTTTAGAGTAAGACATAGGAATGAGTTGTGTTGTGTTTGCCTCTATCAGCGTTTAATGTAAGACATAGGAATGAGTTGTGTTGTGTTTGTTGCCATCACTGTTCAGTTTCTTCTACTCCTGATATAAGAAAAATACAAATGGTTGATTTGGTGAAAGATCATATCATGGATTCAATTAAAATTTGTCAAATATATTATCACTAGCCATGTGTCAGTGATGTAGGTAGCATTTATCTATATTCAGTTATTAGCCATGTGTCAATGATATAGAAACAATCAATTAATTAGTAATAAAGACAATATTAATATAATTAACATTGACAATGAAAACATAGTTCTGCTGATAGAATTTCATATTTTTGTCAGATTATATTTTTATTTTCCCTTTCATAATAGTAACGAAAACATTAATATATGCAACCAATTAATCCTGTCCAATTGGACTCTTGAATTAAACCGGAATTTTGTTTAAATTCGACATTCAATAGACCATTTACACATTTCCTTCTTGATTTTAAAATCAATTTTACACGCTTTTAAAGAGTCATTTCCCCTTAATGTGGGTAAAATGATCCCATTTCAAACAAAGTACAAAGACAATAACATGTGTTTTCTCTATAATCTGTACACGATTTTAATGTTGTACGAACTAGAGAATTTTATTTCCTATAAATTTATACTAAGCTTCTTTGTCTTTTCCGTTGCTAGGACGGATGCCATTTTGCCCGTCGTCAGGGAAATAACTCTTTTTAAAATCGTATAAAAGTATAGTTCAAATGTGTACGGTGTAGACAGGTTTCGCAGTAATATATTCTGAAATGTTGGGGGAGGGGGGTTTGCAGCTATTACTCGCCTCTGCTTGTAAAGTTGATAATATATCATTCTTGTGTCAATTATAAAAACAAATCACGTTTACCGAATATGTGTATCAATTATTTATTTGGCCGAAAAAGATTAGATCTACCACTACCGCCAGCATGAATTCTGATGATGGATTATATTATCTCTGTCTCTTTTACGTGTACATTTCATTACAGAATTATACATATAAGCCGTAGGTAAAGTATGCTTACATCTGATATATGTTTTGTTAAAATCAATAAAAACCACAGAATTTTGACTCTGATCCTATGTTTATAGTATTTGTTATTTTACCACGTGAGTGACAATCGTACATACAACGTGATATTGCTGAAAACTAATACAAGGAATTATCTTGTGATATTGTATTGTATTGTTCTTGAAATATCAAGGTTGTAGAATTTATTAATCCGTTCATGCTAGCCATATAGGGTTTTTATCCGTCATGATGACTATTGTTAGATTCCGGGATATAAAGATTGGACCTATAGCTTCCCCTGCTGACAGGATTGTATGGACTGTGCCAAATACACAAAAAGAGTTTGACGATACCAAAAGGGTAATACAAATCCGTAAATCGCATTACAGAAAAACACACTGGCCAAAGGAAAAAGGACTAAAACTATCTACAAAACATACACATACATTTAAAGATCGAGTAACACGAACCCCACTAAAAATCAGGGGTGAACTCATGTGCCCCGGAAGAGTAAGTAGTTCCTGCTCCACTAGTGGCACCCGTCGTGTTAATCTAGTTACGAATCCGGTGAAAAGTCATGAATCAGGAAATGACCGGGAAGTGTTAACGACAAGTGGAGCATATCCGTGGTCATTTGTGACACAGATATTCCATAACGGTCAACCAAGTCATGGTGGCGACCGTAAAACTTTCGAAGTGATGACTTAAACTTAATCAATGGTAACCTCAAGGAAAGACATACCTATAATTGGACACCCGAGATTAATGATTCTTTATGTTAAGGACAAATTGCTCGAAGACCTTAAACCGGGACCGTGGGTATAAATAGCTGTGGGCGGAGCAAGCATTCAGATTGTTCATTATTTTGACCACGGTTATCTCGAGGAGGAAAAATCAATGATACATAGTTGATACAGTTACGTTTGGAGCAAAATATTTGACCGGCATGGTTACTACTGTTCCTCCCTACGAAACTTTCACTCTTATTAAAACAAATTATTCTTCGTCCGTCTAAAATCTACAAAAATCACTTCGAAAATTCAAATTTCTGAGGAATGTGACCTTTAGGTCACGTCGATCATGTGACATACAGTTTCATAAATATGATGTTCATATCAACGGGGTTGTTTGATGATAAGCTCCGCCCACAAATTTTGTCGATAGGCACTACCGCAAATTCTCCTTTAAACGTAAATTTATTAAAGCTATCGTTATCTATCTATTATAGAATAGCGAAACGAGTCAAGCATACGACATTGGACATCCACTCTTCCGGTTAACATTACTACACCCAGAGAAATCCTATCACTGATGTTTATTTGCTGACATTCAGGTCAATCTTACATAAGCCTAATACATACCCTAAAGTCAACTAAAGGTTAGGTTTCAGTTATGTGGAATCCTTTGTTTCCAACTGATGAAACATATTACATCAAGTGTCCTAGCAGATACCTCATATAGTGCCTGCTACGCGTTTTTGGAATAACCAGAAACAAATTATCCAAAGGTTATTAACAGTATAGCTAAATCGGTTTGAAAGGTCACATGTGCCAGTGGGAAGTTGACCTTTGTTTACATTAATTACATTTATTAGGAACTGTATATCTCTAATAAATCACATCAGACACGATACCGTCTGAGATTAATAGTCCACCAGCTGAAGTATCCACCCATCGATAGTAAGATAACGACGAGTGTCGTATATGGGACAATGGGAGATAACCCATCCAATACATACATATGCATGACTGCACACTTTACTGGCTGATTACAAGCACTTCGACACAAAGTGGAGGATTTCAGTTTGTAATATGAACCTAAGCCTCCTCTCGTAGTGACATGAGGTAGTATATGATATATATTCCTCTACTGCAGTCTGATGATTCTATGTTTTATCAAGGTATATCATACTTTCTGGTGTGTGTCTTCATGATGATGTCTTTTCACATTTTCTGTCTTTCTACCGTTTGGTGATTGCAGTCATGTATATTGATTCATTGACTACTGACCATATTTGGTGGTAGAGAAACCGGGGTGGCAAAAAAAAACAATCGGTGTCTATAAGTACCAAATCAACGTTAGATAAGATTGACATTGTATATACGTTCCGGATGTGTGTTAGAACATATGATTAGAAACAAATCAGTATATACGATCGGTCGTTGGAAAATTAGACTACAGTCTTATATAACGGTAACTTTTTGTTTGAATATTTGTGTTTGCAATTGACTGCCAAAATATAGATATTAAGAGTAGGACTGACATTTCATTGATCGGTTTAACCCCGTCATATGTATGTGGTGGTTGCTAAGCAATGATCTAGATGTACTTCGTGTTATGTCTTTATCATGTCTCTGTTTAAATATTTCATGTTTCCGAGCGCAATGGTTCATTTTACTGTGCTTAATTGAATAGAAAACCATTACTTTTAAACTCTTTGTTTTCCGTACTTTAAATAATTCATTGAAATATATATATACGTCTGACAATTAAACCAAACAGTGTTAGAATTAGATCTTTGAGCTGACAATTTTTTGTTCTTCCCTCGACGGGATTTGAACTCACACCATTGATACACTGCAACACAAATCGCTTAGACTTATATCAAGCACCATAGACCACCTGGCCACATCCGCTATATAAAAAATATAGCTTCAATTGTCGAAGTGTTACTTTGTCTTGTAAGGAAAATCTAGAGATAGACATAAGACATGAGTGTGTAGATGGTACATATATAATTAATATTATAATTTGACAGCAATCTAACTCAGCAATTTTTAATATATTGTATAGGATAATGAAGAATTCATTATACAGTCACAGGAAAAAAAGTATATTATACAAACATCGAAGCAAGTGACAACCATACAATATATCTGTCCCACTGGATCTCAAAGTTACTTGTGATACTAGGTTAATACTAAATATTATATACGTCTGAAAATTAAACCAAACAGTGTTAGAATTAGATTTTTGATTTTGGTTAAGATATATCATTATAACGTATAATTTATAACTCAGTATCATGTGACTGTTGTTTATTACTTTATTTCTCATAAGAAGAGTTTGAAGATACCACAGGGCTAATCAGAATCCGTAAATCAAAGTAGGACAGACAACATAATGGCCAAAATATACCACAGGGCTAATCAGAATCCGTAAATCAAAGTAGGACAGACAACATAATGGCCAAAATATACCACAGGGCTATTCAGAATCTGTAAATCAAAGTAGGACAGACAACATAATGGCCAAAAGATACCACAGGACTAATCAGAATCTGTAAATCAAAGTAGGACAGACAACATAATGGCCAAAAGATACCACAGGGCTAATCAGAATCTGTAAATCAAAGTAGGACAGACAACATAATGGCCAAAAGATACCACAGGGCTAATCAGAATCTGTAAATCAAAGTAGGACAGACAACATAATGGCCAAAAGATACCACAGGGCTAATCAGAATCTGTAAATCAAAGTAGGACAGACAACATAATGGCCAAAAGATACCACAGGGCTAATCAGAATCTGTAAATCAAAGTAGGACAGACAACATAATGGCCAAAAGATACCTCAGGGCGGGCTAATCAGAATCTGTAAATCAAAGTAGGACAGACAACATAACGGCCAAAAGATACCACAGGGCTAATCAGAATCTGTAAATCAAAGTAGGACAGACAACATAATGGCCAAAAGATACCACAGGGCTAATCAGAATCTGTAAATCAAAGTAGGACAGACAACATAACGGCCAAAAGATACCTCAGGGCTAATCAGAATCTGTAAATCAAAGTAGGACAGACAACATAATGGCCAAAAGATACCACAGGTCTAATCAGAATCTGTAAATCAAAGTAGGACAGACAACACAATGGCCAAAAGATACCACAGGGATAATCAGAATCCGTAAATCAAAGTAGGACAGACAACATAATGGCCAAAAGATACCTCAGGACTAATCAGAATCTGTAAATCAAAGTAGGACAGACAACATAATGGCCAAAATATACCACAGGGCTAATCAGAATCTGTAAATCAAAGTAGGATAGACAACATAATGGCCAAAAGATACAACAGGGCTAATCAGAATCTGTAAATCAAAGTAGGACAGACAACATAACGGCCAAAAGATACAACAGGGCTAATCAGAATCTGTAAATCAAAGTAGGACAGACAACATAACGGCCAAAAGATACCACAGGGCTAATCAGAATCTGTAAATCAAAGTAGGACAGACAACATAACGGCCAAAAGATACAACAGGGCTAATCAGAATCTGTAAATCAAAGTAGGACAGACAACATAACGGCCAAAAGATACAACAGGGCTAATCAGAATCTGTAAATCAAAGTAGGACAGACAACATAACGGCCAAAAGATACCACAGGGCTAATCAGAATCTGTAAATCAAAGTAGGACAGACAACATAACGGCCAAAAGATACAACAGGGCTAATCAGAATCTGTAAATCAAAGTAGGACAGACAACATAACGGCCAAAAGATACAACAGGGCTAATCAGAATCTGTAAATCAAAGTAGGACAGACAACATAACGGCCAAAAGATACCACAGGGCTAATCAGAATCCGTAAATCAAAGTAGGATAGACAACATAATGGCCAAAAGATACCACAGGGCTAATCGGAATGGAATCTGTAAATCAAAGTAGGACAGACAACATAATGGCCAAAAGATACCACAGGGCTAATCAGAATCTGTAAATCAAAGTAGGACAGACAACATAATGGCCAAAAGATACCTCAGGGCTAATCAGAATCTGTAAATCAAAGTAGGACAGACAACATAATGGCCAAAATATACCACAGGGCTAATCAGAATCTGTAAATCAAAGTAGGACAGACAACATAATGGCCAAAAGATACCTCAGGGCTAATCAGAATCTGTAAATCAAAGTAGGACAGACAACATAATGGCCAAAAGATACCACAGGGCTAATCAGAATCCGTAAATCAAAGTAGGACAGACAACACAATGGCCAAAAGAAAAAGGAACAAGAATAAACAACGATCTACAAAACATACACATACAACTAAAGATCGAGTAACACGAACACAACCAAAAACCGAGGGTGAACTCAGGTGCTCCGGAAGGGTGAGCAGTTCCTGCTCCATTAGTGGCACCCGTCGTGTTAGTCTAGTTACAGAACCGGTGATAAGTCATAAATGAGGAAAGGACCGGGAAGTGTTTACGACAAATTGATCATATCCGTGGTTATTTCTGACACAGACACTCAACCAAGTCATGGTGGTGACCGTACAACTTTCGAAGTGATTACTTCAACTTAACCACTAGGAACTTTTGGTTCGGTAGCTTTCTTGTTAGCAGCAACCCTCTATCAAGGAAGTCCTGATAGGAACCACAAGCTCTGGAATATCGTTTCAACTGAAAGATATACACTCCATATGCAGGTGCTGCTGGAATGTTGCTACATATAAATGGAAAGTTCGCAATGGGAAAATATGGGATATAATCTCTTTTATCTTAAAGTTTCGTTCTTAACCGCCCCTCACTGTCAATTGCGATGTGTAGGATAGATTCGATGAAGAAAGCTTGAATAATAAATGTTTTGTCAAATATGAACCATCAAACTACTAGTATTTGATATAAACTAAATAATCTGAAAGATCAAATGAACAAGCACACTAAAGAAACCCAGATCATGTTATTTATCATCTTCGCTAGCCAAGGGTTACGATCCGCTCTACTCATCTTCACCCTTGGCATCGTTAGTCGGATTTTCGTAATTCCCGCGCACTGCCACCTGCTGGATTTTGACAGTTATGCCCCTTGTAATGATGTCATTTTCAGCCAATCGACACGAGGCTTTCATTTCCTTTCGTTTGAATGTCCTGAAAATTTACTCGAGATTATGATATGGCTGATTTTTAAGCGAAGATTTGACGAGGCTCATACTGTTATTCAATGGTAAGCTAGTGCTTTTATTTCAAACTTACAACATTATTTTATATGTACACGCATTTTTATTTTGTTGACAATTTTCCTACAGAACATGTGCTTTTTGTAAAGTGCGTTCTGATTGGTTGCAGCTATCACTAGCTGCATTACATATAAACTGTCACCGTGTGACCTCGAAAATCCGTCTAACGATGCCAATGGTGAAGATGAGTAGAGCGGATCGTAACCCTTAGCTAGCGAAGATGGTTATTTATATAAATGTCAAAAATAGATGTAATTACAGTTGAACCTGTTTAATCTGACACTCCAAGGGATCAGGCAAACTTGTCAGATTGCACAGGATGTCGAAATACTCAGGTTTTGCTTTAGTTAAAAGAAAGACTTTGGGACGATGATTTTTTGTCGGATGTCACAGGATGTCGTAAAACTCATGTGTCGGAAAACTCTAGCTGCGGAACCGTAGCCCTTATGGTACTTGGACAGTTTTTTCTGATATTTGCGGACCATAGGGCTACGGATTTCACCATATCAAAAACTTTCGAAAGTGCGCGGTGAAAATCCTGCGCACCTCTTTTGCAAATTATTGTCATGAAAAAGGGTCTGAGAACGATCAAACATATATGTATCGTTTCGTTAGATATTTATCTACATTCTTCTATACTTATACTTACCTATTAATAATCATTTCCAGCTCATTATTATAACAAATGTGTCATTTGTGACAAGTCCCGCCTACTTCGTCAGCCATCTTGCTACTCCGGTAATCTCGTTCCTGAGGTCACGTGATTTTTCCAATTATAACCCTATTTATTTATAAACCGCAAATACACGTGTTCGGTTTGTTTACATTTTACCGAAGATGTTTTTCGGCGGTTTTAGAAGGAAATGAGAGTTTGAATCTTGTTGGCATATATTTTTCAACAAATAATCTTAATAAGTAAATGGTTTTTTTGTTCATTTCTTTTTCTGGAGGTGACTTTCATTGAGCATTTTTGAATTTGAACACGTGTATATGCGGTTTATAAATAAATAGGGTTATAGTTGGAAAAATCACGTGACCGCAGGAACGAGACTACCGGAGTAGCAAGATGGCTGACGAAGTAGGCGGGACTTGTCACAAATGAGACATTTGTTATAATAATGAGCTGGCATGGAGACAAAGCTTATTAGTGTCATCATATTACACTGTCACAACAGTTAGCAAGTACTTGTCAAACAAATTATACCGTTTAACTCAAATTATAGTCTAAATTAGACTGGCTGACACAATAATGAGTTTTGAATGGGTACAAGAATTTATAAAGTTGAGAAGTGAATGACATTTACTTGCAACAAGTTGTTTCTGACGGACAATACATCTGTTGGAAGGTAGTTCGAAACTACTTTATGTTAATCGCAATGTGAATCTCTTTTTACCATAATATCACAGCATTTGTCAAATATTCTGACTGGGACAGAACAAACATAACATATATTTTTAGGTTATTTGATGTTTGTTTTCTGGTGATGTTCGAATGTAATATGAATCTCTTTTCCCTAAAATACCACAGCATTTGTCAAACATTCTGACTGAGGCAGAACAAGCATGATATATTTCAGTATAATGTGTATATCTTCAGTGATTATCAGTTCTTTCAAAAGTTAATAAAACCATAAAGTATATTAAATATTTGGCCTTTAGCATACATGCACACGTATCATGCGCACTAAATTTGATATCTATTGTTATCATATCAAAAGACAGAAACACAATATCAGTAATATTCATCTTTTGTATCATTTTAATTCGACGTCTAACATGGCCATCACATGGCTCTAATTAGCTAAGTTTTTAGTGGGATTCTTCTTCAGTCTATCCTTAGTTTTATATGTATGTTTTGTAGATCGTTGTTTGTCTTTTTGTACTTGTTATACCCCCCGCAAACAAAGTGTGGGGGGTATATAGGAATCACCCTGTCCGTCCGTCCGTCCGTCCATGTACCTTGTAAGCGCAACTCCTCCTAAACCGCTTCTTGGATTTTTATGAAACTTTACACATTTGGAGTACACTACCTGCAGATGTGCATGAAGGAATATGGTTGCTGTCCAAAATTTAAAAGGGGAGATAATTCAACTTATTCTTTCACGAAAAGGGGGGGGGGGGGGAGGCATGTACCTTGTAAACGCAACTCCTACTAAACTGCTTATTGAATTTTTATGAAACTTTACACAGTTGTAGTACACAACCTGCAGATGTGCATGAAGGAATACCGTTGCTGTCTAAAATTTAGTAGGGGGGATAATTCAACTTATACTTTCACGAAAAGGGGGGTCGTGTACCTTGTAAGCGCAACTCCTCCTAAACGGCTTACTGGAGTTTTGTGAAACTTTACACAGTTGTAGTACACTACCTGCAGATGTGCATGAAGGAATATGGTTGCTGTCCAAAATTTAAAAGGGAAGATAATTCAACTTATACATTCACGAAAAGGGGGGTCGTGTACTTGTGGCGACCCCTAGATGTATGTTCTTGGTTAGTTTATTTTGGAGATGGGATGTTGTCTCCTTGGCATAACTCTATATCCGTTCATTTTTCATAGGTCACTTGCTAATATACCTGTATTCCAAAGTTTGAACATCATAGTATTGCAAGCGGGGGGTATCACTCAGTGAGGTCACTCACAGTTCTAGTTGTTTTGGCCATTGTGTTGTCAGGCCTTCGATTTACGGATTCTGATTACCCCTTTGGTATTTTCAAGCTCTTCTTAAGAAACATGGATAATGAATACGAAAGAAATGATACATGGAACTCGTGTAATAAAAGTTGAGAATACCAAAGTTGTAATCGGAAACCGCAAATTGAAGAAAATCAGATCATACAATGGTCAAAGGAAGGACAAAAGGATAAACAATTGTTTACAGAGATGTCCGTGACTGTAATCGTTCGTATCACTGGAGATGTCCAGGACTGTAATCGTTCGTATCACTGGAAATGTCCAGGACTGTAATCGTTCGTATCACTGGAGATGTCCGTGACTGTAATCGTTCGTATCACTGGAGATGTCCAGGACTGTAATCGTTCGTATCACTGGAGATGTCCAGGACTGTAATCGTTCGTATCACTGGAGATGTCCAGGACTGTAATCGTTCGTATCACTGGAGATGTCAGTGACTGTAATCGTTCGTATCACTGGAGATGTCCAGGACTGTAATCTTTCGTATCAATGGAGATGTCCAGGACTGTAATCGTTCGTATCACTGGAGATGTCCAGGACTGTAATCGTTCGTATCACTGGAGATGTCCGTGACTGTAATCGTTCGTATCACTGGAGATGTCCAGGACTGTAATCGTTCGTATCACTGGAGATGTCCAGGACTGTAATCGTTCGTATCACTGGAGATGTCCAGGACTGTAATCGTTCGTATCACTGGAGATGTCCAGGACTGTAATCGTTCGTATCACTGGAGATGTCCAGGACTGTAATCGTTCGTATCACTGAAGATGTCCGTGACTTTAATCGTTCGTATCACTAGAGATGTCCGTGACTTTAATCATTCGTATCACTGGAGATGTCGGGACTTTAATCGTTCGTATCACTGGAGATGTCCGTGACTTTAATCGTTCGTATCACTGGAGATGTCGGGACTTTAATCGTTCGTATCACTGGAGATGTCGGGACTTTAATCATTCGTATCACTGGAGATGTCCGTGACTTTAATCGTTCGTATCACTGGAGATGTCCGTGACTTTAATCGTTCGTATCACTGGAGATGTCGGGATTTAATCGTTCGTATCACTGGAGATGTCGGGACTATCTGGAAAACAAAACAACAACAAATAAGAGATAAACTTTGTAGTGGTGGAAGGTAACAAGAGATGTTTTAATCTGGAACATGTTCCCATATATATGTATCAAGTTATAGTATATTGGCGACATGGCTCTTCAAATTTCAATCATCATCTGACCTATCTCACTGTTATAAATCATTCTTCACCATATCTATCACTAGTATGTGCAGGTGTTACGGGTAGTACCCTACTGAAGAAGTCAAATAAAGAAATCACAATCTGCTGCAATAAAAACGTAGATATCAAATTAGTGCGCACGACACCTTTCTGGAATAACCTTCATCAGGTACGCTCAAAGTCGAAATATAGTTACATGTATATATATTTAATTAATCCTAATTTATTTTGTAAACTAAGGTATATCTGCCTCAAGTGAGTTATATGTCAGTCCTTTCTCTAATACATACATTGTGGTAGGAAAGTCTGGATGGTAATAACGAACTGTGTCAACTCTGGCCATGTGTAGGTGTACGGAACCATTAACACCTGAGGTAGCTATCGAGGAGTAAACCTATGTTATTGGTGTTAGTCTTGTAGTCAGAAGTCATGTTATTAGTGTTAGTCTTGTAGTCAGAAGTCATGTTATTAGTTTTAGTCTTGTAGTCAGAAGTCATGTTATTAGTGTTAGTCTTGTAGTCAGAAGTCATGTTATTAGTGTTAGTCTTGTAGTCAGAAGTCATGTTATTAGTGTTAGTCTTGTAGTCAGAAGTCATGTTATTGGTGTTAGTCTTGTAGTCAGAAATCATGCTATTAGTGTTAGTCTTGTAGTCAGAAGTCATGTTATTGGTGTTAGTCGTGTAGTCAGAAGTCATGTTATTAGTGTTAGTCTTGTAGTCAGAAGTCATGTTATTAGTGTTAGTCTTGTAGTCAGAAGTCATGTTATTAGTGTTAGTCTTGTAGTCAGAAGTCATGTTATTAGTGTTAGTCTTGTAGTCAGAAGTCATGTTATTAGTGTTAGTCTTGTAGTCAGAAGTCATGTTATTAGTGTTAGTCTTGTAGTCAGAAGTCATGTTATTAGTGTTAGTCTTGCAGTCAGAAGTCATGTTATTAGTGTTAGTCTTGCAGTCAGAAGTCATGTTATTAGTGTTAGTCTTGCAGTCAGAAGTCATGTTATTAGTGTTAGTCTTGTAGTCAGAAGTCATGTTATTAGTGTTAGTCTTGTAGTCAGAAGTCATGTTATTAGTGTTAGTCTTGTATTCAGAAATCATGTTATTAGTGTTAGTCTTGTAGTCAGAAGTCATGTTATTAGTGTTAGTCTTGTAGTCAGAAGTCATGTTATTAGTGTTAGTCTTGTAGTCAGAAGTCATGTTATTAGTGTTAGTCTTGTAGTCAGAAGTCATGTTATTAGTGTTAATCTTGTAGTCAGAAGTCATGTTATTAGTGTTAGTCTTGTAGTCAGAAGTCATGTTATTAGTGTTAGTCTTGCAGTCAGAAGTCATGTTATTAGTGTTAGTCTTGCAGTCAGAAGTCATGTTATTAGTGTTAGTCTTGCAGTCAGAATTCATGTTATTAGTGTTAGTCTTGTAGTCAGAAGTCATGTTATTAGTGTTAGTCTTGTAGTCAGAAGTCATGTTATTAGTGTTAGTCTTGTATTCAGAAATCATGTTATTAGTGTTAGTCTTGTAGTCAGAAGTCATGTTATTAGTGTTAGTCTTGTAGTCAGAAGTCATGTTATTAGTGTTAGTCTTGTAGTCAGAAGTCATGTTATTAGTGTTAGTCTTGTAGTCAGAAGTCATGTTATTAGTGTTAATCTTGTAGTCAGAAGTCATGTTATTAGTGTTAGTCTTGTAGTCAGAAGTCATGTTATTAGTGTTAGTCTTGTAGTCAGAAGTCATGTTATTAGGGTTAGTCTTGTAGTCAGAAGTCATGTTATTGGTGTTAGTCTTGTAGTCAGAAGTCATGTTATTAGTGTTAGTCTTGTAGTCAGAAGTCATGTTATTAGTGTTAGTCTTGTAGTCAGAAGTCATGTTATTAGTGTTAGTCTTGTAGTCAGAAGTCATGTTATTAGTGTTAGTCTTGTAGTGAGAAGTCATGTTATTAGTGTTAGTCTTGCAGTCAGAAGTCATGTTATTAGTGTTAGTCTTGTAGTGAGAAGTCATGTTATTGGTGTTAGTATTGTAGTCAGAAGTCATGCTATTAGTGTTAGTCTTGTAGTCAGAAGTCATGTTATTAGTGTTAGTCTTGTAGTCAGAAGTCATGTTATTGGTGTTAGTCTTGTAGTCAGAAGTCATGTTATTAGTGTTAGTCTTGTAGTCAGAAGTCATGTTATTAGGGTTAGTCTTGTAGTCAGAAGTCATGTTATTAGTGTTAGTCTTGTAGTCAGAAGTCATGTTATTAGGGTTAGTCTTGTAGTCAGAAGTCATGTTATTGGTGTTAGTCTTGTAGTCAGAAGTCATGTTATTAGTGTTAGTCTTGTAGTCAGAAGTCATGTTATTAGTGTTAGTCTTGTAGTCAGAAGTCATGTTATTAGTGTTAGTCTTGTAGTCAGAAGTCATGTTATTAGTGTTAGTCTTGTAGTCAGAAGTCATGTTATTGGTGTTAGTCTTGTAGTCAGAAGTCATGTTATTAGTGTTAGTCTTGTAGTCAGAAGTCATGTTATTAGTGTTAGTCTTGTAGTCAGAAGTCATGTTATTAGTGTTAGTCTTGTAGTCAGAAGTCATGTTATTAGTGTTAGTCTTGTAGTCAGAAGTCATGTTATTAGTGTTAGTCTTGTAGTCAGAAGTCATGTTATTAGTGTTAGTCTTGTAGTCAGAAGTCATGTTATTAGTGTTAGTCTTGTAGTCAGAAGTCATGTTATTAGTGTTAGTCTTGTAGTCAGAAGTCATGTTATTAGTGTTAGTCTTGTAGTCAGAAGTCATTATATTGGTGTTAGTCTTGTAGTCAGAAGTCATGTTATTAGTGTTAGTCTTGTAGTCAGAAGTCATGTTATTAGTGTTAGTCTTGTAGTCAGAAGTCATGTTATTAGTGTTAGTCTTGTAGTCAGAAGTCATGTTATTAGTGTTAGTCTTGTAGTCAGAAGTCATGTTATTAGTGTTAGTCTTGTAGTCAGAAGTCATGTTATTAGTGTTAGTCTTGTAGTCAGAAGTCATGTTATTAGTGTTAGTCTTGTAGTCAGAAGTCATGTTATTAGTGTTAGTCTTGTAGTCAGAAGTCATGTTATTGGTGTTAGTCTTGTAGTCAGAAGTCATTATATTGGTGTTAGTCTTGTAGTCAGAAGTCATGTTATTAGTGTTAGTCTTGTAGTCAGAAGTCATGTTATTAGTGTTAGTCTTGTAGTCAAAAGTCATGTTATTAGTGTTAGTATTGTAGTCAGAAGTCATGCTATTAGTGTTAGTCTTGTAGTCAGAAGTCATGTTATTAGTGTTAGTCTTGTAGTCAGAAGTCATGTTATTAGTGTTAGTCTTGTAGTCAGAAGTCATGTTATTAGTGTTAGTCTTGTAGTCAGAAGTCATGTTATTAGTGTTAGTCTTGTAGTCAGAAGTCATGTAATTAGTGTTAGTCTTGTAGTCAGAAGTCATGTTATTAGTGTTAGTCTTGTAGTCAGAAGTCATGTTATTAGTGTTAGTCTTGTAGTCAGAAGTCATGTTATTGGTGTTAGTCTTGTAGTCAGAAGTCATGTTATTGGTGTTAGTCTTGTAGTCAGAAGTCATGTTATTAGTGTTAGTCTTGTAGTCAGAAGTCATGTTATTAGTGTTAGTCTTGTAGTCAGAAGTCATGTTATTGGTGTTAGTCTTGTAGTCAGAAGTCATGTTATTAGTGTTAGTCTTGTAGTCAGAAGTCATGTTATTAGTGTTAGTCTTGTAGTCAGAAGTCATGTTATTAGTGTTAGTCTTGTAGTCAGAAGTCATGTTATTAATGTTAGTCTTGTAGTCAGAAGTCATGTTATTAGTGTTAGTCTTGTAGTCAGAAGTCATGTTATTAGGGTTAGTCTTGTAGTCAGAAGTCATGTTATTAGTGTTAGTCTTGTAGTCAGAAGTCATGTTATTAGGGTTAGTCTTGTAGTCAGAAGTCATGTTATTAGTGTTAGTCTTGTAGTCAGAAGTCATGTTATTAGTGTTAGTCTTGTAGTCAGAAGTCATGTTATTAGTGTTAGTCTTGTAGTCAGAAGTCATGTTATTAGTGTTAGTCTTGTAGTCAGAAGTCATGTTATTAGTGTTAGTCTTGTAGTCAGAAGTCATGTTATTAGTGTTAGTCTTGTAGTCAGAAGTCATGTTATTGGTGTTAGTCTTGTAGTCAGAAGTCATGTTATTAGTGTTAGTCTTGTAGTCAGAAGTCATGTTATTAGTGTTAGTCTTGTAGTCAGAAGTCATGTTATTAGTGTTAGTCTTGTAGTCAGAAGTCATGTTATTAGGGTTAGTCTTGTAGTCAGAAGTCATGTTATTAGGGTTAGTCTTGTAGTCAGAAGTCATGTTATTAGGGTTAGTCTTGTAGTCAGAAGTCATGTTATTAGTGTTAGTCTTGTAGTCAGAAGTCATGTTATTAGTGTTAGTCTTGTAGTCAGAAGTCATGTTATTAGTGTTAGTCTTGTAGTCAGAAGTCATGTTATTAGTGTTAGTCTTGTAGTCAGAAGTCATGTTATTAGTGTTAGTCTTGTAGTCAGAAGTCATGTTATTGGTGTTAGTCTTGTAGTCAGAAGTCATGTTATTAGTGTTAGTCTTGTAGTCAGAAGTCATGTTATTAGTGTTAGTCTTGTAGTCAGAAGTCATGTTATTAGTGTTAGTCTTGTAGTCAGAAGTCATGTTATTAGTGTTAGTCTTGTAGTCAGAAGTCATGTTATTAGTGTTAGTCTTGTAGTCAGAAGTCATGTTATTAGTGTTAGTCTTGTAGTCAGAAGTCATGTTATTAGTGTTAGTCTTGTAGTCAGAAGTCATGTTATTAGTGTTAGTCTTGTAGTCAGAAGTCATGTCATTAGTGTTAGTCTTGTAGTCAGAAGTCATGTCATTAGTGTTAGTCTTGTAGTCAGAAGTCATGTCATTAGTGTTAGTCTTGTAGTCAGAAGTCATGTCATTAGGGTTAGTCTTGTAGTCAGAAGTCATGTTATTAGTGTTAGTCTTGTAGTCAGAAGTCATGTTATTAGTGTTAGTGTTGTAGTCAGAAGTTGGTCACCCATGAGCCCTAAGAAAAGTTTGAAGATATCAAAGGTGTAACCAGAAGCCGTAAATAGAAGGACAGACTATACAATGGTCTAAAGAAAGAGAACAAAAGGGCAAACAATGATCTACAAAACATTACACAGAAAACTAAAAATGGAGCAACGCGAACCCCACTATAAACCGGGGATTCTTCGAGGAAATGGCCAGACAAAGATTACGACAAACGGAACATATCCATGGTCATTTGGGGAAACAGTAATCGTTCAATAACAGTAACAAACAAATATAGGGTTATGGTGTTTATTGCCACTTTCAATAATATTTCAGCTATATCGAGGCGATCACCTTTTTTTTTTTATTGGTGAGTGAAACCGGAGTGCCCGGAGAAAACCACCGACCTGTCGCAAATCACTGATAAACTTTATCACATAATGTTGTATCGAGTATATCTCGACTGAGCGAGATTCGAACTCACAGCCTTTTTGGTGATAGGCACTGATTGCATAGGTAATCATAAATCCTACTGTCATACGACCACAACGGCCCCTCAAATAACGCTATCTTTTAATCATAGACACATCATTATACATAATACAATGTGTATATTGCCATATTACAAATCGCAATGCTGTTGTATAGTCTTTGAAGAGTAATGGCCTTGATCTCTTCCATCTCTCCCCCCTTTTTTACTGTGTTTTGTTATTTGATAAACGAATGCAGATCAACGCTGCGTTAATTTCTTGTTTGGCGTCAACCTTGGTATAATCTATCTATTGATAATGTTAAAGTAAGGAAAGTTTACACAAGTGAATAGACGATAGGGCAGAAGATTTCACCGTCTTAGTGATAATTATCTTCTTAAGAGCTTTGTCAAGTAGCTTCTGTGTTATTATACACTTACGTTGAAGGATTGAAGCACAAGTTTGTTTTGCTTTATTCTTGGTCAGATCACAAATTATTGGTTTTATTCCAAGATTCTTTTAAAGTGATTTCATAATCAGCAGATATCAGGAAAACTCGACCAGATCATTTTTAATCTGCATTAAAGATATAACAAAGTAAAACGAGGCTAATAATGATATTGGTATTATTGTGTTACAACGTAGATGTCTTGGATTACTCATGACACATTCGTGTCTTACATTCTTCATTGTGTAATTTATTAGCTCTGTTTCCGTAAAGAAAAAATATATATGCATTCTACTTAGACTGTGGATTCTTAGCTTCGTGGATTGCCAGACCCACGAAATCCGCGAAAAATGAGCCACTATATAGCATTTGTTAGAACAAAAATAAAGGAAAAAAACATATTTAAGTTTAGTCAATCATATGATAAAAATTATTAAAAAATTCTAATTTTCTTATTTAGCTAAAAATAAAACGTAAAATAAAAACATGGATATCTACATTAGTGCGCATGACACGTTTCTGGAATGACCTTCATCATGTTGTCTGAAGGTCAAAACACTAGATATACGCATAAGTTAAAGTCTTTGGAAACAAGCAAACTTATCTTAACTAGTGTAATATCAATACAACTTCTTCAATGTTGTAAAATGTCAACCAAGGATAACAATAAAATACATTTAGCTTATTTCCAAATGCGGTACTTTTATAAGGATACAATGTGAAATTGAAAGAGAAACAACGGAAAATATGTTAATACGGTCAATTATTAGAACTAAATGTACATTTTGTATTAGGATAATAAATAGCTCTAATGGTAATGAAAAACGTCATACAATGATACGCTATAGAAACTTGATGAGATTGATCTATTCATCGGCATGTTGTCGACAAGTCGTGAGGATGATTGAATACTCAAACGTAATAGATCTGGTCTTGTGGTAAAGAGCATTGAAATGTAACAAACAATGATGTATGTACATTATATAATTGTAAAACTTAAGTCCAATTTTTAGATCATTTTCTGAAGAACTTGTAGAACCTTTAGTGTTATATATACCAAAATAGTTTAATGAAAGTTTCAAAAATCCGTTTTTCTGTCGTCGATTTTGCATTTAGAAGAAGGGACATGAATGTAAATGAACATGAGAGACACACATTAAAGTAAAGGAACAACTCTTGTATTGCTGTGCTGCATGCAAGGAATATAAGATGAGAATAGATCCGTGTTCGGTGTTAATGAAAACGAATTCGTATTCCGTTTTTTTTTAGAACGGATCCGTGTTCTGTTTTTATTATAGCTTAGAAATAGGAGAAAGATTACAAGAAGCAAACAAATTCATGCTATAGATTTACTAAAGAAAGGCAGGAGATAGCAAGACGTACTAAAACAAATTAAATTAATAAAGAAAAACCAACACGTGATCATAAAATATAACATGACAAACATGTGACCATACAATATAACATGACAAACATGTGACTATGAAATATAACATGACAAACATGTGACCATAAAATATAACAGACAAAGACAATAACAGACGTGAAGAAACACTGACCCATTACAACAAGGGATGAATTCAGGAGCTAAAAACAGTAATCAGTTCCTGATTCATATTGGGCACCCGCCATGTTAATTAAGGTCAAGTTCAAAGTTAATGTAAAGTCCACAGCATAATCAGTAATCAGAAGTCGTAAATCAAAGAGGGACAGACAAATAGAATGACAGAAAGAAAAATGACGGAAGACAAACAATTGTCGCTTAGAAGAAAACAAAAGATTGAGCAACACGAACCTCATTAAAAATCGGAAATGAACTCATGTGCTTCAGTAGGGCTACCTATGTTTTAGGTCATAGGTCATCAGAAGCCTGAGTTTATTTTTATTATCCTCCTATAAGCGAACCTGATGAAAGTTATTGCAGAAACGCGTATCGCGCACTACATTAGATATATACGATTCTTTTTTTAATAATATTAATACGGGGAAAAGCTAGTTTTGCATAAATTATTAAAAGCAAAAGTTACTCTTTCTCATGCCTATCAAAAGTTACTCTTTCTCATGCCTATCAAAAGTTACTCTTTCTCATGCCTATCAAAAGTTACTCTTTCTCATGCCTATCAAAAGTTACTCTTTCTCATGCCTATCAAAAGTTACTCTTTCTCATGCCTATCAAAAGTTACTCTTTCTCATGCCTATCAAAAGTTACTCTTTCTCATGCCTATCAAAAGTTACTCTTTCTCATGCCTATCAAAAGTTACTCTTTCTCATGCCTATCAAAAGTTACTCTTTCTCATGCCTATCAAAAGTTACTCTTTCTCATGCCTATCAAAAGTTACTCTTTCTCATGCCTATCAAAAGTTACTCTTTCTCATGCCTATCAAAAGTTACTCTTTCTCATGCCTATCAAAAGTTACTCTTTCTCATGCCTATCAAATGTTACTCTTTCTCATGCCTATCAAAAGTTACTCTTTCTCATGCCTATCAAAAGTTACTCTTTCTCATGCCTATCAAAAGTTACTCTTTCTCATGCCTATCAAATGTTACTCTTTCTCATGCCTATCAAAAGTTACTCTTTCTCATGCCTATCAAAAGTTACTCTTTCTCATGCCTATCAAAAGTTACTCTTTCTCATGCCTATCAAAAGCTACTCTTTCTCATGCCTATCAAAAGTTACTCTTTCTCATGCCTATCAAATGTTACTCTTTCTCATGCCTATCAAAAGTTACTCTTTCTCATGCCTATCAAAAGTTACTCTTTCTCATGCCTATCAAAAGTTACTCTTTCTCATGCCTATCAAAAGTTACTCTTTCTCATGCCTATCAAAAGTTACTCTTTCTCATGCCTATCAAAAGTTACTCTTTCTCATGCCTATCAAATGTTACTCTTTCTCATGCCTATCAAAAGTTACTCTTTCTCATGCCTATCAAAAGTTACTCTTTCTCATGCCTATCAAAAGTTACTCTTTCTCATGCCTATCAAAAGTTACTCTTTCTCATGCCTATCAAAAGTTACTCTTTCTCATGCCTATCAAAAGTTACTCTTTCTCATGCCTATCAAATGTTACTCTTTCTCATGCCTATCAAAAGTTACTCTTTCTCATGCCTATCAAAAGTTACTCTTTCTCATGCCTATCTTGGCTATATCTTTGTCCTCTTTGATTTATTTGCTCTCAAAGACTTTTTAAATAATATGTCCTTCCAATCTTTTGACAATGAGGGTATCTGATGATGTTTATTCCTGGAATGTTTCCTTTAAATAAACGGTGTGATCTGACAATTACCGTAGAACTAAAGCTGAGGTTTATACCTGGAATGTTTCCTTTAAATAAACGGTTTGATCTGACAATTACCGTAGAATTAGAGCTGAGGTTTATTCCTGGAATGTTTCCTTTAAATAAACGGTGTGATCTGACAATTACCGTAGAACTAAAGCTGAGGTTTATTCCTGGAATGTTTCCTTTAAATAAACGGTTTGATCTGACAATTACCGTAGAACTAGAGCTGAGGTTTATTCCTAGAATGTTTCCTTTAAATAAACGGTTTGATCTGACAATTTACGTGGAAATAGAGCTGAGGTTTATTCCTGGAATGTTTCCTTTAAATAAACGGTTTGATCTGACAATTACCGTATAACTAGAGCTGAGGTTTATTCCTGGAATGTTTCCTTTAAATAAACGGTGTGATCTGACAATTACCGTAGAACTAAAGCTGAGGTTTATTCCTGGAATGTTTCCTTTAAATAAACGGTTTGATCTGACAATTACCGTAGAACTAGAGCTGAGGTTTATTCCTGGAATGTTTCCTTTAAATAAACGGTTTGATCTGACAATTACCGTAGAACTAGAGCTGAGGTTTATTCCTGGAATGTTTCCTTTAAATAAACGGTGTGATCTGACAATTACCGTAGAACTAAAGCTGAGGTTTATTCCTGGAATGTTTCCTTTAAATAAACGGTTTGATCTGACAATTACCGTAGAACTAGAGCTGAGGTTTATTCCTGGAATGTTTCCTTTAAATAAACGGTGTGATCTGACAATTACCGTAGAACTAAAGCTGAGGTTTATTCCTGGAATGTTTCCTTTAAATAAACGGTTTGATCTGACAATTACCGTAGAATTAGAGCTGAGGTTTATTCCTGGAATGTTTCCTTTAAATAAACGGTGTGATCTGACAATTACCGTAGAACTAAAGCTGAGGTTTATTCCTGGAATGTTTCCTTTAAATAAACGGTTTGATCTGACAATTACCGTAGAACTAGAGCTGAGGTTTATTCCTAGAATGTTTCCTTTAAATAAACGGTTTGATCTGACAATTTACGTGGAAATAGAGCTGAGGTTTATTCCTGGAATGTTTCCTTTAAATAAACGGTGTGATCTGACAATTACCGTAGAACTAGAGCTGAGGTTTATTCCTGGAATGTTTCCTTTAAATAAACGGTTTGATCTGACAATTACCGTAGAACTAGAGCTGAGGTTTATTCCTGGAATGTTTCCTTTAAATAAGCGGTGTGATCTGACAATTTACGTGGAAATAGAGCTGAGGTTTATTCCTGGAATGTTTCCTTTAAATAAACGGTGCTATTAAAGAAACAGATTGCCGTACAATTCAAGCCTAATTCCTTTGACACAAGAGAATAAGTCGGCGAAACAATATGTAAACATTTGACAGTTTTTCAAATATTAATTCACAATGGAGCCTTCACAAGTATTTACATGGGAAAACATAAAGTTGTCATGTTGGTGTGAGTTCTAGCACAACATGCATTTTAAAGTACATTTCAAAACAAGAAGATATGGCAACAATTTAAATGTTGAATGAAATAGGGAATTTTAGAATTAGAGTACTACAATACTACATGCAATATCAAGCAGCTAGACAGATATAATGAATCAAGACGGTTTTTGGTAATGTTCTTCCTTATGAAGCGTTTAATAAATGTTATCATTGGTAATTAATACATAAACTAACGAAATATAAAGTGTCAGACAAATCAAACGATAGATTTATCAGGGGATATTTTCAATTGTCTACGTCTGTTTCAATCCTGTCGATATTTCGGGTAAAAGTTGATGGAATTTCATAAATTGTCCCAATGGAAATATAACTATTTTGTAATAGGTGATAGTTGCTGCACTTGTCGAAAGCGATGACCGTTATGGATTATGCAAACGAAAGGTTTGATATAAAGAAAGAAATTCATAATTCATTGGTTGTTAACCGATCAAAATAATTCTACCTTATATTATAGAAGACGGTTTTTTGCCAATGAAAATTGTACTTTCAACGAGAACCGTCAGATTGAATAATAATAAAGGGCGTCAGAAAGCATGGAACAAATATTGTTATCTTTAGTTTTATGTGTATGTTTTGTAGATCATTGTTTGTCCTTTTGTACTTTTTGTTTTGACCATTGCGTTGTCTGTTCTTCTTCGATATACGGGTTCCGATTATCCCTTTAGTATTTTCAAACTCTTTTTACTGTATTTATATGAAGTATTTTTAGATGTCAAGAAGAAGTCTGTAGTCAATACAGTGGTCATAAGAATGAAGTTGCCATCAGAAAACCTATACACTTGAATGATAATAATTACAGAAATTAAGGAGAAATCCATGGAAATATCTTATTTGTTTTAGAGTATACATATTTTCTTTAAGCTTCCAAATAGTGGGACAGTAGTATATCAGCACGGTTAAGTCACATTTCGGGGGGAGCAAAGGGGGAGCTACCGAAGTGACGTCACCGGAAGTCACGTGACCGGAAATGACATGACCAGAACTAGAAGTCACGTGACCGGAACCGGAAGTCACATTACCGGTTCCCGCGCTTTGTTATTACTATAGTAGTAGTACAAAATGTATCATTGCGCATCACCGACATGGCTACCGGATGTGACGTGAATGAAGGTCACATGACCCCGAAGGCATTCCATTGGAAGGGGTGGGGTGTAATTATGACTAACACAGAAATCTTCCATATTTTCCATATCTTTTCACTATTCAACTTGCCTTTCTTCCATATTTTCCATATCTTTTCACTATTCAACTTACTTTTCCTCCATATTTTACATATCTTTTCACTATTCAACTTACATTTCTTTCATATTTTCCCTATCTTTTCACTATTCAACTTACTTTTCTTCTGTATTTTCCAAACCATTTTACTATTCAATTTACTTTTCTTCCATATTTTCTAAATCATTTCACTATTCAATTGATCTTTCTTCCATATTTTCCCTATCTTTTCACTATTCGACTTACTTTTCTTCCATATTTTCCATATCTTTTCACTATTCAACTTACTTTTTTTCCATATTTTCCAAATCATTTCACTATTCAACTTGCCTTTCTTCTATATTTTCCATATCTTTTCACTATTCAACTTACTTTTCCTCCATATTATCAAAATCTTTTCACTATTCAACTCACGTTTCTTCCATATTTTCCATATCTTTTCACTATTCGACTTACCTTTCTTCTGTATTTTCCCTATCTTTTTACTATTCAACTTACTTTTCCTCCATATTTTCCATATCTTTTCACTATTCGACTTACCTTTCTTCTGTATTTTCCCTATCTTTTTACTATTCAACTTACTTTTCTTCTGTATTTTCCCAATCTTTTCACTATTCAATTTACTTTTCTTCCATAATTTCCATATCTTTTCACTATTCAACTGACTTTTCTTCCATATTTTCCATATTTATTCACTATTCAACTTACTTTTTTTCCATATTTTCCAAATCATTTCACTATTCAACTTGCCTTTCTTCTATATTTTCCATATCTTTTCACTATTCAACTTACTTTTCCTCCATATTTTCAAAATCTTTTCACTATTCAAATCACGTTTCTTCCATATTTTCCATATCTTTTCACTATTCGACTTACCTTTCTTCTGTATTTTCCCTATCTTTTTACTATTCAACGTACTTTTCCTCCATATTTTCCATATCTTTTCACTATTCGACTTACCTTTCTTCTGTATTTTCCCTATCTTTTTACTATTCAACTTACTTTTCTTCTGTATTTTCCCAATCTTTTCACTATTCAATTTACTTTTCTTCCATATTTTTCATATTTTTTCACTATTCAACTTGCCTTTCTTCCATATTGTCCATATCATTTCACATTTCAGCTTACCTTTCTTCCATATATTCCATATCATTTCACAATTCAACCTACTTTTCTTTCGTATTTTCCATATCTTTTCACTATTCAACTTGCCTTACTTCCATATTGTCCATATCTTATTACTATTCAACTTGTTTTTCTTTCATATTTTCCATATCATTTCACTATTCAACTTACCTTTCTTCCATATTTCCATATCATTTCACAATTAAACCTACTTTTCTTCCACATTTTCCATATCTTTTCACTATTCAACTTGCCTTACTCCCATATTGTCCATATCTTATTACTACTCAACTTGTCTTTCTTTCATATTTTCCATATCATTTCACTATTCAACTTACCTTTCTTCCATATTTTCCATATCATTTCACAATTAAACCTACTTTTTTTCCGCATTTTCCATATCTTTTCACTATTCGACTTACCTTTCTTCTGTATTTTCCCTATCTTTTTACTATTCAACTTACTTTTCTTCTGTATTTTCCCAATCTTTTCACTATTCAATTTACTTTTCTTCCATATTTTTCATATTTTTTCACTATTCAACTTGTTTTCTTCCATATTGTCCATATCATTTCACATTTCAGCTTACCTTTCTTCCATATATTCCATATCATTTCACAATTCAACCTACTTTTCTTTCGTATTTTCCATATCTTTTCACTATTCAACTTGCCTTACTTCCATATTGTCCATATCTTATTACTATTCAACTTGTTTTTCTTTCATATTTTCCATATCATTTCACTATTCAACTTACCTTTCTTCCATATTTCCATATCATTTCACAATTCAACCTACTTTTCTCCCATATTGTCCATATCTTATCACTATTCAACTTGGATTTCGTCCAAATATTCCATATCATTTCACTATTCAACTTACTTTTCTTCTATATTTTCCAAATCTTTTCACTATTCAATTTACTTTTCTTCCATATTTTCCATATCTTTTCACTATTCACCTTGGGTTTCTTCCATATTTTTCATAGTTTTTCACTATTCAACTTGCCTTTCTTCCATATTGTCCATATCATTTCACATTTCAGCTTACCTTTCTTCCATATTTTCCATATCATTTCACAATTCAACCTACTTTTCTTCTGCATTTTCCATATCATTTCATAATTCAACCTACTTTTCTCCCATATTGTCCATATCTTATCACTATTCAACTTGGATTTCGTCCAAATATTCCATATCATTTCACTATTCAACTTGCCTTTCTTCCATATTTTCCATATCATTTCACTATTCAACTTGGCTTTCGTCCAAATATTCCATATCATTTCACTGTTCAACTTGCCTTTCTTTCATATTTTCCATATCATTTCACTATTCAACTTACCGTTCCTCCATATTTTCCAAATCATTTCACTATTCAAATTATCTTTCTTCCATATTTTCCCTATCTTTTCACTATTCGACTTACTTTTCTTCCATATTTTCCATATCATTTCACAATTCAACCTAATTTTCTTCCGCATTTTCGATATCTTTTCACTATTCAACTTACTTTTCCTCCATATTTTTAATATCTTTTCACAATTCAACTCACGTTTCTTCCATATTTTCTATATCTTTTCACTATTCAACTTACTTTTCTTCTGTATTTTCCCTATCTTTTCACTATTCAACTTCCTTTTCTTCTGTATTTTCCAAATCTTTTCACTATTCAATTTACTTTTCTTCCATAATTTCCATATCTTTTCACTATTCAACTTGCCTTTCTTCCATATTTTCCATATCTTTTCACTATTCAACTTACTTTTCCTCCATATTTTCCATATCTTTTCACTATTCAACTTACCTTTCCTCCATATTTTCCCTATCTTTTCACTATTCAACTTACCTTTCTTCCATATTTTCCCTATCTTTTTACTATTCAACTTACTTTTTTTCTGTATTTTCAAAATCTTTTCACTATTCAACCTAGTTTTCTTCCATATTTTCCAAATCATTTCACTATTCAACTTATCTTTCTTTCATATTTTCCCTATCTTTTCACTATTCAACTTACCTTTCTTCCATATTTTCTATATCATTTCACTATTCAACTTACTTTTCCTCCATATTTTCCATATCTTTTCACTATTGAAATCACGTCTCTTCCATATTTTCCATCTCTTTTTACTATTTAACTTACTTTTCTTCTGTATTTTCCAAATCTTTTCAATATTCAACTTACTTTTCTTCCATATTTTGCATATCATTTCACTATTCGACTTACTTTTCTTCCATATTTTCCATATCATTTCACAATTCAAACTACTTTTCGTCCCCATTTTCCATATCTTTCCACTATTCAGCTTACTTTTCTTCCATATTTTCCATATCATTTCACTATTCAACTTGCCTTTTTTCCATGTTTTCCATATCTTTTCACTATTCAACTTACTTTTCTACCATATTTTCCATATCTTTTCACTATTCAACTCAAGTTTCTTCCATATTTTCCATATCTTTTCACTATTCAACTTACCTTTCTTCCATATTTTCCCTATCTTTTCACTATTCAACTTATTTTTCTTCCACTTTTTCCATATCATTTCACTATTCAACGTACTTTCCTTCCGTATTTTTCATATCTTTTCATTATTTAGCTTTCCTTTCTTCCATAATTTCCATATCTTTTCACTATTCAACTTACTTTTCTTCGGTATTTTTCGTATCTTTTCACTTTTCAAATTACTTTTCTTCCATATTTTGCATATCATTTCACTATTCAACTTACTTTTCTTCCATATTTTGCATATCATTTCACTATTCAACTTGCCTTTCTTCCATATTGTCCATACTATAATAACCCTTTCTCTTCTGATGTAGTGACAAGTTTCTACTGTTGTTAATGTATGTGTGTGTTTTATTATCTATTGATTGCCTGATTGTTCAAGGGGAAAATATTCAGGACAAGAGCACACAAATTTAACAATACATATTAAAAATCATACAGACATAGCTTTTTTTTCAAATTGTTTTTATCGATAAGGAACTCGATCCCAACATACTGATGACTTCATTTTCTGTATAACACGTTTCGTCTTTCGTTTTGTGCTTGACAAAATAAGTTACTTCGTGACCCAAAACTATACATTGTAAAATTACTTACCATTTTTAAAAGAAAATTCGATATGACTGATTTCTTGTAACTGGATTTTAAATTTAATGAGGAATTGTATTGTAAATTAAGTGTAGTAAAGTTTAATATTTGGATAGATGAAATTTCCAAAATACAATGAAATTTACAATTATCCAGAAAGTATTTAAAGAATTGCAGTCTCCAAGATTTGCTAAGTGAATATACTTTGACAGAGTATGTTTGTAGTCACTCTTTGACTGCAAACACATGTTTAACTGTAGGTGTCATGTTCTCATATACGTATTGTGGTGTTCAACATGGTCTTTGTGTAAATATGATTGTGTCCTTATTATTGACGACCCATGACACTCAGATGTAGAGATCTCGACCCTTTGTGCTGATCTTAAGAATGACCAACGCAGAAAAAAATACATTATTTTAGGAAGAGATGCATCTTATTTTGCACAAAAAAAAACCACTCTGATTCTACCAAACATTCTCTAAAACTCATAAAATGTTGCACTAAAGTTTGTCAGTGACTTGGGGCAGGTCTGTGATTTCTCCCGGTACTCCGGATTCTTCCACCAATAAAACTGATCACCACGATATAGCTGAAATATTGTTGAAAGTGGAGTTTAACACCATAACCTTAACCCAAACCCTCAAATACTCGAGATTTTTTATTGACAACATATTTGTCCTGTTTGGTGGACGTGATATTTCAACAGACAGTCGGCATTCCAATTGGTACTGACGGTACCCCTCTTCTCATCGATTTGTTTCTTTATATTCGTATGACGCAGACTTCACATGGGGGTTTCTCAAGATGAACGAAAATAAGTTGTCCCGATTCTTTAATTCCACTTTCTGCTATATTGATAATGTCCTTTCACTGACGACTAAGAACGACACTTTACGACAAAAGAGATTATTCAATTTTCCTATTATAAACTTTCAATTTATGTGTAGCAACATTCCAGCAGCACCTGCATATGAAGTATGACTCTGTCCGTGGATCCGAAAATTCCAGAGTTTGTGGTTCACATCAGGATTTCCTTGATAGAGGGTTGCTGCTAATTAAGAAGTTACTGAATCAAGGGTTAATAATGGTCAAGTTGAAGTCATCACTTCGAAAGTGTTGCTGTCGCCATCATATCCTGGTTGATCGTTACTGAATATCTGTCTCACAAATGATCAGGGATATGTTCCGTTTGTCGGATTTACAATCCGATCCATTCTTTATTCTTGACTTATCAATGGGTTTGTAACAAGAGCAATACAACACAGCCACTAGTCGGGCAGGAATTGCTTACCGTTCCGAGCAGCCGAGTTCTCCGCCTGTTTTGTGGAGTTTATGGTGCTTAATCGTTAG
The DNA here is from genome assembly GCA_963680875.1 of Bathymodiolus brooksi. Classification (NCBI taxonomy): domain Eukaryota; kingdom Metazoa; phylum Mollusca; class Bivalvia; order Mytilida; family Modiolidae; genus Bathymodiolus; species Bathymodiolus brooksi. Next base: position 12,618,314 of record OY804577.1, on the reverse strand, counting down.
TTTTCTGTGTAGTGTTTTGTCCTTTTGTCCTTTTTTATTATTTTATTTTAGCCATTTTATTATCTGTCCTTCTTCTGTTTACGGCTTCTGTATCTTCAGTCTTTGTTAGGTGTTTGTTTTGTGTATTTTGATTGACAGTTTTTTAGGTGTTTGTTTTGTGTATTTTGCTTGACAGTTTTTTAGGTGTTTGTTTTGTGTAATTTGTATTGACAGGCTGATTGTTCATCGTATTATTATGTTTTTGTTATCCTGATCATTTATTTATGTCATGTCGTTTTAATATTTACTTGTGTTCCCGGGGGCCGCCGTGGTCGTGATCGTGTGGTAGTTAGATTTATAACTACCTGTGCAATCAGTGCCTATCACCACTAAATTTGTGAGTTCGAACCCGTTCATCGCGAGGTGTACTCGATACAACATTATGTAATAAAGTTTGTCAGTGACTTGCGACAGAACGGTGGTTTTCTCCTGGTACTTCGGTTTCCTCCACCAAAAATACTGAAATATGTTTGAAAGTGGCGTGAAATACCATAATCTTAGTAAAACTACTTGTGTTCCTCATCAGGATTGTGCCTTGTATATTGTTTCCGTTCTACTTGTGTTCCCCATCAGGATTGTGCCTTGTATATTGTTTCCGCTCTACTTTTGTTCTCCATCAGGATTGTGCCTTGTATATTGTTTCCGCTCTACTTGTGTTCCCCATCAGGATTGTGCCTTGTATATTGTTTCCGCTAATTTGTACTTTTAATTTGGATTCCGGTTATTTCAATCATGCGAAACTTGACCAAGACTTATATTTATTATTGGTGACATGCGTCATGTTTAATAAAAGACAATATTGGCATTAGTTATATGAAGTAAGACACTGTGATATAAACACTGATTTAACAGGGATGACTATCGCTTGATCGATTAATATATTGATAGTTAGTATGACTGGTCATCACTATTCCCCAGACATTAATGACTAATTATACAGCGTGAGATTCCCCAGACATTAGTGACTAATTATACAGCGTGAGATTCCCCAGACATTAGTGACTAATTATACAGCGTGAGATTCCCCAGACATTAGTGACTAATTATACAGCGTGAGATTCCCCAGACATTAGTGACTAATTATACAGCGTCAGATTATACTATAAGATATTCCCCAGACATTAGTGACTAATTATACAGCGTCAGATTATACTATAAGATATTCCCCAGACATTAGTGACTACAGATACAGCGTCAAATTATACTATAAGATATTCCCCAGACATTAGTGACTAATTATACAGCGTCAGATTATACTATAAGATATTCCCCAGACATTAGTGACTAATTATACAGCGTCAGATTATACTATAAGATATTCCCCAGACATTAGTGACTAATTATACAGCGTGAGATTACACTCTAAGATCTTTCTAAAAACAAAACAACAGAAAATGACGTTATAAAGTCTCTTGAATGTAAAGAAAGCCAAATATGAATATAATTTATCTTTTAAGGTGCTCTATGATTAAGAAGAAAAACACATACATATTTCGAATATTGTGTAAATTGTAGAAAACAAAACCAACGCTCTGATTGGTGTTTTTTGGACGCTTGAAGTCAATTGGCAAACATTCCATGTATATTCAGGACGATAGCAAGTTATATTAGAATTATGCAGAAAGGAGGACGGAATGAACTAAACAGGACAATGACTACCACTAGTAGAGCATAGGGAGTTGCATAGAGACAAAATAAATAGTATTTTATGACGGCTTTTATACGCATGCTCTCTTCCTAAAGGATATCTTTAACATGCAGGAATCGTGTAACTTTCCACTCTTAACAGGGAACCTGCAATGGTACACGTCCAGACTTTGCCTGCCTATTATAACATAGCAACTTGCAATCGAAAGGTATCACCCATCCGACACCTTGGAAGTTATTTTATATTATGATAGGAAGTCAATAAAATGGCGTTAAAATGCAATAAAATACAATAATGGTTTGACCATCAATGGCTTCAGAATATTATTGATACAAAATGTAAACTAACATAGCACACAAATAAGCTTTGGTTTATGTATCTGACGAGGCATCATTTACGCGAACAACTCACAGATGGCACAAATTGTATTATGCAATTAATGACTTCTAATGAGGTAAATACAAGGATTTATTAATATAATAATATGATTGTTACCAGGCCTGAGGACGAGGTTAATATATTATTCTTTGGTTAATAAATCCTGGTATCCATCGAATTGAAAGTCATTAATTGTTTTATTATATGACACATTTTTATATGTTGCTTTCACCCTTAAAATAAGCGTTTCTTTGGTCTAGAATGGTGCAAGACAAGGTGCATATTATACATTTATTGCATGCTGGTGAGGGAAATATGATACTCGTGGGTGAATAAATTTTCATATTTCCTGAACCCTCATGCTATTAATGTTTTATTATACCGAATGAAACTAAGAAAACACATACATGTAAAATACTGTTGGCAAACATATTTTAAGTCCATTGGAACGTTGTCTCAGACATTTAAAAAACCACACCCACAACAACATTGTAACGGTCGCTTGCAAGTGATGCGTTCCGAGTGCCTCTGACGTTTTCCTGTCAAAGAACGATAACTCTGGCAGGAAAACCCATGAGGCTTCCGAAGAGGTGGAATATGATATTTATTTCATGGAATATGATTGTTGTCCTGTATAATCACGTGTTCTGATGTTTACCCATTGTCCACAGCCAATTCGAAAAGATATTATCTATAGTCATATAAAATATCATATCAAGAAACCTTTATTCATTTATAGATCATTTGGTTGGGGAAATGAGAAAACAGGTATTCATTTACAAGTCACGACATTTAAACATGAATCATCGAAAGCACTGAATGAACTCATCTTACAGAACGAACCTTCACTGAATAGTAATCATCGTCCATCCTAACAATCAATTTTCTCTGATTAATAGTTTGATAGTTTGCAAATAGATAGCTAATAACATAATTTGTATTTAACCCATGATGAGAGTTCTCCTGAAGAGAGCTAACGTGGATCTTTTTAATAACCTTTTAGTCTGTTAAGGACAAAATACCAATAACCATTTGGTGGTTTGAACTTGAGAGTTAATTTGTTTTCCCTTGTCTTCTGAGTGTAGTGGTCTAGCTATATAGATATCAAATAGTATTTTGAACTATCCTCAAAATTTCACGCACATTATTGGTGCATACGTTTGGAAAATATTGTTTTTCATTGTTTTTGCTTAATTAATAAATGATTCTGTTTGACATATTACCATGTCAGTGACTCCATCATACGTCTAGGATCTGTCGTCTGGTCACGTGTTTCGTCATGAATTATTGTACTGACTTGACGTTAAGAAAAAATGACATGCTCCAGGACAAAAATAAATCCCAGTACATATTTAATGACTTCATCAACAGTGGAGTGTATTTCTTGTGTTATATCAGACTAATGAACGTCTTGATGAAAGAAACCTTCACTTTGTTGTGTTTCCATGATATCCATCGTTTTGTAGTCAGACGATTATATAAATATAAATCGCTAATCAGTATATCTTTGGCAAGACAGAATTTCATGTAGGAGTAAATATCTAATATATTTGTACACTCTATTGGAGTTATATAGAGTGCAAAAAAACCTAAAATAGTGAGTGGATATCTAATTATATAGCATGCTATTATCTATCATATGATATCACATCCTATTGTAATTATGGTTTGTTATAAACATACAAATTTGATTAATTGATTGTTGGTTTTATGCATTGAAAGCGTAGATATCAAATTTAGTGCGCACAAGGGGTTTCTGGAACAACCTTCATCCGCCACTCTCAAAGCCGAACAACCTTCATCCGCCACTCTCAAAGCTGAAAGATTGGAAAGCCAAATAATTTTAAAATATTAAAATAGTTGGGAGCAGTAAATCCAATGGATCTAAACAGGATATCAAAAATCAGCTAAAGTCACCCACCAAACATTTCTCCTAGGAACCAAATATTCTGCTGTGTTATTGTTTTCTATTAAAACCTACGACATGGAATACTTGTTCGTGTGTGTATTAAATTGTTGCAATATAAATTGTCTACAATAATTGTGTTTCAGTGTCAGATTTTAACACTTGTATCCTGTATATATAGTCAGTGCTGATACTGTCAGATTTTAACACTTGTATCCTGTATATATAGTCAGTGCTGATACTGTCAGATTTCAACACTTGTATCCTGTATATATAGTCAGTGCTGATACTGTCAGATTTCAACACTTGTATCCTGTATATATAGTCAGCGCTGATACTGTCAGATTTCAACACTTGTATTCTGTATATATAATCAGCGCTGATACTGTCAGATTTCAACACTTGTATCCTGTATATATAATCAGTGCTGATACTGTCAGATTATAACACTTGTATCCTGTATATATAGTCAGTGCTGATACTGTCAGATTTTAACACTTGCATCCTGTATATATAATCAGTGCTGATACTGTCAGATTTTAACACTTGTATCATGTATATATAATCAGTGCTGATACGGTCAGATTTTGACACTTGTATCCAGTATATATAGTAAGTGCTGATACTGTCAGATTTTAACACTTGTATTCTGTATATATAGTCAGTGCTGATACTGTCAGATTTCAACACTTGTATCCTGTATATATAGTCAGTGCTGATACTGTCAGATTTCAACACTTGCATCCTGTATATATAATCAGTGCTGATACTGTCAGATTTCAACACTTGTATCCTGTATATATATACAGCGTTGATACTGTCAGATTTCAACACTTGTATCCAGTATATATAGTCAGCGCTGATACTGTCAGATTTCAACACTTGTATCCTGTATATATAGTCAGCACTGATACTGTCAGATTTTAACACTTGTATCCTGTATATATAGTCAGTGCTGATATTGTCAGATTTCAACACTTGAATCCTATAAATATAGTCAGCGCTGATACTGTCAGATTTCAACACTTGTATCCTGTATATATAGTCAGCGCTGATACTGTCAGATTTCAACACTTGTATCCTGTATATATAGTCAGCGCTGATACTGTCAGATTTCAACACTTGTATCCTGTATATATAGTCAGCACTGATACGGTCAGATTTCAACACGTGTATCCTGTATATATAGTCAGCGCTGATACTGTCAGATTTCAACACTTGTATCCTGTATATATAGTCAGCGCTGATACTGTCAGATTTCAACACTTGTACCCTGTATATATAGTCAGCGCTGATACTGTCAGATTTCAACACTTGTATCCTGTATATATAGTCAGCACTGATACTGTCAGATTTCAACACGTGTATCCTGTATATATAGTCAGCACTGATACTGTCAGATTTCAACACGTGTATCCTGTATATATAGTCAGTGCTGATACTGACAGATTTCAACACGTGTATCCTGTATATATAGTCAGTGCTGATACTGACAGATTTCAACACTTGTATCCTGTACATGTATATATAGTCAGTGCTGATACTGTCCGTAGGTAACTTGTATGTAACAGTTTATTTTTAAATGTACAAAAGTTTATAATAAACAATAAACGTTTCATCTAACATCAGCAGTACCTAGTTTCCTTATTTCTTTCTTCTTTTTTCTTCTTTTTTAATTAAAATGTACTTTGAATCAAACATTTTTTTTACATCAAACACCAAATCACTTTCTTTGTTTTATCTTCTTATACCTTCTGTAATTTATATCAAATTTGTTAGTTAGTTCTATTTGCTTCTCCCCTTAGAGATTCACAGTATATTACAAATGAAATTTATTCCTACGGATAGGGATTAATATAAGTTCTTGTAACTTGTTTCCCAATCCTATCAATTACTTCTTATTATGTAATGTATATAGCTGAATATTGTAATGTTATATTGAATTAATTAATAGAATATGTTTAACTAACGTGTATGTTATCTTATGATTTAGTTTATTTTCCTATCATCATTTTCTGACTCGTCATCAATGGCCACTCAACAAATGTAAACAGCAAAACGTCATAGAACACAATGTAAACGTCATAGAATATAATATAAACAGCGAAACGTCATAGAATACAATGTATTAGTTCGTCATAGAATACAATGTATTAGTTCAACTATAAATTGTTTCTGTCAAGTAATGCATATTTGCCACAATAAAGTTTCAAGTGAATAATATAGTTTAATCATGTCGTCATCCCTATGTCACTATAAATCTAACCTAGACGTGTTTATTAAATGTTTTATTACACGGGGTGTCACTAAAGACAATTAAGGGTTCAACGACATGTGTGTTCCTTTCTTGTATGCATGTTTCTATATCAGTAACATCAATATTATCTTTTTAAGATGTCAATCTAATTACAATAAACGTTAGAGAAAACCGAAAGAACAATCATGGATAGACAATCCAGAAATACAGCAATAACGTTAGAGAAACCCGAAGGGACAATCATGGATGAACAACCCAGAGACACAGCAATAAACGTTAGAGAAAACCGAAGGGGCAATCATGGATGGACAATCCAGAGACACAGCAATACACGTTAGAGAAAACCGAAGGGGTAATCATGGATGGACAATCCAGAGACACAGCAATAAACGTTAGAGAAAACCGAAGGGGTAATCATGGATGGACAATCCAGAGACACAGCAATAAACGTTAGAGAAAACCGAAGGGATAATCATGGATGGACAATCCAGAGACACAGCAATACACGTTAGAGAAAACCGAAGGGGTAATCATGGATGGACAATCCAGAAACACAGCAATAAACGTTAGAGAAAACCGAAGGGGCAATCATGGATGAACAACCCAGAGACACAGCAATAAAGGTTAGAGAAAACCGAAATGAGAAGAATTAATTTAAATTCGTGGAAATAATTTTGGTGATAACTGCTAGCTTTGTGGGGCGAATAGATACACATTATGACGGGGCATCAATGGGTGCCTCGCTTTATTTTGTTAATGCTATATTCACTCGACTTAGGAAAATCAAAAAGTATAACATGCCATCAATAATGTTCATATTCCTAAAAGAAAGGAGAATTGGTTTGGACGTTAAACAGCATAGTGTCTATAGATTTGTAAAAAGAGTCAAATGTTTTAATATTGTTTTCACGAAAATATATGACATACCTACTTCAGCTAATAACTGACGACCTTGTGTTTTATTGCTTGTTTTGTCAGAAGATGTATGATCAATAAGCGTTAATACACTTAAAGTACAATTGGGACAAGTGGTAATATGATAAACTTAACAGGTGATACGATTTTAACTACACTTACTGGTATTACACTGGTATTATTGTTTTTATTGTCTTCACAACCTTGTGCTACAATAACGTAGCTGATGATCCCTTTGGTATCTTCACAACCTTGTGCTACAATAACGTAGCTGATTATCCCTTTGGTATGTTCACAACCTTGTGCTACAATAGCGTAGCTGATTATCCCTCTGGTATCTTCACAACATTGTGCTACATTAACGACGCTGATTATCCCTTTGGTATCTTCACAACCTTGTGCTACAATAACTTAGCTGATTATTCGTTTGGTATCTTCATAACCTTGTGGTACAATAACTTAGCTGATCATCCCTGTGGTATCTTCACAACCTTGTGCTACAATAACGTAGCTGATTATTCGCTTGGTATCTTCACAACTTTGTGCTACAATAACGTAGCTGATTATCCCATTGGTATCTTCACAACCTTGTGCTACAATAACGTAACTGATTATCCCTTTGGTATCTTCACAAACTTGTGCTACATTAACGAAGCTGATTATCACTTTGGTATCTTCACAACCTTGTGCTACAATAACGTAGCTGTTTATTCGTTTGGTATCTTCATAACCTTGTGCTACAATAATGTAGCTGATTATTCGCGTGGTGTCTTCACAACCTTGAGCTACAATAACGTAGCTGATTACCCCTTTGTTATCTTCACAACCATGTGCTACAATAACGTAGCTGATGATCCCTTTGGTATCTTCACAACCTTGTGCTACAATAACGTAGCTGATTATCCCTTTGGTATCTTCACAACCTTGTGCTACATTAACGACGCTGATTATCCCTTTGGTATCTTCACAACCTTGTGCTACAATAACTTAGCTGATTATTCGTTTGGTATCTTCATAACCTTGTGGTACAATAACTTAGCTGATCATCCCTGTGGTATCTTCACAACCTTGTGCTACAATAACGTAGCTGATTATTCGCTTGGTATCTTCACAACTTTGTGCTACAATAACGTAGCTGATTATCCCATTGGTATCTTCACAACCTTGTGCTACAATAACGTAACTGATTATCCCTTTGGTATCTTCACAAACGTGTGCTACATTAACGAAGCTGATTATCACTTTGGTATCTTCACAACCTTGTGCTACAATAACGTAGCTGTTTATTCGTTTGGTATCTTCATAACCTTGTGCTACAATAATGTAGCTGATTATTCGCGTGGTGTCTTCACAACCTTGAGCTACAATAACGTAGCTGATTACCCCTTTGTTATCTTCACAACCATGTGCTACAATAACGTAGCTGATGATCCCTTTGGTATCTTCACAACCTTGTGCTACAATAACGTAGCTGATTATTCGTTTGGTATCTTCACACCTTTGTGCTGCAATAATGTAGTTGATCATTCGCTTGGTATCTTCACAACCTTGTGCTACAATAACGTAGCTGATTATTCGTTTGGTATCTTCACAACCGTGTGCTGCAATGACGTCGCTGGTTATCCTTGTGCTACTATGACGTAGCTGATTATCCCTTTGGTATCTTCACAATCTTGTGCTGCAATAACGTCGCTGGTTATCCTTGTGCTACAATGACGTAGCTGATTATCTCTTTGGTATGTTCAAACTTTTCTTGCTCTATTTCATATACCTTTTCTGATACTCTCGTAAATAAATGTTCTTGTTTTACTGCTTCAATAATAAAAACCGATATTATAAAGTAAATGTGTGAGGTATGTGTTCGTTGGTCAACAGATATTATAATGTAAATGTGTGAGGAATGTGTTCGTTGGTCAACATATATTATAATGTAAATGTGTGACGAATATGTTCGTTGGTCAACAGATATTATAATGTAAATGTGTGAGGAATGTGTTCGTTGGTAAATATATGCTATATTGTAAATGTGTGAGGAATGTGTTTGTTGGTAAACAGATATTATAATGTAAATGTGTGAGAAATGTGTTCGTTGGTAAACAGATATTATAATGTAAATGTGTGAGGAACGTGTTCGTTGGTAAACAGATGCTATATAATTGTAAATGTGTGAGGAATGTGTTCGTTAATAAACATATGCTGTATAACTGTAAATGTGTGAGGAATGTGTTCGTTGGTAAACAGATGCTATATAATTGTAAATGTGTGAGGAATGTTTTCGTTGGTAAACAGATGATATATAATTGTAAATGTGTGAGGAATGTGTTCGTTGGTAAACAGATGCTATTTAATTGTAAATGTGTGAGAAATGTGTTCGTTGGTAAACAGATATTATAATGTAAATGTGTGAGGAATGTGTTCGCTGGTCAACAGATATTATAATGTAAATGTGTGAGGAATGTGTTCGCTGGTCAACAGATATTATAATGTAAATGTGTGAGGAATGTGTTCGTTGGTAAACAGATGCTATATAATTGTAAATGTGTGAGGAATGTGTTCGTTGGTAAACAGATGCTATTTAATTGTAAATGTGTGAGGAATGTTTTCGTTGGTAAACAGATGCTATATAATTGTAAATGTGTGAGGAATGTGTTCGTTAATAAACAGATGCTGTATAACTGTAAATGTGTGAGGAATGTGTTCGTTGGTAAACAGATGCTATATAATGTAAATGTGTGAGGAATGTTTTCGTTGGTAAACAGATGATATATAATTGTAAATGTGTGAGGAATGTGTTCGTTGGTAAACAGATGCTATTTAATTGTAAATGTGTGAGAAATGTGTTCGTTGGTAAACAGATATTATAATGTAAATGTGTGAGGAATGTGTTCGCTGGTCAACAGATATTATAATGTAAATGTGTGAGGAATGTGTTCGCTGGTCAACAGATATTATAATGTAAATGTGTGAGGAATGTGTTCGTTGGTAAACAGATGCTATATAATTGTAAATGTGTGAGGAATGTGTTCGTTGGTAAACAGATGCTATTTAATTGTAAATGTGTGAGAAATGTGTTCGTTGGTAAACAGATATTATAATGTAAATGTGTGAGGAATGTGTTCGCTGGTCAACAGATATTATAATGTAAATGTGTGAGGAATGTGTTCGCTGGTCAACAGATATTATAATGTAAATGTGTGAGGAATGTGTTCGTTGGTAAACAGATGCTATATAATTGTAAATGTGTGAGGAATGTGTTCGTTGGTAAACAGATGCTATTTAATTGTAAATGTGTGAGGAATGTTTTCGTTGGTAAACAGATGCTATATAATTGTAAATGTGTGAGGAATGTGTTCGTTAATAAACAGATGCTGTATAACTGTAAATGTGTGAGGAATGTGTTCGTTGGTAAACAGATGCTATATAATTGTAAATGTGTGAGGAATGTTTTCGTTGGTAAACAGATGATATATAATTGTAAATGTGTGAGGAATGTGTTCGTTGGTAAACAGATGCTATTTAATTGTAAATGTGTGAGAAATGTGTTCGTTGGTAAACAGATATTATAATGTAAATGTGTGAGGAATGTGTTCGCTGGTCAACAGATATTATAATGTAAATGTGTGAGGAATGTGTTCGCTGGTCAACAGATATTATAATGTAAATGTGTGAGGAATGTGTTCGTTGGTAAACAGATGCTATATAATTGTAAATGTGTGAGGAATGTGTTCGTTGGTAAACAGATGCTATTTAATTGTAAATGTGTGAGAAATGTGTTCGTTGGTAAACAGATATTATAATGTAAATGTGTGAGGAATGTGTTCGCTGGTCAACAGATATTATAATGTAAATGTGTGAGGAATGTGTTCGCTGGTCAACAGATATTATAATGTAAATGTGTGAGGAATGTGTTCGTTGGTAAACAGATGCTATATAATTGTAAATGTGTGAGGAATGTTTTCGTTGGTAAACAGATGCTATATAATTGTAAATGTGTGAGGAATGTGTTCGTTAATAAACAGATGCTGTATAACTGTAAATGTGTGAGGAATGTGTTTGTTGGTAAACAGATGCTATATAATTGTAAATGTGTGAGGAATGTTTTCGTTGGTAAACAGATGATATATAATTGTAAATGTGTGAGGAATGTGTTCGTTGGTAAACAGATGCTATATAATTGTAAATGTGTGAGGAATGTGTTCGTTGGTAAACAGATGCTATTTAATTGTAAATGTGTGAGAAATGTGTTTGTTGGTAAACAGATATTATAATGTAAATGTGTGAGGAATGTGTTCGCTGGTCAACAGATGCTATATAATTGTAAATGTGTGAGGAATGTGTTCGTTGGTAAACAGATGCTATATAATTGTAAATGTGTGAGGAATGTGTTCGTTGGTAAACAGATGCTATTTAATTGTAAATGTGTGAGGAATGTGTTCGTTGGTAAACAGATGCTATATAATTGTAAATGATAATTTAATGTTTTTATTACTTATGGTTCTCGTCTTGTTTATTTACTTGATAATCATCGATGGTAATATAGTGTTACCTGTTACCTGTTACCTGTAATATAGTGTTACCTGTTACCTGTAATATAGTTTTACCTGTTACCTGTAATATAGTGTTATCTGTTACCTGTAATATAGTACTACCTGTTACCTGTAATATAGTGCTACCTGTTACCTGTTACCTGTAATATAGTGTTACCTGTTACCTGTAATATAGTGTAACCTGTTACCTGTAATATAGTGTTACCTGTTACCTGTTACCTGTAATATAGTGTTAACTGTTACCTGTTACCTGTAATATAGTGTTACCTGTTACCTGTTACCTGTAACATAGTGTTACCTGTTACCTGTTACCTGTAATATAGTGTTACCTGTTACCTGTTACCTGTAATATAGTGTTACCTGTTACCTGTAACATAGTGTTACCTGTTACCTGTTACCTGTAATATAGTGTTACCTGTTACCTGTAATATAGTGTTTCCTGTTACCTTTGATGGTAATATAATGTTTCCTGTTACCTTTGATGGTAATATAGTGTTTCCTGTTACCTTTGATGCCTATTAAATATTTAATTACAATCATATATATTATGTCGTGTTGGCAGATACAGTTAAACGATGTAAATTGTGTATGTATTGATGACAATATGATTAAAAGCAAATCTCTACGACAAATATGATCACTTCACTTTTGTCAATAGTCAACTTCCCATTCACCATAGTGTTATTCCAGCCAACGCCACCAGCGTGTAAGATCTACATGCCACACTCATATGTTATTATAGGGCTTCTGTTCATTGTAGTGCTTTTCTGGACAGGGCTCTGCTGTAAAAGCTACTAAAACAAACCTACGTTGGGCCTAGGGCATTGTTGCTCTTTTGTCATTTGTGTTTGTGTTTTTGTGTTGTTTGTCTATGTTCTGTATTTTGTACTCAATGATTTCTGTCCTTCTGATTTATCGATTACTGATTGCTCCTGAGGTTTTCTCTAACTTTTATTTGCTTGATAAATCATATTATTTAGGAACTGTAAATTTTAGACATAGATATATCTAATAAACCATGTTGGTACTGAAGCACTGACTACTGGGCGGATGTCACTAATAAACCATGTTGGTACTGAAGCACTGACTACTGGGCGGATGTCACTAATAAACCATGTTGGTACTGAAGCACTGACTACTGGGCGGATGTCACTAATAAACCATGTTGGTACTGAAGCACTGACTACTGGGCGGATGTCACTAATAAATCATGTTGGTTCTGAAGCACTGACTATTGGGCGGATGTCACTAATAAACCATGTTGGTACTGAAGCACTGACTACTGGGCGGATGTCACTAATAAACCATGTTGGTACTGAAGCACTGACTACTGGGCGGATGTCACCAATAAACCATGTTGGTACTGAAGCACTGACTACTGGGCGGATGTCACGATGTTGGTACTGAAGCATTGACTACTGGGCGGATGTCACGATGTTGGTACTGAAGCACTGACTACTGGGCGGATGTCACGATGTTGGTACTGAAGCACTGACTACTGGGCGAATGTCACGATGTTGGTACTGAAGCACTGACTACTGGGCGGATGTCACGATGTTGGTACTGAAGCACTGACTACTGGGCGGATGTCACGATGTTGGTACTGAAGCACTGACTACTGGGCGGATGTCACGATACTTTTTCAGTCATATCTTTTTCGTGTCGTTGCTGTCAATAGATGACATTCATCCTGTTAGGTTCTGACTTTAGAACAGATTTGATGAAATATAAACATAACCACGCGAACTTGAGGAAATCCGATAAAAGATTTACAATTGCATAAATTCAGCAAAAAAGCAATTAGTGTTTGAAATTATATGGCGACTATACTTGATCACATTGTTTAGTTTCAAGATAATGTAACAACCCGCCATATTGTCTTCCTGTGATACTAGAATATTAAATATTAAATTACTGAAGGCTAATCTTATTGAAATATTAGAGATGTTTTACAGATTTCATTGTGGGCTGTCTTTCTCCAAAACTTCATTATAAGATATAGAATATGAAATTGATATCTGTAATATACGTGCGACAAATGAACAGATAATCTGCATAAAAATATCAGCTGGCATACAGTGTATGATATGTTAACACCCTCAATATTATATTTCCTACAGGTCTCTCTATCTCATAGCGGATTTATTATGGTGAAAACATATAATTTGACCAAATTAACAACCAACCCCATTAACACATGTAAGATACGGGGGCGAACTCAGGTGTTCCGGAAAGGTAAACAGTTCCTAGTAGTACATGTCGGGTTATTTTTATTTACAAACCCAGTGATAAGTCATGAAGGAGAACAATTGCTATGGTCACCTCTACTTAAGGGAGAACCTCAGTTTTCAAAATAATTATATTATCAAGGAACTTAAGATTTCAAACATAAATATATCTAATATACAGCGTGCCAGTGTCGAAACACTGACTACCAAAAATGAGAAATTGTCAAGTTATAATAAAAATAATAAAAAGCCTGACTGTGTACCATTGTGTTAAGAGAGTGTCATGCCTTTGTTCTATTATATACCATTAATGTAGATTTTGTAAACGTTCAGAGGCATTACAAAAAGTATTTTGTTTGTCCCTACTGAACTACTATACTTGTCCAGTGGTAGTCAACAGTCGTTATCCCATGTTGTCCCATTCTTGTCTCATTTCTCTATAATTTTTCTTAGATATCGTTGACCTTGATCTCGTTCTGGATAGGCAGGAACTATTTGCAACTGGATGTTACACAACCAACGACCAATCAACAAAACAGCTGGGAAGTTAAATGTATATACCAGACATCAACAAAACAGCTGGGAAGTTAAATGTATATACCAGACATCAACAAAACAGCTGGGAAGTTAAATGTATATACCAGACATCAACAAAACAGCTGGGAAGTTAAATGTATATACCAGACATCAATAAAACAGCAGGGAAGTTAAATGTATATACCAGACATCAACAAAACAGCTGGGAAGAGTTAAATGTATATACCAGACATCAACAAAACAGATGGGAAGTTAAATGTATATACCAGACATCAACAAAACAGCTGGGAAGTTAAATGTATATACCAGACATCAACAAAACAGCTGGGAAGTTAAATGTATATACCAGACATCAACAAAACAGCCGGGAAGTTAAATGTATATACCAGACATCAACAAAACAGCTGGGAAGTTAAATGTATATACCAGACACCAACGTACACAAAAAGATTATATCTACAGTAATACATATAGATCGGTCTAAGAGACATACATCATAAGAATCTTTTATTAAAATCTAGAAATCAATAGATGGCATCGTGTAATTAAGAGTTACGACGTGTAACTATAATATATCACACTGTGTAATTATCGATAGATGACTATAGACAATATAATTATTATGTTATAGTAAGATACATATACAATCGTTAGATATGCTACAATACGTGGATATACAACTGGAGACTGTCATTTAATGAGCATACTCAATAAAACAAACATTGTATGTAGTGGCGATCATTGGCGTATTGAGATTTCAAATCAGCGGTAATGTAAACCAGAAAAAAAGCAAAAGAAGTCAAGCAAATGTAAGGTTATTTGACCAAAGTGTTCGTCGTATATTCTAATATGACGTCCTTCATTGGCTATATAAACAATGCAATGATAAAATTTCCGATATATTTTACTTGGCACGTGCGCATTGCCGAAAAATATATGGGCACTATTCCTGGGTGATTTCATCTTATTTCTTTACATGGACAGCGCTCAGCTTCTGACGCAAAGGCAATTGAAACAATGCTGCGTTGCTCTTAGGTTGAAGTAATCGCTACAAAAACAATGTGTGTCTTATAAGAAGCAGGAACTACTTATTCTGCGCGAGCACCTGAATTCACTCCCTATCTTCTTTCTTTTTTTTTTTTTTTTTTTTGTGGGATCCGTGTTGCTCATCTGTTTAGTTTTTTATGTTGTCCTATTATGTGTTTTTACGTTCATAGTTCCATGTTGATATGTCCACTATGATTTCCGCATAAAATCGGTATTGATATCAGTCACGGTTGCACATCAATCGCCCATAACGATATCGATATCAGTCACGGCTACACATCAACCAGCTGTACCAATATCGAAATCAATCACGGTTGCACATCAACCACCCGTGACGATATCGATATCATTCACGGTTGCACATTAACCACCCGTGACGATATCGATATCATTCACGGTTGCACATTAACCATCAGTGGTGATATCGATATCAATCACGGTTGTATATTAACCACCAGTGGTGATATCGATATCAGTCATGGTAACACATGTTTTCGTTTTTTAAATGTATATGTCATAATTCTTATTATTATATTTCATGTAAATTTCCTGTCTTCTCATTGGTTAAGGAGCGTGTGCCAATTTAGTCTATCACATCGCAGAGGGTGATAATTTAGTCTATCACATGGCAGAGGGTGATAATTTAGTCTATCGCATGGCATAGCTGACAAAATTGCTCACTTTTCATTTAAGAACACCCATCTGTATAAAACATACACCAAAATGGCAGAAAAATATTAACAAATATAAAAAATGTATGTCATCTTATTTATTACACATCATCGATATCACAGTTCAACACATTTAAAGACAACAGCAATTGAAATCCAGTGCATCACAATCATAAAAAATAATGAAACCAGGCGAAAAGAACATTCAGTATAATAAAACAAATAACACATAGCTGAGAGGGTGGTAGAGCAGATTGTTACCCATAGAAATATCATTTTCAACCTCGGCTTCGCCTCGGTTGGCAATGAATTTCTCGGGGTAACAATCTGCTCTATCACCCTCTCAGCTATGTGCTATTTATATAATATCACATC
This sequence comes from Bathymodiolus brooksi, assembly GCA_963680875.1. NCBI lineage: Eukaryota > Metazoa > Mollusca > Bivalvia > Mytilida > Modiolidae > Bathymodiolus > Bathymodiolus brooksi. Next base: position 12,601,766 of record OY804577.1, on the reverse strand, counting down.
TTTATTAAGACCTCGACCGTTATATTACATCGAGAGGAATTCTCGGGGTTATATCACAGGCGCTCGTGGCACGGACCACCCCCTTTTTTCTAACTGACGGAAGTGACGTACCACTGCATTAACTTCAACGATAGGGTCAGAAAAGTTCCATATTTTTGGAACTTTTCTGACCCTATCGTTGAAGTTAATGCAGTGGTACGTCACTTCCGTCCTCCGTGGGTTCTTATACGAAAAATTTGGCAATAAATGTGTGAAAATCTTAAAATTCTGGAGAACTGAGCTATCGTATGCACAAAAGAAAAACAGGGGCAAAAAGATGCGTCTTTTAGGAATGGATACATGTCCTAGTTTGAATGACATAATGGAAATAAGGTGCAATAAATGTACTCGAAGCGAGCAGGGGTACGATTTTTAAACCTGCCGAGTTGCATGCCTTGTGGATTATTAGTATCTATATAGGGTCGACACATGTAATTTGTTGTTAACATGAAATTGTATGAATATTGACACGAACAAGTTAAAATAAGGAAAAAGAGATGAAATAATAAAGAAATAAAGAAATTTTTATTGAAAATAAATTTGTAAACAGAAAGTTAGAAAAAAAGGGGGGTGGTCCGTGCCACGAGCGCCTGTGGGTTATATTACCTTCTCGTGTTATAAAGGTTTGATATTGAAGAATCCATGTAATTATCTATAATTAAATGGGCAGATCAATTAGATATACTTCATATAGACTTTTAATAATGATGTTGAAGGATTATTGCCATGAAATATTATATTTGTCATATGTTATCTCTTCAGTAGCAAAGTTTGTCATATTTTATATCTTCAGTAAATTTGATCTCTTCAGTAACAAAGTTTGTAAGGTTGTAATAAATCACATCACAAAATTAGTTACCAATCCTTCTTCACTGGAAGAATATCGTTCAATATTATTTTGTACATTGCTCTGTAGTGTAAAAAGATTAAATTGCACTTAATATCCATCTAACGTACCAAGAAAATCTATTTAGAATAAATATTTAATTGTTCCATGTTCAATATGAAATACAATACACATACATCACGAGTGGACCGTATGATAGAACAAGTTGTGTAATAAAAGACGAAGTCCTTATAACTGTAGGCTGTCCGATTTTTCCTCCTTTCTATATTGATAGCCAAATATTTGTTCACCGGAAGATTAAAAAATAGATCAATTGATATTTAGAAACGCAAAAGAAATATATTTCAATGTATTTACTCTATGCAAAATCGAAATAAACTTGAAATAAAATTATAATAAAAAAATCTCTTTCCACGAAACTATCGACGGAAGAGCGTCGTAGGTAAATTGAACGGAACAGATTTTTTGGGTCGAGATATATTGGGGACGACTTTATTTTAGGGCCGAATCTAGTCTCATTCAATCGAGCTGTCGTTCCTTTATTCGAGTTACGAAATCTCAAAAGGTAACTTCCGCGTAGAAACAAAAATTCTTGTCAGCATGTCAGAAGAGATTTAATAAATTAAAAAATATCAATATAAGTAAAACAAGCTAACATAATTACTTTAATTTTATTACACACGGGTTCCGGGTTTCAGTGGTATCGGACGTACCAGAGAGGGTACGAGACTTCAGGATCACCTTTGCGCTTTATGTTAAGAAGATCTTCATTAGTTGAGTGTGTTAGTGTGTTACACGGAACCGGTGTTTACAAAGCGTCAATTTTTTTATTCGTCACTTTGTTCAGCCATGTTTGTCAAAAAATCCTAAGTACACATTTTATACCATAAAGAGCTCGCTAACGCTCGTATATTACTTAATAACATAGATTGTATTAGTTTACATAATGAATGTTTTAACATTACATTTTGACAGAAAAGATCTTCACTACAGCTACAATACTGACGAACTATTCACTAACTACGACAAGACAATATTTAACGATTGGAGTGGTTTAAGCCTTTTACCTCTCCCATTCGATGAAAAGTATCATCGTCAGTGACGTCAGTTTTTGGTTACTGTTTTTTTTTTAAATAGCCATCACATTTACCTTTAAACAAAGGTATAGAAGATGTCCATACGATTCTTTTTGGTAAAAGAAATATAATAACTACGTACACATTTTAAAAATAAATTAATTTTAGTGTCACATGTCATTTTATACGTGTTTTGATTGGTTTAAAAAGTTGAGGTTATAATCCAATGTACGGAATCTGAAAATAGACGTCGTTCTCAAGGCGTCGCGTGCCGTTGTCATTAGGTGATTATCTATAAATGAGGCACCTTTGGGGTTATTTAAATTTATTTCCGATTATTTGCCTTATTTTGACAAATTAAATATATTTTTCAATATCATAACAAAAAAAGTTTGAATTGATTTATAAGGATTGATCGAAATTATTTGTTCGGTTCATTCGAAATAACCTCAATCAGGTTATTTCTTCATGAACCGAACAAAAATTGCGATCAATCCTTAAACAATTGTTTCAAATGAGAAATTTTACTTCTACTTGGTTCAACTCTTGATAAATGATACCGAATAATCAGATGTCTAATTATACATGTAGCGGCTGTATAATGGTTAGAGTGCTTGAATCGGGTACGGACAGGGCCGGCATTAAGCCAATAGCGTCCCACCATGGAGTTATCTGGATACGTATTATATCCTGGATTCGAAACCAAAGACGATAAAATCGGTATCTATTGCTCCTCTCGGAGCACGCAGAAATAAGGAATAAGTACAAAGACTAGGTGTCTCGGGAGTCGTGATGATGTTAGAGGTGAGCGACATGTCTATCTGTAGACTGCTGTTTTAGTTAGGGTATCATCCGATCAGTAGCAAGTGCTATTAAGTCACTGACATGGTTTATTAGACATATTTATTATTGAAATTTATAGTTCCTAAATAATGTAACTATTTTTAAAACAAGGATATACCTCCCTCGGACATAGGTATTTGTAGTTGATTGTGTCTATACTGTTTAGATATACCTCCCTCTGACATAGGTAGTAGTAGCCGATTGTGTCTATACTGTTTAGATATACCTCCCTCTGACATAGGTATTTGTAGCCGATTTTGTCTATACTGTTTAGATATACCTCCCTCTGACATAGGTAATTGTAGCCGACTGTGTCTATACTGTTTAGATATACCTCCCTCTGACATAGGTATTTGTAGCCGATTGTGTCTATACTGTTTAGATATACCTCCCTCTGACATAGGTATTTGTAGTCGATTTTGTCTATACTGTTTAGATATACCTCCCTCTGACATAGATAGTAGTAGCCGATTTTGTGTATACTGTTTAGATATACCTCCCTCTGACATAGGTATTTGCAGCCGATTTTGTCTATACTGTTTAGATATACCTCCCTCTGACATAGGTATTTGTAGTCGATTTTGTCTATACTGTTTAGATATACCTCCCTCTGACATAGATAGTAGTAGCCGATTTTGTGTATACTGTTTAGATATACCTCCCTCTGACATAGGTATTTGCAGCCGATTTTGTCTATACTGTTTAGATATACCTCCCTCGGACATAGGTATTTGCAGCCGATTTTGTCTATACTGTTTAGATATACCTCCCTCGGACATAGGTAGTAGTAGCCGATTTTGTCTATACTGTTTAGATATACCTCCCTCGGACATAGGTATTTGTAGCCGATTTTGTCTATACTGTTTAGATATACCTCCCTCTGACATAGGTATTTGTAGTCGATTGTGTCTATGCTGTTTAGATATACCTCCCTCTGACATAGGTATTTGTAGTCGATTGTGTCTATACTGTTTAGATATACCTCCCTCTGACATAGGTATTTGTAGCCGATTTTGTGTATACTGTTTAGATATACCTCCCTCCGACATAGGTATTTGTAGTCGATTGTGTCTATACTGTTTAGATATACCTCCCTCGGACATAGGTAATTGCAACCGATTTTGTCAATACTGTTTAGATATACCTCCCTCGGACATAGGTAATTGCAACCGATTTTGTGTATACTGTTTAGATATACCTTCCTCGGACATAGGTAATTGCAGCCGATTTTGTCTATACTGTTTAGATATACCTCCCTCTGACATAGGTAATTATAGTCGATTTTGTCTATACTGTTTAGATATACCTCCCTCTGACATAGGTAATGATAGCCGATTTTGTCTATACTGTTTAGATATACCTCCCTCTGACATAGGTAGTTGCAGCCGATTGTGTCTATACTGTTTAGATATACCTCCCTCTGACATAGGTAATGATAGCCGATTTTGTCTGTACTGTTTAGATATACCTCCCTCTGACATAGGTAGTTGCAGCCGATTGTGTCTATACTGTTTAGATATACCTCCCTCTGACATAGGTAATGATAGCCGATTTTGTCTATACTGTTTAGATGTACCTCCCTCGGACATAGGTAATGATAGCCGATTTTGTCTATACTGTTTAGATATACCTCCCTCAGACATAGGTAATGATAGCCGATTTTGTCTATACTGTTTAGATATACCTCCCTCTGACATAGGTATTTGTAGCCGATTGTGTCTATACTGTTTAGATATACCTCCCTCGGACATAGGTAGTTGTAGTCGATTTTGACTATACTGTTTAGATATACCTCCCTCGGACATAGGTATTTGTAGTCGATTGTGTTTATACTGTTTAGATATACCTCCCTCGGACATAGGTAGTAGTAGCCGATTGTGTCTATACTGTTTAGATATACCTCCCTCGGACATAGGTATTTGTAGTCGATTGTGTCTATGCTGTTTAGATATACCTCCCTCTGACATAGGTATTTGTAGTCGATTGTGTCTATACTGTTTAGATATACCTCCCTCTGACATAGGTATTTGTAGCCGATTTTGTGTATACTGTTTAGATATACCTCCCTCCGACATAGGTATTTGTAGTCGATTGTGTCTATACTGTTTAGATATACCTCCCTCGGACATAGGTAATTGCAACCGATTTTGTCAATACTGTTTAGATATACCTCCCTCGGACATAGGTAATTGCAACCGATTTTGTCTATACTGTTTAGATATACCTCCCTCGGACATAGGTAATTGCAGCCGATTTTGTCTATACTGTTTAGATATACCTCCCTCTGACATAGGTAATTATAGTCGATTTTGTCTATACTGTTTAGATATACCTCCCTCTGACATAGGTAATGATAGCCGATTTTGTCTATACTGTTTAGATATACCTCCCTCTGACATAGGTAGTTGCAGCCGATTGTGTCTATACTGTTTAGATATACCTCCCTCTGACATAGGTAATGATAGCCGATTTTGTCTGTACTGTTTAGATATACCTCCCTCTGACATAGGTAGTTGCAGCCGATTGTGTCTATACTGTTTAGATATACCTCCCTCTGACATAGGTAATGATAGCCGATTTTGTCTATACTGTTTAGATGTACCTCCCTCGGACATAGGTAATGATAGCCGATTTTGTCTATACTGTTTAGATATACCTCCCTCTGACATAGGTAATGATAGCCGATTTTGTCTATACTGTTTAGATATACCTCCCTCTGACATAGGTATTTGTAGCCGATTGTGTCTATACTGTTTAGATATACCTCCCTCGGACATAGGTAGTTGTAGTCGATTTTGACTATACTGTTTAGATATACCTCCCTCGGACATAGGTATTTGTAGTCGATTGTGTTTATACTGTTTAGATATACCTCCCTCGGACATAGGTAGTAGTAGCCGATTGCGTCTATACTGTTTAGATATACCTCCCTCGGACATAGGTATTTGCAGCCGATTTTGTCTATATTGTTTAGATATACCTCCCTCGGACATAGGTATTTGTAGCCGATTTTGTCTATACTGTTTAGATATACCTCCCTCGGACATAGGTATTTGTAGCCGATTTTGTCTATACTGTTTAGATATACCTCCCTCTGACATAGGTATTTGTAGTCGATTGTGTCTATGCTGTTTAGATATACCTCCCTCTGACATAGGTATTTGTAGTCGATTGTGTCTATACTGTTTAGATATACCTCCCTCTGACATAGGTATTTGTAGCCGATTTTGTGTATACTGTTTAGATATACCTCCCTCCGACATAGGTATTTGTAGTCGATTGTGTCTATACTGTTTAGATATACCTCCCTCGGACATAGGTAATTGCAACCGATTTTGTCAATACTGTTTAGATATACCTCCCTCGGACATAGGTAATTGCAACCGATTTTGTCTATACTGTTTAGATATACCTCCCTCGGACATAGGTAATTGCAGCCGATTTTGTCTATACTGTTTAGATATACCTCCCTCTGACATAGGTAATTATAGTCGATTTTGTCTATACTGTTTAGATATACCTCCCTCTGACATAGGTAATGATAGCCGATTTTGTCTATACTGTTTAGATATACCTCCCTCTGACATAGGTAGTTGCAGCCGATTGTGTCTATACTGTTTAGATATACCTCCCTCTGACATAGGTAATGATAGCCGATTTTGTCTGTACTGTTTAGATATACCTCCCTCTGACATAGGTAGTTGCAGCCGATTGTGTCTATACTGTTTAGATATACCTCCCTCTGACATAGGTAATGATAGCCGATTTTGTCTATACTGTTTAGATGTACCTCCCTCGGACATAGGTAATGATAGCCGATTTTGTCTATACTGTTTAGATATACCTCCCTCTGACATAGGTAATGATAGCCGATTTTGTCTATACTGTTTAGATATACCTCCCTCTGACATAGGTATTTGTAGCCGATTGTGTCTATACTGTTTAGATATACCTCCCTCGGACATAGGTAGTTGTAGTCGATTTTGACTATACTGTTTAGATATACCTCCCTCGGACATAGGTATTTGTAGTCGATTGTGTTTATACTGTTTAGATATACCTCCCTCGGACATAGGTAGTAGTAGCCGATTGTGTCTATACTGTTTAGATATACCTCCCTCGGACATAGGTATTTGCAGCCGATTTTGTCTATATTGTTTAGATATACCTCCCTCGGACATAGGTATTTGTAGCCGATTTTGTCTATACTGTTTAGATATACCTCCCTCGGACATAGGTAGTAGTAGCCGATTTTGTCTATACTGTTTAGATATACCTCCCTCGGACATAGGTAGTAGTAGCCGATTGTGTCTATACTGTTTAGATATACCTCCCTCGGATATAGGTATTTGCAGCCGATTTTGTCTATATTGTTTAGATATACCTCCCTCGGACATAGGTATTTGTAGCCGATTTTGTCTATACTGTTTAGATATACCTCCCTCGGACATAGGTAGTAGTAGCCGATTGTGTCTATACTGTTTAGATATACCTCCCTCGGACATAGGTAGTAGTAGCCGATTGTGTCTATACTGTTTAGATATACCTCCCTCTGACATAGGTATATGCAGCCGATTTTGTGTATACTGTTTAGATATACCTCCCTCTGACATAGGTAATTGCAGCCGATTTTGTCTATACTGTTTAGATATACCTCCCTCGGACATAGGTAATTGCAACCGATTTTGTCTATACTGTTTAGATATACCTCCCTCTGACATAGGTAGTTGCAGCCGATTGTGTCTATACTGTTTAGATATACCTCCCTCGAACATAGGTATTTGTAGCCGATTTTGTCTATACTGTTTAGATATACCTCCCTCTGACATAGGTAGTAGTAGCCGATTGTGTCTATACTGTTTAGATATACCTCCCTCGGACATAGGTATTTGCAGCCGATTGTGTCTATACTGTTTAGATATACCTCCCTCTGACATAGGTAATTGTAGTCGATTCTGTCTATACTGTTTAGATATACCTCCCTCTGACATAGGTAGTTGTAGTCGATTCTGTCTATACTGTTTAGATATACCTCCCTCGGACATAGGTAATTGTAGCCGACTGTGTCTATACTGTTTAGATATACCTCCCTCTGACATAGGTATATGCAGCCGATTTTGTCTATACTGTTTAGATATACCTCCCTCTGACATAGGTAATTGCAGCCGATTTTGTCTATACTGTTTAGATATACCTCCCTCGGACATAGGTAATTGCAACCGATTTTGTCTATACTGTTTAGATATACCTCCCTCGGACATAGGTAATTGCAGCCGATTTTGTCTATACTGTTTAGATATACCTCCCTCTGACATAGGTAATTATAGTCGATTTTGTCTATACTGTTTAGATATACCTCCCTCTGACATAGGTAATGATAGCCGATTTTGTCTATACTGTTTAGATATACCTCCCTCTGACATAGGTAGTTGCAGCCGATTGTGTCTATACTGTTTAGATATACCTCCCTCTGACATAGGTAATGATAGCCGATTTTGTCTGTACTGTTTAGATATACCTCCCTCTGACATAGGTAGTTGCAGCCGATTGTGTCTATACTGTTTAGATATACCTCCCTCTGACATAGGTAATGATAGCCGATTTTGTCTATACTGTTTAGATGTACCTCCCTCGGACATAGGTAATGATAGCCGATTTTGTCTATACTGTTTAGATATACCTCCCTCTGACATAGGTAATGATAGCCGATTTTGTCTATACTGTTTAGATATACCTCCCTCTGACATAGGTATTTGTAGCCGATTGTGTCTATACTGTTTAGATATACCTCCCTCGGACATAGGTAGTTGTAGTCGATTTTGACTATACTGTTTAGATATACCTCCCTCGGACATAGGTATTTGTAGTCGATTGTGTTTATACTGTTTAGATATACCTCCCTCGGACATAGGTAGTAGTAGCCGATTGTGTCTATACTGTTTAGATATACCTCCCTCGGACATAGGTATTTGCAGCCGATTTTGTCTATATTGTTTAGATATACCTCCCTCGGACATAGGTATTTGTAGCCGATTTTGTCTATACTGTTTAGATATACCTCCCTCGGACATAGGTAGTAGTAGCCGATTTTGTCTATACTGTTTAGATATACCTCCCTCGGACATAGGTAGTAGTAGCCGATTGTGTCTATACTGTTTAGATATACCTCCCTCGGATATAGGTATTTGCAGCCGATTTTGTCTATATTGTTTAGATATACCTCCCTCGGACATAGGTATTTGTAGCCGATTTTGTCTATACTGTTTAGATATACCTCCCTCGGACATAGGTAGTAGTAGCCGATTGTGTCTATACTGTTTAGATATACCTCCCTCGGACATAGGTAGTAGTAGCCGATTGTGTCTATACTGTTTAGATATACCTCCCTCTGACATAGGTATATGCAGCCGATTTTGTGTATACTGTTTAGATATACCTCCCTCTGACATAGGTAATTGCAGCCGATTTTGTCTATACTGTTTAGATATACCTCCCTCGGACATAGGTAATTGCAACCGATTTTGTCTATACTGTTTAGATATACCTCCCTCTGACATAGGTAGTTGCAGCCGATTGTGTCTATACTGTTTAGATATACCTCCCTCGAACATAGGTATTTGTAGCCGATTTTGTCTATACTGTTTAGATATACCTCCCTCTGACATAGGTAGTAGTAGCCGATTGTGTCTATACTGTTTAGATATACCTCCCTCGGACATAGGTATTTGCAGCCGATTGTGTCTATACTGTTTAGATATACCTCCCTCTGACATAGGTAATTGTAGTCGATTCTGTCTATACTGTTTAGATATACCTCCCTCTGACATAGGTAGTTGTAGTCGATTCTGTCTATACTGTTTAGATATACCTCCCTCGGACATAGGTAATTGTAGCCGACTGTGTCTATACTGTTTAGATATACCTCCCTCTGACATAGGTATATGCAGCCGATTTTGTCTATACTGTTTAGATATACCTCCCTCTGACATAGGTAATTGCAGCCGATTTTGTCTATACTGTTTAGATATACCTCCCTCGGACATAGGTAATTGCAACCGATTTTGTCTATACTGTTTAGATATACCTCCCTCGGACATAGGTAATTGCAGCCGATTTTGTCTATACTGTTTAGACCGTTTGATTTTCTTGGTCTTAGTGAGTTGTAATATTCAGCTGACCAATGTTTGAACTCTGAACACCTAATCAAGCTGATTACAACGATGAGTGGTGAGTACTAAATTAGATGTTAAATTAGCATATTTACTAATAACCAATAAGCTTTGTTATTGTTCTGTATCAATAAACCACATCATCTTACTTGACGTGGCTGTTATTTTAACATTTCCTGTGCATTTTTAGATCCAATTATCACTATTCTATTTGTAGTTTTTCACAAATAAATCACTTATTCGAATTCGTTATCAAATTATATATAATAATTTTATAATTTTGTATAATATTCTGAGAGCCGATCAAAATAAAGAAGGCGTGTAAAAATATAAAAAAATCCAACATTTTATGTAAGAAAACACAATGGCCAAAAGAAAAATAACAAACAACGATCTACAAAACACTACACATAAAACTAAAGATCGAGTAACACGAATCCCACTATAAACCAGAGGTGAACTCGGGTGCTCCGAAAGGGTAAGCAGTTCCTGCTCCACTAGTGGTACCCGTCGTGTTACTCTAGTTACAACCCCGATGATAAGTCATAAATGAGGAAAAGCCTGGCAAGTGCTTACGACAAGTGGAATATATCCATAGTCATTTGTTGCACAGATATTCTGTAACAGTTAATCAATGACACAGATATTCTGTAACAGTTAATCAATGACACAGATATTCTGTAACAGTTAATCAATGACACAGATATTCTGTAACAGTTAATCAATGACACAGATATTCTGTAACAGTTAATCAATGACACAGATATTCTGTAACAGTTAATCAATGACACAGATATTCTGTAACAGTTAATCAATGACACAGATATTCTGTAACAGTTAATCAATGACACAGATATTCTGTAACAGTTAATCAATGACACAGATATTCTGTAACAGTTAATCAATGACACAGATATTCTGTAACAGTTAATCAATGACACAGATATTCTATTACAGTTAATCAATGACACAGATATTATGTAACAGTTAATCAATGACACAGATATTCTGTAACAGTTAATCAATGACACAGATATTCTGTAACAGTTAATCAATGACACAGATATTATGTAACAGTTAATCAATGACACAGATATTCTGTAACAGTTAATCAATGACACAGATATTCTGTAACAGTTAATCAATGACACAGATATTCTGTAACAGTTAATCAATGACACAGATATTCTGTAACAGTTAATCAATGACACAGATATTCTGTAACAGTTAATCAATGACACAGATATTCTGTAACAGTTAATCAATGACACAGATATTCTGTAACAGTTAATCAATGACACAGATATTCTGTAACAGTTAATCAATGACACAGATATTCTGTTACAGTTAATCAATGACACAGATATTCTGTTACAGTTAATCAATGACACAGATATTCTGTAACAGTTAATCAATGACACAGATATTCTGTAACAGTTAATCAATGACACAGATATTCTATTACAGTTAATCAATGACACAGATATTATGTAACAGTTAATCAATGACACAGATATTCTGTAACAGTTAATCAATGACACAGATATTCTGTAACAGTTAATCAATGACACAGATATTCTGTAACAGTTAATCAATGACACAGATATTCTGTAACAGTTAATCAATGACACAGATATTCTGTAACAGTTAATCAATGACACATATATTCTATTACAGTTAATCAATGACACAGATATTCTATAACAGTTAATCAATGACACAGATATTATGCAACAGTTAATCAATGACACAGATATTCTGTAACAGTTAATCAACGACACATATATTCTGTAACAGTTAATCAATGACACAGATATTCTGTAACAGTTAATCAATGACACAGATATTCTGTAACAGTTAATCAACGACACATATATTCTGTAACAGTTAATCAATGACACAGATATTATGCAACAGTTAATCAATGACACAGATATTCTATAACAGTTAATCAATGACACAGATATTCTATAACAGTTAATCAATGACACAGATATTATGCAACAGTTAATCAATGACACAGATATTCTGTAACAGTTAATCAATTCATGGTGGTGACAGTAAAACATTTGAAGTGATGACTTCAACTTAAAGGCATACAGCTGCAGGCTGTCAGAATTGAATTTTTTGTCTATACTAAAAGTTGCCAATATTCGATGTTTTATACTAATTGCAGTTGAAATTTTTCATAATATCGTACGTAAATAGCCTAGAACGAAGGAAATATGTCGCTGTTTGAGTTTCTTACATCCCGTAAAGAATTCAATGTTGACCCACGCAATATTCATACGACCTGACAGAGAGCTCATTCGGGAAAGCGCTTGCGCATGTGCGAAATTGTTTGTTGATGAAGAAAATGTGTACATGGCACAAATCAAATCGTGGAAGAACAAAAACATTGACGGATTATACACGAAAACGACACAAAAAGGAGGATTCTGCCAGCTTTGTGTAAAAATTAAAAAAAGATGTTATGCCGACCTACTCCATTTTTCAACACGTAAACATAATTTAGTATATCTTTTTTCGGCCGAATCGTATTTTGACAGTAGAATTGCATCGTAGTTTTTTATATATTCTTTTTTCAGGAGAAAACCCTAGGTGGTATATCTCTTTTAAATTAGAGACTAAAATAATAAACTTCATGTCTGTTTTTTTCTAAAAAAAATATAATCAAGACATCTCAAGCGTTGTCAATAATATGCAATATAATTTGTTTACAATTTTCCCTCTATCAGGCCCCTTTGCAGAGTTTGGGTTTGTTTTTATTGATTTCATCACGTATTTCCTATTTTAAGTGTCATTCTTACTAAATACCATTATATAATATTAACTAATTACCCCGGGATCCAATTTCATAGATATATTTCTTAAACTATATTAATTCTAACAAATTTACATGCAACATACTTACTCGGTTATTAATAGCAGTTATCACTGTTCGGCAAACTTCGGAACTGCAGCCAACTTATAATTAGGTCGTGTTAATGGCGATTCCACCAACAGACATTCGAATTCTTTTCACTAATTACGACATTATAGCACATTTTTTAAACCTGGCTTTTTGTTCACAACATTTTATTAGTATAAAACATCGAATATTGGCAACTTTTGATATAAACAAAAAAATTCAATTCTGACACCCTGTATGCCTTTAACCAATATGAACCCTTGGTTCAGTAGCTTCCTTGTTAGCAGCAATCCTCTATCAAGGAAATCCTGATATGAACCACACTCTTTGGAATATCGGGTCAACTAAGAGATATACTCTTCATATGTAGGTGCTGCTGGAATGTTGCTACATATAAATGGAAAGTTCACAATAGAAAAATTGAAATCATCTCTTTTGCCGTAAAGTTTCGCTCTTAACCAGTCGTCACTGTCAATTGTGAGGTGTAGGTCAAGGTATGAATGCAGACCTATATAGCTAGCTGTATCTGAGGATGTGTTTCTATAGCTAGCTGTATCTGAGGATGTGTTTCTATAGTTAGCTGTATCTGAGGATGTGTTTCTATAGCTAGCTGTATCTGAGGATGTGTTTCTATAGCTAGCTGTATCTGAGAATGTGTTTCTATAGCTAGCTGTATCTGAGGGTGTGTTTCTATAGCTAACTGTATCTGAGGGTGTGTTTCTATAGCTAGCTGTATCTGAGGATGTGTTTCTATAGCTAGCTGTATCTCAAGATGTGTTTCTATAGATAGCTGTATCTGAGGATGTGTTTTTATAGCTAGCTGTATCTGCGGATGTGTTTCTATAGCTAGCTGTATCTGAGGATGTGTTTCTATAGCTAGCTGTATCTGAGGATGTGTTTCTATAGCTAGCTGTATCTCAGGATGTGTTTCTATAGCTAGCTGTATCTCAGGATGTGTTTCTATAGCTAGCTGTATCTGAGGATGCGTTTCTATAGCTAGCTGTATCTCAGGATGTGTTTCTATAGCTAGCTGTATCTCAGGATGTGTTTCTATAGCTAGATGTATCTCAGGATGTGTTTATATAGCTAGCTGTATCTGAGGATGTGTTTCTATAGCTAGCTGTATCTCAGGATGTGCTTCTTTAGCTAGCTGTATCTCAGGATGTGTTTCTATAGCTAGCTGTATCTCAGGATGTGTTTCTATAGCTAGCTGTATCTCAGGATGTGTTTCTATAGCTAGCTGTATCTCAGGATGTGTTTCTATAGCTAGCTGTATCTCAGGATGTGTTTCTATAGCTAGCTGTATCTGAGGATGTGTTTCTATAGCTAGCTGTATCTCAGGATGTGTTTCTATAGCTAGCTGTATCTGAGGATGTGTTTCTATATGTATTATGAATACAGACTGTACGTTATATCTTAAAGTTAATTGTATATTACAATTAAAACATTATGTATACAGACTGTACGTTATATCTTAAAGTTAATTGTATATTACAATTAAAACGTTAAGTATACAGGCTGTACGTTATATCTTAAAGTTAATTGTATATTACAATTAAAACGTTATGTATACAGACTGTACGTTATATCTTAAAGTTAATTGTATATTACAATTAAAACGTTATGTGTGCAGGCTGTACGTTATATCTTAAAGTTAATTGTATATTACAATTAAAACGTTATGTATACAGACTGTACGTTATATCTTAAAGTTAATTGTATATTACAATTAAAACGTTAAGTATACAGGCTGTACGTTATATCTTAAAGTTAATTATATATTACAATTAAAACGTTATGTATACAGACTGTACGTTATATCTTAAAGTTAATTGTATATTACAATTAAAACGTTATGTATACAGGCTGTACGTTATATCTTAAAGTTAATTGTATATTACAATTAAAACATTATGTATACAGACTGTACGTTATATCTTAAAGTTAATTGTATATTACAATTAAAACATTATGTATACAGACTGTACGTTATATCTTAAAGTTAATTGTATATTACAATTAAAACATTATGTATACAGACTGTACGTTATATCTTAAAGTTAATTGTATATTACAATTAAAACGTTATGTATACAGGCTGTACGTTATATCTTAAAGTTAATTGTATATTACAATTAAAACATTATGTATACAGACTGTACGTTATATCTTAAAGTTAATTGTATATTACAATTAAAACGTTAAGTATACAGGCTGTACGTTATATCTTAAAGTTAATTGTATATTACAATTAAAACATTATGTATACAGACTGTACGTTATATCTTAAAGTTAATTGTATATTACAATTAAAACATTATGTATACAGACTGTACGTTATATCTTAAAGTTAATTGTATATTACAATTAAAACGTTAAGTATACAGGCTGTACGTTATATCTTAAAGTTAATTGTATATTACAATTAAAACGTTAAGTATACAGGCTGTACGTTATATCTTAAAGTTAATTGTACATTACAATTAAAACGTTATGTATACAGACTGTACGTTATATCTTAAAGTTAATTGTATATTACAATTAAAACGTTATGTATACAGACTGTACGTTATATCTTAAAGTTAATTGTATATTACAATTAAAACATTATGTATACAGACTGTACATTATATCTTAAAGTTAATTGTATATTACAATTAAAACGTTATGTATACAGACTGTACGCTATATCTTAAAGTTAAGTCTATATTACAATTAAAACAATGTGTATACAGGCTGTACGTTATATCTTAAAGTTAATTGTATATTACAATTAAAACAATGTGTATACAGGCTCTACGTTATATCTTAAAGTTAATTGTATATTACAATTAAAACGTTATGTATACAGGCTGTACGTTATTTCTTAAAAGTTAATTGTATATTACAATTAAAACGTTATGTATACAGACTGTACGTTATATCTTAAAGTTAAAGGTATATTACAATTAAAACGTTATGTATACAGGCTGTACGTTATATCTTAAAGTTAATTGTATATTACAGTTAAAACGTTATGTATACAGACTGTATGTTATATCTTAAAGATAATTTATATTACAGTTAAAACGTTATGTATACAGACTGTACGTTATATCTTAAAGTTAATTGTATATTACAATTAAAACATTATGTATACAGGCTGTACGTTATATCTTAAAGTTAATTGTATATTACAATTAAAACATTATGTATACAGACTGTACGTTATATCTTAAAGTTAATTGTATATTACAATTAAAACATTATGTATACAGACTGTACGTTATATCTTAAAGTTAATTGTATATTACAATTAAAACATTATGCATACAGACTGTACGCTATATCTTAAAGTTAATTGTATATTACAATTAAAACGTTAAGTATACAGGCTGTACGTTATATCTTAAAGTTAATTGTATATTACAATTAAAACGTTATGTATACAGACTGTACGTTATATCTTAAAGTTAATTGTATATTACAATTAAAACGTTATGTATACAGGCTGTACGTTATATCTTAAAGTTAATTGTATATTACAATTAAAACATTATGTATACAGACTGTACGTTATATCTTAAAGTTAATTGTATATTACAATTAAAACGTTAAGTATACAGGCTGTACGTTATATCTTAAAGTTAATTGTATATTACAATTAAAACGTTATGTATACAGACTGTACGTTATATCTTAAAGTTAATTGTATATTACAATTAAAACGTTATGTGTGCAGGCTGTACGTTATATCTTAAAGTTAATTGTATATTACAATTAAAACGTTATGTATACAGACTGTACGTTATATCTTAAAGTTAATTGTATATTACAATTAAAACGTTAAGTATACAGGCTGTACGTTATATCTTAAAGTTAATTATATATTACAATTAAAACGTTATGTATACAGACTGTACGTTATATCTTAAAGTTAATTGTATATTACAATTAAAACGTTATGTATACAGGCTGTACGTTATATCTTAAAGTTAATTGTATATTACAATTAAAACATTATGTATACAGACTGTACGTTATATCTTAAAGTTAATTGTATATTACAATTAAAACATTATGTATACAGACTGTACGTTATATCTTAAAGTTAATTGTATATTACAATTAAAACATTATGTATACAGACTGTACGTTATATCTTAAAGTTAATTGTATATTACAATTAAAACGTTAAGTATACAGGCTGTACGTTATATCTTAAAGTTAATTGTATATTACAATTAAAACGTTATGTATACAGACTGTACGTTATATCTTAAAGTTAATTGTATATTACAATTAAAACGTTATGTATACAGGCTGTACGTTATATCTTAAAGTTAATTGTATATTACAATTAAAACATTATGTATACAGACTGTACGTTATATCTTAAAGTTAATTGTATATTACAATTAAAACGTTAAGTATACAGGCTGTACGTTATATCTTAAAGTTAATTGTATATTACAATTAAAACATTATGTATACAGACTGTACGTTATATCTTAAAGTTAATTGTATATTACAATTAAAACATTATGTATACAGACTGTACGTTATATCTTAAAGTTAATTGTATATTACAATTAAAACGTTAAGTATACAGGCTGTACGTTATATCTTAAAGTTAATTGTATATTACAATTAAAACGTTAAGTATACAGGCTGTACGTTATATCTTAAAGTTAATTGTACATTACAATTAAAACGTTATGTATACAGACTGTACGTTATATCTTAAAGTTAATTGTATATTACAATTAAAACATTATGTATACAGACTGTACGTTATATCTTAAAGTTAATTGTATATTACAATTAAAACATTATGTATACAGACTGTACATTATATCTTAAAGTTAATTGTATATTACAATTAAAACGTTATGTATACAGGCTGTACGTTATATCTTAAAGTTAATTGTATATTACAATTAAAACATTATGTATACAGACTGTACGTTATATCTTAAAGTTAATTGTATATTACAATTAAAACGTTAAGTATACAGGCTGTACGTTATATCTTAAAGTTAATTGTATATTACAATTAAAACATTATGTATACAGACTGTACGTTATATCTTAAAGTTAATTGTATATTACAATTAAAACATTATGTATACAGACTGTACGTTATATCTTAAAGTTAATTGTATATTACAATTAAAACGTTAAGTATACAGGCTGTACGTTATATCTTAAAGTTAATTGTATATTACAATTAAAACGTTAAGTATACAGGCTGTACGTTATATCTTAAAGTTAATTGTACATTACAATTAAAACGTTATGTATACAGACTGTACGCTATATCTTAAAGTTAAGTCTATATTACAATTAAAACAATGTGTATACAGGCTGTACGTTATATCTTCAAGTTAATTGTATATTACAATTAAAACAATGTGTATACAGGCTCTACGTTATATCTTAAAGTTAATTGTATATTACAATTAAAACGTTATGTATACAGGCTGTACGTTATTTCTTAAAAGTTAATTGTATATTACAATTAAAACGTTATGTATACAGACTGTACGTTATATCTTAAAGTTAAAGGTATATTACAATTAAAACGTTATGTATACAGGCTGTACGTTATATCTTAAAGTTAATTGTATATTACAGTTAAAACGTTATGTATACAGACTGTATGTTATATCTTAAAGATAATTTATATTACAGTTAAAACGTTATGTATACAGACTGTACGTTATATCTTAAAGTTAATTGTATATTACAATTAAAACATTATGTATACAGGCTGTACGTTATATCTTAAAGTTAATTGTATATTACAATTAAAACATTATGTATACAGACTGTACGTTATATCTTAAAGTTAATTGTATATTACAATTAAAACATTATGCATACAGACTGTACGCTATATCTTAAAGTTAATTGTATATTACAATTAAAACGTTAAGTATACAGGCTGTACGTTATATCTTAAAGTTAATTGTATATTACAATTAAAACGTTATGTATACAGACTGTACGTTATATCTTAAAGTTAATTGTATAATACAATTAAAACGTTATGTATACAGGCTGTACGTTATATCTTAAAGTTAATTGTATATTACAATTAAAACATTATGTATACAGACTGTACGTTATATCTTAAAGTTAATTGTATATTACAATTAAAACGTTAAGTATACAGGCTGTACGTTATATCTTAAAGTCAATTGTATATTACAATTAAAACATTATGTATACAGACTGTACGTTATATCTTAAAGTTAATTGTATATTACAATTAAAACATTATGTATACAGACTGTACGTTATATCTTAAAGTTAATTGTATATTACAATTAAAACGTTAAGTATACAGGCTGTACGTTATATCTTAAAGTTAATTGTATATTACAATTAAAACATTATGTATACAGATTGTACGTTATATCTTAAAGTTAATTGTATATTACAATTAAAACATTATGTATACAGACTGTACGTTATATCTTAAAGTTAATTGTATATTACAATTAAAACATTATGTATACAGACTGTACGTTATATCTTAAAGTTAATTGTATATTACAATTAAAACGTTAAGTATACAGGCTGTACGTTATATCTTAAAGTTAATTGTATATTACAATTAAAACGTTATGTATACAGACTGTACGTTATATCTTAAAGTTAATTGTATATTACAATTAAAACGTTATGTATACAGGCTGTACGTTATATCTTAAAGTTAATTGTATATTACAATTAAAACATTATGTATACAGACTGTACGTTATATCTTAAAGTAAATTGTATATTACAATTAAAACATTATGAATACAGACTGTACATTATATCTTAAAGTTAATTGTATATTACAATTAAAACGTTATGTATACAGACTGTACGCTATATCTTAAAGTTAAGTGTATATTACAATTAAAACAATGTGTATACAGGCTGTGCGTTATATCTTAAAGTTAATTGTATATTACAATTAAAACAATGTGTATACAGGCTGTACGTTATATCTTAAAGTTAATTGTATATTACAATTAAAACGTTATGTATACAAGCTGTACGTTATTTCTTAAAAGTTAATTGTATATTACAATTAAAACGTTATGTATACAGACTGTACGTTATATCTTAAAGTTAAATGTATATTACAATTAAAACGTTATGTATACAGGCTGTACGTTATATCTTAAAGTTAATTGTATATTACAGTTAAAACGTTATGTATACAGACGGTATGTTATATCTTAAAGATAATTCTATATTACAGTTAAAACGTTATGTATACAGGCTGTACGTTATATCTTAAAGTTAATTGTATATTACAATTAAAACGTTATGTATACAGACTGTACGTTATATCTTAAAGTTAAAGGTATATTACAATTAAAACGTTATGTATACAGGCTGTACGTTATATCTTAAAGTTAATTGTATATTACAGTTAAAACGTTATGTATACAGACTGTATGTTATATCTTAAAGATAATTTATATTACAGTTAAAACGTTATGTATACAGACTGTACGTTATATCTTAAAGTTAATTGTATATTACAATTAAAACATTATGTATACAGGCTGTACGTTATATCTTAAAGTTAATTGTATATTACAATTAAAACATTATGTATACAGACTGTACGTTATATCTTAAAGTTAATTGTATATTACAATTAAAACATTATGTATACAGACTGTACGTTATATCTTAAAGTTAATTGTATATTACAATTAAAACATTATGCATACAGACTGTACGCTATATCTTAAAGTTAATTGTATATTACAATTAAAACGTTAAGTATACAGGCTGTACGTTATATCTTAAAGTTAATTGTATATTACAATTAAAACGTTATGTATACAGACTGTACGTTATATCTTAAAGTTAATTGTATATTACAATTAAAACGTTATGTATACAGGCTGTACGTTATATCTTAAAGTTAATTGTATATTACAATTAAAACATTATGTATACAGACTGTACGTTATATCTTAAAGTTAATTGTATATTACAATTAAAACGTTAAGTATACAGGCTGTACGTTATATCTTAAAGTCAATTGTATATTACAATTAAAACATTATGTATACAGACTGTACGTTATATCTTAAAGTTAATTGTATATTACAATTAAAACATTATGTATACAGACTGTACGTTATATCTTAAAGTTAATTGTATATTACAATTAAAACGTTAAGTATACAGGCTGTACGTTATATCTTAAAGTTAATTGTATATTACAATTAAAACATTATGTATACAGATTGTACGTTATATCTTAAAGTTAATTGTATATTACAATTAAAACATTATGTATACAGACTGTACGTTATATCTTAAAGTTAATTGTATATTACAATTAAAACATTATGTATACAGACTGTACGTTATATCTTAAAGTTAATTGTATATTACAATTAAAACGTTAAGTATACAGGCTGTACGTTATATCTTAAAGTTAATTGTATATTACAATTAAAACGTTATGTATACAGACTGTACGTTATATCTTAAAGTTAATTGTATATTACAATTAAAACGTTATGTATACAGGCTGTACGTTATATCTTAAAGTTAATTGTATATTACAATTAAAACATTATGTATACAGACTGTACGTTATATCTTAAAGTAAATTGTATATTACAATTAAAACATTATGAATACAGACTGTACATTATATCTTAAAGTTAATTGTATATTACAATTAAAACGTTATGTATACAGACTGTACGTTATATCTTAGGGTTAAAGGTATATTACAATTAAAACGTTATGTATACAGGCTGTACGTTATATCTTAAAGTTAATTGTATATTACAGTTAAAACGTTATGTATACAGACTGTATGTTATATCTTAAAGATAATTTATATTACAGTTAAAACGTTATGTATACAGACTGTACGTTATATCTTAAAGTTAATTGTATATTACAATTAAAACATTATGTATACAGGCTGTACGTTATATCTTAAAGTTAATTGTATATTACAATTAAAACATTATGTATACAGACTGTACGTTATATCTTAAAGTTAATTGTATATTACAATTAAAACATTATGTATACAGACTGTACGTTATATCTTAAAGTTAATTGTATATTACAATTAAAACATTATGCATACAGACTGTACGCTATATCTTAAAGTTAATTGTATATTACAATTAAAACGTTAAGTATACAGGCTGTACGTTATATCTTAAAGTTAATTGTATATTACAATTAAAACGTTATGTATACAGACTGTACGTTATATCTTAAAGTTAATTGTATATTACAATTAAAACGTTATGTATACAGGCTGTACGTTATATCTTAAAGTCAATTGTATATTACAATTAAAACATTATGTATACAGACTGTACGTTATATCTTAAAGTTAATTGTATATTACAATTAAAACATTATGTATACAGACTGTACGTTATATCTTAAAGTTAATTGTATATTACAATTAAAACGTTAAGTATACAGGCTGTACGTTATATCTTAAAGTTAATTGTATATTACAATTAAAACATTATGTATACAGATTGTACGTTATATCTTAAAGTTAATTGTATATTACAATTAAAACATTATGTATACAGACTGTACGTTATATCTTAAAGTTAATTGTATATTACAATTAAAACATTATGTATACAGACTGTACGTTATATCTTAAAGTTAATTGTATATTACAATTAAAACGTTAAGTATACAGGCTGTACGTTATATCTTAAAGTTAATTGTATATTACAATTAAAACGTTATGTATACAGACTGTACGTTATATCTTAAAGTTAATTGTATATTACAATTAAAACGTTATGTATACAGGCTGTACGTTATATCTTAAAGTTAATTGTATATTACAATTAAAACATTATGTATACAGACTGTACGTTATATCTTAAAGTAAATTGTATATTACAATTAAAACATTATGAATACAGACTGTACATTATATCTTAAAGTTAATTGTATATTACAATTAAAACGTTATGTATACAGACTGTACGCTATATCTTAAAGTTAAGTGTATATTACAATTAAAACAATGTGTATACAGGCTGTGCGTTATATCTTAAAGTTAATTGTATATTACAATTAAAACAATGTGTATACAGGCTGTACGTTATATCTTAAAGTTAATTGTATATTACAATTAAAACGTTATGTATACAAGCTGTACGTTATTTCTTAAAAGTTAATTGTATATTACAATTAAAACGTTATGTATACAGACTGTACGTTATATCTTAAAGTTAAATGTATATTACAATTAAAACGTTATGTATACAGGCTGTACGTTATATCTTAAAGTTAATTGTATATTACAGTTAAAACGTTATGTATACAGACGGTATGTTATATCTTAAAGATAATTGTATATTACAGTTAAAACGTTATGTATACAGGCTGTACGTTATATCTTAAAGTTAATTGTATATTACAATTAAAACATTATGTATACAGACTGTACGTTATATCTTAAAGTTAATTGTATATTACAATTAAAACGTTATGTATACAGGCTGTAAGTTATATCTTAAAGTTAATTGTATATTACAATTAAAACAATGTGTATACAGGCTATAAGTAATAACTTAAAGTTAATTGTATATTACAATTAAAACATTATGTATACAGACTGTACGTTATATCTTAAAATTAATTGTATATTACAATTAAAACGTTATGTATACAGGCTGTACGTTATATCTTAAAGTTAATTGTATATTACAGTTAAAAGGTTATGTATACAGACTGTATGTTATATCTTAAAGATAATTGTATATTACAGTTAAAATGTTATGTATACAGGCTGTACGTTATATCTTAAAGTTAATTGTATATTACAATTAAAACATTATGTATACAGACTGTAACTTATATCTTAAAGTTAATTGTATATTACAATTAAAACGTTATGTATACAGGCTGTAAGTTATATCTTAAAGTTAATTGTATATTACAATTAAAACGTTATGTATACAGGCTGTAAGTTATATCTTAAAGTTAATTGTATATTACAATTAAAACAATGTGTATACAGGCTATAAGTAATAACTTAAAGTTAATTGTATATTACAATGAAAACATTATGTATACAGACTGTACGTTATATCTAAAAGTTAATTGTATATTACAATTAAAACGTTATGTATACAGGCTGTACGTTATATCTTAAAGTTAATTGTATATTACAATTAAAACGTTATGTATACAGGCTGTAAGTTATATCTTAAAGTTAATTGTATATTACAATTAAAACAATGCGTATACAGGCTATAAGTAATAACTTAAAGTTAATTGTATATTACAATTAAAACATTATGTATACAGACTGTACCTTATATCTTAAAGTTAATTGTATATTACAATTAAAACGTTATCTATACAGGCTGTACGTTATACCTTAAAGTTAAATGTATATTACAATTAAAACGTTATGTATACAGGCTATAAATTATAACTTAAAGTTAATTGTATATTACAATTAAAACGTTATGTATACAGGCTATAAGCTATATCTTAAAGTTAATTGTATATTACAATTAAAACGTTATATATACAGGCTATAAGTTATAACTTAAAGTTAATTGTATATTACAATTAAAACGTTATGTATACAGGCTGTACGTTATATCTTAAAGTTAATTGTATATTACAATTAAAACAATGTGTATACAGGCTATAAGTAATAACTTAAAGTTAATTGTATATTACAATTAAAACATTATGTATACAGACTGTACGCTATATCGTAAAGTTAATTGTATATTACAATTAAAACGTTATGTATACAGGCTGTAAGTTATATCTTAAAGTTAATTGTATATTACAATTAAAACGTTATGTATACAGGCTATAAGTTATATCTTAAAGTTAATTGTATATTACAATTAAAACGTTATGTATACAGGCTGTATGTTATATCTTAAAGATAATTGTATATTACAGTTAAAACGTTATGTATACAGGCTGTACGTTATATCTTAAAGTTAATTGTATATTACAATTAAAACATTATGTATACAGACTGTACGTTATATCTTAAAGTTAATTGTATATTACAATTAAAACGTTATGTATACAGGCTGTAAGTTATATCTTAAAGTTAATTGTATATTACAATTAAAACAATGTGTATACAGGCTATAAGTAGTAACTTAAAGTTAATTGTATATTACAATTAAAACATTATGTATACAGACTGTACGTTATATCTTAAAGTTAATTGTATATTACAATTAAAACGTTATGTATACAGGCTGTACGTTATATCTTAAAGTTAATTGTTTATCACAGTTAAAACGTTATGTATACAGACTGTATGTTATATCTTAAAGTTAATTGTATATTACAATTAAAACATTATGTATACAGGCTGTACGTTATATCTTAAAGTTAATTGTATATTACAATTAAAACGTTATGTATACAGGCTGTAAGTTATATCTTAAAGTTAATTGTATATTACAATTAAAACAATGTGTATACAGGCTATAAGTAATAACTTAAAGTTAATTGTATATTACAATTAAAACATTATGTATACAGACTGTACGTTATATCTTAAAGTTAATTGTATATTACAATTAAAACGTTATGTATACAGGCTGTACGTTATATCTTAAAGTTAATTGTATATCACAGTTAAAACGTTATGTATACAGACTGTATGTTATATCTTAAAGTTAATTGTATATTACAATTAAAACATTATGTATACAGGCTGTACGTTATATCTTAAAGTTAATTGTATATTACAATTAAAACGTTATGTATACAGGCTGCAAGTTATATCTTAAAGTTAATTGTATATTACAATTAAAACAATGTGTATACAGGCTATTAGTAATAACTTAAAGTTAATTGTATATTACAATGAAAACATTATGTATACAGACTGTACGTTATATCTAAAAGTTAATTGTATATTACAATTAAAACGTTATGTATACAGGCTGTACGTTATATCTTAAAGTTAATTGTATATCACAGTTAAAACGTTATGTATACAGACTGTATGTTATATCTTAAAGTTAATTGTATATTACAATTAAAACAATGCGTATACAGGCTATAAGTAATAACTTTAAGTTAATTGTATATTACAATTAAAACGTTATGTATACAGGCTGTAAGTTATATCTTAAAGTTAATTGTATATTACAATTAAAACGTTATGTATACAGGCTATAAGTTATAACTTAAAGTTAATTGTATATTACAATTAAAACGTTATGTATACAGGCTGTAAGTTATATCTTAAAGTTAATTGTATATTACAATTAAAACGTTATGTATACAGGCTGTAAGTTATATCTTAAAGTTAATTGTATATTACAATTAAAACAATGCGTATACAGGCTATAAGTAATAACTTAAAGTTAATTGTATATTACAATTAAAACATTATGTATACAGACAGTACGTTATATCTTAAAGTTAATTGTATATTACAATTAAAACGTTATGTATACAGGCTGTAAGTTATATCTTAAAGTTAATTGTATATTACAATTAAAACGTTATGTATACAGGCTATAAGTTATAACTTAAAGTTAATTGTATATTACAATTAAAACGTTATGTATACAGGCTGTAAGTTATATCTTAAAGTTAATTGTATATTACAATTAAAACGTTATGTATACAGGCTGTACGTTATATCTTAAAGTTAATTGTATATTACAATTAAAACAATGCGTATACAGGCTATAAGTAATAACTTAAAGTTAATTGTATATTACAATTAAAACATTATGTATACAGACTGTACGTTATATCTTAAAGTTAATTGTATATTACAATTAAAACGTTATCTATACAGGCTGTACGTTATACCTTAAAGTTAAATGTATATTACAATTAAAACGTTATGCATACAGGCTATAAGTTATAACTTAAAGTTAATTGTATATTACAATTAAAACGTTATGTATACAGGCTATAAGTTATAACTTAAAGTTAATTGTATATTACAATTAAAACGTTATGTATACAGACTATAAGTTATAACTTAAAGTTAATTGTATATTACAATTAAAACGTTATGTAAACAGGCTGTACGTTATATCTTAAAGTTAATTGTATATTACAATTAAAACAATGTGTATACAGGCTATAAGTAATAACTTAAAGTTAATTGTATATTACAATTAAAACATTATGTATACAGACTGTACGTTATATCTTAAAGTTAATTGTATATTACAATTAAAACGTTATGTATACAGGCTGTACGTTATATCTTAAAGTTAATTGTATATCACAGTTAAAACGTTATGTATACAGACTGTATGTTATATCTTAAAGTTAATTGTATATTACAATTAAAACATTATGTATACAGGCTGTACGTTATATCTTAAAGTTAATTGTATATTACAATTAAAACGTTATGTATACAGGCTGCAAGTTATATCTTAAAGTTAATTGTATATTACAATTAAAACAATATGTATACAGGCTATAAGTAATAACTTAAAGTTAATTGTATATTACAATGAAAACATTATGTATACAGACTGTACGTTATATCTAAAAGTTAATTGTATATTACAATTAAAACGTTATGTATACAGGCTGTACGTTATATCTTAAAGTTAATTGTATATCACAGTTAAAACGTTATGTATACAGACTGTATGTTATATCTTAAAGTTAATTGTATATTACAATTAAAACAATGCGTATACAGGCTATAAGTAATAACTTTAAGTTAATTGTATATTACAATTAAAACGTTATGTATACAGGCTGTAAGTTATATCTTAAAGTTAATTGTATATTACAATTAAAACGTTATGTATACAGGCTATAAGTTATAACTTAAAGTTAATTGTATATTACAATTAAAACGTTATGTATACAGGCTGTAAGTTATATCTTAAAGTTAATTGTATATTACAATTAAAACGTTATGTATACAGGCTGTAAGTTATATCTTAAAGTTAATTGTATATTACAATTAAAACAATGCCTATACAGGCTATAAGTAATAACTTAAAGTTAATTGTATATTACAATTAAAACATTATGTATACAGACAGTACGTTATATCTTAAAGTTAATTGTATATTACAATTAAAACGTTATGTATACAGGCTGTAAGTTATATCTTAAAGTTAATTGTATATTACAATTAAAACGTTATGTATACAGGCTATAAGTTATAACTTAAAGTTAATTGTATATTACAATTAAAACGTTATGTATACAGGCTGTAAGTTATATCTTAAAGTTAATTGTATATTACAATTAAAACGTTATGTATACAGGCTGTAAGTTATATCTTAAAGTTAATTGTATATTACAATTAAAACAATGCGTATACAGGCTATAAGTAATAACTTAAAGTTAATTGTATATTACAATTAAAACGTTATATATACAGGCTATAAGTTATAACTTAAAGTTAATTGTATATTACAATTAAAACGTTATGTATACAGGCTGTACGTTATATCTTAAAGTTAATTGTATATTACAATTAAAACAATGTGTATACAGGCTATAAGTAATAACTTAAAGTTAATTGTATATTACAATTAAAACATTATGTATACAGACTGTACGCTATATCGTAAAGTTAATTGTATATTACAATTAAAACGTTATGTATACAGGCTGTAAGTTATATCTTAAAGTTAATTGTATATTACAATTAAAACGTTATGTATACAGGCTATAAGTTATATCTTAAAGTTAATTGTATATTACAATTAAAACGTTATGTATACAGGCTGTATGTTATATCTTAAAGATAATTGTATATTACAGTTAAAACGTTATGTATACAGGCTGTACGTTATATCTTAAAGTTAATTGTATATTACAATTAAAACATTATGTATACAGACTGTACGTTATATCTTAAAGTTAATTGTATATTACAATTAAAACGTTATGTATACAGGCTGTATGTTATATCTTAAAGTTAATTGTATATTACAATTAAAACAATGTGTATACAGGCTATAAGTAGTAACTTAAAGTTAATTGTATATTACAATTAAAACATTATGTATACAGACTGTACGTTATATCTTAAAGTTAATTGTATATTACAATTAAAACGTTATGTATACAGGCTGTACGTTATATCTTAAAGTTAATTGTTTATCACAGTTAAAACGTTATGTATACAGACTGTATGTTATATCTTAAAGTTAATTGTATATTACAATTAAAACATTATGTATACAGGCTGTACGTTATATCTTAAAGTTAATTGTATATTACAATTAAAACGTTATGTATACAGGCTGTAAGTTATATCTTAAAGTTAATTGTATATTACAATTAAAACAATGTGTATACAGGCTATAAGTAATAACTTAAAGTTAATTGTATATTACAATTAAAACATTATGTATACAGACTGTACGTTATATCTTAAAGTTAATTGTATATTACAATTAAAACGTTATGTATACAGGCTGTACGTTATATCTTAAAGTTAATTGTATATCACAGTTAAAACGTTATGTATACAGACTGTATGTTATATCTTAAAGTTAATTGTATATTACAATTAAAACATTATGTATACAGGCTGTACGTTATATCTTAAAGTTAATTGTATATTACAATTAAAACGTTATGTATACAGGCTGCAAGTTATATCTTAAAGTTAATTGTATATTACAATTAAAACAATGTGTATACAGGCTATAAGTAATAACTTAAAGTTAATTGTATATTACAATGAAAACATTATGTATACAGACTGTACGTTATATCTAAAAGTTAATTGTATATTACAATTAAAACGTTATGTATACAGGCTGTACGTTATATCTTAAAGTTAATTGTATATCACAGTTAAAACGTTATGTATACAGACTGTATGTTATATCTTAAAGTTAATTGTATATTACAATTAAAACATTATGTATACAGGCTGTACGTTATATCTTAAAGTTAATTGTATATTACAATTAAAACGTTATGTATACAGGCTGTAAGTTATATCTTAAAGTTAATTGTATATTACAATTAAAACAATGCGTATACAGGCTATAAGTAATAACTTTAAGTTAATTGTATATTACAATTAAAACGTTATGTATACAGGCTGTAAGTTATATCTTAAAGTTAATTGTATATTACAATTAAAACGTTATGTATACAGGCTATAAGTTATAACTTAAAGTTAATTGTATATTACAATTAAAACGTTATGTATACAGGCTGTAAGTTATATCTTAAAGTTAATTGTATATTACAATTAAAACGTTATGTATACAGGCTGTAAGTTATATCTTAAAGTTAATT
This sequence comes from Bathymodiolus brooksi, assembly GCA_963680875.1. Lineage (NCBI taxonomy): Eukaryota > Metazoa > Mollusca > Bivalvia > Mytilida > Modiolidae > Bathymodiolus > Bathymodiolus brooksi. The sequence continues at coordinate 12,571,619 of OY804577.1, read as the reverse complement.
GTATATTACAATTAAAACAATGCGTATACAGGCTATAAGTAATAACTTAAAGTTAATTGTATATTACAATTAAAACATTATGTATACAGACAGTACGTTATATCTTAAAGTTAATTGTATATTACAATTAAAACGTTATGTATACAGGCTGTAAGTTATATCTTAAAGTTAATTGTATATTACAATTAAAACGTTATGTATACAGGCTATAAGTTATAACTTAAAGTTAATTGTATATTACAATTAAAACGTTATGTATACAGGCTGTAAGTTATATCTTAAAGTTAATTGTATATTACAATTAAAACGTTATGTATACAGGCTGTAAGTTATATCTTAAAGTTAATTGTATATTACAATTAAAACAATGCGTATACAGGCTATAAGTAATAACTTAAAGTTAATTGTATATTACAATTAAAACATTATGTATACAGACTGTACGTTATATCTTAAAGTTAATTGTATATTACAATTAAAACGTTATCTATACAGGCTGTACGTTATACCTTAAAGTTAAATGTATATTACAATTAAAACGTTATGCATACAGGCTATAAGTTATAACTTAAAGTTAATTGTATATTACAATTAAAACGTTATGTATACAGGCTATAAGTTATAACTTAAAGTTAATTGTATATTACAATTAAAACGTTATGTATACAGACTATAAGTTATAACTTAAAGTTAATTGTATATTACAATTAAAACGTTATGTAAACAGGCTGTACGTTATATCTTAAAGTTAATTGTATATTACAATTAAAACAATGTGTATACAGGCTATAAGTAATAACTTAAAGTTAATTGTATATTACAATTAAAACATTATGTATACAGACTGTACGTTATATCTTAAAGTTAATTGTATATTACAATTAAAACGTTATGTATACAGGCTGTACGTTATATCTTAAAGTTAATTGTATATCACAGTTAAAACGTTATGTATACAGACTGTATGTTATATCTTAAAGTTAATTGTATATTACAATTAAAACATTATGTATACAGGCTGTACGTTATATCTTAAAGTTAATTGTATATTACAATTAAAACGCTATGTATACAGGCTGTAAGTTATATCTTAAAGTTAATTGTATATTACAATTAAAACAATGTGTATACAGGCTATAAGTAATAACTTAAAGTTAATTGTATATTACAATTAAAACATTATGTATACAGACTGTACGTTATATCTTAAAGTTAATTGTATATTACAATTAAAACGTTATGTATACAGGCTGTACGTTATATCTTAAAGTTAATTGTATATCACAGTTAAAACGTTATGTATACAGACTGTATGTTATATCTTAAAGTTAATTGTATATTACAATTAAAACATTATGTATACAGGCTGTACGTTATATCTTAAAGTTAATTGTATATTACAATTAAAACGTTATGTATACAGGCTGTAAGTTATATCTTAAAGTTAATTGTATATTACAATTAAAACAATGCGTATACAGGCTATAAGTAATAACTTAAAGTTAATTGTATATTACAATTAAAACATTATGTATACAGACAGTACGTTATATCTTAAAGTTAATTGTATATTACAATTAAAACGTTATGTATACAGGCTGTAAGTTATATCTTAAAGTTAATTGTATATTACAATTAAAACGTTATGTATACAGGCTATAAGTTATAACTTAAAGTTAATTGTATATTACAATTAAAACGTTATGTATACAGGCTGTAAGTTATATCTTAAAGTTAATTGTATATTACAATTAAAACGTTATGTATACAGGCTGTAAGTTATATCTTAAAGTTAATTGTATATTACAATTAAAACGTTATGTATACAGGCTGTACGTTATATCTTAAAGTTAATTGTATATTGCAATTAAAACAATGTGTATACAGGCTATAAGTAATAACTTAAAGTTAATTGTATATTACAATTAAAACATTATGTATACAGACTGTACGTTATATCTTAAAGTTAATTGTATATTACAATTAAAACGTTATGTATACAAGCTGTAAGCTATATCTTAAAGTTAATTGTATATTACAATTAAAACGTTATGTATACAGGCTGTAAGTTATATCTTAAAGTTAATTGTATATTACAATTAAAACAATGCGTATACAGGCTATAAGTAATAACTTAAAGTTAATTGTATATTACAATTAAAACATTATGTATACAGACTGTACGTTATATCTTAAAGTTAATTGTATATTACAATTAAAACGTTATCTATACAGGCTGTACGTTATACCTTAAAGTTAAATGTATATTACAATTAAAACGTTATGCATACAGGCTATAAGTTATAACTTAAAGTTAATTGTATATTACAATTAAAACGTTATGTATACAGGCTATAAGTTATAACTTAAAGTTAATTGTATATTACAATTAAAACGTTATGTATACAGACTATAAGTTATAACTTAAAGTTAATTGTATATTACAATTAAAACGTTATGTAAACAGGTTGTACGTTATATCTTAAAGTTAATTGTATATTACAATTAAAACAATGTGTATACAGGCTATAAGTAATAACTTAAAGTTAATTGTATATTACAATTAAAACATTATGTATACAGACTGTACGTTATATCTTAAAGTTAATTGTATATTACAATTAAAACGTTATGTATACAGGCTTTAAGTTATATCTTAAAGTTAATTGTATATTACAATTAAAACGTTATGTATACAGGCTATAAGTTATAACTTAAAGTTAATTGTATATTACAATTAAAACGTTATGTATACAGGCTGTAAGTTATATCTTAAAGTTAATTGTATATTACAATTAAAACGTTATGTATACAGGCTGTACGTTATATCTTAAAGTTAATTGTATATTACAATTAAAACGTTATGTATACAGGCTGTAAGTTATATCTTAAAGTTAATTGTATATTACAATTGAAACAATGTGTATACAGGCTATAAGTAATAACTTAAAGTTAATTGTATATTACAATGAAAACATTATGTATACAGACTGTACGTTATATCTAAAAGTTAATTGTATATTACAATTAAAACGTTATGTATACAGGCTGTAAGTTATATCTTAAAGTTAATTGTATATCACAGTTAAAACGTTATGTATACAGACTGTATGTTATATCTTAAAGATAATTGTATATTACAGTTAAAATGTTATGTATACAGGCTGTACGTTATATCTTAAAGTTAATTGTATATTACAATTAAAACATTATGTATACAGACTGTACGTTATATCTTAAAGTTAATTGTATATTACAATTAAAACATTATGTATACAGGCTGTAAGTTATATCTTAAAGTTAATTGTATATTACAATTAAAACGTTATGTATACAGGCTGTAAGTTATATCTTAAAGTTAATTGTATATTACAATTAAAACAATGTGTATACAGGCTATAAGTAATAACTTAAAGTTAATTGTATATTACAATGAAAACATTATGTATACAGACTGTACGTTATATCTAAAAGTTAATTGTATTTTACAATTAAAACGTTATGTATACAGGCTGTACGTTATATCTTAAAGTTAATTGTATATTACAATTAAAACGTTATGTATACAGGCTGTAAGTTATATCTTAAAGTTAATTGTATATTACAATTAAAACAATGCGTATACAGGCTTTAAGTAATAACTTAAAGTTAATTGTATATTACAATTAAAACATTATGTATACAGACTGTACGTTATATCTTAAAGTTAATTGTATATTACAATTAAAACGTTATGTATACAGGCTGTAAGTTATATCTTAAAGTTAATTGTATATTACAATTAAAACGTTATGTATACAGGCTATAAGTTATAACTTAAAGTTAATTGTATATTACAATTAAAACGTTATGTATACAGGTTGTAAGTTATATCTTAAAGTTAATTGTATATTACAATTAAAACGTTATGTATACAGACTGTACGTTATATCTTAAAGTTAATTGTATATTACAATTAAAACGTTATGTATACAAGCTGTAAGCTATATCTTAAAGTTAATTGTATATTACAATTAAAACGTTATGTATACAGGCTGTAAGTTATATCTTAAAGTTAATTGTATATTACAATTAAAACAATGCGTATACAGGCTATAAGTAATAACTTAAAGTTAATTGTATATTACAATTAAAACATTATGTATACAGACTGTACGTTATATCTTAAAGTTAATTGTATATTACAATTAAAACGTTATCTATACAGGCTGTACGTTATACCTTAAAGTTAAATGTATATTACAATTAAAACGTTATGCATACAGGCTATAAGTTATAACTTAAAGTTAATTGTATATTACAATTAAAACGTTATTTATACAGGCTGTACGTTATATCTTCAAGTTAATTGTATATTACAATTAAAACAATGTGTATACAGGCTATAAGTAATAACTTAAAGTTAATTGTATATTACAATTAAAACATTATGTATACAGACTGTACGTTATATCTTAAAGTTAATTGTATATTACAATTAAAACGTTATGTATACAGGCTGTAAGTTATATCTTAAAGTTAATTGTATATTACAATTAAAACGTTATGTATACCGGCTATAAGTTATAACTTAAAGTTAATTGTATATTACAATTAAAACGTTATGTATACAGGCTGTAAGTTATATCTTAAAGTTAATTGTATATTACAATTAAAACGTTATGTATACAGGCTGTAAGTTATATCTTAAAGTTAATTGTATATTACAATTAAAACAATGTGTATACAGGCTATAAGTAATAACTTAAAGTTAATTGTATATTACAATGAAAACATTATGTATACAGACTGTACGTTATATCTTAAAGTTAATTGTATATTACAATTAAAACGTTATGTATACAGGCTGTACGTTATATCTTAAAGTTAATTGTATATTACAATTAAAACGTTATGTATACAGGCTGTAAGTTATATCTTAAAGTTAATTGTATATTACAATTAAAACAATGCGTATACAGGCTATAAGTAATAACTTAAAGTTAATTGTATATTACAATTAAAACATTATGTATACAGACTGTACGCTATATCTTAAAGTTAATTGTATATTACAATTAAAACGTTATGTATACAAGCTATAAGCTATATCTTAAAGTTAATTGTATATTACAATTAAAACGTTATGTATACAGGCTGTAAGTTATATCTTAAAGTTAATTGTATATTACAATTAAAACGTTATGTATACAGGCTGTACGTTATATCTTAAAGTTAATTGTATATTGCAATAAAACAATGTGTATACAGGCTATAAGTAATAACTTAAAGTTAATTGTATATTACAATTAAAACATTATGTATACAGACTGTACGTTATATCTTAAAGTTAATTGTATATTACAATTAAAACGTTATGTATACAAGCTGTAAGCTATATCTTAAAGTTAATTGTATATTACAATTAAAACGTTATGTATACAGGCTATAAGTTATAACTTAAAGTTAATTGTATATTACAATTAAAACGTTATGTATACAGGCTGTAAGTTATATCTTAAAGTTAATTGTATATTACAATTAAAACGTTATGTATACAGGCTGTACGTTATATCTTAAAGTTAATTGTATATTACAATTAAAACGTTATGTATACAGGCTGTAAGTTATATCTTAAAGTTAATTGTATATTACAATTGAAACAATGTGTATACAGGCTATAAGTAATAACTTAAAGTTAATTGTATATTACAATGAAAACATTATGTATACAGACTGTACGTTATATCTAAAAGTTAATTGTATATTACAATTAAAACGTTATGTATACAGGCTGTAAGTTATATCTTAAAGTTAATTGTATATCACAGTTAAAACGTTATGTATACAGACTGTATGTTATATCTTAAAGATAATTGTATATTACAGTTAAAATGTTATGTATACAGGCTGTACGTTATATCTTAAAGTTAATTGTATATTACAATTAAAACATTATGTATACAGACTGTACGTTATATCTTAAAGTTAATTGTATATTACAATTAAAACATTATGTATACAGGCTGTAAGTTATATCTTAAAGTTAATTGTATATTACAATTAAAACGTTATGTATACAGGCTGTAAGTTATATCTTAAAGTTAATTGTATATTACAATTAAAACAATGTGTATACAGGCTATAAGTAATAACTTAAAGTTAATTGTATATTACAATGAAAACATTATGTATACAGACTGTACGTTATATCTAAAAGTTAATTGTATTTTACAATTAAAACGTTATGTATACAGGCTGTACGTTATATCTTAAAGTTAATTGTATATTACAATTAAAACGTTATGTATACAGGCTGTAAGTTATATCTTAAAGTTAATTGTATATTACAATTAAAACAATGCGTATACAGGCTTTAAGTAATAACTTAAAGTTAATTGTATATTACAATTAAAACATTATGTATACAGACTGTACGTTATATCTTAAAGTTAATTGTATATTACAATTAAAACGTTATGTATACAGGCTGTAAGTTATATCTTAAAGTTAATTGTATATTACAATTAAAACGTTATGTATACAGGCTATAAGTTATAACTTAAAGTTAATTGTATATTACAATTAAAACGTTATGTATACAGGTTGTAAGTTATATCTTAAAGTTAATTGTATATTACAATTAAAACGTTATGTATACAGACTGTACGTTATATCTTAAAGTTAATTGTATATTACAATTAAAACGTTATGTATACAAGCTGTAAGCTATATCTTAAAGTTAATTGTATATTACAATTAAAACGTTATGTATACAGGCTGTAAGTTATATCTTAAAGTTAATTGTATATTACAATTAAAACAATGCGTATACAGGCTATAAGTAATAACTTAAAGTTAATTGTATATTATAATTAAAACATTATGTATACAGACTGTACGTTATATCTTAAAGTTAATTGTATATTACAATTAAAACGTTATCTATACAGGCTGTACGTTATACCTTAAAGTTAAATGTATATTACAATTAAAACGTTATGCATACAGGCTATAAGTTATAACTTAAAGTTAATTGTATATTACAATTAAAACGTTATGTATACAGGCTATAAGTTATAACTTAAAGTTAATTGTATATTACAATTAAAACGTTATGTATACAGGCTGTACGTTATATCTTCAAGTTAATTGTATATTACAATTAAAACAATGTGTATACAGGCTATAAGTAATAACTTAAAGTTAATTGTATATTACAATTAAAACATTATGTATACAGACTGTACGCTATATCTTAAAGTTAATTGTATATTACAATTAAAACGTTATGTATACAGGCTGTAAGTTATATCTTAAAGTTAATTGTATATTACAATTAAAACGTTATGTATACCGGCTATAAGTTATAACTTAAAGTTAATTGTATATTACAATTAAAACGTTATGTATACAGGCTGTAAGTTATATCTTAAAGTTAATTGTATATTACAATTAAAACGTTATGTATACAGGCTGTAAGTTATATCTTAAAGTTAATTGTATATTACAATTAAAACAATGTGTATACAGGCTATAAGTAATAACTTAAAGTTAATTGTATATTACAATGAAAACATTATGTATACAGACTGTACGTTATATCTAAAAGTTAATTGTATATTACAATTAAAACGTTATGTATACAGGCTGTACGTTATATCTTAAAGTTAATTGTATATTACAATTAAAACGTTATGTATACAGGCTGTAAGTTATATCTTAAAGTTAATTGTATATTACAATTAAAACAATGCGTATACAGGCTATAAGTAATAACTTAAAGTTAATTGTATATTACAATTAAAACATTATGTATACAGACTGTACGTTATATCTTAAAGTTAATTGTATATTACAATTAAAACGTTATGTATACAAGCTATAAGCTATATCTTAAAGTTAATTGTATATTACAATTAAAACGTTATGTATACAGACTATAAGTTATAACTTAAAGTTAATTGTATATTACAATTAAAACGTTATGTATACAGGCTGTACGTTATATCTTAAAGTTAATTGTATATTACAATTAAAACAATGTGTATACAGGCTATAAGTAAAAACTTAAAGTTAATTGTATATTACAATTAAAACATTATGTATACAGACTGTACGTTATATCTTAAAGTTAATTGTATATTACAATTAAAACGTTATGTATACAGGCTGTAAGTTATATCTTAAAGTTAATTGTATATTACAAATAAAACGTTATGTATACAGGCTATAAGTTATAACTTAAAGTTAATTGTATATTACAATTAAAACGTTATGTATACAGGCTGTAAGTTATATCTTAAAGTTAATTGTATATTACAATTAAAACGTTATGTATACAGGCTGTACGTTATATCTTAAAGTTAATTGTATATTACAATTAAAACAATGTGTATACAGGCTATAAGTAATAACTTAAAGTTAATTGTATATTACAATTAAAACATTATGTATACAGACTGTACGTTATATCTTAAAGTTAATTGTATATTACAATTATAACGTTATGTATACAAGCTGTAAGTTATATCTTAAAGTTAATTGTATATTACAATTAAAACGTTATGCATACAGGCTGTAAGTTATATCTTAAAGTTAATTGTATATTACAATTAAAACAATGCGTATACAGGCTATAAGTAATAACTTAAAGTTAATTGTATATTACAATTAAAACATTATGTATACAGACTGTACGTTATATCTTAAAGTTAATTGTATATTACAATTAAAACTTTATCTATACAGGCTGTACGTTATACCTTAAAGTTAAATGTATATTACAATTAAAACGTTATGTATACAGGCTATAAGTTATAACTTAAAGTTAATTGTATATTACAATTAAAACGTTATGTATACAGGCTATAAGTTATATCTTAAAGTTAATTGTATATTACAATTAAAACGTTATGTATACAGGCTATAAGTTATAACTTAAAGTTAATTGTATATTACAATTAAAACGTTATGTATACAGACTGTACGCTATATCTTAAAGGTAATTGTATATTACAATTAAAACAATGTGTATACAGGCTATAAGTAATAACTTAAAGTTAATTGTATATTACAATTAAAACATTATGTATACAGACTGTACGTTATATCTTAAAGTTAATTGTATATTACAATTAAAACGTTATGTATACAGGCTGTAAGTTATATCTTAAAGTTAATTGTATATTACAATTAAAACGTTATGTATACAGGCTATAAGTTATAACTTAAAGTTAATTGTATATTTCAATTAAAACGTTATGTATACAGGCTGTAAGTTATATCTTAAAGTTAATTGTATATTACAATTAAAACGTTATGTATACAGGCTGTACGTTATATCTTAAAGTTAATTGTATATTACAATTAAAACAATGTGTATACAGGCTATAAGTAATAACTTAAAGTTAATTGTATATTACAATTAAAACATTATGTATACAGACTGTACGTTATATCTTAAAGTTAATTGTATATTACAATTAAAACGTTATGTATACAGGCTGTAAGTTATATCTTAAAGTTAATTGTATATTACAATTAAAACGTTATGTATACAGGCTATAAGTTATAACTTAAAGTTAATTGTATATTACAATTAAAACGTTATGTATACAGGCTGTAAGTTATATCTTAAAGTTAATTGTATATTACAATTAAAACGTTATGTATACAGGCTATAAGTTATAACTTAAAGTTAATTGTATATTTCAATTAAAACGTTATGTATACAGGCTGTAAGTTATATCTTAAAGTTAATTGTATATTACAATTAAAACGTTATGTATACAGGCTGTACGTTATATCTTAAAGTTAATTGTATATTACAATTAAAACAATGTGTATACAGGCTATAAGTAATAACTTAAAGTTAATTGTATATTACAATTAAAACATTATGTATACAGACTGTACGTTATATCTTAAAGTTAATTGTATATTACAATTAAAACGTTATGTATACAGGCTGTAAGTTATATCTTAAAGTTAATTGTATATTACAATTAAAACGTTATGTATACAGGCTATAAGTTATAACTTAAAGTTAATTGTATATTACAATTAAAACGTTATGTATACAGGCTGTAAGTTATATCTTAAAGTTAATTGTATATTACAATTAAAACGTTATGTATACAGGCTGTACGTTATATCTTAAAGTTAATTGTATATTACAATTAAAACAATGTGTATACAGGCTATAAGTAATAACTTAAATTAATTGTATATTACAATTAAAACATTATGTATACAGACTGTACGTTATATCTTAAAGTTAATTGTATATTACAATTAAAACGTTATGTATACAGGCTGTAAGTTATATCTTAAAGTTAATTGTATATTACAATTAAAACGTTATGTATACAGACTGTAAGTTATATCTTAAAGTTAATTGTATATTAGAATTAAAACGTTATGTATACAGGCTATAAGTTATAACTTAAAGTTAATTGTATATTACAATTAAAACGTTATGTATACAGGCTGTAAGTTATATCTTAAAGTTAATTGTATATTACAATTAAAACGTTATGTATACGGGCTGTACATTATATCTTAAAGTTAATTGTATATTACAATTAAAACGTTATGTATACAGGCTGTAAGTTATATCTTAAAGTTAATTGTATATTACAATTAAAACATTATGTATACAGGCTGTAAGTTATATCTTAAAGTTAATTGTATATTACAATTAAAACGTTATGTATACAGGCTGTAAGTTATATTTTAAAGTTAATTGTATGTCATTGAAGAGATTGATTTGAATTTATTTACTTAACAGTAGCTCGGTATATAACTGAACAAGTTGATCGGATTATTTACTTCAGTTAAATTAGCAATGTAATGCCATTTCTGTTCAATATTTTCCCTTTCTAACTTTATACTTGCAGAAAAAGAAACGCAATAAGTACTCTTTCTGAATGAGTTATAGTGGTGAAATCTTCATACAAAATTACAATTAAAACACTGAATGGGTCAATGAGAACCGAGGGTTCCTAATGGTTAAGATGAATGAGAACCGGGGGTTCCTAATGGTTAAGATGAATGAGAACCGAGGGTTCCTAATGGTTAAAATGAATGAGAACTGGGGGTTCCTAATGGTTAAGATGAATGAGAACCGAGGGTTCCTAATGGTTAAGATGAATGAAAACCGAGGGTTCCTAATGGTTAAGATGAATGAGAACCGAGGGTTCCTAATGGTTAAGATGAATTAGAACCGGGGGTTCCTAATGGTTAAGATGAATGAGAACCGGGGGTTCCTAATGGTTAAGATGAATGAGAACCGAGGGTTCCTAATGGTTAAGATGAATGAGAACCGAGGGTTCCTAATGGTTAAGATGAATGAGAACCGAGGGTTCCTAATGGTTAAGATGAATGAGAACCGAGGGTTCATAATGGTTAAGATGAATGAGAACCGAGGGTTCCTAATGGTTAAGATGAATGAAAACCGAGGATTCCTAATGGTTAAGATGAATGAGAACCGAGGGTTCCTAATGGTTAAGATGAATGAGAACCGAGGGTTCCTAATGGTTAAGATGAATGAGAACTGAGGGTTCCTAATGGTTAAGATGAATGAGAAACGAGGGTTCCTAATGGTTAAGATGAATGAGAACCGAGGGTTCCTAATGGTTAAGATGAATGAGAACCGAGGGTTCCTAATGGTTAAGATGAATGAGAACCGAGGGTTCCTAAAGGTTAAGATGAAGGAGAATCGAGGGTTCCTAATGGTTAAGATGAAGGAGAACCGAGGGTTCATAATGGTTAAGATGAAGGAGAACCGAGGGTTCCTTATGGTTATGATGAAGGAGAACCTTGAGTTCCTAATGGTTAAGATGAATGAGAACCGAGGGTTCCTAATGGTTAAGATGAATGAGAACCGAGGGTTCCTAAAGGTTAAGATGAAGGAGAATCGAGGGTTCCTAATGGTTAAGGTGAAGGAGAACCGAGGGTTCATAATGGTTAAGATGAAGGAGAACCGAGGGTTCCTTATGGTTAAGATGAAGGAGAACCTTGAGTTCCTAATGGTTAAGATGAATGAGAACCGAGGGTTCCTAATGGTTAAGATGAATGAGAACCGAGGGTTCCTAATGGTTAAGATGAATGAGAACCGAGGGTTCCTATTGGTTAAGATGAATGAGAACCGAGGGTTCCTAATGGTTAAGATGAATGAGAACCGAGGGTTCCTAATGGTTAAGATGAATGAAAACCGAGGGTTCATAATGGTTAAGATGAAGGAGAACCGAGGGTTCCTTATGGTTAAGATGAAGGAGAACCTTGAGTTCCTAATGGTTAAGATGAATGAGAACCGAGGGTTCCTAATGGTTAAGATGAATGAGAACCGAGGGTTCCTAATGGTTAAGATGAATGAGAACCGAGGGTTCCTAATGGTTAAGATGAATGAGAACCGAGGGTTCCTAATGGTTAAGATGAATGAGAACCGAGGGTTCCTAATGGTTAAGATGAATGAAAACCGAGGGTTCCTAATGGTTAAGATGAATGAGAACCGAGGGTTCCTAATGGTTAAGATGAATTAGAACCGGGGGTTCCTAATGGTTAAGATGAATGAGAACCGGGGGTTCCTAATGGTTAAGATGAATGAGAACCGAGGGTTCCTAATGGTTAAGATGAATGAGAACCGAGGGTTCCTAATGGTTAAGATGAATGAGAACCGAGGGTTCCTAATGGTTAAGATGAATGAGAACCGAGGGTTCCTAATGGTTAAGATGAAGGAGAACTGAGGGTTCCATATGGTTAAGATGAAGGAGAACCGATGGTTCCTAATGGATAAGATGAATGAGAACCGAGGGTTCCTAATGGATAAGATGAATGAGAACCGGGGGTTCCTAATGGTTAAGATGAATGAGAACCGAGGGTTCCTAATGGTTAAGATGAATGAGAACCGAGGATTCCTAATGGTTAAGATGAATGAGAACCGAGGATTCCTAATGGTTAAGATGAATGAGAACCGAGGGTTCCTAATGGTTAAGATGAATGAGAACCGAGGGTTCCTAATGGTTAAGATGAATGAGAACTGAGGGTTCCTAATGGTTAAGATGAATGAGAAACGAGGGTTCCTAATGGTTAAGATGAATGAGAACCGAGGGTTCCTAATGGTTAAGATGAATGAGAACCGAGGGTTCCTAATGGTTAAGATGAATGAGAACCGAGGGTTCCTAAAGGTTAAGATGAAGGAGAATCGAGGGTTCCTAATGGTTAAGAGGAAGGAGAACCGAGGGTTCATAATGGTTAAGATGAAGGAGAACCGAGGGTTCCTTATGGTTATGATGAAGGAGAACCTTGAGTTCCTAATGGTTAAGATGAATGAGAACCGAGGGTTCCTAATGGTTAAGATGAATGAGAACCGAGGGTTCCTAAAGGTTAAGATGAAGGAGAATCGAGGGTTCCTAATGGTTAAGATGAAGGAGAACCGAGGGTTCATAATGGTTAAGATGAAGGAGAACCGAGGGTTCCTTATGGTTAAGATGAAGGAGAACCTTGAGTTCCTAATGGTTAAGATGAATGAGAACCGAGGGTTCCTAATGGTTAAGATGAATGAGAACCGAGGGTTCCTAATGGTTAAGATGAATGAGAACCGAGGGTTCCTAATGGTTAAGATGAATGAGAACCGAGGGTTCCTAATGGTTAAGATGAATGAAAACCGGGGTCTCCAATGGTTAAGATGAATGAGAACCGGGGGTTCCCAATGGTTAAGATGAATGAGAACCGGGGGTTCCTAATGGTTAAGATGAATGAGAACCGAGGGTTCCTAATGGTTAAGATGAATGAGAACCGAGGGTTCCTAATGGTTAAGATGAATGAGAACCGGGGGTTCCTAATGGTTAAGATGAATGAGAACCGAGGGTTCCTAATGGTTAAGATGAAGGAGAACTGATGGTTCCTAATGGTTAAGATGAATGAGAACCGAGAGTTCCCAATGGTTAAGATGAATGAGAATATGACGACAGATATATTGTGTTTCTCGTAGTTACAATCACGTATGACGACAGATATATTGTGTTTCTCGTAGTTACAATCACGTATGACGACAGGTATATTGTGTTTCTCGTAGTTACAATCACGTATGACGACATATATATTGTGTTTCTCGTAGTTACAATCACGTATGACGACAGATATATTGTGTTTCTCGTAGTTACAATCACGTATGACGACAGATATATTGTGTTTCTCGTAGTTACAATCACGTATGACGACAGATATATTGTGTTTCTCGTAGTTACAATCACGTATGACGACAGATATATTGTGTTTCTCGTAGTTACAATCACGTATGACGACAGATATATTGTGTTTCTCGTAGTTACAATCACGTATGACGACAGATATATTGTGTTTCTCGTAGTTACAATCACGTATGACGACAGATATATTGTGTTTCTCGTAGTTACAATCACGTATGACCACAGATATATTGTGTTTCTCGTAGTTACAATCACGTATGACGACAGATATATTGTGTTTCTCGTAGTTACAATCACGTATGACCACAGATATATTGTGTTTCTCGTAGTTACAATCACGTATGACGACAGATATATTGTGTTTCTCGTAGTTACAATCACGTATGACGACAGATACATTGTGTTTCTCGTAGTTACAATCACGTATGACGACAGATATATTGTGTTTCTCGTAGTTACAATCACGTATGACGACAGATATATTGTGTTTCTCATAGTTACAATCACGTATGACGACAGATATATTGTGTTTCTCGTAGTTACAATCACGTATGACGACAGATATATTGTGTTTCTCGTAGTTACAATCACGTATGACGACAGATATATTGTGTTTCTCGTAGTTACAATCACGTATGACGACAGATATATTGTGTTTCTCGTAGTTACAATCACGTATGACGACAGATATATTGTGTTTCTCGTAGTTACAATCACGTATGACCACAGATATATTGTGTTTCTCGTAGTTACAATTACGTATGACGACAGATATATTGTGTTTCTCGTAGTTACAATCACGTATGACGACAGATATATTGTGTTTCTCGTAGTTACAATCACGTATGACGACAGATATATTGTGTTTCTCGTAGTTACAATCACGTATGACGACAGATACATTGTGTTTTTCGTAGTTACAATCACGTATGACGACAGATATATTGTGTTTCTCGTAGTTACAATCACGTATGACCACAGATATATTGTGTTTCTCATACGAAAAACTTTCTAATTTGTCACCTGAATATAAACAGTCTGAGATACAAATATGATGAAATCAAAGATATTTTATTAGATAAAGTTGTTGACTGTCTCATAATATCAGAAACTAAATTAGATTCATCTTTTAAAGATTCCATATTTGAGGTTGATGGCTACAAACTTCAGCGGAGAGACCGTACTGACCACGGAGGGGGCATAGCTACTTTCATGCGTGCCGACATACCAGCACGGAGACGTTTTGACATTGAATGTAAGACTCTTGAAAATATTGTGTATGCAGTTACTCTTGATAAAACCAAATGGTTCATATATGCTATTTATAGACCTCCATCAATGGCTAATGATATTTTCACTAACCATATGAACATTTTATTAGATAAAGGTTCTAAATATATAGAAAATTACATGGTTATTGGTGATCTTAACTATGATATTTTGACTCCTGATAAATCGCAGGTACTTGATGATTTATGTGATATTTTTGATTTAACAAATATTGTTAAAAATCCTACATGTTTTATGAAAGGATATGAACCATCATTAGTAGATGTTATACTTACTAATAAAAACAATCTTTGTTTTAAGACACTTAATTTTAATACTGGAGTCAGTGATTGTCATCATATGATATCGACATTTATTAAAGGTAATACACCAAATTGTGTAAACAGCAAGATACAATATAGAAGTTTTAAAGATTTTGATGTTAATAAATATATTAGTGATCTAGATAATACTGTTTATCTACATGATTCTAGTGAGTGTGTAGATGATATAAACACTATGTATAATGATTTTGAAACTAAAGTCTCGCAGGTCATTGATCATCATGCACCCATAAAGTATAGATACCCTCGAAAAAACTCAGTACCGTATATGAACAGAGAGCTGAGAAAAGCCATATACAAAAAACAAATGCTACGATCGAAATTTGAGAAATACAAAACAAATAAAACCTGGGAAGCATACAGAAAACAAAGAAATCTTGTTACCAAACTAAAAAGAAAATCTATCAACACATATTTTCAAGAAAGATGTACTGGTGGACAAAAATCTAAACATTTTTACACCACAGTCAAACCATTTCTATCAAAAAAATCTACAGGTAGTCAACAGAAAATTGTTCTAGTAGAAAATGATAAGATTGTGAACAACACTAAAGATATATGTGATACCTTTAACACCTTTTTTGTAAATGTTGCAAATGACATTGGCAAAGATGTTATTTTTGATGGAAATAGTCACCCTAGTATATTGAAAATTAAGAACAATACACAACATAATACACTGTTTGATTTTAAACCTACAGATGTTAACACTATAAACACACTGGTTAGCAAAATAAACATCAAGAAAGCTACTGGTGTAGATCAGATCTCATCTAAACTTTTACGTGCTGGTGCACCTGTACTTAACAAGCATATAACAACACTTGTTAATAACACTATCAAAACCAGTGTTTTTCCAACCAGGTTAAAAGAAGCTCAGGTTGTTCCACTACATAAAAAAAATGACCCTTTAGACAAAAAGAACTACCGGCCAGTTAGCATCTTACCCACAATTTCTAAAGTTTATGAAATGGTTTTATCTGACCAACTAACTGATTTATTTGAAAATATTTTTCATACTTTTTTATGCGCTTTTAGAAAGGGTCATGGTTGTCAGACAACTTTGCTGAGACTCCTTGAAGATTGGAAAACAGCTCTAGATAAAAATCAGTATGTGGCAGCAATTCTTATGGATCTTTCGAAGGCTTTTGACTGTCTGCCACATGACATTCTCCTTTGTAAGCTGTCTGCATACGGCCTATCTCCAAAATCTGTGGAATTACTTAGAAATTATTTAACTGGTCGTAAACAACAAATCAAACTTCAGGGAGATCTCAGCAGTTGGGCTGATATACAAAAAGGGGTACCTCAAGGCTCTATATTTGGACCTTGTTATTTAAAATTTATATTAACGACATCTTTTATTTTATTGAATATGGTACATTGTATAATTATGCTGATGATAACACCTTGTCTTATGTAAATGATAATTATGAGAAATTAATTGATATACTTGAAAAAGAAAGCTCAGTATTGATAGACTGGTTCAAATTCAATTGTATGCAGGCTAATCCAGATAAGTTTCAAGCCATTGCAGTTGGCAATAAGACACATGGCAAGACAACAGTATTTAAAATAGATTCAGCTGAAATTACTTGTGATGAAGTGGTAAAATTACTAGGAATAGATATTGATTACCAACTTAATTTCAATTATCATATTAAAAATATATGTCGTAAAGCTTCTCAACAGTTGAATGTTTTAAAGCGCATTGGTTGTTTCCTTTCAAAATTAAATAAATTAACAATTTTTCATACTTTCATTTTGTCTAATTTTAATTTTTGTCCTTTGGCGTGGCATTTTTGCAATAAAAGTAATACCTCTAAATTAGAAAAAATCCAGGCGAGGGCTTTACGATTTATATACGAGGACTATGAGAGCACATATGATGAGTTATTAGAAAAAGCTAAAGTTCCATCTCTGAAAGTTAGAAGAATGCGTACCATGGCTATTGAATGTTTTAAGATTTTAAACAAACTTTCACCATCTTGTTTACATAATTTAGTTGTTTTTAAAGATTGTAAATATAATTTTAGATATTCCAATATTGTAGATATACCTAGGGTACGAACATCTACCTACGGTAAGAATAGTTTTATATATGCAGCAGCTGTTTTATGGAATGACCTACCTGATGATTTTAGAAAAATTTCCAATTTTAATCAGTTTAAGAATATTTTAAAATCTTGGAATGGAAATTTATGTAAATGTTCAGTTTGTGCTGACTTTTAAATTTGTTTAAATTTCAACCATCTAGGTCATATCCAGTTTTTATTTATTGTGCTTATAAAATTTTTATGCTTTGCTCATAATATCAGCTTTTAGTTGTTCATAGTTTGCTACATTAGCTCTTGGTATGCTTAGCTTATAACATCAGCTTTTAATCTGCTTTTTTGCTTATCTTATAACTGTTAGTATTTTACATGTAGTGCTTACTTAGTCTTGTATTTTAGCTGTATGTTGCATGCTTGTTATTTGTTATTTATTATGTGTCTGTGTATGTCGGTTAAAAGCTCAACAGAGCTTATGTTGTATGTTGTTTTAACCATGCCGACTCTAAATAAGGCTTATTTATATTTATTTATTTATTTATTTATTTATTTATGTTTCTCGTATAACTACAATATGGAGTATCTTTATATCTTTATTTTATCTCTGGTAACCTTTGTTAATATAATGGTATACAGATAACAAATTAAATACATACATAATACACAATAAGATACAATACAATACATAATAAGAAAACAGCTACTTGTATATACAATATTTACAAAATGAGAGAGAGAAAGAGATTTAAATTTTTCAGCCATAAGGACAGACATTTTCATTAATACATTGTATATCTTATAAAGGTGCAAAGTTTTTTTATTTTTTATTTTTTGTCAGATTCATCAAAGTGCCAAATTTAAGAATATTACAATTTTTAAAGTATTTTTTTTTTTATCTATACAAGCCTTTCTTTTTTCACTGAAATAGACACATTTTAATAAATAATGGAGCTCATCTCCAAGATCTGCTGTGTTACATAAATTACAAATTCTGTTTTCCCTAGGTATGTTGTTCCATCGTCCATATTGATATTCAACAGGTAGTTTATGGTTATTCAGCAGCCTAAAGCGACAAAAAGTAAATATATCCCTATCGTCGGGGATATTAAAATAATTTTCAAATTCAAATTTATTTTTAAAAAGGCGATAATTTAAAGTTTTCGAGCCGGTGTCAATATTTGCATGCCAGGTTTGGTGGAACTGATCTTGGAGACAAGTTTTAACGGAGTTGTTTAGCCATTTTTCACTTATGAAATACTGGTTTCAGTCATACATATGAAAGGCCACATTCATTTAATATACCCTCTACTTAATTTAACCATGACAATTATTCTAACATAACGTCCTTCTTTTGCTTTGTAGACAAACGAGCGATTTATCGATTGGGTACATAATCTCATTAGCACATGCGTCGTAAATGTACCTGTTGATGAATTATCTTCTGCTCGAATTTGGCAGCATAAATTGTGTGCGACATTTTCCGCAAGCGTAGATATAAATTACCGTCTTCCAATCAAAGTATACTACCATATTTGTACTCTTAGACATATCAGAATCGAAATAAATCATGGAAGCCAGAATGTGTTTTGAGTTTTAACATGGGTCGGCGGATATTAGTAAATTTTATCCCTCTGGCTTCCATGATTTATTTCTTAATTATTTTGTGATAAATAGCATCAGTAAAACATAAGGTGGTATTTGATTGTATTCTTGATTCTGTTTGTAGTTTGTATAAAACATAAGGTGGTATTTGATTGTATTCTTGATTCTGTTTGTAGTTTGTATAAAACATAAGGTGGTATTTGATTGTATTCTTGATTCTGTTTGTAGTTTGTATAAAATATAAGGTGGTATTTGATTGTATTCTTGATTCTGTTTGTAGTTTGTAATATTTATGTTTAGGTAATTAGGTTATCAACAACAGACATTATTCAGCATACCTCAGGGTCTCTTTCGGTTATAAAATGAAATAGAAAAGTTTATTTGATTTTTTCTCTGAATTGTTTTAATTTAGTCTTATTTATTAAGGATATGAACTATAATTATATTATGTTAGAATGTATATATAATAATTGACTATGTATATTATCTGACCTTTAAATGAACCCATAAAGTAATACATAACAACCAATGATAACTAACAATCGAATGATTTGTTCTCGTTACTATGGTAGTCATTAGACAATTCATTTTTCTCTCTAACATCGGATAATAACTGATAATCATCGACAAATTTGATCCATTTAACTCATTTGTACTAAATTGAGAGAGAACTTTCACCTCAATTACAACTTTTTGGGAAAAAAAGATACCTCTTTGAAAAAACATTAGTTGAGAGATCTCATTGTAGAAAATTGCAAGGAATTTCAAAACTAACTGTATTTAAAGACATGTCTTTGTCTTGTCATAATATTTACTCTATTATAAGAGCAGATGTTTTTGTGTGTTTATTTTTTTGCGTGTATCAATGTCGAGAAAGAAAAGTTTTAATTAGACCTTTTGATATCTGTGTGTATTATTTAATTGTAAGTTGATATAAAGAAGATTGGGAAGATTAAGAATAATAGGTATCATCTATATATATATATATATAAAGTTGAAATAGAACGATATGTTTCGTATTAGTCCCGTCATGTGACAAAAAAGTCATATTGTATCAACTCCTATGTACACAGTGTATGTACAGGAATACAGAAAACACGCAGACAAAGAGAAGAATGCCTGTCTGTATGAATACAGAAAACACGCAGACAAAGAGAAGAATGCCTGTCTGTATGAATACAAAATACACACAGACAAAGAGAAGAATGTTTGTCTGTATGAATACAGAACACACGCAGACAAAGAGAAGAATGTTTGTCTGTATGAATACAGAACACACACAGACAACGAGAAGAATGCCTGTCTGTATGAATACAGAAAACACGCAGACAAAGAGAAGAATGCCTGTCTGTATGAATACAGAAAACACGCAGACAAAGAGAAGAATGTTTGTCTGTATGAATACAGAACACACACAGACAAAGAGAAGAATGCCTGTCTGTATGAATACAGAACACACGCAGACAACGAGAAGAATGTTTGTCTGTATGAATACAGAACACACACAGACAAAGAGAAGAATGCCTGTCTGTATGAATACAGAACACACGCAGACAAAGAGAAGAATGTTTGTCTGTATGAATACAGAACACACACAGACAAAGAGAAGAATGTTTGTCTGTATGAATACAGAAAACACGCAGACAAAGAGAAGAATGCCTGTCTGTATGAATACAGAACACACGCAGACAAAGAGAAGAATGTTTGTCTGTATGAATACAGAACACACACAGACAAAGAGAAGAATGCCTGTCTGTATGAATACAGAAAACACGCAGACAAAGAGAAGAATGTTTGTCTGTATGAATACAGAAAACACGCAGACAAAGAGAAGAATGCCTGTCTGTATGAATACAGAACACACACAGACAAAGAGAAGAATGCCTGTCTGTATGAATACAAAACACACGCAGACAAAGAGAAGAATGCCTGTCTGTATGAATACAGAAAACACGCAGACAAAGAGAAGAATGCCTGTCTGTATGAATACAGAACACATACAGACAAAGAGAAGAATGCCTGTCTGTATGAATACAGAAAACACGCAGACAAAGAGAAGAATGTTTGTCTGTATGAATACAGAACACACACAGACAAAGAGAAGAATGTTTGTCTGTATGAATACAGAACACACACAGACAAAGAGAAGAATGCCTGTCTGTATGAATACAGAAAACACGCAGACAAAGAGAAGAATGCCTGTCTGTATGAATACAGAACACACACAGACAAAGAGAAGAATGCCTGTCTGTATGAATACAGAAAACACGCAGACAAAGAGAAGAATGTTTGTCTGTATGAATACAGAACACACGCAGACAAAGAGAAGAATGTTTGTCTGTATGAATACAGAACACACACAGACAAAGAGAAGAATGTTTGTCTGTATGAATACAGAACACACACAGACAAAGAGAAGAATTCCTGTCTGTATGAATACAGAACACACGCAGACAAAGAGAAGAATGTTTGTCTGTATGAATACAGAACACATACAGACAAAGAGAAGAATGTTTGTCTGTATGAATACAGAACACACACAGACAAAGAGAAGAATGCCTGTCTGTATGAATACAGAAAACACGCAGACAAAGAGAAGAATGCCTGTCTGTATGAATACAGAACACACACAGACAACGAGAAGAATGCCTGTCTGTATGAATACAGAACACACACAGACAACGAGAAGAATGCCTGTCTGTATGAATACAGAAAACACGCAGACAAAGAGAAGAATGCCTGTCTGTATGAATACAGAACACACACAGACAAAGAGAAGAATGCCTGTCTGTATGAATACAGAAAACACGCAGACAAAGAGAAGAATGCCTGTCTGTATGAATACAGAACACACGCAGACAAAGAGAAGAATGTTTGTCTGTATGAATACAGAAAACACGCAGACAAAGAGAAGAATGCCTGTCTGTATGAATACAGAACACACGCAGACAAAGAGAAGAATGTTTGTCTGTATGAATACAGAAAACACGCAGACAAAGAGAAGAATGCCTGTCTGTATGAATACAGAACACACGCAGACAAAGAGAAGAATGCCTGTCTGTATGAATACAGAAAACACGCAGACAAAGAGAAGAATGCCTGTCTGTATGAATACAGAACACACACAGACAACGAGAAGAATGCCTGTCTGTATGAATACAGAAAACACGCAGACAAAGAGAAGAATGCCTGTCTGTATGAATACAGAACACACACAGACAAAGAGAAGAATGCCTGTCTGTATGAATACAGAACACACACAGACAAAGAGAAGAATGCCTGTCTGTATGAATACAGAACACACACAGACAACGAGAAGAATGCCTGTCTGTATGAATACAGAAAACACGCAGACAAAGAGAAGAATGCCTGTCTGTATGAATACAGAAAACACGCAGACAAAGAGAAGAATGTTTGTCTGTATGAATACAGAACACACGCAGACAAAGAGAAGAATGTTTGTCTGTATGAATACAGAACACACACAGACAAAGAGAAGAATGCCTGTCTGTATGAATACAGAAAACACGCAGACAAAGAGAAGAATGTTTGTCTGTATGAATACAGAAAACACGCAGACAAAGAGAAGAATGCCTGTCTGTATGAATACAGAACACACGCAGACAAAGAGAAGAATGTTTGTCTGTATGAATACAGAAAACACGCAGACAAAGAGAAGAATGCCTGTCTGTATGAATACAGAACACACGCAGACAAAGAGAAGAATGTTTGTCTGTATGAATACAGAACACACACAGACAAAGAGAAGAATGCCTGTCTGTATGAATACAGAACACACACAGACAAAGAGAAGAATGCCTGTCTGTATGAATACAGAACACACGCAGACAAAGAGAAGAATGCCTGTCTGTATGAATACAGAACACACGCAGACAAAGAGAAGAATGTTTGTCTGTATGAATACAGAACACACGCAGACAAAGATAAGAATGCCTGTCTGTATGAATACAGAACACACACAGAGAACGAGAAGAATGCATGTCTGTATGAATACAGAACACACACAGACAACGAGAAGAATGCCTGTCTGTATGAATACAGAACAAACACAGACAAAGAGAAGAATGCCTGTCTGTCTGAATACAAAACACACACAGACAAAGAGAAGAATGCCTGTCTGTATGAATACAGAACACACACAGAGAACGAGAAGAATGCCTGTCTGTATGAATACAGAACAAACACAGACAATGAGAAGAATGCCTGTCTGTCTGAATACAAAACACACACAGACAAAGAGAAGAATGCCTGTCTGTCTGAATACAAAACACACACAGACAACGAGAAGAATGCCTGTCTGTATGAATACAGAAAACACGCAGACAAAGAGAAGAATGCCTGTCTGTATGAATAC
Organism: Bathymodiolus brooksi; assembly: GCA_963680875.1. NCBI lineage: Eukaryota > Metazoa > Mollusca > Bivalvia > Mytilida > Modiolidae > Bathymodiolus > Bathymodiolus brooksi. The sequence continues at coordinate 12,547,786 of OY804577.1, read as the reverse complement.
AAAATACACACAGACAAAGAGAAGAATGCCTGTCTGTATGAATGCAAAATACACACAGAGAAAGAGAAGAATGCCTGTCTGTATGAATACAAAACACACACAGACAACGAGAAGAATGCCTGTCTGTATGAATGCAAAACACACATAGACAAAGAGAAGAATGCCTGTCTGTCTGAATACAAAACACACACAGACAAAGAGAAGAATGCCTGTCTGTATGAATACAGAACACACACAGAGAACGAGAAGAATGCCTGTCTGTATGAATACAGAACACACACAGACAACGAGAAGAATGCCTGTCTGTATGAATACAGAACAAACACAGACAAAGAGAAGAATGCCTGTCTGTCTGAATACAAAACACACACAGACAAAGAGAAGAATGCCTGTCTGTATGAATACAGAACACACACAGAGAACGAGAAGAATGCCTGTCTGTATGAATACAGAACAAACACAGACAATGAGAAGAATGCCTGTCTGTCTGAATACAAAACACACACAGACAAAGAGAAGAATGCCTGTCTGTCTGAATACAAAACACACACAGACAACGAGAAGAATGCCTGTCTGTATGAATACAGAACACACACAGAGAACGAGAAGAATGCCTGTCTGTATGAATACAGAACAAACACAAACAATGAGAAGAATGCCTGTCTGTCTGAATACAAAACACACACAGACAAAGAGAAGAATGCCTGTCTGTCTGAATACAAAACACACACAGACAACGAGAAGAATGCCTGTCTGTATGAATACAGAACACACACAGAGAACGAGAAGAATGCCTGTCTGTATGAATACAGAACACACACAGACAACGAGAAGAATGCCTGTCTGTATGAATACAGAACAAACACAGACAAAGAGAAGAATGCCTGTCTGTATGAATACAGAACACACACAGACAAAGAGAAGAATGCCTGTCTGTATAAATACAGAAAACACGCAGACAACGAGAAGAATGCCTGTCTGTATGAATACAGAACACACACAGACAACGAGAAGAATGCATGTCTGTATGAATACAGATCAAACACAGACAAAGAGAAGAATGCCTGTCTGTATGAATACAAAAAACACACAGACAAAGCGAAGAATGCCTGTCTCTGTGAATACAGAACACACACAGAGAACGAGAAGAATGCCTGTCTGTATGAATACAAAATACACACAGACAACGAGAAGAATGCCTGTCTGTATGAATACAAAACACACATAGACAAAGAGAAGAATGCCTGTCTGTCTGAATACAAAACACACACAGACAAAGAGAAGAATGCCTGTCTGTATGAATACAGAACACACACAGAGAACGAGAAGAATGCCTGTCTGTATGAATACAGAACACACACAGACAACGAGAAGAATGCCTGTCTGTATGAATACAGAACAAACACAGACAAAGAGAAGAATGCCTGTCTGTATGAATACAGAACACACACAGACAAAGAGAAGAATGTTTGTCTGTATGAATACAGAACACACGCAGACAAAGAGAAGAATGCCTGTCTGTATGAATACAGAAAACACGCAGACAAAGAGAAGAATGTTTGTCTGTATGAATACAGAAAACACGCAGACAAAGAGAAGAATGCCTGTCTGTATGAATACAGAACACACACAGACAAAGAGAAGAATGCCTGTCTGTATGAATACAAAACACACGCAGACAAAGAGAAGAATGCCTGTCTGTATGAATACAGAAAACACGCAGACAAAGAGAAGAATGCCTGTCTGTATGAATACAGAACACACACAGACAAAGAGAAGAATGCCTGTCTGTATGAATACAGAAAACACGCAGACAAAGAGAAGAATGTTTGTCTGTATGAATACAGAACACACGCAGACAAAGAGAAGAATGTTTGTCTGTATGAATACAGAACACACACAGACAAAGAGAAGAATGTTTGTCTGTATGAATACAGAACACACACAGACAAAGAGAAGAATGCCTGTCTGTATGAATACAGAACACACGCAGACAAAGAGAAGAATGTTTGTCTGTATGAATACAGAACACATACAGACAAAGAGAAGAATGTTTGTCTGTATGAATACAGAACACACACAGACAAAGAGAAGAATGCCTGTCTGTATGAATACAGAAAACACGCAGACAAAGAGAAGAATGCCTGTCTGTATGAATACAGAACACACACAGACAAAGAGAAGAATGCCTGTCTGTATGAATACAGAAAACACGCAGACAAAGAGAAGAATGCCTGTCTGTATGAATACAGAACACACGCAGACAAAGAGAAGAATGTTTGTCTGTATGAATACAGAAAACACGCAGACAAAGAGAAGAATGCCTGTCTGTATGAATACAGAACACACGCAGACAAAGAGAAGAATGTTTGTCTGTATGAATACAGAAAACACGCAGACAAAGAGAAGAATGCCTGTCTGTATGAATACAGAACACACGCAGACAAAGAGAAGAATGCCTGTCTGTATGAATACAGAAAACACGCAGACAAAGAGAAGAATGCCTGTCTGTATGAATACAGAACACACACAGACAACGAGAAGAATGCCTGTCTGTATGAATACAGAAAACACGCAGACAAAGAGAAGAATGCCTGTCTGTATGAATACAGAACACACACAGACAAAGAGAAGAATGCCTGTCTGTATGAATACAGAACACACACAGACAAAGAGAAGAATGCCTGTCTGTATGAATACAGAACACACACAGACAACGAGAAGAATGCCTGTCTGTATGAATACAGAAAACACGCAGACAAAGAGAAGAATGCCTGTCTGTATGAATACAGAAAACACGCAGACAAAGAGAAGAATGTTTGTCTGTATGAATACAGAACACACGCAGACAAAGAGAAGAATGTTTGTCTGTATGAATACAGAACACACACAGACAAAGAGAAGAATGCCTGTCTGTATGAATACAGAAAACACGCAGACAAAGAGAAGAATGTTTGTCTGTATGAATACAGAAAACACGCAGACAAAGAGAAGAATGCCTGTCTGTATGAATACAGAACACACGCAGACAAAGAGAAGAATGTTTGTCTGTATGAATACAGAAAACACGCAGACAAAGAGAAGAATGCCTGTCTGTATGAATACAGAACACACGCAGACAAAGAGAAGAATGTTTGTCTGTATGAATACAGAACACACACAGACAAAGAGAAGAATGCCTGTCTGTATGAATACAGAACACACACAGACAAAGAGAAGAATGCCTGTCTGTATGAATACAGAACACACGCAGACAAAGAGAAGAATGCCTGTCTGTATGAATACAGAACACACGCAGACAAAGAGAAGAATGTTTGTCTGTATGAATACAGAACACACGCAGACAAAGATAAGAATGCCTGTCTGTATGAATACAGAACACACACAGAGAACGAGAAGAATGCATGTCTGTATGAATACAGAACACACACAGACAACGAGAAGAATGCCTGTCTGTATGAATACAGAACAAACACAGACAAAGAGAAGAATGCCTGTCTGTCTGAATACAAAACACACACAGACAAAGAGAAGAATGCCTGTCTGTATGAATACAGAACACACACAGAGAACGAGAAGAATGCCTGTCTGTATGAATACAGAACAAACACAGACAATGAGAAGAATGCCTGTCTGTCTGAATACAAAACACACACAGACAAAGAGAAGAATGCCTGTCTGTCTGAATACAAAACACACACAGACAACGAGAAGAATGCCTGTCTGTATGAATACAGAAAACACGCAGACAAAGAGAAGAATGCCTGTCTGTATGAATACAAAATACACACAGACAAAGAGAAGAATGCCTGTCTGTATGAATGCAAAATACACACAGAGAAAGAGAAGAATGCCTGTCTGTATGAATACAAAACACACACAGACAACGAGAAGAATGCCTGTCTGTATGAATGCAAAACACACATAGACAAAGAGAAGAATGCCTGTCTGTCTGAATACAAAACACACACAGACAAAGAGAAGAATGCCTGTCTGTATGAATACAGAACACACACAGAGAACGAGAAGAATGCCTGTCTGTATGAATACAGAACACACACAGACAACGAGAAGAATGCCTGTCTGTATGAATACAGAACAAACACAGACAAAGAGAAGAATGCCTGTCTGTCTGAATACAAAACACACACAGACAAAGAGAAGAATGCCTGTCTGTATGAATACAGAACACACACAGAGAACGAGAAGAATGCCTGTCTGTATGAATACAGAACAAACACAGACAATGAGAAGAATGCCTGTCTGTCTGAATACAAAACACACACAGACAAAGAGAAGAATGCCTGTCTGTCTGAATACAAAACACACACAGACAACGAGAAGAATGCCTGTCTGTATGAATACAGAACACACACAGAGAACGAGAAGAATGCCTGTCTGTATGAATACAGAACAAACACAAACAATGAGAAGAATGCCTGTCTGTCTGAATACAAAACACACACAGACAAAGAGAAGAATGCCTGTCTGTCTGAATACAAAACACACACAGACAACGAGAAGAATGCCTGTCTGTATGAATACAGAACACACACAGAGAACGAGAAGAATGCCTGTCTGTATGAATACAGAACACACACAGACAACGAGAAGAATGCCTGTCTGTATGAATACAGAACAAACACAGACAAAGAGAAGAATGCCTGTCTGTATGAATACAGAACACACACAGACAAAGAGAAGAATGCCTGTCTGTATAAATACAGAAAACACGCAGACAACGAGAAGAATGCCTGTCTGTATGAATACAGAACACACACAGACAACGAGAAGAATGCATGTCTGTATGAATACAGATCAAACACAGACAAAGAGAAGAATGCCTGTCTGTATGAATACAAAACACACACAGACAAAGCGAAGAATGCCTGTCTCTGTGAATACAGAACACACACAGAGAACGAGAAGAATGCCTGTCTGTATGAATACAAAATACACACAGACAACGAGAAGAATGCCTGTCTGTATGAATACAAAACACACATAGACAAAGAGAAGAATGCCTGTCTGTCTGAATACAAAACACACACAGACAAAGAGAAGAATGCCTGTCTGTATGAATACAGAACACACACAGAGAACGAGAAGAATGCCTGTCTGTATGAATACAGAACACACACAGACAACGAGAAGAATGCCTGTCTGTATGAATACAGAACAAACACAGACAAAGAGAAGAATGCCTGTCTGTATGAATACAGAACACACACAGACAAAGAGAAGAATGCCTGTCTGTATAAATACAGAAAACACGCAGACAACGAGAAGAATGCCTGTCTGTATGCTTTATCTAAGCCTTTAATGTTACACTTTTGGTATTTATCGTCACTGTCATGTTTTTAAGTAGTATCGTGACTACCAAGTTACACTGAGGGGTAGTAGTCCAGACAGTTATGACAAACACGTTTATTAAAAACCTCATGTGGTGTTAGGCTTGTAGTAGGACATAGGAAGTCTTAAGATATTGACACATAATTAAATTCAATACGATTTCAGCATCTTTAGAGGAAATACCTCGTATTGTTAAATCATAATATGTTGTACTTATTGTGATAGTATGTTATCTTTTTTAGTGGAAGCTAAAACTCGTGCACGGTTTTTAGTGGAAGCTAACTCGTACAGGTGGAAGCTAACTCGTGCAGGGTTTTTAGTGGAAGCTAACTCGTGCACGGTTTTTAGTGGAAGCTAACTCGTACAGGTGGAAGCTAACTCGTGCAGGGTTTTTAGTGGAAGCTAACGCGTGCAGGGTTTTTAGTGGAAGCTAGCTCGTGCAGGGTTTTAGTGGAATTAGTGGAAGCTAACTCGTGCAGGGTTTTTAGTGGAAGCTAACTCGTGCAGGGTTTTTAGTGGAAGCTAACTCGTGCAGGATTTTTAGTGGAAGCTAACTCGTGGAGGGTTTTTAGTGGAAGCTAACTCGTGCAGGGTTTTTAGTGGAAGCTAACTCGTGCACAGTTTTTATTGCTTGTTTATATTTGTATCGTCATTAGAGACCCCAATTATCAAAGGGGTTCAGATCCTATTTACTGGTTTAACCCTGCCACATTTTTTAGTGCCGGTCACAAACGAGGACCTGTATTTCAAACGTCATATGTCATGGTCTTTTTGTGTTCAATTGTGCATATAGCTATAGAACATAATAGAAGTTCTCATCTTGACCTGAAGGCCACCACCTTGACTTGAAGGTCACAAGATGGATGTTTGTTGGTACGCATTACACCATAAAATACTAATGGCCTATCATACCAACATACAAGAACAAAACACAGGTGGTTAGATTATATTGTAATTTAAAGTTTGTTTATTGCTAGTGTATAATAAGAAGATAAAACTTTAATTAAAAACCCGTCAAATTTTCTGGCTTAATTAACACGCCATTTTATCTCAAATACTGTACTGTAATTTTAAAGATTCATTAACTTGAGAATAAACGTTGTATAAGAAATAGTTAATTCTGACAAAATAATTGGTTTTAAGGATGAAATCAAGTTTAATTTTACCGTCAAATTGGAATTCCTTGTAGTTCTCAATTAAAACTATATCCTGGTTGCACTATTAACTCTCTTTATCATTAAATTAGTTATTATCAACATGGTGTCATGTTATGTTATTTTTTACAAAATTTACTCGTCTACTTCAAAATGCTGAAAATGTCGAATTCAATGAAATATGTTTAACTAAGCTTGACGATAACACAAAAGGAAATAGTGGTTCAATGATGTTAGTATTCTATGTCTTTCTAGATGTTTCATTATATGTTTGTATACTATATGTTCAGAGAGTTTGCATGGTACTGATGTTAATGGTACTGATGTTAATGGTACTGACCTATAGTTTTCCGCGGCATGTTTATCTCCTCTTTTTTGTACACACATGCTATGTTTGCGTTGAGTCAGTCCTCTGGTAGTGTTCCAGTGTCGATCGATTTCTGGAAAATTACTGTTAAGTTGGGTGTTATTTGGCTTGCACATTCTTTGAGGATACGGTTAGGTATTCCATCTGGTCCAGATGCTTTTGACGGATTTATGTCTTGGAGCAGTTTTTCTACACCCTTTTCTCTGATGGTAAGCTTTGGTATGGGTTCATCTATGTGCTTAGTTGTTTGTGGTATGGCAGTTGATTTGTCGATGGTAAAGACGGATTTAACCTGTTGGATCAATATTTCAGCCTTCGCTTTGCTGTCGCTGACCAGTTTCCCGTTGCTCTTTAATGAGGAAACACCAATGTTGTCGTTTTTCCTGGATTTTATGTATTTCCAGATCGGTTTCGTTTTGTTGGATTTCAGCCCTTTTAGTATGGTGTCATTTATATATGTCCATTCAGCTTTCCTGATCTGCTTCTTGATTTCTTTTTGGAAGTGTTTATAGTTGTTCCACTTATTAGTTCGTTTGGCTTATTTGTATAGCCTTTGTTTCTTTTTTAACACCTTCCTTATTTTGTGAACGTATGAACGTGTAAAGGGCCGTTTACACAGCAAGTTTTAACGTGCATGTTTAGACATGCATGTTTTAGATTGTTTACACATGCAAGTTTTAAACACATGTTTCCAACATTTCCCGCCAATATTGCTAAATGTAAACATTGTATTCCTTAAAATATCAACTGTAAATAATGGAAGAAGATGATATTATAGTAGCATTATGTATTATCATAATAACAAGAGCAGCTCAGATTATAAAAAGAAGACCACGAAGATAGATTCGTTCATGGATTCAAAGAAGGCAAATACATGGAGCCTACCATGCATTAATGCAAGAACTGTCGACAGAAGATCCTAAAGGATTTCAAAACTTTCTGAGAATGGGCAAAACGGATTTTCAGGAGCTGCTGGCCAAAGTGACGCCACACATTCAAAGACAAGATACATGGATGCGAGAAGCGATATCTGCCGCTGAAAGACTTTCTATTACTCTTCGGTACTTAGCCACTGGGGACTCATACCATTCTTTGGAATAAAACTTACCGAGTTTTTGAATTTGAGTTTTACTCAAAAACAGCTCTTCTTTCCTTGGCATTTTCTCTTCATGTATTTTCTTTGTTTTCAAAAACGCACGTGTTTGCTGATGATGTTGTGTTTATCTTTAGCATAACCTTGTGACCTTCATTCTGATTGGTTGATTTGCCATGTAATTTAGACCTGAGGAATAGAGCAAGTTCTATTCCCAAAGTTACACACACATGTTTTCAAAGTCTAAAACTTAGCATGGGTTTACACATAAAGTTTTGACATGCATGTCTAAATTTGCTGTGTAAACGGCCCTTAACATGAGGTCAAATAAACAAAATAATGTGTTAATTAACACGACGGTGACAAACGAGGACCTGGATATTCAACGTCATATGTCGTGGTATTTTTGTGTTCAATTGTGCATATAGCTATAGAACATAATAGAAGTTCTCATCTTGACCTGAAGGCCACCACCTTGACTTGAAGGTCACACGATGGATTTTTGTTGGTACGCATTACACCATAAAATACTAATTATCTATTATACCAACATACAAGAACAAAACACAGGTGGTTAGATTATATTGTAATTTAAAGTTTGTTTATTGCTAGTGTGTAATAAGAAGATAAAACTTTAATTAAAAACCCGTCAAAGTTTCTGGCTTAATTAACACGCCATTTTATCTCAAATACTGTACTGTAATTTTAAAGATTCATTAACTTGAGAATAAACGTTGTATAAGAAATAGTTAATTCTGACAAAATAATTGGTTTTAAGGATGAAATCAAGTTTAATTTTACCGTCAAATTGAAATTCCTTGTAGTTCTCAATTAAAACTACATCCTGGTTGTACTATTAACTCTCTTTATCATTAACATAGTTATTATCAACATGTAGTCATGTTATGTTATTTTTTACAAAACTTTACTCTATTACACGTCTACTTCAAAATGCTGAAAATGTACAATAAAGTGAAATATGCTTATCTAAGCTTGACGATAACACAAGAGGAAATAGTAGACTAATCCAAACAATGACAGACAATACAATGACCAGACGAATACGGACAATCAGACAAACACAGTGATTCACAAAGCACTACACAGAAAACTAAAGATTGAGTAACATTACCAAAACAAGTATTCAAAACGTGAGGAGCTCAGGTGTTCGGAAGAGTTATATTAGCCGATAGTAATTTGACTAACTACTCAGACTTTTGAACAATTTATTGAGAAAACACTCAGACACATATAAACGTGTAACATGAGGTTAAATAAACAAAATAATGTGTTAATTAACATGAGGGAATAAACAAAATAATGTGTTAATTAACATGAGAGAATAAACAAAATAATGTGTTAATTAACATGAGGGAATAAACAAAATAATGTGTTAATTAACATGAGAGAATAAACAAAATAATGTGTTAATTAACATGACGGAATAAACAAATGACAAACAGAATAATTTGAAGGGCAGGTGCAATGCAAATGTTCGATTGTTTGTCTCGACTGTCCATATTAGAAGTAAACATGTGGTCCAATAAGTTGAATCGAATCAGTACAGGATAGACATGTATTGCTATGTACATGATAGACATGTATTGTTATGTACAGGATAGACATGTATTGTTATGTACAGGATAGACATGTATTGTTATGTACATGATAGACATGTATTGTTATGTACAGGATAGACATGTATTGCTATGTACAGGATAGACATGTATTGTTATGTACAGGATAGACATGTATTGCTATGTACATGATAGACATGTATTGTTATGTACAGGATAGATATGTATTGCTATGTACAGATAGACATGTATTGTTATGTACAGGATAGACATGTATTGTTATGTACATGATAGACATGTATTGTTATGTACAGGATAGACATGTATTGCTATGTACAGAATAGACATGTATTGTTATGTACAGGATAGACATGTATTGCTATGTACAGGATAGACATGTATTGTTATGTACATGATAGACATGTATTGTTATGTACAGGATAGACATGTATTGCTATGTACATGATAGACATGTATTGCTATGTACATGATAGACATGTATTGTTATGTACAGGATAGACATGTATTGCTATGTACATGATAGACATGTATTGCTATGTACATGATAGACATGTATTGTTATGTACAGGATAGACATGTATTGCTATGTACAGGATAGACATGTATTGTTATGTACAGGATAGACATGTATTGCTATGTACAGGATAGACATGTATTGCTATGTACAGGATATACATGTATTGGTATGTACATGATAGACATGTATTGTTATGTACAGGATAGACATGTATTGCTATGTACAGGATAGACATGTATTGTTATGTACAGGATAGATATGTATTGCTATGTACAGATAGACATGTATTGTTATGTACAGGATAGACATGTATTGTTATGTACATGATAGACATGTATTGTTATGTACAGGATAGACATGTATTGCTATGTACAGAATAGACATGTATTGTTATGTACAGGATAGACATGTATTGCTATGTACAGGATAGACATGTATTGTTATGTACATGATAGACATGTATTGTTATGTACAGGATAGACATGTATTGCTATGTACATGATAGACATGTATTGCTATGTACATGATAGACATGTATTGTTATGTACAGGATAGACATGTATTGCTATGTACATGATAGACATGTATTGCTATGTACATGATAGACATGTATTGTTATGTACAGGATAGACATGTATTGCTATGTACAGGATAGACATGTATTGTTATGTACAGATAGACATGTATTGTTATGTACAGATAGACATGTATTGTTATGTACAGGATAGACATGTATTGATATGTACAGGATAGACATGTATTGATATGTACAGGATATACATGTATTGGTATGTACATGATAGACATGTATTGTTATGTACAGGATAGACATGTATTGCTATGTACAGGATAGACATGTATTGTTATGTACAGGATAGACATGTATTGTTATGTACAGGATAGACATGTATTGTTATGTACAGGATAGACATGTATTGTTATGTACAGGATAGACATGTATTGCTATGTACAGGATAGACATGTATTGTTATGTACAGGATAGACATGTATTGTTATGTACAGGATAGACATGTATTGTTATGTACAGATAGACATGTATTGTTATGTACATGATAGACATGTATTGTTATGTACAGGATAGACATGTATTGATATGTACAGGATAGACATGTATTGCTATGTACATGATAGACATGTATTGTTATATACAGGATAGACATGTATTGCTATGTACAGATAGACATGTATTGTTATGTACATGATAGACATGTATTGTTATGTACAGGATAGACATGTATTGTTATGTACAGGATAGACATGTATTGCTATGTACATGATAGACATGTATTGTTATATACAGGATAGACATGTATTGTTATGTACAGGATAGACATGTATTGCTATGTACAGATAGACATGTATTGTTATGTACATGATAGACATGTATTGTTATGTACATGATAGACATGTATTGCTATGTACAGGATAGACATGTATTGCTATGTACATGATAGACATGTATTGTTATATACAGGATATACATGTATTGTTATGTACAGGATAGACATGTATTGCTATGTACAGATAGACATGTATTGTTATGTACATGATAGACATGTATTGTTATGTACATGATAGACATGTATTGCTATGTACAGGATAGACATGTATTGCTATGTACAGGATAGACATGTATTGTTATGTACATGATAGACATGTATTGATATGTACATGATAGACATGTATTGTTATGTACAGGATATACATGTATTGCTATGTACAGGATAGACATGTATTGTTATGTACAGGATAGACATGTATTGCTATGTACAGGATAGACATGTATTGTTATGTACATGATAGACATGTATTGTTATGTACATGATAGACATGTATTGCTATGTACATGATAGACATGTATTGTTATGTACAGGATAGACATGTATTGTTATGTACATGATAGACATGTATTGTTATGTACAGGATAGACATGTATTGCTATGTACAGGATAGACATGTATTGTTATGTACATGATAGACATGTATTGTTATGTACAGGATAGACATGTATTGCTATGTACATGATAGACATGTATTGCTATGTACAGGATAGACATGTATTGCTATGTACAGGATAGACATGTATTGATATATACATGATAGACATGTATTGTTATGTACAGGATAGACATGTATTGTTATGTACAGATAGACATGTATTGTTATGTACATGATAGACATGTATTGCTATGTACAGGATAGACATGTATTGTTATGTACAGGATAGACATGTATTGTTATGTACAGGATAGACATGTATTGCTATGTACATGATAGACATGTATTGCTATGTACAGGATAGACATGTATTGCTATGTACAGGATAGACATGTATTGATATATACATGATAGACATGTATTGCTATGTACAGGATAGACATGTATTGCTATGTACAGGATAGACATGTATTGTTATGTACAGGATAGACATGTATTGCTATGTACAGGATAGACATGTATTGCTATGTACAGATAGACATGTATTGTTATGTACAGGATAGACATGTATTGCTATGTACAGGATAGACATGTATTGTTATGTACATGATAGACATGTATTGCTATGTACAGGATAGACATGTATTGCTATGTACAGGATAGACATGTATTGTTATGTACAGGATAGACATGTATTGCTATGTACAGGATAGACATGTATTGCTATGTACAGGATAGACATGTATTGTTATGTACAGGATAGACATGTATTGTTATGTACATGATAGACATGTATTGCTATGTACAGATAGACATGTATTGCTATGTACAGGATAGACATGTATTGCTATGTACAGATAGACATGTATTGTTATGTACAGGATAGACATGTATTGTTATGTACAGATAGACATGTATTGCTATGTACAGGATAGACATGTATTGTTATGTACATGATAGACATGTATTGCTATGTACAGGATAGACATGTATTGCTATGTACAGATAGACATGTATTGTTATGTACAGGATAGACATGTATTGTTATGTACAGGATAGACATGTATTGCTATGTACAGATAGACATGTATTGTTATGTACAGGATAGACATGTATTGCTATGTACAGATAGACATGTATTGTTATGTACATGATAGACATGTATTGCTATGTACATGATAGACATGTATTGTTATGTACAGGATAGACATGTATTGTTATGTACATGATAGACATGTATTGCTATGTACAGGATAGACATGTATTGCTATGTACAGATAGACATGTATTGTTATGTACAGGATAGACATGTATTGTTATGTACAGGATAGACATGTATTGCTATGTACAGATAGACATGTATTGTTATGTACAGGATAGACATGTATTGCTATGTACAGGATAGACATGTATTGTTATGTACAGGATAGACATGTATTGCTATGTACAGGATAGACATGTATTGTTATGTACATGATAGACATGTATTGCTATGTACAGGATAGACATGTATTGTTATGTACAGGATAGACATGTATTGATATATACAGGATAGACATGTATTGTTATGTACAGATAGACATGTATTGCTATGTACATGATAGACATGTATTGTTATGTACAGGATAGACATGTATTGTTATGTACATGATAGACATGTATTGTTATGTACAGGATAGACATGTATTGCTATGTACAGGATAGACATGTATTGCTATGTACAGGATAGACATGTATTGCTATGTACATGATAGACATGTATTGCTATGTACATGATAGACATGTATTGTTATGTACAGATAGACATGTATTGCTATGTACATGATAGACATGTATTGCTATGTACAGGATAGACATGTATTGTTATGTACAGGATAGACATGTATTGCTATGTACATGATAGACATGTATTGTTATGTACAGGATAGACATGTATTGCTATGTACATGATAGACATGTATTGCTATGTACAGGATAGACATGTATTGCTATGTACATGATAGACATGTATTGCTATGTACAGGATAGACATGTATTGTTATGTACATGATAAACATGTATTGTTATGTACATGATAGACATGTATTACTATGTACAGGATAGACATGTATTGCTATGTACATGATAGACATGTATTGCTATGTACATGATAGACATGTATTGTTATGTACAGGATAGACATGTATTGTTATGTACAGGATAGACATGTATTGCTATGTACATGATAGACATGTATTGCTATGTACATGATAGACATGTATTGTTATGTACAGGATAGACATGTATTGCTATGTACAGGATAGACATGTATTGCTATGTACAGGATAGACATGTATTGTTATGTACAGGATAGACATGTATTGTTATGTACATGATAGACATGTATTGCTATGTACATGATAGACATGTATTGCTATGTACAGGATAGACATGTATTGCTATGTACATGATAGACATGTATTGCTATGTACATGATAGACATGTATTGCTATGTACAGGATAGACATGTATTGCTATGTACAGGATAGACATGTATTGTTATGTACAGGATAGACATGTATTGCTATGTACAGGATAGACATGTATTGTTATGTACAGGATAGACATGTATTGATATATACAGGATAGACATGTATTGCTATGTACAGGATAGACATGTATTGCTATGTACAGGATAGACATGTATTGCTATGTACAGGATAGACATGTATTGCTATGTACAGGATAGACATGTATTGTTATGTACAGGATAGACATGTATTGCTATGTACAGGATAGACATGTATTGCTATGTACAGGATAGACATGTATTGATATGTACATGATAGACATGTATTGCTATGTACATGATAGCCATGTATTGCTATGTACAGGATAGACATGTATTGCTATGTACAGGATAGACATGTATTGCTATGTACAGGATAGACATGTATTGTTATGTACAGGATAGACATGTATTGATATGTACAGGATAGACATGTATTGCTATGTACAGGAAAGACATGTATTGCTATGTACAGGATAGACATGTATTGCTATGTACATGATAGACATGTATTGTTATATACAGGATAGACATGTATTGTTATGTACAGGATAGACATGTATTGATATGTACAGGATAGACATGTATTGATATGTACAGGATAGACATGTATTGCTATGTACAGGATAGACATGTATTGCTATGTACAGGATAGACATGTATTGCTATGTACAGGATAGACATGTATTGCTATGTACATGATAGACATGTATTGTTATGTACATGATAGACATGTATTGTTATGTACAGGATAGACATGTATTGCTATGTACAGGATAGACATGTATTGCTATGTACAGGATAGACATGTATTGCTATGTACAGGATAGACATGTATTGCTATGTACAGGATAGACATGTATTGCTATGTACAGATAGACATGTATTGCTATGTACAGATAGACATGTATTGTTATGTACATGATAGACATGTATTGCTATGTACAGGATAGACATGTATTGCTATGTACAGGATAGACATGTATTGCTATGTACATGATAGACATGTATTGATATGTACAGTATAGACATGTATTGATATGTACAGGATAGACATGTATTGCTATGTACAGGATAGACATGTATTGCTATGTACATGATAGACATGTATTGATATGTACAGGATAGACATGTATTGTTATGTACAGGATAGACATGTATTGATATGTACAGGATAGACATGTATTGCTATGTACAGGATAGACATGTATTGCTATGTACATGATAGACATGTATTGTTATGTACAGGATAGACATGTATTGCTATGTACAGGATAGACATGTATTTCTATTTCCCTTTAGTTGTTAGAAATCTATATATCTGGGTGGCGTTAGGATGAAATTACAACTTTACTGATATATAGACTGGACATGTGATCACTGTAATATGTAATATGCAATATCACATCTAGCTCGTTGATTAATGCATTTAAAGTGTGCAATATCACGTATCTGTGTATATTATTTCATAGTTCTTAGCTGTTATTTACATATATTTAAACTATAAGAAGATCAAAGGAAAAGAATGCAGCCATGTTACAATAGATGATTAATGATATATTGAAAATATACATTCTAAATAATGACAACCTCCATTGATTATTTTAAGTAAATATAATTGTTTTACTGAGGGATTGTAGAACCTTCCAATAACTTAGCATACTCTTATATTAGATAACTACGTCCATCCAACGAAATAAGTTCTTCAAGAAATTGGAGTCAAAACGCCCCATTGCCAAAACACCCACTACCAAAATGCAACCCATTTCTAAAATACCCCCTACCATAAACGTCCCAAATACCCCCTACCATAAACATCCCAAATAAATATTGAAGCAACATTTGAAAAATGAAATTTGAAACAACCAACTTCTTCAATAAATCGTATATCTTTCTCGAATTTAGGGTAAGGTTATAATTAAGTCACGATAAAGTTACAAAAACAGAGAATCTAGAAATGGGGGTGTTTAGACCCGTTACCTTCTTCAAGGTGATTTTAATAGGAACTAAAAATATAAGGACCAATTAACCAATGGGTTGATGAACTACATTCACATTGCAGATTACATATATATATATCCATATTCCCCGAAATGTCTCAACAGTTTCTAGGCATCCGTTCTACCATCTGTCGACCTTACATCAGAAAGCTATGGTTGATTTCTTTCTTACTTATATGATGCAAGTACTTAAATAAGAAAATATCAAACTAATTACAAGTAAATCTTTGATAGCTTCTCATCCCCTAACTGACGTGTCCCACATTAAACACACACCTATCAGGGGTCATGTTCGTGTGACCTTCTACGAAAATATAAAGCTGACCAATCAGAAGAGAGATACTTCTAGAATGTTTTTTTGCCCTATTATATGAGTAGTTACATCTTATAGTTGTACCAGTCACTTTGTTGGATATTGTTGACATTCATGTAAGATAATGTTTGTTTAATCAGCAATGTTTTCACATGGTGAATTGCATTGGTTGAGTTCAGACCAATAAAATTATACATGCATGTGTTCCACTAATATAAGTTCATATCAGGGACATGACAGGTCATAGAAATATTTAAATGGTTTTCTTGTCCTGTGATTTTTTTTCACAATGAGGGGTTGGTAAGAACTTGTATTATTATGGTGTCTACAAGGATTGGACTACCAACCCTTGTTGCTCCAACAGAATGTGCCTAGGAATAAATATTCTTCCTTTTTCTTATATTTTCAAAGGGAAAAATTCGCCTTGGGCTATACAGAAGTACTTCAGGGTGGTACAATCTCCATGCCAACTGGTAGACACATATACAACTGATATTGTCAGATACTTATTCAAGATTTCCCCCCAGATACTTGTACAGTTTACAACCAACAAAATAGCCACAATATAGCATAAATATTGTTAAAGTTTTACCTTAACACACATACTTCTAATCTATGTTCATAGCTTTACATGTAACAAAAACAGTTTTCATTGCAAAAATATATTTTATTTTCAGAATTTCTTTGTATATTATAAGAGTTAAGAACAAAATATGAATACATGTAATTATTAACATTGAGCAAACCACCTTGTTGTACAATAACATTAACTAAGAGTATTTAACTATCTAAAATATCTTTATTCTTCTTCCTCTTAAAGGGAAACTTACTATACAATTTAAATTTAACTGAACAAAATTATTCCAAAATAATGGTTTTTGTCACTTGTTTTCCAGAATTTTTTTTTACAACAAAACTGTTCATATAAATACAAAATATTCTCATTATTTTTTTGTAATGATTTTTTTTTTTGAATTTGGAAATGAATTAACATAAATAAATAAAAGTAATAAATTCTTGTAAAAATAATGGTGAAACTATTTAAACAATGATTTTAATGTCTATAAATAATACACATGTTTTACTTGTTATGTCAATGTAACATCTTTGATATCTATTTAGTCATGTATCAAAAAAACCTTTCTTGAATTTTTAATGCAAAACAAATTTAATCTTGCAGTTGAAATAACTGGTGTTAAACTAGACTTTAGCTACTGGCCGATAGTATATTATTGTACAAGAAGTAAATAAATGCTCTAATGGTCAAAGATATAAAATATTGATACCGGTATACAAAGCCAAAAAGAGAATATAAAATTCCCAAAAATTTGACAATTGGCTTGCAGCTGGTCGATCATTTAAAACAACATTCACAACACATTCAAATACCATTTGACTCTCATAAATGTCTTTCACCCCACCCCCTAAATATAATATAGTAATACAATATACATCATAAATGATTATCACATGATAAAGCAGTTTGTTCTCTTTGATGCAGAAATAAAATCATATGGCACATACATACAATAATATTAATGAAGAGAAACAAATTTAAGGGGATTAATCTTTTGATATACAGCATGAAATTTAATTGTATATCATCTTCACTTCCTCTTCTGGTTACTGCCAAATATAGTAAGTTACTAATGAAATATGTTGTTATAATTCTCCTATAATAAGAATGGATGCAGGTTTATTTATATTTTAGGTTTGTCTATATTTTTATGTATATCGTACCTGTACTAATAATTCAAGAGCCCAATTTTCTTTTGACTATTTTAATTTTTTGTATTCAAACTTTTGGACAATAAAATGTATAGTCTTGGATCAACAACACATTTTAATTAAGAAAACATATTTTATATATAGAAATGTACATATATAAACAATATACAGAAAAATAAATCAATTTAAATTGAAGAACAAGTAATTAAGTTTTATAATCTGAGATAAATTACAGACACCTTCCCCTCCTAATAAGCCCCCTTTCAAAAAAACATATCTTTTAAAGACCCTCATAAAAAACATATCCTTTAAAGACCCTCATAAAAACATATCCTTTAAAGACCCTCATTAAAAACATATCCTTTAAAGACCCTCATTAAAAACATATCCTTTAAAGACCCTCATAAAAAACATATCCTTTAAAGACCCTCATAAAATTTACAATTTGGGATAGTACTAAAATTGACAAGTAGTGTTCATCTATAAGACCTGTCAATAAAAGACAAGATTTTTATGTGGATGCTGCGAATCAATTTTCATTTATTGAATAACAATATTTGTTGTTTTTGTGGATATCATCAAACAAGGAGTTTTGTGCACCATGAAAGGCATAAAGAGAAGCTATGAGTAAGATTTAACATTTATAAATGTCATTGAATATCTCACTAGATATTTATTCCCAAAAATAGATACCAACGAAAACAAATTAAATTACAGTATTATATTTGAATTATCATGACAAAAACTTATTAAACAGTAATTTACTTATCTCATTCCAGATGTAAAAAGGGAGTGATTACAGTGGACATTTACCAAACTTATAAGTATTATATAAAACAACAGTGGACATTTACCAAGCTTATAAGTATTATATAAAACAACAGTGGACATTTACCAAGCTTATAAGTAGTATATAAAACAACAGTGGACATTTACCAAACTTATAAGTATTATATAAAGCAACTTTTATGTATGAATATCTTGTATAAATACATCATTATAAAAATAGTAAAAAAAAAAAAGTGTTTAGCAAGAGATTTCTGTTAACAAAATGAATACCTACTATACATGTACATCTAACTGATAGATAACACTAAATCATTGCACCAATGTTTTACACGAAATATCTTATTTAACAATGCGAAAAATAAGATTGCTTTGGATAAATCTGTTTAATAATAATAATGAATAATACATTTAGTAGACTTAATATTACTTATATCACGGAAAAAACAAGATCTAGATACAGTTACACAAATTTTATTATTTTCAAAAGAAAATCTGTTTTAAATGTAGATTATTCTACAAAGATCAACCAATAAAGGACAATAACTCCATGTTTGTTTATTATTTCATATCTAATGGAAGACGACAAATAATGATCACAATTAGTCTTCAAAATAATCATCCATGGCTGCCCTATTGTCATAAAATGCTATGCGTTGTGGACGATATACACTAGAATTTGTTGGGTGGTCATAGGTGTAATTCCAGTCGTATCCTGGGTAATGAGGGCCTTGAGGCTGCTTAGATCTGTATTCTCTCTCTGATCCCCCAGATAAACTTTCAAGTGTTTCTTTTCTCAATTTAGTTCTGAAAATAAAACACACATCTATCATAGTCATATACACAATACACTAATATAGAAAAGTCATATCCACAATACACTTAAAAGTATAGTTCTAGCATATATAATATAGACACATTTTGTCATTACAATGCTTGATATGTAGAAATGTGACTTATCTTACATATATATTGTACCAATTGTAAACATGTAATTTGTAAATGATGGGTGAGTGATTGTTGTGAAAATGAGCAATTTTTCAGCCATAACATGGCAAGAACAAGTTACATTCAAAGAAATGATGATGATGTCCTCTATGTACTAGACCAACACTATGAATTTGATCCTTACAGAGCTAGCTCACTGAAACAAACATTCTGTAGGTAGACATGCCACTCCATTCAGACACATTATCCTGATTCCTAGCCAACCAGTCTTTGCTCTTATTCCTTAAATCTGCGTTCTTAGCGGAGAAGCAGCAAATATCAATTTGATACCCTTTGGTTTGACCAGACCAGGGCTCGAACCCACAATCAATGGCACTCAAGGCGAGCATGCTAACCATTACTCCATTGATGTGATTACTTATGACAAATATAATCAATGATAGTGGATATGTTTCATAAACATATTCCCATACAGGCTACATATTGAACTCACTCTATGTTGAACAGAATATATCCTTCAAAACCACATTATGTATATGTCAATATAACTTGTTCAGATGTGCTAATGCCTAACCAAAATCAATCAGAAGATCAAAATTTAAATAACAATGACTGAAACATTAATAAAAAAAACCCCAAAAAAAACAAAAAAAAACCCCAGAAAAGTTAATTTATAATCTATGCCTGTGTTAGAGACACAACCCTAGTTATCAGAAGCAAGAGTTATGAAAATTCAACTTATTAAAGTGACCACACTCATTGTGTTATCCTGAGATGAAAATGTTGCCATCAAAAGTAGTTAGAACCAGATAATTATCTACCTCTTACTGAGGGTTTCAAATTGTTCTCTATATTCTTATTATATTGATCTACCTTAAATATATATACGTACTAACACGATTTTAGACAAGTAAAAATCACTGAAAGTGAAAATATTTAGGGAAAAAAAAAAAATTCTTCTTAGAAATGTCATTGTTCTAGCTTATCATGGGGCTGTTGTGGTCGTGATCATTGGATTTACAACTACCTATGCAATCAATGCCTATCACAACTAAAGTTGTGAGTTCGAACCCCGTTCATGGTAAGGTGTACTCAACAACTATTATGTGATAAAGTTTGTCAGTGACTTGTGACAGGTCTATGGTTTTCTCTGGGTACTCCAGTTTCCTCCAACAATAAAACTGACCACCACGATATAAATGAAATATTGTTGAAAATGGCGTTAAACACCATACACCAACCAATCAACCATCTAGCTTATCATATACTGGCATCTTCTTACTTCTTAGGTAGGAGTCAAATCAATCGTTATAACATTCATTTATATTGTTACTAATCTTTACTTACCTACGATATACATATATAGCAACAACAATTATCACTATTAGTACTATTACTGCTACGGAAACAGAGACCGCTATAACAGTTACAGCATTCAGCTCAGTATTATCATTAGGAACTAACTCAGCACAACCTGGACCTAAAACAAAACAGCAATTAAAGGTTATGTTTGAAATACCAAAACAAATATCCCCTTTGTGAAAGCTACCTTGTACTTCCCATTTAAATTAATGTAGGAGGACTTACACTTAATGAAATCAAAGTGAAAAAGGGCAATAACTCCTTCAACAAAATGTTCTGGTCATACTGCTGTAAAAATATGTAAATCTTCATATGATAATAAGGAAGCATGCAAAGTTTTGAGGAATTCCTATTTAAAATGTAGGAGGAGATGTGCATACAAATTCTAAGTGAAAAAGGGCAATAACTCCATCAAAAATGGTGCAATCAAATGTCTGTACCGATATGTCAGTCTTTATATATATCATAATAAGTAAGCATGCACAGTTTTGAGGAATAGCTATTTAACATGTAGGAGTTGCACATGCAAACTTTGTCGTGGAATATTCTAAGGAAAAAAGTTCAACGTTACTCCTGCAAAAAGTCTGATCAAACTGAAATAACGATACATGATTCTTCATATGGAAATCAGCAAGCAAGTAAAAGAATTCCCATCTATAAACGAGTAGGCATTGCACATACAAACTTTTATGACAGATTTTAGAGTGAGGATGAAAATATACCTTGTTTATTTCAGATCATGTATTGTTTAACTTGTATCACATACCCCAAATCACTACCTCACGTGTCTCTGAACATCTCTAGAGTAAATTTGTGGACTCCCCTAGTCTTAAAAATGTGCTATGAATGTAGTCACATAGTTCTAACAATAAGTTTGGCATCCATAAGAATTTACATTCATATTTTCTTTCTTATTTTTCATGATTATTGTGTGTATGTTGTGTTACCTATACTTCTGGTCCAATCATCAGTATCTTGACTTGGGTCACAAGCATAGCAAGTCTCTCCAGGCTGTTTATCACCCATCTGGTAACATACTGAATTGATCAAACATGAGTTGACCAGCTGAAATTAACAATAATACAATATAATATCTTGACAGAAGTGTGATCTAAATTGTTTTTAAGTTGTGGTTTTAGCCTTTTGTCTTTTCTGAACAATAAAATATGCTGAAAAAAACCATACATAAATTATGATATGGTACATTATTCTATGTTTAAAACAACAAATGGAAATTTAAATATAAATGATTGACAAATTTTGATTGGGTAAATTGGATGTTTTAATTAACGATGGGGCTAATTGGACTGTGTCAGATGATATTTCCGAGATAAAAACAACAACAGAACTAATATTATCAGAGAAAAGGATGGAATTAAATTTTCAGCTTTGTTAACATGTTTCTTACTTGTGCCTTTGAGGGAACCTCATTAAATAGAATTATAATTTAGATTCTCCTTCTTCTCTTGCTTACAACAAACCTCCTCCACTGAAAGGGATGCTTACTGGTTGTGATGGATACATTAATACACAACTTACTTAGGATGACACATATATGAGACCCTTATTAAAATTATAAGTGCCCAATATTAGGACTGATAAAGAGGTTCCCTTCAAGACCCTTACTAAACTTACAAGTGACCAATATATTAGGGCTGATAAAGAGGTTCTCTTCAAGAACCTTATTAAAATTACAAGTGTCGAAGTGACCAATATATTAGGGCTGATAAAGAGGTTCCCTTCAAGAACCTTATCAAAATTACAAGTGACCGATATTAGGGCCGATAAAGAGGTTCCCTTCAAGACCCTTACTAAACTTACAAGTGACCAATATATTAGGGCAGACAAAGAGGTTCCCTTCAAGACCCTTACTAAACTTACAAGTGACCAATATATTAGGGCTGATAAAGAGGTTCTCTTCAAGAACCTTATTAAAATTACAAGTGACCAATATATTAGGGCTGATAAAGAGGTTCTCTTCAAGAACCTTATTAAAATTACAAGTGACCAATATATTAGGGCTGATAAAGAGGTTCCCTTCAAGAACCTTATTAAAATTACAAGTGACCAATATTAGGACTGATAAAGAGGTTCCCTTCAAGACCCTTATTAAAATTACAAGTGACCAATATATTAGGGCTGATAAAGAGGTTCTCTTCAAGAACCTTATTAAAATTACAAGTGACCAATATATTAGGGCTGATAAAGAGGTTCCCTTTAGGACCCTTACTAAACTTACAAGTGATCAATATATTAGGGCTGATAAAGAGGTTCCCTTCAAGAACCTTATTAAAATTACAAGTGACCAATATATTAGGGCTGATAAAGAGGTTCTCTTCAAGACCCTTATCAAACTTACATTAGTATTACATGTAGCTGTAGGTAACGTAGCATGTTCTGTACATGTATAACAGTTGGATGCATACGACACAAATACAGATTTTTGAGTGCTTGTGGCGACATTGTCATTGCTGACTTCCACCAGGACAGACTTCTTACTAGGGTTAGGACAAATCACAAGTGAGATACTCTTGAATATGGCAGTAACCTTTACAGGACTTGATGTGCCGGTGATACCAGTAGATCCAACCTGAAAAACAAGTTGTAATACAACAATAAACTAGTTATCAATTACTTTATAAATCACAGTGATATTCTAGTGCCAAGTTGTAGCTTTATTTACAGTGGTATTTATAAATCACAGTGATATTCCAGTGCCAAATTGTAGCTTTATTTACAGTGGTATTTATAAATCACAGTGATATTCTAGTGCCAAGTTGTAGCTTTATTTACAGTGGTATTTATAAATCACAGTGATATTCTAGTGCCAAGCTGTAGCTTTATTTAGTGGTATTTATAAATCAGTGATATTCTAGTGCCAAGTTGTAGCTTTATTTACAGTGGTATTTATAAATCACAGTGATATTCCAGTGTCAAGTTGTAGCTTTATTTACAGTGGTATTTATAAATCACAGTGATATTCCAGTGTCAAGTTGTAGCTTTATTTACAGTGGTATTTATAAATCACAGTGATATTCTAGTGCCAAGTTGTAGCTTTATTTACAGTGGTATTTATAAATCACAGTGATATTCCAGTGTCAAGTTGTAGCTTTATTTAGTGGTATTTATAAATCACAGTGATATTCTAGTGCCAAGTTGTAGCTTTATTTACAGTGGTATTTATAAATCACAGTGATATTCTAGTGCCAAGTTGTAGCTTTATTTACAGTGGTATTTATAAATCAGTGATATTCTAGTGCCAAGTTGTAGCTTTATTTACAGTGGTATTTATAAATCACAGTGATATTGTAGTGCCAAGTTGTAGCTTTATTTACAGTGGTATTTATAAATCACAGTGATATTCTAGTGCCAAGTTGTAGCTTTATTTACAGTGGTATTTATAAATCACAGTGATATTCTAGTGCCAAGTTGTAGCTTTATTTACAGTGGTATTTATAAATCAGTGATATTCCAGTGTCAAGTTGTAGCTTTATTTACAGTGGTATTTATAAATCAGTGATATTCTAGTGCCAAGTTGTAGCTTTATTTACAGTGGTATTTATAAATCACAGTGATATTCCAGTGCCAAGTTGTAGCTTTATTTACAGTGGTATTTATAAATCACAGTGATATTCTAGTGCCAAGTTGTAGCTTTATTTACAGTGGTATTTATAAATCACAGTGATATTCCAGTGCCAAGTTGTAGCTTTATTTACAGTAGTATTTATAAATCACAGTGATATTCTAGTGCCAAGTTGTAGCTTTATTTACAGTGGTATTTATAAATCACAGTGATATTCTAGTGCCAAGTTGTAGCTTTATTTACAGTGGTATTTATAAATCACAGTGATATTCTAGTGCCAAGTTGTAGCTTTATTTACAGTGGTATTTATAAATCACAGTGATATTCCAGTGCCAAGTTGTAGCTTTATCTACAGTGGTATTTATAAATCACAGTGATATTCTAGTGCCAAGTTGTAGCTTTATTTACAGTGGTATTTATAAATCACAGTGATATTCTAGTGCCAAGTTGTAGCTTTATTTACAGTGGTATTTATAAATCACAGTGATATTCTAGTGCCAAGTTGTAGCTTTATTTACAGTGGTATTTATAAATCACAGTGATATTCTAGTGCCAAGTTGTAGCTTTATTTACAGTGGTATTTATAAATCACAGTGATATCCTAGTGCCAAGTTGTAGCTTTATTTACAGTGGTATTTATAAATCACAGTGATATTCTAGTGCCAAGTTGTAGCTTTATTGACAGTGGTATTTATAAATCACAGTGATATTCTAGTGCCAAGTTGTAGCTTTATTTACAGTGGTATTTATAAATCACAGTGATATTCCAGTGCCAAGTTGTAGCTTTATTTACAGTGGTATTTATAAATCACAGTGATATTCTAGTGCCAAGTTGTAGCTTTATTTAGAGTGGTATTTATAAATCACAGTGATATTCTAGTGCCAAGTTGTAGCTTTATTTACAGTGGTATTTATAAATCACAGTGATATTATAGTGCCAAGTTGTAGCTTTATTTACAGTGGTATTTATAAATCACAGTGATATTCCAGTGCCAAGTTGTAGCTTTATTTACAGTGGTATTTATAAATCACAGTGATATTATAATGCCAAGTTGTAGCTTTATTTACAGTGGTATTTATAAATCACAGTGATATTCTAGTGCCAAGTTGTAGCTTTATTTACAGTGGTATTTATAAATCACAGTGATATTCTAGTGCCAAGTTGTAACTTTATTTACAGTGGTATTTATAAATCACAGTGATATTCTAGTGCCAAGTTGTAGCTTTATTTACAGTGGTATTTATAAATCACAGTGATATTCTAGTGCCAAGTTGTAGCTTTATTTACAGTGGTATTTATAAATCAGTGATATTCTAGTGCCAAGTTGTAGCTTTATTTACAGTGGTATTTATAAATCACAGTGATATTGTAGTGCCAAGTTGTAGCTTTATTTACAGTGGTATTTATAAATCACAGTGATATTCTAGTGCCAAGTTGTAGCTTTATTTACAGTGGTATTTATAAATCACAGTGATATTCTAGTGCCAAGTTGTAGCTTTATTTACAGTGGTATTTATAAATCACAGTGATATTCCAGTGCCAAGTTGTAGCTTTATTTACAGTGGTATTTATAAATCACAGTGATATTCTAGTGCCAAGTTGTAGCTTTATTTAGAGTGGTATTTATAAATCACAGTGATATTCTAGTGCCAAGTTGTAGCTTTATTTACAGTGGTATTTATAAATCACAGTGATATTATAGTGCCAAGTTGTAGCTTTATTTACAGTGGTATTTATAAATCACAGTGATATTCCAGTGCCAAGTTGTAGCTTTATTTACAGTGGTATTTATAAATCACAGTGATATTATAATGCCAAGTTGTAGCTTTATTTACAGTGGTATTTATAAATCACAGTGATATTCTAGTGCCAAGTTGTAGCTTTATTTACAGTGGTATTTATAAATCACAGTGATATTCTAGTGCCAAGTTGTAGCTTTATTTACAGTGGTATTTATAAATCACAGTGATATTCTAGTGCCAAGTTGTAGCTTTATTTACAGTGGTATTTATAAATCACAGTGATATTCTAGTGCCAAGTTGTAGCTTTATTTACAGTGGTATTTATAAATCAGTGATATTCTAGTGCCAAGTTGTAGCTTTATTTACAGTGGTATTTATAAATCACAGTGATATTGTAGTGCCAAGTTGTAGCTTTATTTACAGTGGTATTTATAAATCACAGTGATATTCTAGTGCCAAGTTGTAGCTTTATTTACAGTGGTATTTATAAATCACAGTGATATTCTAGTGCCAAGTTGTAGCTTTATTTACAGTAGTATTTATAAATCACAGTGATATTCTAGTGCCAAGTTGTAGCTTTATTTACAGTGGTATTCATAAATCACAGTGATATTCTAGTGCCAAGTTGTAGCTTTATTTACAGTGGTATTTATAAATCACAGTGATATTCTAGTGCCAAGTGGTAGCTTTATTTACAGTGGTATTTATAAATCACAGTGATATTCTAGTGCCAAGTTGTAGCTTTATTTACAGTGGTATTTATAAATCACAGTGATATTCTAGTGCCAAGTTGTAGCTTTATTTACATTGGTATTTATAAATCACAGTGATATTCTAGTACCAAGTTGTAGCTTTATTTACAGTGGTATTTATAAATCACAGTGATATTCTAGTGCCAAGTGGTAGCTTTATTTACAGTGGTATTTATAAATCACAGTGATATTCTAGTGCCAACTTGTAGCTTTATTTACAGTGGTATTTATAAATCACAATGATATTCTAGAAACTTTCTGACTAATTACAAGTCAATATGGTTGTTTTGAATCATGTCAATTCCGATCACATTCCGTCTTTTTCATGTCATGACGTCTGAAATGTTACTACTTCTGGTGTTTACGCTATTACTGTGACAACGTCAACATATCATAGTCGTAGATGCGGTAGATTATAAGTAATTGTAATATGGAGACGCCAAGAAAACAGCTGAGTAAATACTGGTGTTCGGTATCCCACTGTCTGTCTGATAACAGAAATATATCAAGACAGGTCGTTTTCGTTTTCCTTTCATGATACTGACAGCAGTAAATAAAGAAATAAAACAAATTTAATTTTAAAGAAGTAATTGTCTGTACATTGAAGTCTTTGATACAAATAAAATAATTTAATTGATATCTGTCTTTTACAGAAAATGTAAAAAATTCTTAAAGTTGAGTAACGTTAAAACGGCACTTATCGATTGGAGTTCAAATTTAGGATTAAAAATGTATTTTAATTTTTGTAATATAAATCTTCAGTATGTAATGGGAACACTCCCCTACCTAAGGTTATATAGGAGCCATAGTAGGTTCATAACCACCTCTGCTTACTGCGTTAGTGGAGATCTCCTTTAGCTCAGTTGGTAGAGCAGTGGCTTACAATGCGAGAGGTCCCGGGATCGAATCCCATTGGGGACATGGCATTTTTGGAGGTAAAACATGCTCTACTGTTACAAGCAAAATCTAGGTAAACTTGAATGATTTTTTAAAGGAGTTATTTAAGAAATAAATCATGGAAGCCAGCATGTGTTGGGAGTTTTAACATGGATTGGCAGATATTAGTATTTTATCGAGAGCCAGAAGCGAGGGATAAAATTTACTAATATCTGCCAATGTTAAAACTCAAAACACATTCTGGCTTCCATGATTTATTTCGATTCTGATATGTCTAAGAGTACAAATACGGTAGTATACTTTGATTGGAAGACAGTAATTTATATTTACGTTTGCAGAAAATATCGCACACAATTTATGCTACCAATGGAAAAGTCAGTTACATTCACCGGCGCATGTGCTAATGAGATTATACCGAATGGATAACTCATGTTAGAATCTAATATAATTTTTTCTAATAGTATCACTGATTGCAGTATAAATGCAAAATAACCCTAATCATAAACAAACATGATTATAATTATATACTAACTGTGATTTCAGAGAGATGACATGTCAGTTCTGTCCTGTTGATAAACTTGGTACCATAGACTGGTATTTCTGTACAGCTATATTATACTTACTGTGATTTCAGAGAGATGACATGTCAGTTCTGTCCTGTTGATAAACTTGGTACCATAGACTGGTATTTCTGTACAGTTATATTATACTTACTGTTATTTCAGAGAGATGACATGTCAGTTCTGTCCTGTTGATAAACTTGGTACCATAGACTGGTATTTCTGTACAGCTATATTATACTTACTGTGATTTCAGAGAGATGACATGTCAGTTCTGTCCTGTTGATAAACTTGGTACCATAGACTGGTATTTCTGTACAGTTATATTATACTTACTGTGATTTCAGAGAGATGACATGTCAGTTCTGTCCTGTTGATAAACTTGGTACCATAGACTGGTATTTCTGTACAGTTATATTATACTTACTGTGATTTCAGAGAGATGACATGTCAGTTCTGTCCTGTTGATAAACTTGGCACCATAGACTGGTATTTCTGTACAGTTAAGTTTAGACACATCACAGACATCATTACTATAGGAGGCCAGTATGATAGGTTTGTCTGTAATAGTTAAACTACAGTCTGCTCCATAGTAATTATTTTTACAAGTACATTCACCTGAAATTAAATTTACAGCTCATTATATTTATCATATTGGTCAGAGGCAGTGCATAAAAACATCTATGGCAGATTATCCACTCCTAATTTAATAAGAGACTAGGTAGGCACTATAGAGTCACTGACAGTGTATTACTTTAGGTAGACACTATATAGTCACTGACAGTGTATTACTATAGGTAGGCACTATATAGTCACTGACAGTGTATTACTTTAGGTAGGCACTATATAGTCACTGACAGCATATTACTTTAGGTAGGCACTATATAGTCACTGACAGCGTATTACTTTAGGTAGGCACTATATAGTCACTGACAGTGTATTACTTTAGGTAGGCACTATATAGTCACTGACAGTGTATTACTTTAGGTAGGCACTATATAGTCACTGACAGTGTATTACTTTAGGTAGGCACTATATAGTCACTGACAGCGTATTACTTTAGGTAGGCACTATATAGTCACTGACAGTGTATTACTTTAGGTAGGCACTATATAGTCACTGACAGTGTATTACTTTAGGTAGGCACTATATAGTCACTGACAGTGTATTACTTTAGGTAGACACTATATAGTCACTGACAGTGTATTACTTTAGGTAGGCACTATATAGTCACTGACAGTGTATTACTTTAGGTAGGCACTATATAGTCACTGACAGTGTATTACTTTAGGTAGGCACTATATAGTCACTGACAGTGTATTACTTTAGGTAGGCACAATATAGTCACTGACAGCGTATTACTTTAGGTAGGCACTATATAGTCACTGACAGCGTATTACTTTAGGTAGGCACTATATAGTCACTGACAGCGTATTACTTTAGGTAGGCACTATATAGTCACTGACAGTGTATTACTTTAGGTAGGCACTATATAGTCACTGACAGTGTATTACTTTAGGTAGGTACTATATAGTCACTGACAGTGTATTACTTTAGGTAGGCACTATATAGTCACTGACAGTGTATTACTTTAGGTAGGCACTATATAGTCACTGACAGTGTATTACTTTAGGTAGGCACTATATAGTCACTGACAGTGTATTACTTTAGGTAGGCACAATATAGTCACTGACAGCGTATTACTTTAGGTAGGCACTATATAGTCACTGACAGCGTATTACTTTAGGTGGGCACTATATAGTCACTGACAGCGTATTACTTTAGGTAGGCACTATATAGTCACTGACAGTGTATTACTTTAGGTAGGCACTATATAGTCACTGACAGTGTATTACTTTAGGTAGGCACTATATAGTCACTGACAGTGTATTACTTTAGGTAGGCACTATATAGTCACTGACAGTGTATTACTTTAGGTAGGCACTATATAGTCACTGACAATGTATTACTTTAGGTAGGCACTATATTAGCTGCAATAATGTAGCTCCTGTGACAAACTTGTGTCTCGGCAGAGCTACAACGCAGTCCCATTCGTCACAATGGAACAACAAAAAAAGTTGCAGTTGAAACATAAAAACTCACTATTTACGCTTCAAACATTTCATTATAACTATTACTGATGATCCCAGTCCTTGTTAAATCGGTTTGGCTGAGAAATATATGCTTTTCAAAGGTAGCAACAACCTTGTTCAAATTTATGGATCGTTTTCCATAACCGGAAACCACGGAAGGCAGAGCTTTTCTAAATATGGTATTTCTTACTACACGCTGATGTAAACATTCATGTCTCAAATCGCCAAATATGGTATCGACATCCAAATAGTGAGGCCGGAAATGACGAAATTCAAAATGTTCAGAGAGTTTAGTAAACATGGATTTTTATTTTGTGGGAATTACATTCTAAAATACTGGTAGGTGATAAAAACTTGTTATATTAATGGACAAAAGGAAAGGTTATGACTATTATTGATAAATGCAGGCATCAGAAACTCTGTAAGCGAGCGCAAAAAATATTGGCGGCTGCACCATTACGTGTAATGGCATCCCGTTATAACCCTTGCGAGTAAGCGAGCATTTAGGGTTTTATTATTAGAACTAGCACTATATAGTCACTGACAGTGTATTACTTTTTACTATGACATCACTATACAAAACCTTAGACTTTCACTTATGACATCAAGTTATGTGATGTTTTTTTGTGGGTTTTTGACATTGCTAGAATCCTATTAGCTACTCTCTACATACTGAATATCAAAAATAAATCATGAATAATCAAACAACACAGTATCAACAAATTAAGAAATAATTCTCCCATGTCATGTTTTATACTCATTTTAACATGGGGAGGCATTATATTTGTCAATATTTTAACCGAGAGAAAGACAGACATTGTTTACTTACCATCCGTACAAGAGCCTTGACCACTACAATCATTAAGACAGACATTATTTACAACATTAGCAGGTAATGATGGAGTTCCATTAGTATCCACCCATTGATTCTCATCATTTTCTATTTCAGTTCTACATTTTTCTTGGATTGTTGATATTACTGCCTCAACCCAACTAGTACTGCCAGTGAGCTGAAAATTACAAATAAATGAACAAACATGAGGAGGATATATGTAACATTTTATTTTATCCTCCATAATATTCTTTCCGGCGGATTATTTTTAATATAAAATATTATCCTTGGACAATATTTCAATATTAAATTTCTTTCAATGCTATTATATATTTTCAAGATGAGGTGGAAGAAATTTAATATCAAAATATATCCGTGGATAACATTTTGGTCTTGTATATACATGTATATAACAATATCATTGTATTCAACTTCTTCCATTATTCAATATCCGCCAATACCAATTAATCAAATTCTTAATATATTTAAACTTACATGACTCTATTGATTTTATAATGGGTTGAAGATTACTCAATCTGCCATTTAAATTGACAGTGTTCTGGCTATAATATATTTTCTGTATATATATATTTACCTGTAAATTGTATTTATAAAATATTTTCCGGACTGGTCAGGTGATTTATTAATCAGCGTCGGAAATAATATTACATTGTACATACCTTAGTATCAAATATTATCCGGATTAGCTCATTTGATGGGTCGGGTGATTTATCAATGAGCGTCGGAAATAATATTATAGATGCATCTCGTGATTTAATAATCAGCGTCGGACATAATATTACATACCTTAGTATAAAATATTATCCGGATTATCTCATATGATGGTTCAGGTGATTTATCATTCAATTCAATTCAATTCAAATATTTTATTGAATAAAATGCATAAATTTAATTATACAATATCAAATGGGATTTATCATTAATCGTCGGAAATAATATTACAGATGCGTCTTATGATTTAATGATCAGCGTCAGAAATAATATTATTTACCTGTTTATTGTACACTAGGATACTTTTTTATAGCAATGGAAAGTATTTTATTATAAAATATTTACTGTAACATAAAATTTAATATTAAATTCTTTCCACCAGATAAAATTTCAACCGGAAAAAATTATGTCTTACATATACACATAAAAGATTGATACATTAACAGAAGCTGTCAGCTTGTTTCTGAATCCACATTCAGTAATGATTGAATACTTTGTATCATTTATGTTTGTCTAGAATAAATATTGTTTAAACCATACATTAGTAAATACACTCAATGAGGATTAAAGAAAAGTTAGAAAAATCAAAGTGGTAATGAGAAGCCATCAATTGAAGGACAGATAATACAATGACCAAAATAAAAAGAATAAACAATGATGTACAAATAATTACACAAAACACTACAGGTCGAGCAACATGAACCCCTCTAAAAACTGTGGGGTGAACTTTTTTCACTTATATTACTTCAATAAGATATTTTTTTTATTATTAAATATTTCTTAATACTGACCATACAAGGACAGAGAACATCACTAAAAGATTAGTATTATTACAGTAGTTTAACAGTTTAACACCACTTTCAACAACATTTCACCTATATTCTGGTTTGGTTTTTGATTTGATTTTGATTGTGTTTAATGCCACTTTCAGCAATATTTCAGCTATATCATGGTGACCAGTTTTAGTGGTGGAAGAAGCCGGAGTACCCGGAGAGAACCACCGACCATGGGCAAGCAAGCAACTGGTAAACTTTATCACTTGCGGCTGCGAATCGAGTGCACCTTTTTTGTAATTTACAAAGCCGGGTGTTTGTGGTTTGGAGAAAACCATCGACCTGCCACATATAACTGACAAACTTTACCACATAAAGTTGTGTACTCAACTCATCAAGTTGTATCAAGTAAACCACATCAAGACTAGTTATAAAACTCACAAACATTAGAACTACAAGGCACTGCCAGCACAAGATTAATTTAAATCCTCCTACCATTAGATCATGAACACAGAGGCCCCTGTAAACAACAAGAACACACAAAATAAACATTTAAAAACTTTATTTACCCCAACGTCATTAATACAGGTCTGGACATCTGTGGTGAAGTCATCACTTAGAATACCAGTACAAGCTTTAGCTGCTGGAGAAGTCTTAGCTTTATTACAATAAGTTGTAGCCTTAGCCAGTGTTGTACCAGAGGTGGGCCAAGTTATCACCTGTAATATATATTTTAGTTTACTGACAAAGGAATTCTGTAACTGATAATCTGCTTAAAAACTGGCTCAATGATTAGCAGTGAACATTTTAATATTGGATATTTCACACAATAACCTGGAATACGTAAAAACTAAGTAACTTAATTCCTTGGTAAATTTAACCTGCCACTTGTTTAATCATTATTATAAAGTTCATCTTCAATTTAAAATCAAAGTTTTTGGTTATTTCTTTCAGAAAGCTTAAATAAAATGTAAACACAAAAGATAGGCTGTAAGAATATCTGATTGCCATTGATATTGAGTTATATATATGCTTATTCATTATTAAATTATCAGTATTTCAAGAATTTTTTATTAAATAAATCACTCAAAATAAGCAGATATGTGCAGGTTATTTGTATGTTCACACAAGGCACAAGTTGAACACACCTCAACACAAATTGAGCATGTGTGTATTCCTCAGCTGTGGGAGGATACAAGTCATGTCAAAGGTTTATAGTACACTCAGATAAAGACAACTAGCCTTTACACCACTTGTTAGAAGACAACTTAGAGCAGATTATAGACAACTAGCCTTTACACCACTTGTTAGAAGACAACTTACAGCAGGTTATAGACAACTAGCCTTTACACCACTTGTTAGAAGACAACTTACAGCAGGTTATAGACAACTAGCCTTTACACCACTTGTTAGAAGACAACTTACAGCAGGTAATAGACAACTAGCCTATACACCACTTGTTAGAAGACAACTTACAGCAGGTTATAGACAACTAGCCTTTACACCACTTGTTAGAAGACAACTTACAGCAGGTTATAGACAACTAGCCTTTACACCACTTGTTAGAAGACAACTTACAGCAGGTTATAGACAACTAGCCTTTACACCACTTGTTAGAAGACAACTTACAGCAGGTTATAGACAACTAGCCTTTACACCACTTGTTAGAAGACAACTTACAGCAGGTTATAGACAACTAGCCTTTACACCACTTGTTAGAAGACAACTTACAGCAGGTTATAGACAACTAGCCTTTACACCACTTGTTAGAAGATAACTTACAGCAGGTTATAGACAACTAGCCTTTACACCACTTGTTAGAAGACAACTTACAGCAGGTTATAGACAACTAGCCTTTACATCACTTGTTAGAAGACAACTTACAGCAGGTTATAGACAACTAGCCTTTACACCACTTGTTAGAAGACAACTTACAGCAGGTTATAGACAACTAGCCTTTACACCACTTGTTAGAAGACAACTTACAGCAGGTTATAGACAACTAGCCTTTACATCACTTGTTAGAAGACAACTTACAGCAGGTTATAGACAACTAGCCTTTACACCACTTGTTAGAAGACAACTTACAGCAGGTTATAGACAACTAGCCTTTACACCACTTGTTAGAAGACAACTTACAGCAGGTTATAGACACTAGCCTTTACACCACTTGTTAGAAGACAACTTACAGCAGGTTATAGACAACTAGCCTTTACACCACTTGTTAGAAGACAACTTACAGCAGGTTATAGACAACTAGCCTTTACACCACTTGTTAGAAGACAACTTACAGCAGGTTATAGACACTAGCCTTTACACCACTTGTTAGAAGACAACTTACAGCAGGTTATAGACAACTAGCCTTTACACCACTTGTTAGAAGACAACTTACAGCAGGTTATAGACAACTAGCCTATACACCACTTGTTAGAAGACAACTTACAGCAGGTTATAGACAACTAGCCTTTACACCACTTATTAGAAGACAACTTACAGCAGGTTATAGACAACTAGCCTTTACACCACTTGTTAGAAGACAACTTACAGCAGGTTATAGACAACTAGCCTTTACACCACTTGTTAGAAGACAACTTACAGCAGGTTATAGACACTAGCCTTTACACCACTTGTTAGAAGACAACTTACAGCAGGTAATAGACAACTAGCCTTTACACCACTTGTTAGAAGACAACTTACAGCAGGTTATAGACAACTAGCCTTTACACCACTTGTTAGAAGACAACTTACAGCAGGTTATAGACACTAGCCTTTACACCACTTGTTAGAAGACAACTTACAGCAGGTTATAGACAACTAGCCTTTACACCACTTGTTAGAAGACAACTTAGAGCAGGTTATAGACAACTAGCCTATACACCACTTGTTAGAAGACAACTTACAGCAGGTTATAGACAACTAGCCTTTACACCACTTGTTAGAAGACAACTTACAGCAGGCTATAGACAACTAGCCTTTACACCACTTGTTAGAAGACAACATACAGCAGGTTATAGACAACTAGCCTTTACACCACTTGTTAGAAGACAACTTACAGCAGGTTATAGACAACTAGCCTTTACACCACTTGTTAGAAGACAACTTACAGCAGGTTATAGACAACTAGCCTTTACACCACTTGTTAGAAGACAACTTACAGCAGGTTATAGACAACTAGCCTTTACACCACTTGTTAGAAGACAACTTACAGCAGGTTATAGACAACTAGCCTTTACACCACTTGTTAGAAGACAACTTACAGCAGGCTATAGACAACTAGCCTTTACATCACTTGTTAGAAGACAACTTACAGCAGGTTATAGACAACTAGCCTTTACACCACTAGTTAGAAGACAACTTACAGCAGGTTATAGACAACTAGCCTTTACACCACTTGTTAGAAGACAACTTACAGCAGGTTATAGACAACTAGCCTTTACACCACTTGTTAGAAGACAACTTACAGCAGGTTATAGACAACTAGCCTTTACACCACTTGTTAGAAGACAACTTACAGCAGGTTATAGACAACTAGCCTTTACACCACTTGTTAGAAGACAACTTACAGCAGGTTATAGACAACTAGCCTTTACACCACTTGTTAGAAGACAACTTACAGCAGGTAATAGACAACTAGCCTTTACACCACTTGTTAGAAGACAACTTACAGCAGGTTATAGACAACTAGCCTTTACACCACTTGTTAGAAGACAACTTACAGCAGATTATAGACAACTAGCCTTTACACCACTTGTTAGAAGACAACTTACAGCAGGTTATAGACAACTAGCCTTTACACCACTTGTTAGAAGATAACTTACAGCAGGTTATAGATAACTAGCCTTTACACCACTTGTTAGAAGACAACTTACAGCAGGTTATAGACAACTAACCTTTACACCACTTGTTAGAAGTCAACTTACAGCAGATTATAGACAACTAGCCTTTACACCACTTGTTAGAAGACAACTTACAGCAGGTTATAGACAACTAGCCTTTACACCACTTGTTAGAAGACAACTTACAGCAGGTTATAGACAACTAGCCTTTACACCACTTGTTAGAAGACAACTTACAGCAGGTTATAGACAACTAGCCTTTACACCACTTGTTAGAAGACAACTTACAGCAGGTTATAGACAACTAGCCTTTACACCACTTGTTAGAAGACAACTTACAGCAGGTTATAGACAACTAGCCTTTACACCACTTGTTAGAAGACAACTTACAGCAGGTTATAGACAACTAGCCTTTACACCACTTGTTAGAAGACAACTTACAGCAGGTTATAGACAACTAGCCTTTACACCACTTGTTAGAAGACAACTTACAGCAGGTTATAGACAACTAGCCTTTACACCACTTGTTAGAAGACAACTTATAGCAGGTTATAGACAACTAGCCTTTACACCACTTGTTAGAAGACAACTTACAGCAGGTTATAGACAACTAGCCTTTACACCACTTGTTAAAAGACAACTTACAGCAGGTTATAGACAACTAGCCTTTACACCACTTGTTAGAAGACAACTTACAGCAGGTTATAGACAACTAGCCTTTACACCACTTGTTAGAAGACAACTTACAGCAGGTTATAGACAACTAGCCTTTACACCACTTGTTAGAAGACAACTTACAGCAGGTAATAGACAACTAGCCTTTACACCACTTGTTAGAAGACAACTTACAGCAGGTAATAGACAACTAGCCTTTACACCACTTGTTAGAAGACAACTTACAGCAGGTTAT
This sequence comes from Bathymodiolus brooksi, assembly GCA_963680875.1. Taxonomy (NCBI): domain Eukaryota; kingdom Metazoa; phylum Mollusca; class Bivalvia; order Mytilida; family Modiolidae; genus Bathymodiolus; species Bathymodiolus brooksi. Next base: position 12,509,350 of record OY804577.1, on the reverse strand, counting down.
AGACAACTAGCCTATACACCACTTGTTAGAAGACAACTTACAGCAGGTTATAGACAACTAGCCTTTACACCACTTGTTAGAAGACAACTTACAGCAGGTTATAGACAACTAGCCTTTACACCACTTGTTAGAAGACAACTTACAGCAGGTTATAGACAACTAGCCTTTACACCACTTGTTAGAAGACAACTTACAGCAGGTTATAGACAACTAGCCTTTACACCACTTGTTAGAAGACAACTTACAGCAGGTTATAGACAACTAGCCTTTACACCACTTGCTAGAAGACAACTTACAGCAGGTTATAGACAACTAGCCTTTACACCACTTGTTAGAAGACAACTTACAGCAGGTAATAGACAACTAGCCTTTACACCACTTGTTAGAAGACAACTTACAGCAGGTTATAGACAACTAGCCTTTACACCACTTGTTAGAAGACAACTTACAGCAGGTTATAGACAACTAGCCTTTACACCACTTGTTAGAAGACAACTTACAGCAGGTTATAGACAACTAGCCTTTACACCACTTTTTAGAAGACAACTTACAGCAGGTTATAGACACCTAGCCTTTACACCACTTGTTAGAAGACAACTTACAGCAGGTTATAGACAACTAGCCTTTACACCACTTGTTAGAAGACAACTTACAGCAGGTTATAGACAACTAGCCTTTACACCACTTGTTAGAAGACAACTTACAGCAGGTTATAGACAACTAGCCTTTACACCACTTGTTAGAAGACAACTTACAGCAGGTTATAGACAACTAGCCTTTACACCACTTGTTAGAAGACAACTTACAGCAGGTTATAGACAACTAGCCTTTACACCACTTGTTAGAAGACAACTTACAGCAGGTTATAGACAACTAGCCTTTACACCACTTGTTAGAAGACAACTTACAGCAGGTAATAGACAACTAGCCTTTACACCACTTGTTAGAAGACAACTTATAGCAGGTTATAGACAACTAGCCTTTACACCACTTGTTAGAAGACAACTTACAGCAGGTTATAGACAACTAGCCTTTACACCACTTGTTAGAAGACAACTTATAGCAGGTTATAGACAACTAGCCTTTACACCACTTGTTAGAAGACAACTTACAGCAGGTTATAGACAACTAGCCTTTACACCACTTGTTAGAAGACAACTTACAGCAGGTAATAGACAACTAGCCTTTACACCACTTGTTAAAAGACAACTTACAGCAGGTTATAGACAACTAGCCTTTACACCACTTGTTAGAAGACAACTTACAGCAGGTTATAGACAACTAGCCTTTACACCACTTGTTAGAAGACAACTTACAGCAGGTCATAGACAACTAGCCTTTACACCACTTGTTAGAAGACAACTTACAGCAGGTAATAGACAACTAGCCTTTACACCACTTGTTAGAAGACAACTTACAGCAGGTAATAGACAACTAGCCTTTACACCACTTGTTAGAAGACAACTTACAGCAGGTTATAGACAACTAGCCTATACACCACTTGTTAGAAGACAACTTACAGCAGGTTATAGACAACTAGCCTTTACACCACTTGTTAGAAGACAACTTATAGCAGGTTATAGACAACTAGCCTTTACACCACTTGTTAGAAGACAACTTACAGCAGGTTATCGACAACTAGCCTTTACACCACTTGTTAGAAGACAACTTACAGCAGGTTATAGACAACTAGCCTTTACACCACTTGTTAAAAGACAACTTACAGCAGGTTATAGACAACTAGCCTTTACACCACTTGTTAGAAGACAACTTACAGCAGGTTATAGACAACTAGCCTTTACACCACTTGTTAGAAGACAACTTACAGCAGGTTATAGACAACTAGCCTTTACACCACTTGTTAGAAGACAACTTACAGCAGGTAATAGACAACTAGCCTTTACACCACTTGTTAGAAGACAACTTACAGCAGGTAATAGACAACTAGCCTTTACACCACTTGTTAGAAGACAACTTACAGCAGGTTATAGACAACTAGCCTATACACCACTTGTTAGAAGACAACTTACAGCAGGTTATAGACAACTAGCCTTTACACCACTTGTTAGAAGACAACTTACAGCAGGTTATAGACAACTAGCCTTTACACCACTTGTTAGAAGACAACTTACAGCAGGTTATAGACAACTAGCCTTTACACCACTTGTTAGAAGACAACTTACAGCAGGTTATAGACAACTAGCCTTTACACCACTTGTTAGAAGACAACTTACAGCAGGTTATAGACAACTAGCCTTTACACCACTTGTTAGAAGACAACTTACAGCAGGTTATAGACAACTAGCCTTTACACCACTTGTTAGAAGACAACTTACAGCAGGTAATAGACAACTAGCCTTTACACCACTTGTTAGAAGACAACTTACAGCAGGTTATAGACAACTAGCCTTTACACCACTTGTTAGAAGACAACTTACAGCAGGTTATAGACAACTAGCCTTTACACCACTTGTTACAAGACAACTTACAGCAGGTTATAGACAACTAGCCTTTACACCACTTTTTAGAAGACAACTTACAGCAGGTTATAGACACCTAGCCTTTACACCACTTGTTAGAAGACAACTTACAGCAGGTTATAGACAACTAGCCTTTACACCACTTGTTAGAAGACAACTTACAGCAGGTTATAGACAACTAGCCTTTACACCACTTGTTAGAAGACAACTTACAGCAGGTAATAGACAACTAGCCTTTACACCACTTGTTAGAAGACAACTTACAGCAGGTTATAGACAACTAGCCTTTACACCACTTGTTAGAAGACAACTTACAGCAGGTTATAGACAACTAGCCTTTACACCACTTGTTAGAAGACAACTTATAGCAGGTTATAGACAACTAGCCTTTACACCACTTGTTAGAAGACAACTTACAGCAGGTTATAGACAACTAGCCTTTACACCACTTGTTAGAAGACAACTTACAGCAGGTTATAGACAACTAGCCTTTACACCACTTGTTAAAAGACAACTTACAGCAGGTTATAGACAACTAGCCTTTACACCACTTGTTAGAAGACAACTTACAGCAGGTTATAGACAACTAGCCTTTACACCACTTGTTAGAAGACAACTTACAGCAGGTTATAGACAACTAGCCTTTACACCACTTGTTAGAAGACAACTTACAGCAGGTAATAGACAACTAGCCTTTACACCACTTGTTAGAAGACAACTTACAGCAGGTAATAGACAACTAGCCTTTACACCACTTGTTAGAAGACAACTTACAGCAGGTTATAGACAACTAGCCTATACACCACTTGTTAGAAGACAACTTACAGCAGGTTATAGACAACTAGCCTTTACACCACTTGTTAGAAGACAACTTACAGCAGGTTATAGACAACTAGCCTTTACACCACTTGTTAGAAGACAACTTACAGCAGGTTATAGACAACTAGCCTTTACACCACTTGTTAGAAGACAACTTACAGCAGGTTATAGACAACTAGCCTTTACACCACTTGTTAGAAGACAACTTACAGCAGGTTATAGACAACTAGCCTTTACACCACTTGTTAGAAGACAACTTACAGCAGGTTATAGACAACTAGCCTTTACACCACTTGTTAGAAGACAACTTACAGCAGGTAATAGACAACTAGCCTTTACACCACTTGTTAGAAGACAACTTACAGCAGGTTATAGACAACTAGCCTTTACACCACTTGTTAGAAGACAACTTACAGCAGGTTATAGACAACTAGCCTTTACACCACTTGTTAGAAGACAACTTACAGCAGGTTATAGACAACTAGCCTTTACACCACTTTTTAGAAGACAACTTACAGCAGGTTATAGACACCTAGCCTTTACACCACTTGTTAGAAGACAACTTACAGCAGGTTATAGACAACTAGCCTTTACACCACTTGTTAGAAGACAACTTACAGCAGGTTATAGACAACTAGCCTTTACACCACTTGTTAGAAGACAACTTACAGCAGGTTATAGACAACTAGCCTTTACACCACTTGTTAGAAGACAACTTACAGCAGGTTATAGACAACTAGCCTTTACACCACTTATTAGAAGACAACTTACAGCAGGTTATAGACAACTAGCCTTTACACCACTTGTTAGAAGACAACTTACAGCAGGTTATAGACAACTAGCCTATACACCACTTGTTAGAAGACAACTTACAGCAGGTTATAGACAACTAGCCTTTACACCACTTGTTAGAAGACAACTTACAGCAGGTTATAGACAACTAGCCTTTACACCACTTGTTAGAAGACAACTTACAGCAGGTTATAGACAACTAGCCTTTACACCACTTGTTAGAAGACAACTTACAGCAGGTTATAGACAACTAGCCTTTACACCACTTGTTAGAAGACAACTTACAGCAGGTTATAGACAACTAGCCTTTACACCACTTGTTAGAAGACAACTTACAGCAGGTTATAGACAACTAGCCTTTACACCACTTGTTAGAAGACAACTTACAGCAGGTAATAGACAACTAGCCTTTACACCACTTGTTAGAAGACAACTTACAGCAGGTTATAGACAACTAGCCTTTACACCACTTGTTAGAAGACAACTTACAGCAGGTTATAGACAACTAGCCTTTACACCACTTGTTAGAAGACAACTTACAGCAGGTTATAGACAACTAGCCTTTACACCACTTTTTAGAAGACAACTTACAGCAGGTTATAGACACCTAGCCTTTACACCACTTGTTAGAAGACAACTTACAGCAGGTTATAGACAACTAGCCTTTACACCACTTGTTAGAAGACAACTTACAGCAGGTAATAGACAACTAGCCTTTACACCACTTGTTAGAAGACAACTTACAGCAGGTTATAGACAACTAGCCTTTACACCACTTGTTAGAAGACAACTTACAGCAGGTTATAGACAACTAGCCTTTACACCACTTGTTAGAAGACAACTTACAGCAGGTTATAGACAACTAGCCTTTACACCACTTGTTAGAAGACAACTTATAGCAGGTTATAGACAACTAGCCTTTACACCACTTGTTAGAAGACAACTTACAGCAGGTTATAGACAACTAGCCTTTACACCACTTGTTAGAAGACAACTTACAGCAGGTTATAGACAACTAGCCTTTACACCACTTGTTAGAAGACAACTTACAGCAGGTTATAGACAACTAGCCTATACACCACTTGTTAGAAGACAACTTACAGCAGGTTATAGACAACTAGCCTTTACACCACTTGTTAGAAGACAACTTACAGCAGGTTATAGACAACTAGCCTTTACACCACTTGTTAGAAGACAACTTACAGCAGGTTATAGACAACTAGCCTTTACACCACTTGTTAGAAGACAACTTACAGCAGGTTATAGACATCTAGCCTTTACACCACTTGTTAGAAGACAACTTACAGCAGGTAATAGACAACTAGCCTTTACACCACTTGTTAGAAGACAACTTACAGCAGGTTATAGACAACTAGCCTTTACACCACTTGTTAGAAGACAACTTACAGCAGGTAATAGACAACTAGCCTTTACACCACTTGTTAGAAGACAACTTACAGCAGGTTATAGACAACTAGCCTTTACACCACTTGTTAGAAGACAACTTACAGCAGGTTATAGACAACTAGCCTTTACACCACTTGTTAGAAGACAACTTATAGCAGGTTATAGACAACTAGCCTTTACACCACTTGTTAGAAGACAACTTACAGCAGGTTATAGACAACTAGCCTTTACACCACTTGTTAGAAGACAACTTACAGCAGGTAATAGACAACTAGCCTTTACACCACTTGTTAGAAGACAACTTACAGCAGGTTATAGACAACTAGCCTTTACACCACTTGTTAAAAGACAACTTACAGCAGGTTATAGACAACTAGCCTTTACACCACTTGTTAGAAGACAACTTACAGCAGGTTATAGACAACTAGCCTTTACACCACTTGTTAGAAGACAACTTACAGCAGGTTATAGACAACTAGCCTTTACACCACTTGTTAGAAGACAACTTACAGCAGGTAATAGACAACTAGCCTTTACACCACTTGTTAGAAGACAACTTACAGCAGGTAATAGACAACTAGCCTTTACACCACTTGTTAGAAGACAACTTACAGCAGGTTATAGACAACTAGCCTATACACCACTTGTTAGAAGACAACTTACAGCAGGTTATAGACAACTAGCCTTTACACCACTTGTTAGAAGACAACTTACAGCAGGTTATAGACAACTAGCCTTTACACCACTTGTTAGAAGACAACTTACAGCAGGTAATAGACAACTAGCCTTTACACCACTTGTTAGAAGACAACTTACAGCAGGTAATAGACAACTAGCCTTTACACCACTTGTTAGAAGACAACTTACAGCAGGTAATAGACAACTAGCCTTTACACCACTTGTTAGAAGACAACTTACAGCAGGTTATAGACAACTAGCCTATACACCACTTGTTAGAAGACAACTTACAGCAGGTTATAGACAACTAGCCTTTACACCACTTGTTAGAAGACAACTTATAGCAGGTTATAGACAACTAGCCTTTACACCACTTGTTAGAAGACAACTTACAGCAGGTTATAGACAACTAGCCTTTACACCACTTGTTAGAAGACAACTTACAGCAGGTTATAGACAACTAGCCTTTACACCACTTGTTAGAAGACAACTTACAGCAGGTTATAGACAACTAGCCTATACACCACTTGTTAGAAGACAACTTACAGCAGGTTATAGACAACTAGCCTTTACACCACTTGTTAGAAGACAACTTACAGCAGGTTATAGACAACTAGCCTTTACACCACTTGTTAGAAGACAACTTACAGCAGGTTATAGACAACTAGCCTTTACACCACTTGTTAGAAGACAACTTACAGCAGGTTATAGACAACTAGCCTTTACACCACTTGTTAGAAGACAACTTACAGCAGGTTATAGACAACTAGCCTTTACACCACTTGTTAGAAGACAACTTACAGCAGGTTATAGACATCTAGCCTTTACACCACTTGTTAGAAGACAACTTACAGCAGGTAATAGACAACTAGCCTTTACACCACTTGTTAGAAGACAACTTACAGCAGGTTATAGACAACTAGCCTTTACACCACTTGTTAGAAGACAACTTACAGCAGGTAATAGACAACTAGCCTTTACACCACTTGTTAGAAGACAACTTACAGCAGGTTATAGACAACTAGCCTTTACACCACTTGTTAGAAGACAACTTACAGCAGGTTATAGACAACTAGCCTTTACACCACTTGTTAGAAGACAACTTATAGCAGGTTATAGACAACTAGCCTTTACACCACTTGTTAGAAGACAACTTACAGCAGGTTATAGACAACTAGCCTTTACACCACTTGTTAGAAGACAACTTACAGCAGGTAATAGACAACTAGCCTTTACACCACTTGTTAGAAGACAACTTACAGCAGGTTATAGACAACTAGCCTTTACACCACTTGTTAAAAGACAACTTACAGCAGGTTATAGACAACTAGCCTTTACACCACTTGTTAGAAGACAACTTACAGCAGGTTATAGACAACTAGCCTTTACACCACTTGTTAGAAGACAACTTACAGCAGGTTATAGACAACTAGCCTTTACACCACTTGTTAGAAGACAACTTACAGCAGGTAATAGACAACTAGCCTTTACACCACTTGTTAGAAGACAACTTACAGCAGGTAATAGACAACTAGCCTTTACACCACTTGTTAGAAGACAACTTACAGCAGGTTATAGACAACTAGCCTATACACCACTTGTTAGAAGACAACTTACAGCAGGTTATAGACAACTAGCCTTTACACCACTTGTTAGAAGACAACTTACAGCAGGTTATAGACAACTAGCCTTTACACCACTTGTTAGAAGACAACTTACAGCAGGTAATAGACAACTAGCCTTTACACCACTTGTTAGAAGACAACTTACAGCAGGTAATAGACAACTAGCCTTTACACCACTTGTTAGAAGACAACTTACAGCAGGTAATAGACAACTAGCCTTTACACCACTTGTTAGAAGACAACTTACAGCAGGTTATAGACAACTAGCCTATACACCACTTGTTAGAAGACAACTTACAGCAGGTTATAGACAACTAGCCTTTACACCACTTGTTAGAAGACAACTTACAGCAGGTTATAGACAACTAGCCTTTACACCACTTGTTAGAAGACAACTTACAGCAGGTTATAGACAACTAGCCTTTACACCACTTGTTAGAAGACAACTTACAGCAGGTTATAGACAACTAGCCTTTACACCACTTGTTAGAAGACAACTTACAGCAGGTTATAGACAACTAGCCTTTACACCACTTGTTAGAAGACAACTTACAGCAGGTTATAGACAACTAGCCTTTACACCACTTGTTAGAAGACAACTTACAGCAGGTAATAGACAACTAGCCTTTACACCACTTGTTAGAAGACAACTTACAGCAGGTTATAGACAACTAGCCTTTACACCACTTGTTAGAAGACAACTTACAGCAGGTTATAGACAACTAGCCTTTACACCACTTGTTAGAAGACAACTTACAGCAGGTTATAGACAACTAGCCTTTACACCACTTTTTAGAAGACAACTTACAGCAGGTTATAGACAACTAGCCTTTACACCACTTGTTAGAAGACAACTTACAGCAGGTTATAGACAACTAGCCTTTACACCACTTGTTAGAAGACAACTTACAGCAGGTTATAGACAACTAGCCTTTACACCACTTGTTAGAAGACAACTTACAGCAGGTTATAGACAACTAGCCTTTACACCACTTGTTAGAAGACAACTTACAGCAGGTAATAGACAACTAGCCTTTACACCACTTGTTAGAAGACAACTTACAGCAGGTTATAGACAACTAGCCTTTACACCACTTGTTAGAAGACAACTTACAGCAGGTTATAGACAACTAGCCTTTACACCACTTGTTAGAAGACAACTTACAGCAGGTAATAGACAACTAGCCTTTACACCACTTGTTAGAAGACAACTTACAGCAGGTTATAGACAACTAGCCTTTACACCACTTGTTAGAAGACAACTTACAGCAGGTTATAGACAACTAGCCTTTACACCACTTGTTAGAAGACAACTTATAGCAGGTTATAGACAACTAGCCTTTACACCACTTGTTAGAAGACAACTTACAGCAGGTTATAGACAACTAGCCTTTACACCACTTGTTAGAAGACAACTTACAGCAGGTTATAGACAACTAGCCTTTACACCACTTGTTAGAAGACAACTTACAGCAGGTTATAGACAACTAGCCTATACACCACTTGTTAGAAGACAACTTACAGCAGGTTATAGACAACTAGCCTTTACACCACTTGTTAGAAGACAACTTACAGCAGGTTATAGACAACTAGCCTTTACACCACTTGTTAGAAGACAACTTACAGCAGGTTATAGACAACTAGCCTTTACACCACTTGTTAGAAGACAACTTACAGCAGGTTATAGACAACTAGCCTTTACACCACTTGTTAGAAGACAACTTACAGCAGGTTATAGACAACTAGCCTTTACACCACTTGTTAGAAGACAACTTACAGCAGGTTATAGACATCTAGCCTTTACACCACTTGTTAGAAGACAACTTACAGCAGGTAATAGACAACTAGCCTTTACACCACTTGTTAGAAGACAACTTACAGCAGGTTATAGACAACTAGCCTTTACACCACTTGTTAGAAGACAACTTACAGCAGGTTATAGACAACTAGCCTTTACACCACTTGTTAGAAGACAACTTACAGCAGGTTATAGACAACTAGCCTTTACACCACTTTTTAGAAGACAACTTACAGCAGGTTATAGACACCTAGCCTTTACACCACTTGTTAGAAGACAACTTACAGCAGGTTATAGACAACTAACCTTTACACCACTTGTTAGAAGACAACTTACAGCAGGTTATAGACAACTAGCCTTTACACCACTTGTTAGAAGACAACTTACAGCAGGTAATAGACAACTAGCCTTTACACCACTTGTTAGAAGACAACTTACAGCAGGTTATAGACAACTAGCCTTTACACCACTTGTTAGAAGACAACTTACAGCAGGTTATAGACAACTAGCCTTTACACCACTTGTTAGAAGACAACTTACAGCAGGTTATAGACAACTAGCCTTTACACCACTTGTTAGAAGACAACTTACAGCAGGTTATAAACAACTAGCCTTTACACCACTTGTTAGAAGACAACTTACAGCAGGTTATAGACAACTAGCCTTTACACCACTTGTTAGAAGACAACTTACAGCAGGTAATAGACAACTAGCCTTTACACCACTTGTTAGAAGACAACTTACAGCAGGTTATAGACAACTAGCCTTTACACCACTTGTTAGAAGACAACTTACAGCAGGTTATAGACAACTAGCCTTTACACCACTTGTTAGAAGACAACTTACAGCAGGTTATAGACAACTAGCCTTTACACCACTTGTTAGAAGACAACTTACAGCAGGTTATAGACAACTAGACTTTACACCACTTGTTAGAAGACAACTTACAGCAGGTTATAGACAACTAGCCTATACACCACTTGTTAGAAGACAACTTACAGCAGGTTATAGACAACTAGCCTTTACACCACTTGTTAGAAGACAACTTACAGCAGGTTATAGACAACTAGCCTTTACACCACTTGTTAGAAGACAACTTACAGCAGGTTATAGACAACTAGCCTTTACACCACTTGTTAGAAGACAACTTACAGCAGGTTATAGACAACTAGCCTTTACACCACTTGTTAGAAGACAACTTACAGCAGGTGCATTAAAACTTTCATTATATGTAAAGGCTCCTGTATCTGTTGCCCTCTTTCTTCTCTTTACACCTGATGCTTGTGCTGCTATTCTGTCCTGTTCTTCCTGGATAAGGGTGTCTGTTATTTCAACTCCTAGAATACGTAAAATTATATTGTGTCATATTTTTGTTAAATGGTCTTCCTGTATATACACGAGACTGTATGATCAGAGTTTTTAATATTGTTGACCTCTGACCTCAGTCCTAACACTAGTGATGATGAGAGTTCATGCCTCAATACCTACCTCATGTGTGATAGTTTCCAGACTTCATAAGGTTGTATCACATATACCTCAATATGAGCGGGAATAAATCTAACCAGTCTTAGTGTAGGTATGTATCTAATCAGCCTTAGTGTAGGTATGTATCAATTACATAGACTGAAGTATTAATAAATCTAACCAGCCTTAGTGTAGGTAGGTATCGATTACATAGAAAGAAGTATAAATAAATCTAACTAGCCTTAGTGTAGGTATGTATCAATTACATAGAAAGAAGTATCAATAAATCTAACCAGTCTTAGTGTAGGTATGTATCTAACCAGCCTTAGTGTAGGTATGTATCAATTACATAGAAAGAAGTATCAATAAATCTAACCAGTCTTAGTGTAGGTATGTATCTAACCAGTCTTAGTGTAGGTATGTATCGATTACATAGAAAGAAGTATCAATAAATCTAACCAGTCTTAGTGTAGGTATGTATCAATTACATAGAAAGAAGTATTAATAAATCTAACCAGTCTTAGTGTAGGTATGTATCAATTACATAGACAGACGTATTAATAAATCTAACCAGCCTTAGTGTAGGTATGTATCAATTACATAGAAAGAAGTGTTAATAAATCTAACCAGTCTTAGTGTAGGTATGTATCAATTACATAGACAGACGTATTAATAAATCTAACCAGCCTTAGTGTAGGTATGTATCAATTACATAGAAAGAAGTATCAATAAATCTAACCAGTCTTAGTGTAGGTATGTATCAATTACATAGACAGACGTATTAATAAATCTAACCAGCCTTAGTGTAGGTATGTATCAATTACATAGAAAGAAGTATCAATAAATCTAACCAGTCTTAGTGTAGGTATGTATCGAATACATAGAAAGAAGTATCAATAAATCTAACCAGCCTTAGTGTAGGTATGTATCAATTACATAGACAGAAGTATTAATAAATCTAACCAGTCTTAGTGTAGGTATGTATCTAACCAGCCTTAGTGTAGGTATGTATCGATTACATAGAAAGAAGTATTAATAAATCTAACCAGCCTTAGTGTAGGTATGTATCAATTACATAGAAAGAAGTATCAATAAATCTAACCAGTCTTAGTGTAGGTATGTATCAATTACATAGAAAGAAGTATCAATAAATCTAACCAGTCTTAGTGTAGGTATGTATCAATTACATAGAAAGAAGTATTAATAAATCTAACCAGCCTTAGTGTAGGTATGTATCAATTACATAGAAAGAAGTATTAATAAATCTAACCAGCCTTAGTGTAGGTATGTATCAATTACATAGAAAGAAGTATCAATAAATCTAACCAGTCTTAGTGTAGGTATGTATCAATTACATAGAAAGAAGTATCAATAAATCTAACCAGTCTTAGTGTAGGTATGTATCAATTACATAGAAAGAAGTATTAATAAATCTAACCAGTCTTAGTGTAGGTATGTATCAATTACACAGAAAGAAGTATTAATAAATCTAACCAGCCTTAGTGTAGGTATGTATCAATTACTTAGAAAGAAGTATCAATAAATCTAACCAGCCTTAGTGTAGGTATGTATCGATTACATAGACAGACGTATTAATAAATCTAACCAGCCTTAGTGTAGGTATGTATCAATTACATAGAAAGAAGTATTAATAAATCTAACCAGCCTTAGTGTAGGTATGTATCAATTACATAGAAAGAAGTATTCATAAATCTATCCAGCCTTAGTGTAGGTATGTATCAATTACATAGAAAGAAGTATTAATAAATCTAACCAGCCATAGTGTAGGTATGTATCAATTACATAGAAAGAAGTATCAATAAATCTAACCAGTCTTAGTGTAGGTATGTATCAATTACATAGAAAGAAGTATTAATAAATCTAACCAGCCTTAGTGTAGGTATGTATCGATTACATAGAAAGAAGTATCAATAAATCTAACCAGCATTAGTGTAGGTATGTATCAATTACATAGAAAGAAGTATCAATAAATCTAACCAGCCTTAGTGTAGATATGTATCGATTACATAGAAAGAAGTATCAATAAATCTAACCAGCCTTAGTGTAGGTATGTATCAATTACATAGAAAGAAGTATCAATAAATCTAACCAGTCTTAGTGTAGGTATGTATCTAACCAGCCTTAGTGTAGGTATCTTAGTGTAGGTATGTATCTAACCAGCCTTAGTGTAGGTATGTATCTAACCAGTCTTAGTGTAGGTATGTATCAATTACATAGAAAGAAGTATCAATAAATCTAACCAGCCTTAGTGTAGATATGTATCGATTACATAGAAAGAAGTATCAATAAATCTAACCAGCCTTAGTGTAGGTATGTATCAATTACATAGACAGAAGTATTAATAAATCTAACCAGCCTTAGCGTAGGTATGTATGTATCAATTACATAGAAAGAAGTATCAATAAATCTAACCAGTCTTAGTGTAGGTATGTATCTAACCAGCCTTAGTGTAGGTATGTATCAATTACATAGAAAGAAGTATCAATAAATCTAACCAGCCTTAGTGTAGATATGTATCAATTACATAGACAGAAGTATTAATAAATCTAACCAGCCTTAATGTAGGTATGTATCGATTACATAGACAGAAGTATTAATAAATCTAACCAGCCTTAGTGTAGGTATGTATCGATTACATAGAAAGAAGTATTAATAAATCTATCCAGCCTTAGTGTAGGTATGTATCGATTACATAGACAGAAGTATTAATAAATCTAACCAGCCTTAGTGTAGGTATGTATCTAACCAGCCTTAGTGTAGGTATGTATCAATTACATAGACAGACGTATTAATAAATCTAACCAGCCTTAGTGTAGGTATGTATCTAACCAGTCTTAGTGTAGGTATGTATCAATTACATAGAAAGAAGTATTAATAAATCTAACCAGCCTTAGTGTAGGTATGTATCAATTACATAGAAATAAGTATTAATAAATCTAACCAGTCTTAGTGTAGGTATGTATCGATTACATAGACAGAGGTATTAATAAATCTAACCAGCCTTAGTG